>JANUYF010000001.1:171462283-172674783 GCA_026167975.1 Phrynosoma blainvillii
TGTTCAAACTGATTTCAGCCTATTTCTGAAATCAGACAGCATTTAAAGGCCTCAACAGCTTCCTTGGTGTTGGGTGACAAAGAACAACCAAGTTGCATATTGGCAACATCTGCATATTGGCAATAACTTTCTTCAAGACTTCAAATGGCCTTTCATAGTGGCTTCATGTAGGTATTGCACAATATGGATCTTGTGGGACATCATAAGGTAAAGGTAAAGGACATCATATGGTTCAGATAATTCTGATTAAATGTGGATAGAATGTGGCTGGAAGGATTAACTGAATATCAACTGTTGAAAGTGATCAATTAAAAAAAAAAAACTCCACCAATTGCAAATATCACATTGAGGGGTTTCCATTACATATATTACTGTGTTCACACTTCACTGACATGCTTCTCCTTTGTCTGCAAGAGGCAAGCTACTATTCTCAGTCTCAAATCTCTCTAACGCCCACACTGGTAGCAATTTCCTATATACCATTGCTAATAATCATGATATATATTTGACAATAACAGATGGACAATTGATTGTCCATGTGATCATATTTCAGTAGTCAATTGAATGGCATTGCAAACTTGTTTTCACAGAATCATGAAATATTTGGGAAATGATAGTCTTATTATACCCAAACAACAAGAAGTAGGGATGTAACAAAAGCTCAATGCTATTTGTTAAACATACGGGATTTGCGGGTTTCTTGATTCTCAGCTCAAATATTTATAAGCTCTGAGATTTGGCACCTGCTCAATGGAGGTGTGAGAATTTGCAGATACTTCATTTGCAAAAGAGGCGGGGACATCAGTGAGAAATTCAGGGCCTTTGCAGACTGCCAGAAATAGTGCAAATTGAGTCCACTTTAAATTGAGGCACTGACCTGGCTCAGTGCTAGGGAATCATGAGAATTGTATTTCTTTGTGAGACATTGAGCCTTCTCTGTCAGAGAGCTCTGGTGCCACAATAAATTACAGTTCCCATGATTCCCTAGCACTGAGCCAGGGCAGTGCCTCAATTTAAAGTGGACTCAATTTGCACTATTTCTGGCAGTCTGTAAAGGCCTTCAGTGTTCAGGACTTTTTTTGCTTAAGTGATAAAAGGGGGGTTGCAGACTGCCAGAAATAGTGTGAATTCAGTCCACTTTTAGGGTTAGGGTTAGTGCTAGGGAATCATGGGAACTGTTATTTTTCTGAGACATTGAGCCTTCTCTGTCAGACAACTCTGATGCCACAATAAAATACAGCTCCCATGGTTCCCTAACTCTAACCCTAACCCTAAAAGTGGACTGAATTCACACTATTTCTGGCAGTCTGCAACCCCCCAAAGTAAGAATGCCTCAGCCATTCATTTTAATTGTGTGAGTGAAGTCAAGGCAATTTTAATTACTTCACTTAACTACAGAAGGAGAAGGACAGAGAGAGGAACACGGCTCACCCTTCCTTGTTAGACAATGTGGAAGGAAAAGACAACTGAGTGTTTTATAATGCTCTCCAGTCACCACCAAAAGATCCATTATAGCTTCAAATCATAAAAGTATATGTATACATGTGTGTTTCACATGCAGCTGAGATTGGAGTTTATCACACGGGGGAAATCCCGTGCGGAAACGGGGCTTTAAATTAAACAAAACCTGCAAAAGCGGGTGTTTTTTCAGATGACGTCACTGTTAAAAGGAGGTTAATCTGAACGGAAATTAGACAAAAACTGCTTCTTTTTATTTTCGGAAGATCACAAAAGTAAAAAGAAGCAGTTTTTGTCTAATTTCCATTCTGATTAACCTCCTTTTAACAGTGCTTTCACTTTTCACACAGAGCAGAATGGGAGAAATCCCGTTCATTGAAAGCTTCTGCTTTTGCATTTTTTTTAACTTTAAAGCCCTGTTTCTGCACGGGGTTCCCCGTGTGATAAACTCCATTGTACAAAAGCATACACAGCTACAGTAGAATGAGCTAGATAACTTGGTATTCTCCATTTTAATTGTGTTAGTCCCAATCAAGACAATTTGAATCACTCCATTGGGCTGCAGGAGGAGAGGGGGAGAGGGAATTCCATTGCAAAGATAACCCTTCCTTGTTAGACATTGTGTACAGTATTTTATAGTTCACACCACTAATTGCAAAGAGAGCTAGGGAGGGAAAGCCAGCAGAGTGTTTCATAGGCCTCATTCTTTCGGAATTTGTCAGGAATGGTTTGCTTTTCTCTGAGGGGTGACCAAGTTGAAATATCTCGCTCTCCACAGGGGAGCAAGAAAAGTAATAAAATTTCAGAGGCCCTTTCAGGGACAGGAAGAATAAAGAGAGAAATTTGCATAACTAACAAGAAGATGTGAACAGAATATCCTGGTGGACAGAAGCATGCTCTGGGTTGGGAAGTATTGAGAATTTCATTCTCAAAATCTGCAAATTTCTTTTTATATTGGACAGAGAGAACCAATTGGGCAGAGAGACAGACAAATTTATAAATATGCAATATGGAAAAAACCACATTGCCAATCCAGTCACAGGGCTTTGAACCCATCAATTCAGAACTATATTTCCTCTGGGTGGATAGATAAATAGATAGAGGTTGCCACCTATTTTTCTGAAAGGTTAATTGGCTTCATCTTTAAGAACTACATGGGAGGCATATACAACTATTCTCATTGATGGGAATACCTTTACTTACTAATCTGGCCATTGCAGGTTGGTGAAAATGTTTGTTTTGTTAGCTTTTTGATAAACACTTATCAAAATTTGCAAAATTCTTTAAAAATATGAAAATAGTATAATATTGCTGGAAATGTGGGAAACAAACCACTTATGGTGGGAGTGCAGTGAAGCGCAAAAATATTGGAGAAGAATACAGAGATTAATGTCTGAAATATTAGAACTGAATATTCAACTTGAACCAACTTTTCCCTATTAAATATGACGGGGTAATAGAGGAAAAATATGAGAGAAAACACAAACGAATTTTATTATATATGGTTTCGGTGGCTAGAATTCTGTATGCCAAAGAATGGAAGCAAACAAGAACTCCATCTAATAAGGAATGGAGAGAAAAAATGTGGGAAGCTATGGAGCTTGATATTTTGACAAACATTATGAAGGGAAAGGTAGAAGAAGAAGTGGAAGAAGAATGGTCAGGTTCTAAGGAATATTGGGAAAAAGAAAATAGAAAGGAAGTAATGGTATGAAACTAATCCTAAATGATGTAACAGAATCATGAGGGAATAGTTATGAAAGGAAACAGAAGGATAGAAAACAATTTATTAATTTATTAATGTATCAGATTAGCAAGTAAAAACACAGTTAGTATGGTTATGGGTGTATCAACTTTTCCGAAGTTACTCGTAAAAATATTGATAATACGGAAATATTGCATGAGACATGGGTTCAATTATGTATACTGGTGTAATAAGGTAAATATTCAAGTAATAGGAAGTCAATTTATTATTTCTAAGAAGATTACAAGTTAAAGGTATATTGAAAGGTACAACAAGGAATGCTTGTATATGGTGTAAGGTGTATGGTGAATATATGTTGTATATGGTGTGGGGGATTGTTGTATATGTCGGTACAGTATGTGTATTGTACTGTTTTGTATGTTTGAAGTGTTTGATTGCTTTGTAAATATTTTCTAATAATAAAAAAGAAAATAGTATAATATTTAATACAAATGGATGTGGGGGAAATTAGATTGAGGTATTAATCCAAATATAGAAATTACTATTTTCATTGCGACTCCCCCCCTCCAATTTTTTTTTTTTTTTTTTGGACTGAATCATTTGGAGGAAAAGGCAGACTTGACCAAAAGAGTTTGGCACAATGAACTAGTGGAAACCTTTTAACATTGCTCAACAGGTCCATGTGGGCTTCATATGATATGGCTTTTTATTAGTGTAATGCTCTTCCTTGCTTTGATGCTGTGCAATTTATTAGTTGACAATTCCATTTTGAAATAAACTTAATGTACCAAAACACATGAGAAGACTTGGATGCTTTCTCTAATCTACCTGGATTGTGAAAGTGTTTGGGATTTGATCTGTCTTTGGAAAACACCATGATATTTGGCACAATCACTTGTCAATGATTTTAAGATGTAGGAAATTATTTCAGATATACATGCACACCATTGAGCTAAACAGAAAGGACTCATATACATTATACAGTATAGCAGAGTAGCACAACGTAATGAATTATTCTAGACAGCATGATGTCTTTCTGTAGAGTTAAGTAGTTCTTAAACAAAACATAGAAGTTTGTCAAGCAATCATTACAAGAAAGACGGTCAAAAAGTGGGATTCTTTTACTCTCTGAACAGCAGGGCAAAAATAGATTTATTGCTTTCAAGCACAGTTGTGTCAAAAAGGGGTGGGGTGGAGTGTTGAAGCAAAGTGAGCTGTTGACAGTGAGGAAGAAGTCAAGTAAGTCCCTTGGAGTTAGATGCCGAAATTGGCAAATGTCCAAGATACCTACTAAGCAGGGATCAAAGCTACATATGGTCCATCTCAAGCAACAAAAATAAGCTATAGAATTTTGGCAAGCCTTAGAAGGTTGAGCACAGTCCAGTCTCACATTAAAAGAGAAAACAGTGGTGGGTGAAGAGGGCTTACAAAGGCAATATGGATCCCTTGGGAAAATATGTCATCATCATCATCATCATCATCATCATCATTGTCATAGTCATCATCGTCTCCTCAGTCTTATTGGAGAGAGAAAATGTAAACAATTTCTCACGTATGTTTTGTCTGGTTGATCTAAATTGATAGGAACAAAGAAAATGGGTCTTTTCATGCCACACAGTTATAGCTATATGGTTCTACTACAACTGTCATGGCAATGTCTCGTGAATCTTGGAGCCTGCAGTTAGGGGAGCCAGTACTGCATGAGAAGGAAGGGTACTGAGAGTTTTAAATATCCCTTCTTAAAATCTGTGAACAAATATGGAAAACAAAACAGTAGTGCATAGATTGGAAATGCTCAATATACATTTCAGTCCTCAAGAAGGGGTTGCAATAACCAACCGACCAATGCATTAATCTCCCATACATGGAAAGTAATGCTTGAAATTTTAGAACAAATACATTTACCATATATGAAGCAAGAAATGCCTGTTTTCCAACCTGTTTTCTTGGAAAATGAAGAAGCACTAAGGATCATATTGCAAGCATATGTTGGAGAAGGGAATGCACAAAAGAATTTTTGAAGAAAATCAGTCTGTGCTTTATAGATTATATCAAAGCCTTTGATTGTGTAGTTTATGAAAAACTATGGATCCCTCCTAAATAAATGGGTATGCCACAACATTTGATTTTCCTGATGTGTAATCTATATTCAGATAAGAGGTCACTTTAAGGACAGAATATGTAGAAGTAGTGTGGATTTCAGTTAGCAAGGGGGTCAAGCAAGGATGTATTTTATCACCCTATCTGTTTAACTTGTATGCTGTATGTAAAGCTGGATTTGACCCGAGTCTTCCTTGATTGAAATAGTCCACCTTTAACCTTTTAGCCACCTTGAGTGCCTGTACTGGGAGAAAGACGGGATATAAATAAACAGAATAATAATAATGATAAATTTAACAAAGTCTTCATTTTTCCCCTACTGCTTTCAACTTTATTAAACACTTTCATTTTTGCTAATGAATCATGTCAGCTCATTATATGCCCAAAGTATGATAGCCACTGTTTTGGCCATTTTGGCTTTTAGTGAGACTTCATGTCTGATTTGTTCTCACATCCATTTATTTTTCTTTTTGGAAGTCCATGGTATCCACAAAACTGTCCTCTAACACCACATCTCAGATTATTGAATTCTTTTCCTGTCAGCATTCTCCACTACCCAGCTTTCACCAATGGGAAATACCATGTGTACCTCCTTAGATGAAATGTAGCATAGGAAATTAGGCCATTAGTCTGTATAGCACAGCATTGTCTACAGCAAGAATGTGAAACCTTTTGTCCCTCTAGATAAGCTGGACTTCAGTTCCCAGAACTCCTTGCTAGCAGGGCCAATTGTAAGAGGTTATGGAAGCTCTAGTCCAAAACATCTGGAAAGCCTAAGGCAGTGGTCCCCAACCCCCAGTCTGCGGCCCGGTACCGGTCCACAGAACAAATGGTACCAGACCGCCCTGCTACTGCGTCTTCTGTGCAGCAGCAACGGCAGGTCCTGCGAGTCCCGATAATAAGTGCAGGGACGGGACTCCTGCATCTGCCGGAGTTGTTGACCGGTCCACGGCAATAAAAAGGTTGGGGACCACTGGCCTAAGGGGTTGAACAGACTGCCTGAAAGGGGCAGTGGCAAGCCGTCCCTTTGCTCGCTGGATTGGGACTGTGGCAAATGCACACTGCAGTCCCGATCTGGCGCTTTGCTGCTCTAAAAAGAGCTAGCAAAATGCTGCTCCTTTTTAGAGCGGCAAAAAGCTGCCCTTGCCATCTGGTCAGGTGGGTGGGTTGACGGAGGCATTGGTGGCAGAGTCGGGGCAGCTGGTGTGTGGTCGCCATGCTCCCACTCCATGTTCAGGCCAGCCTAAAGTGCTGGTCTGTACAGGCCCTAAAGTTCTCTAATCCTTGGCTAAAAGAACACAATCCAATATAGATTTTGTAGTGATTGTCAGCAAATCTCTAAGGCTTCAGACAACAGTGTTTCTCAGATCTACCTGGAGATTCCAGGGACTAGAGATGCCAACAAGGTCCCAACTGCACTTGCTTCCCTGGATGCTGCACCCATCTGTATGAATGACATGAGTTCCCTCAAGACTCATTTGCCTCCACCATTGGCATAATTTGCAAATGCATTGTGATAGAATGCCCATTAACCATGAATTTCCTTCATCCTAACAGTGGTCAATATGTGGTGCAAAGATAGGAAAACAAACCAGTCTCCATTCTACTTAATGAACAAATCAAGGTATGTTTTGGTGTGTGGTCAATTTTCCCCTGGACTTCAGCATAGAATCTTTCCATTTCTTCTCCTTCTGCCTCTGTAGTTAGAGCATAAACTGGATTATTGTTATAGTGATAAGTTTTCCCTGAAGTCTTATTGATATTATTTGTTCAGACTTTGCATTATATCCCCTGACTGCTTTTGCTACACCTCTACTCACTATCAATGCCACCCCATTTCTCTTTAGATCTTCATTTCCTGAGTCAAACACTGTTTAATTATCTGACTGAAAATGTCCCATTCATGTCCCCTTTAGCTCATTTACCCCTAGTATTGTAATATTTATATGTCACATGTCTTGTTTTACAATGTCTAGCTTCTCCTGATTCATGTTCTCACATTCCCTGTTCCTATGTGTTGTGCAGTTTTGGGCTTTGCTTTCATCTCTGAACATGTCAGCAACTGAAAGCCCTTTCAGCCTGAGCTGAATTGTGCCATTAGACAATTGTGCTCTCCTCTCTCCCAGTAGTTAATTGAGCACCTTCTGACCTGGGCATTTCATTGTTCGGTACTATCTCTTCCTTCATTTTGGATTGTATCATCATGGTATCTTCATGGTAAAGGACATTCTGAAGTCGTTTACCAGTGCCTCCTGCTTCACTGTACTAACAAGTGTTAGCTATGGTGTCGCTCTGGATCTCTGAGAGATCCTCCATCAGTGTCACCCTCACTACTGCTGCTGCTGCCCAGTAGCTGTTTAGCCTATTCAGTCTGGCTTTTTAGCAAAAGCCTGTCTGATATGGGAGACCATACCAGCAACACAGCTGTCATCAGCATAGCCTCTTGCCTCAATGGAGCATGTAATCCCATTGCTACAGGAAGGTGGTGTCATGCTGGCTTTATATTTTAGGGAGGGGTATTGAGAATTCTCAGCCGGAGAGTTCTAGTGCATTCTCAAACTATGAAACCTAGGATTCCATAGCAATTAAAGTGGGATACATTGCTAAAATTGTGGGGTGTTAATGGACCCCTGCTGTGAGTTTCCCTTGGGCATCTGGTTACCCACTGTGAGAACAGTATGTATTTTAAGAACCTTGGGGTATGGCCTGTGTAAAATGAGAGGAAAGCAGGAAAAGTATGGTTTTTTGGCAGTAGAAAGTAAAGAGAAGAGAAAAATTATTTGAAGAGAACGGGAGAAGGGGAAAAGAACAGTTGAGGAGGAAAGCAAGAGATGGCAGCAACAGAATGAGTCACAGAGGAAGAAGAGAAAAAGAACCAATTGAGTCATGAAGAGGATGAGACAGAGGAGAAAGAGCAACCTTCAAATAAAATTTAGCAAGTAAAGACTGGCAGAATGCAGCAGCAGAGGGCAGCAACAACAGACTTCTAGAGCCAGGGAAGCAACTTTCACTGTTCCATTACAAATTACAAATCTCAGTATTTGTAATTTGCAAGTGTTAAAGACAGAATTGCTTGAATTTTGGATTGTATAGTTATATTTCTTATTTAGCTGGTGTCACCACATGCTCATGGTCCTAAAAGAGTTATTTATCTATCAATCCGTCCATGTTTCTGATATCTCAATCTGGCCAATTCTCATCCAGATGATAAAACCCAGAGGTAGTACAGATGCTGGACTAGATTTTCTTTTAAATTGTACCAGAATCGTGAAGTCTTTAACATTATCCACAGCTGTATTTATTTATTTATGACTTTGAAATATTGCCTTTTCTTTCTGGAAATTTCAAAGCAGCTCATACCATTTCAGTGTAAAAAACCCAGAAAACAGATGAAACTCAAATATGGGAGCCAATGTTTTTCTCCTCAGAATCCAAAGGCGCCCAGGAGCACATGTGACCTGTTGGATATACAGTGGTATCTTGGTATCCGTTGTGGTTTGGTTCCAGGACCCTCGATGAATATCAACATCTGTGGATGCTTAAGTCCCATTATATACAATGGAGGTAGCAAAATGGTGGCCCTTATATAAAATTGTAAAATCAAGATTTACTATTTGGGGCTTTTAAAAAAAATATTTTCAAACCTTAAATGGTTGAATTCCTGGATGCAGAATCTGTGGATACAAAGGGTTAACTGTATTTGGCTATCTCCAAACTAGAACACATTGACCCAAAACCTGCTGGTAGTCCCATCTAAAATCTATTGGATCAATGGGATTTACTTATGAGTTGGCTCACCATTCAGCAATTGATTCAATCATCCACTATAGTTGGAATTAACCAATAGGATCTAGGCCATAGTGTGTGCACCCTCCAGATTTCCTCAAAAATATATACCCCTCCAGCTTTCCTCAAAAAATTAAGGTATGTTTAAAGAATGAAATCATGTTCATTGGCTATTTGTAGAGTATGAGTATCTTGTATAAATTTGTAAGTGGAACAAGCAGTGATTTGTACTTCCTATGAATCAAAAACTGCAACGCTTTTTCTTAAGATTTGTATAGAAATAAATGGTACATTGTATGTCAAGTCAGCCACTGTACTGGAAATGGGTGTGTGTGTTGGGGGGGGAGTACTTTAGGAAAGCATCTTCATGGGAAAATTAGTATGACTTGTTCAAATACGTTGTGTGGTTAGTCTGAGAGGAAAGGGGTGGGAGATAATTGAAAACACATTTCCTAAGGAATGATATCTGAAAACAGTGATTCAGCTTTTGAAAACAAACTGGAAATTATATTCCTATACAGTTAACAAAGAAAGGAATTCCTTTGATTCCTAACACATGGAATCATGACAAATAAGTAAAATATGAGCGCTTTCTAAAAATCAGTATTCAAATTAAGTACGTATATCACTTTTCCATACAACTATGCTTTATTTAATTTGTTGTGCACAATGTACAATTCACCTGAAGAAGGCTTTGACAGGCAGGAAAAGCTTGCAATGTTATAACAGCATAAGATTCAGAGAACCCTTTATATAGCTAATGAAAATATCTAAGGGCATATTGCATAGGAATCAAAATAAATAGGAAGGATAGGAACTTCCTTGCTTTACGAAACAAAGCAATTACTATCTTAACAGAGGTTAGTGGGACTCACTGCTATGGGCAAATTATGTCCTCCTCCTCCTCCTCCTCCTCCTCCTCCTCCTCCTCCTCCTCCTCCTTTTTGCTCAAAACATCTGGTGATTCAACACTATTGTAAACAAATTGTAAGCTAATAGGACCAAGATTTTATCCAGTTTAACATTCATAATTGAAATTGCTATTTTAGGAATCAGACATCTTTTCTGTTCTCTCCAGAAGACATAATGGAATATATGGTTCACGTTAGTATATAGATACTGGTTTATCAGTATCTTTGATGATTATGTAGTCTAATTAGACATACATATATACATTATAGTTAGAAATCACAAAAGCTAAATAACTGTGGCTGATGAAAGGTCTGCCTTTCACCTTCAAGCATATTTATTTGTTTGTTTATTTGTTCATTTATTTGTTGTTGTTAACTGCCTTCAAGTCAGCTTTGACTTCTGGCAACCCCATGAATGACAGACTTCTGAGTTGCCCTATCTTTAACAATCCTACTTACAAGCCCAGGCCTGTGTCCTCCCTGATTGAGTTTATCCACATGCAGTATTGTTTTCCACTTTTCCTACTGCTGTCCACTTTATTAAGCATTACTGTCTTTTTTAGTGAGTGCTGTTTTCTCATTATATGGCCATAAATACTCCACAAATATTAAAAGTCTTTGTCATAGAATTTCAGGCATCACTTTTTGTTTCCATGGGAGATTAATGCAACTGTCCTGTAGTTGCTGCAATCCCTTTTGTCACCTTTCTTGGATTTTTGAATATATATATGTTAAGGAAAAAGCAACATGGGACTTACAGTAATAGAAATAAAATGTGTATGTGATAGTCACAGTGACTAAGCAGGAACAATCATGAAGCTACACAGGTGAAAAGGATAATGTAATTTGGAAGCCTCGAGAGCCAAGGACAAAGTTATAGAGTGTATATTGAAAACACCTGTTGTAGATTGCAAACACCTGAGATTCATTAAGTAGTCAAGGTAAAATGATGAAATACTTGGGTTGGTCTTAAGTATGGGATGATCTATGTAAACCAATCAAAATGAATGTACACACCCACTGGGTGGAAACTGACTAGTGGGTGGTGACTAACAATGGCTATAAGTGCAATGTTTGCCAATGCATATTGTGGAGTGTTTTGGAGTAGTTTGGAGATATTGTGAAGTGTAGAGATTATAGTATTTATGTATATAGTAGAATAAAGTATATCTTTTATATAAGACTACTGAGTTGTCTGGTGTCTTGAGGGAAGATACAAGAGCCAGAAGAATCCTGGAGAAGTTTGGAGACATCTCAGGAAGAAGAGTGAGAAGGCTTGGAGAGTTTGTCAGGGTCTTCAGCCTATTCTCTGAAACTCTGCTGCTTTGGAGAAAAGCATTAACCACTGATCAAAGCTGGTCAGCTCTGCTGCATAACAAGGTGGTGAGTTAGAGCCAGAGGTGAAGAGCTACAACTCCCATCATCCCTGACAATATATTGGGTGTTTCCAATCTGTGGGCTATTGTTTTGCTTCCATATGTGTTGACAGATTTTGGTAAGAACTGGAGTGGATTCTGTCTCTTTAGCCTGAATCAGCTCTGTTGGTATGCCATCTGTTCCTGGTGATTTCTTTTTCCTTAGTGCACTGAATGCTGCTTCCACTTCATTTTGTAAAATTAGAGGTTTGGTTTCATACAATTCTCTTGTATATGAATCTGCCATCTTTTTGTTTCTCTTATACAATTCTTTGGTGTATTGTTTCTATAGTCTTTAAATTTCTATTTGGTCATGCAATGTGATCCCTTGCTGGTTGTAGAGCAGGGGTAGGCAACCTTTTTGAGCCGGGGGCCGGGTTGCTGTCCCTCAGACAATTGGGGGGGCCGAAGCACCATAAATAAATAAATAAATAAATAAATAAATAAATTTTAAAAAATAAAAAAATAAAAAAATATGCATGCACACGCTCTCAGCCCCAGAAAAGCCATGGCAATCCCCCTGTGGAGATTTTGCCAAGAAAACCCCAAGAACAAGTAATAACAACAATAATCAATATCATCATGGTGGGTGGCGGCGGTGGTGGGCGGCAGCGGGGGGCGGTGGCGGCGGCAGGACCGGCCTGGGGGTGGTCCAAAGGCCTCGGGGGGGGGCACATCCGGCCCCCGGGCCTTAGGTTGCCTACCCCTGTTGTAGAGCATCCTCATGCTTGATTTAAATTTCTCTTTGATTTCTCAGATCTTGTTGAAGAGGTGTCTAGTTCTTCTTTTTTATTGGTGACTTCTATTTCTTTGCACTGATTATTATAGTCAAATGTTTATTATGACCCACAGATCCAATAAAAAATCAAGCATAAACTTAAAAAGGGCAAACATCCAATAGGGATAACTATACAGTAAAACAGTAAATCAGTTACTATCATCTTTTATCTAAAACAAAGAGAGCTCTAATCCTTTCTGCCTCTGTAAGAAATTTATTATAATAGTTTACCTACTATATAATAAGCACATACACACCAAGGATATCTTCATTTATATATTTGACCTACACCCTGTTTTTCTCCCATAATTGGAAATAAATGTGTAAATTTCCATATCCCCATGCATTCCTTTCTAGAAGGAACAGGCATCTTTGAATTTTAAGGCTCAGTGGGGATTTAAGGCACTGGTCATCCAGAGTTTCTTCCAACTCTATAATTCTGTTGTTCTCGCAAGTCTCAGCCCTACACTCTGGCTGCCATAGCACAATGGCTGTCTTGGCTACCATTACCTACAGCACCATTTGTTGACAATGCTTTACTCAATTGAGTACCATTTCACCTCTAACCTTGTAGCTCCCAAACCTTTTTACTTAGTTAAACTAGTGATAGATTTTATTCTTAAAAATTTTCTTCATGGTTGCAAACAATTACTGAGCACTATACATCTGGCCATTATCTCGTTATGCTCCATTTGTATACATTTTGCTGACAGTGCCAGGGACAGCCACTCACATCTCCTACAGTGTGCAAAATTGGATTCCAGCTTCATAGTCTTGACTTCCAAGCTCTCACAATTTATTCCCATGGCTGAAATAACAATATGAGAAGGATTTATACTTGTCTAATGAATATTATGAAGCATTCCCAAATTTTTGGCATAGCTATGTCTGATTCAAAGTTAGGCATGCATGTCAACTCTTCCCACATTTTGAGTTTAGTCATGGGAATGACTTGTGGGAAACTTTGTTGAATTACATTTTTATCATGCCGTAGGGCCCTGTGGCCATAATATTCATCACATTTGTTTTGAAAGTGACAGCTCATATACACAGCCCAAAATCAGCCCTGAGTAGATGGTATATTCAATGTGTGTGCTATATCTGAAGGCACATCGGTTAAGTTTCCTAAACTCTGTCCTCTCCTCCTCTTACATAGCAAATTGATGCAGCCATGAGATGGAGCAATGAACTACACAGCCAGCTGTAATATCCATTAATATTCACTACACATTCAAAGCCAATTTGGATCATGGAACCCCTTGTAATCAATGGAACCAATTGCCACATCAATTCGTCAAGGCCCAGTGTTCCAGTTTCAAATGGAAGAGTTCTGCATTTTTCCCTGTTGTGATTTCATTGGGTTTTTTTATTATTATTATTAATTACTGTTTGCTTTCCCCAGTAGAGGACAGATAAAGAAAGGTTGCATATATGGTTTAATTTTTTATAATAATGTCATCAAGACCCAGTGTGGTGTAGTGGTTTGAGTGTTGGACTTTGACTCTGGAGACCACAGTACGATCCCCCCTGCTTGGCCATGACTGGGTGATTTTGGGCAAGTCACATGATCTTAGCCTCAGGGGAAGCAAATGGTAAACCTCCTCTGAACAAGGGTGGTCATAAATCGTAAATGACTTGAAGGACACAACAACAACATGTCATCACATGATATGACAAGCACATTCTGCAACAAAAAGTGAAGGGGCACAAGGATCTCATATTGCACAATCTCTCCCACCACACAGTTGAGCCATGGTAGCAAAATCTCATAAATCTGACATATTTCTATAGGTACTACTAAAATAGATAACCTTCCCAAATGGCTGCCTTGAAAGACTTAGGGCCTTTGCAGACTGCCAGAAATAGTGCAAATTGAGTCCACTTTAACTGCTCTTGACTCAGTGCTAGGGAATTATGGGAACTGTAGTTTATTGTAGTACCAGAGCTCTCTGACAGAGAAGGCTCAATGTCTCAGAAAAGAATACAATTCCCATGATTCCCTAGCACTGAGCCAGGGCAGTTAAAGTGGACTCAATTTGCACTATTTCTAGCAGTTTGCAAAGGCCCTTAAACTTAGAGAAGGAATGCTCCACTGGACAACATATATAGACTTGAAGATTTTGAAACTTGTTTGTTCTCCTCCTCCCTTTCACCATACTAGAAGAATCTTGATGTATCAGACTAATGGCCTATCTAGTCCACCTCCTATATCCTACCCTACTAATGAATATATAGCCATCAGGACCAGAAGCCATTAATAAACATTTCTTTTGTTAATTGGTCTTAATTCCCTTTAAAACCATGTATAACCTGTGGTAGTGAATGTTACAGTTTAACCATGCATTATGTGAGGAAAGAAGGAAAGACACTTGGGGAGGGGACTGTCTTGAATCTCCCACAATTCAGCTTCATTGGATGACCCTGGGCATGTCATCAAAATAGTTTCAAAAATAGTTTGAATAAATCTTTAAATTATACGTTCTTAGTATTAAAAATTACCTTACAGGTTGTAGTTAGACACCACAGTGAAGTCTTTTATATGTTTAAAGTACTTATCCAGGTTCCCTATTTTCAGCAGCATTACCTCTTCCTAGCTTGGATATTATTTCATTCATACAGGCTGTGTATGTTTCACTAGTCAAATACAGTTTGTCCCTTCTGGTCTTTTCCAGCTGGCCTTGTAAGTTGAAACTGATAAATTAAATTGGAAGTCAAATACTTTATGAACTACTATACAGATTTTGTATTTGCAAACCTGAAGCAGTAAGATGTTGCCTATGGGGATGGTTTTTAAAACAACACATGACTAATCCATCTGCTGAGAATGTGAGTAAAAGAGGGGCCACAGATCCACATTAGGTCCCCAAAGAATTTTTTCTCATTACTTTTGCAGACAAAACAGTATCATTCTTTTGGGGAGGGAAAATCACTGCAATAACAGAGAAGAAAGCTTGGGAAGCAACATGATGAACAGTTTAACACATTTAATCAAAAGACAGAGGCTGAAAGACAAAGAAGGTTGGTGGGATTTGTCTTCATCTCATTATTCATGTCTGACGGACCCACCTGCAGAGAAAGGAGATACAAGGAACTTCCCTGCAGATATATAAACTTTGAAAGCTATGTTCAGCAGGGTCTCACAATGTTGAAATAATGCTGGTGACAAGACCAAAGACTCACTACTAGCATACGAAATATGATGCAGAGATTAATTTCAATATTACATTAATGTTTGTATTTATTAATTAGAAGAATCCCAGTTTGGGGCATGGGACAGGATGCCCACAGTGCTTTTTTTCACAAGAAACTAAAAACCAAAATAGACATTAAGAAGAAAATATATTCCCTGCACTAACCACTTTTGCTCCCAACGAGGATTTCCCCAGTGAGGTTTGCCTCTGCCATCATAACTTGCAAATTAAGCCTATATTTGTCTTCCAATATAAATGAAAGTTTATTCAATGCAAAACAGGTAAATGAGAGAAGCAATGTTCTATAACAAACAGACATCTGGCAGCAATTGGGGAGTTCCTCTGCAAACAAGTGATAAATATATTTTCTAGTTTGATCTTAGGGCAACACTGGCACAGCACTGAATGTGGTCTATGCAATCAAACAAGATGTTTGAAGAGCACAGATACATGATTTTCAGATAGATTGGTTTGATAACTTGATAACTTACTCAGCAGGCAACAGACAGATATGATAACTTACAATGGCATACAAAAAAGAAAGAAAAGAGAGAGAGTGAGTAGAGAGATATTGGAATAGCAACATTTTACGAGAGGGGTTATAGCAATGCAATCATCTATGTAATTCAGTTAGCTGTTTCCACATCTAGATGACTGTTAGTACAATAAATACAGACTGGTATTCTAGAGGTGCTACTTTGCCATGTTACTACCTTAGTTGCATAGCTAAGTAGTGTCTCCCTGCCTCACCCCATAATCCTGACTTACTGGACAGCAACCACTGCAAGCAATAGAGGGATCTGTCCTCCTGTTGATCAAGACTCAGTAGACCTACATTCCCATCTACCTTTCTTTAGTGGTCTCTAGTGCATCAGTGAGAAGCGGAATCCATGTTGCAATTCCTTCTTGCACTAGGGATTGCTGGAGGGAAGGGGTGAGATTGTCGGCCTGCTGCATTCTGATCAATAGGGGAACAGACCTCCATCACTCACAGCAGCTATTGCTCAGAAAGTCAGGATTGGGGAACCTATGTTCCCTCCATATACCCTACACTATTGAATATATAAGGAAGATAAATACAAATCCCACATGAATGCATAACTCTCGGTCTCACATTCGTAACTGCAATCATGAATTCTAGACCTAATCTATCACTATTTTTAAAGACAGTTTCAAAGATGTTTATGTATTGTACTATATATTTATATATTCTTTTTTTAAAGGCTGTGGAAGGCTGAAGAGAAGTAGTCCGCCTTATAAAAGTTGGATAAATAAATATAACACTTTTGTAACACAACAGAACTAGTAAGAGCTCTCTGCTCCTTGATACAACAGCCTCACAGTTCCTTCCAGGATCTGGAGGGACTGCTGATGCATTACAAATAAGGTAACCTAAGTAGAAGGATTGGCTCAAAGCTGCATGCAGTGTGCCTATGGGAAATACAGAATAAGAAGCTTGTACATATGCATATCTATTTCAATTGCATGATGGTGTGGAGATTCATGCATGCACTGTCTCAGGAGATTAAACAGGATGCTAAAAATGAGGTGAGCCCGGTCCTGAGGGATCTTGCATCTGTGCATGAAGTTGTCATCCTCTATCCTTCCAAATCCATCTGTAATTAAAGTGGACAAGTAATGTATCATTGAACCATTTGTAAGTCATATTTTGTGTATCTGTGTGTTTCACTGGATGAACTCTTCTGATGTCATGAGCTGCTTTGAGCATTGCTTACCACGAGAACAAGGCACACAGGTAAATTGGTAACGATGAGCAAGAAAAATGTTCAAATTGTTGTTTCTTGTTATTGCTATTGTTTCTGTTGCTCAGTGTTCAGGAATTCATTGTTGACCTTTCAAATCAGAAATAATTATCCACAACATTATGTGCTGTATAATCAAATCCTTAAAAAAGGAAAGAAAAAGATTTCATCCAAGTTTGGGCAAAATCCTATTATTACTCCTGATTAGAGTAAATCCATTGACTCAATTGGGTCTGCCTATGTGTTGACTCATCATGCAATAATTTCTTGAATAAGTTTACTAACCGAAACATTTCTAGCCTTTGGGAATCAGTTGAGTTGAAATGTAAGCATGAACGGGATGGGACAGGGAGAAATGTCTCACAAAACTGAACTTCTTCTGACCCTTGAAAAACTTTGAAGAGCACAAGCATTGTCCATAAATATTTCATGCTTCAAGAAGAGATATTTTTGGTTTGGAAAACCTGAAAATAACATGGATCACACAATAAGGAGGAAGAAAATATACGGTGACTGTGGTAGTTTTGTTCATAGTGATCTGATTAATTTCCAGAAATAATGGTGAACATATTTGCATTGATAATAATATGTATTTTTTAAAAGGTTAAGTCCAATACTTTTCTGTCCTTTATTTCTGCTGGGGAGATATATAAACATGCTGTTAACTCTGATACATAAAAGAGTGGGCATTCAAAATGCTTATCCTCAGTTGTCTTATGTTCCTAATATGCAAAACAAATTATGTTCTGGTTACATCTGGGGTGGGGGAGAGGACAGATTATGTCAGCAATGGAGCTTAGGTGCCAGTAGACCCTGAAGCAAGAAATAGCAATGGAGATCCAATGCATGTGGCCACTGTAGTTGCCACCCTAGGAGGGTTCCCCTTTTATAAGGAACAGTTTTTATGGCCTTTCTTAAATCTTGGCACCCATCTGTGAACACTTGTGCAGTGCACAGAGGCACACAGACACACACAGCTCTGTCCATACTCCCTGCCATGGAAGGGATGAAGAAAAACTGCCCTGCCAGCAGCCCTCAAGTGGCTCTGATCAAGTGTTGCCAATGCCAAAACTGAAACAGAAGGGGGCAAAAACAAGGCTTGGCTATCATTTTGAAGCCCTGCTGGAGCCAAGCTACCATGTGAGGGAGATTGGAGAAATCCCTCAGCAATTTCCCTCTTTCTCCCTTCACTTGTACGTTTAGTATTCAAAACAACAGCTCCAGCTCTGCATTGCCCCTGCTCCACTCTCTCTTGACAGCATATGAGGTAGGCTGCAATGTAATTTAAAAAAGAAAAAAAAAGAAAAAAGCAGAGATCTATTTATTTATTTATTTCATTTATATGCCACTTTTCTCCCTGGAGAGACCCAAGGTGGCTCAAAAAGAAAACATTTAAAATCTCAATAAAATTCAAAACAATTAAAACATCTACATCCAGTATAAAATCACATAAAATATACAAAAGTTTAAAACAAACTAAAATGTTGTTTGGCCATCACATTTGGCCATGAAAATAAAAAAAAGTGGAGCATAGCAAAATAAAAGGTGCATTTTGAAACAAGTCTTCAAGTTCAAAATGTTTTTGTTTTCTTAAGCAGTCTTAACTGACCTGATTACTGTATTTCATTTCCTATGGGTACATTGTTCATTTTGAATAAAACGTTGGCTGAACCATGGTGAACTGCTCTTCTTTATTATACTGTTGGAACCAATTCCTGTCCTTTTTGTATTATTTCTGCCTCTTGTTCCAAATTTTCTGTTAAAGCAGTAATGCCCAGAAACCCATTGACTTCATTTACTGAAGTACACCTGTATTTAAGAGCACAAGAAGTACCATACAAGATGAAACCACATTTGTCTTAACCAAAATATTCTGTTTCACTACTGAGCAACCAGATGCTGGTAGAACGTTTGAAATAAAGTAATATGAGATGAATAGTGCCCTTGTGCCCATCATCCCCAATGACTGGCAGTGGGAGGCAGCATATAATAGACTTCATGATGAGTGGTGACTGCTAGCTTTATCTTCCACACATTAATCTAAACCTCCTTCAAACAAGCAATTTATTGGTCATCATGTCAACTTGTGATTGTAAATTTGATAGCTGATAATGAGTTCTTATTTCCTTATAGATCAACTACCAAAGTACTATAACTTTATACAGACTTGTTATATGGTTGTGCTGATGGCAATCTAATCTATAACAGAAGTTAACTCCATACTAGTTGAAAGGAATCAAATGAACAAAGCTTTATTTTCCTTGCACAATCATCCTACTCACCCTGTATATTCATCATAGCCTGTTTGTGTTAATTGAAGGAAACGAATATTAGCAAACATGCAACCACATGAATCACAATCTGTCAATATATTGAGGGAGAGATTTAAAAAGCCAAGGAAAGCCCTTCAGGCATTCTTCATTTCTTTTAGCCTCTCAGCATAAGATTGCAAAATTTAAAAAGAATGCTCTCTTCTCAAACATTCACTTTTTTAAAAACTGTGTAACAGGATACCTTTGAAATCATAGAAAAATTACAGGAGACTTGAAGGCGGAAAATACCTCTCATGTTGGCACAGAACAGGCGTCTGCTCTGTGCCACAACTTGAAAGCCCGCTGGTTTCATAGGACTTTTATTGGTAGGAAAAGTAACAGAATTCCCTCAATTCCCCCACACCTCAATTTCCTTCCTCCAAGTCTACCTCCATTCCAATGCGTTTTCAGGATGCTGACATGAACAGCTTGGCATATTTGCATTCCATCGGTCCTTCACCCCCAGCTCAAAACTGCTATTTCTTCTCACTGACTCTTATGATCTCATCTGGAAGTGTTTTAGCCATATATCATAGTGTCTCCTTTTATTAGACACATTTCTCTGTCTACTCAAAAACAGTAGTCAAAACTCAAATTGAAGCTTTCCCTCCACTGCATATATCATGTATATAGCCCTATAGGAATTTTTTTAGCCTACATTCAACATTTCTCCATCCTCCAGAACACACTTGGTCTGATCATGGTTACTACTGCTAACGAAGCTGGATAGAGGGGAGCAAAACAGCTGGAAAATTTACACCTATATTCTTATTTTTCAAAAATAATTTGACAGCTTTAATGAGAACAGCCTGTTTCACAGATCTGGGAAATAACTCTTCTGGCTGCAACATTTTGAGTGTTTTGAGTTATCAGACCTTGTACTTTGAAGATGGCTGAATCTTTTCCTTTCTACAGAAACGTCGCTCAGCCATGTTTCCTGTTTCTCACTCTCTGTTCAGTGGTAACATAAGAGCAAAGGAAAGGGTAGGAATTGACATGCATCCCAGTCATGTGTGTTTTTATTCAGAAACAAATCCCAGAGTTCAACTGGACTTACCTATACCCGAGTACATGATCTAAAATGAACATGTGTCCTGTTCTGTTGAAGACAATTCTTGTATATGAAGGAGTTCTGTACTTGAAGGGCTGTCCAATTTAAACCCATTTTGAAGCTAAAGAACCCTAAGAAATGAGAACAAAAATTGTCAATTAATGGTGAGCAAGCAGAGGACAGACTGAGCAGATACACAAGTCCCCTGGTTAGAATTTTCCACACTATAGTGAAACGTATAGTACAGTCAGCCCTCCTTATACACGGATTCTTTGTCCATGGATTCAAGCATCCACAATTTGAAAGTATTTTAAATATAAATAAATTCTAAAAAGCAAACTGTGATTTTGCCATTTTATATAATGGTCATCATTTTATTGTCCATTGTATTTAATGGGGCTTGAGCATCCACAGATTTTGGTATCCATGGGAGGTCCTGGAATTAAACCCTAGCAGATACCAAGGGCCCGCTGTATTTATATATTTACATTTTAGTAATTATTTCTAAATTTGCATACAGATAGATCCACACAATATAAGTCTAAATTAGCATATGCAGTTTTTGTCCTCTCTTTTAGTGAAATCACTCCTTTACCTTTTAGGTTTTTAAGCCCCAGGCTCAAATTGTATGTTACTAGTGCAGCATAAGGATGGTTTATTCATTGTCTGGTTCTGACATGTTTCTTCACCATCCTCCTCCATCTCATCTAGGAAATAAAAATCTTGCACAGCATCCAAGCAGCCCCTCTTCCCCATCCAGGAGCTCACACACAAGAGGATATAAACAAAATGGAATAATACATACAAAACTGCCTACAGACTATGTTCTATGACATGATGACAGTTCCACATATTAAGAACTATTTCTGTGTGCAAATCTGGAGTAGGGCAAGTTTATATTCTGAGATTTTGTGAGGAGTGAAGAGGAGGATGGTGATGAGGATGACAATAATAATAACAACAACTTTTGCAGTGTTAAAAATCCCCACCCAAATAGTGTAATATCAGAGCTGCAAACACATGGGAGACTATGGGGGGAAGCAGATGGCACAAAGCGCCATTTTCAGGGCAAGGAAGGGGAGGGGCAGCTGCACGGTGGGCGCCCCAACCCCTTCCCGAAGACATCATCGGAGCGCTGGACCCTCCACACATCCGGCGCTCTGAGGATGTCTTTCCGCCGCAGCGTCCACACAGGGGCGACGAAGCTGCGCCACGGGGCCGAGGTGTGCGGATACCTCGGCCCTGCTGCGCAGCTTCCTGGGGCAACCCTGTGCCGCCCGTCTGCTTCCCCCCTATGATTTCTTTTATTGAATGAAACTATAGCTTTACATTGCTCTTACATGCAGATTCCCAATGTGAGAGCCATGTACAGAGTGGGAAAAGACTGATGACTTTTCCTCACACTTTCCCACACTGCCTGAAAGTCATCATTCCATTTGCAGCAGTTTCTTCCTCTACAACCACACAGTGTGTACTGAAAAGAATATAATTGGGCTTGGGGCCCATTATGCAATAGGTTATTACTGAGTTTTCTCTGCTGATCACTGCAGTGCTGGACTATTTCAAAACAGTAGTTAGAAAGAATTTGTGGGCAGCAATTTATTTATTTTTCTTACTTTTGTTTCTTTATTTAATTTACATCCTGCTTTTCTCCCAATATGAGACCCAAGGCAGTTTACAATACAAAACTTTGAAAAGCTGCTCTTTTTGGATCACAACCCGCACAATCCCCTGGCATGGTCAGCAGCCATACTGACTGGAAAGAGTACTCTGGGAGCTATACTAGTAATACTTTTTTTGGGGGGGTCTGCTTAGCAGTAGCAAGAATCTACCAAGGTGCAACTAAAGCCCATTTGCCAGGCATGCTGAGACGTTATCCTTTCTGGACACAGGAGCCATCAGGTTCTGGCATTTTAAAGGCAAGAAGAAGCAGAGGAAAGGCTAGAAAAAAGCTTCATCAGAAAAAGGCCTCAGCTGCATTTCAGTCCTGGCCCCTGAGTTCCAGCACTCCCCATGGAAGTGGCAGCTACCAGTCAGCTGGGGAATGATATTGGCCCCTCTCCCATTTCAGTCTCCCTTTTCATCTGCCTAGCTTCCTTTTTCTCATCTACCTGTGCTTTGTTCCTGCTGACCATTATGCACAGTGAAAGCAAATGGAATTTAAATTTCCTGTGCTCCTTCTTAGAGTCCTCTCAGATCCTTCCGTTATTTCATACTGTGTGGTAGCTTGCTTAAACACACACATATAGAGATGTATGCACAGGAGTGATAATAAAAAATTAATAATAAAATTTATTTATATCCCGCTTATTGAAAAAGACAATCCAAGTGGCTTACATAAAAACCCATACAACATAACCCCTAAAACCAACCCCCCTTAAAACAGTATTAAACATCTCATAATTAAAATAATCAAAACATTTATAAAAACATTTATAAATCAACAACACAAAACAAAAGCCGGCCAACCTCTAAACATTCATGAGATTATGCAGCACCTGAAGAGGGGGAGGACCATTAAAGTTATTGGGAGGCTGTGTGGAGGAAGAGGTTGCTGCTTACTGTGATACTGCTGCTGCCTTGGACCACTGCCTCCAAGTGGATTCTGGACTCCCTCAGGATTGAGACCCTGACTCTGTAGTAGGTTCTGGTTGCCATCCAGCTCTGCTGTCTGCGTGCCCACCTACCTACCAGCCAGCCAGCCAGTGCATCAATAGGGGTTGCAGGCGGCACCAGGTGACATCCTAAGAGGGGTGATACCACTGGTCCCCAACCATCATAGAAGTGGGCTATGATGTTCGTGTGTGTCCCTTTAAAATGCTGAAGAGATGGTATGAATGGGGCAAGGCTCAGTGGGAGGAGAAAGGAGAGGCCCCAGATTTTTAATTTTTTAAAATATATATATATTTTAAAATTGTCTTTAAAAAGATTACATCTTACCAAATTTTCACTTTAACCACATGAAACTATGTGCA
Source organism: Phrynosoma blainvillii (assembly GCA_026167975.1). Lineage (NCBI taxonomy): Eukaryota > Metazoa > Chordata > Lepidosauria > Squamata > Phrynosomatidae > Phrynosoma > Phrynosoma blainvillii. The sequence goes on from JANUYF010000001.1 coordinate 171,485,729, forward strand.
TGTAAATTCATTTATACTGTGTGTATCTGGGGGAGAGATGCAGGCCCATCTCCAGAGAGATGCAGGCCCGGGCCTAGTCTAAGAAATCTAAGAAGAAGAACCCTTGCTTTTTAAGGGGTGGGTGGGTTTTGGGATTTTTAGGTTCTGTTTACATTGTGTTAACATATCTGTATGGAAATTTTTAATGTTGTAAGCCGCTCCGATTGCTCTGCAGAGGGGTGGGGTGTGTATATATATATATATATATATATATATATATATATATAGTAATTTAAAGCTATAGTTTTAATTTTGCTAGTTTATGCCACAACTATTACCATTACGTTCAGTTATATACAGGAATTTTGATTTATGAGTTTAGTAAAAATAAATAAATTACTAAGGATTCTATATGGTGTGGTATAGGAGAAGATCAATGGGGTTGTCATAATGAGTTGCAACACTTGGGCCCTCTGCAGACGGGTGGCCATGGGCCGTTCCAAGAAGTGGAGGATTGTGGCCACTGCTAACACATGCAGCGGCCACAATCCACCTTTCTGCTGGCCCTGGAAGGAGTGCTAAAATGGTGCTCCTTCCAGAGCTGGCAGAACGGGTGCCCAAAGAGACACCGCATGTCTCCTCAGGCGCAGCGTGTCCAGACACTGCACTGGGAAGATGCCATCAGAGTGCTCACCGTGTGCAATGGCGCACGCTCTGATGACGTCCTCCGGAAGGGGTTGAGGTGCCTGGCATGTGGTTGCCCCTCCCCTCCCCTCCCTTGCCTCCAAGATGGCACTTTGCACCATCTGCATCCCCTCTTGGTTACACCAACTCTAGCAATGCCACTGCATTGGTGGTGCACTGATTAAATGCTGGTACTACAGCCACAAGGTTTTGAGTTTGATCCCAGGGCTCCAAGGTTGATTCAGCCATCCATCCTTTCATAGGTCAGTAAAATGAGTACCCAGCTTGCTGGGGGCAATTGGCTTACAGATTGTAAACGGCCTAGAGAGTGCTGAGTTCACTGATAAGTGGTATAGAAATGTAAATGCTATTGCTATTTCCAGGGCTGTAAAACAGGACTCTTCTGGAGCTGGAGTTGCCATCAAGGGGGTTATCTCTTTGAGGAAAACACAAGGACCTGCCCTTCTGCTAGACAAAGGGGGGTGTTATCTGTTTTTAATACTGTTTTTTCAGTATATTTTTAAAGTTGCTTTTAAGAACAAGTGATTTGTGGAGGTTGTGACTGACTGTCCTTCATCTTGGACATGTAAAACTTGGGCCGATGAAAACCTCTTGTATTTTCTAAAGCTGGAGACAGACAAAATATCGGATTGATCTGATATAAGACTCCTCCAATACTTGGCTCTAAGAGAGCTGTAAATCAGCCTATCACAAACTTTTCTCCCTCAGCAAAAGAGCCTAGATCACCATCAGAAGATGAAACCAGAACGTTGGATTTCATTAAATATGGTGTAAGCACCTAACAATGCTGGGAAATCTGAAATTTAGTGTGTCCACAGAGTCAGCTCCAATGTGCAGTCTATTAATAAATTACCAAATATTCTCCTTTGTTTTGTCCAGTAAACCCTCAATCCTCTCTCTTTGTGAAACTCACTATAATCAAAGATCTAACATATGGGGACACTCATATATTGGTTTTCCAAGTAGAAACATTAAAGAAAGACAGGCATTTAAGCCCCTGACTTCACTGCTCTGAAGAGAAAAGAATCAAATACCACTGGAGCTTTCCTTTTAAACTGATTGTCACAACTGAATAACTTGATTTTAATTTCATTTAATATCAGAGGTCTTGGATCTGCACCTAAGCATGCTAGAATCTTTAGATAGATTAAGGGCTTTCACTACAATATATTATTCCTATACAAAACTCACAGTCAAGGTACAAAACCTGTATTACCTGGTTCACAATTTGGTTTTATAAGAGGCTTTCTAAATAGATCATGCCCTCTTAAGAACAAGATGTCTCTACCCTGCTCTGCATTGTTAAAAGATATAAATAATATGGGTCAGATTGACCCTTGGAGCAAGACTACACCTACTACTCAAGCATTCTTTATCAGTAAACCACTTGTCAAAAATCCAAGAGGTAACTATAGTACCCATCCTATAGTCAGATCACGGTCCTCTAGTAATGGATTGGATGTTGAACATAGATTTACCACCTACTCAAATGTGGCACTCCAGTCACTACCTATTGTTTAATGATCATTTTTAAAAAGCCAGTAAAATATGGGCTAGACAATGTGACAGTTCAGTGGATTTGTAATTGGTTGACCGACCAAATCCAAAGGGTACTCACCAATGGCTCTTCCTCATTCTGGAGACAAGTGACTAGTGGGGTGCCACAGGGTTCTGTCCTGGGCCCAGTGCTATTCAATATCTTTATCAATAGCTTGGATGATGGAATAGAGAGCATACTTATCAAATTTGCAGATGATACTAAATTGGGAGGGGGGGGGTCAATGCCCCAGAGGTCATGATCAGGATTCAAAATCACCATAACAGATTAGAGAACTGGTCCAAAACTAACAAAATTAATTTAAAACAGCCAGAAATGTAGGATACTACACTTGGGCAGTAAAAATGAAATGTGTAGATATAGGATTGCTGACACCTGGTATACAAAATGGATCTAGAAGTCTTAGCAGACCACAGGCTAAGCATGAGTCAGCAATTTGATGCAGAAACTAAGAAAGCTAATGCATTGCTAGATTGCATTGATAGGAGTATAGTGTCGATATTGAGGGAAGTAACAGTATCAATCTATTCTGCTTTGGTCAGACCTCACCTGGAATGTTGTGTCCAGTTTGGGTCACCACAGTTCAAGAAGGCTATAGACAAGCTGAAGCATGCCCAGAGTGGGATGAACAACATGGTGAAAGGTCTAGTCACCATGCCCTTAGAAGAGTGGCTTAGGGAGCTGGGTATGTTCAGCCTGGAGAAGAGAAAATTAAGGGGTGACATGATAGCCATGTTTAAATATTTGAATGACTACCACATCAAGGTTTGAGCAAGCTTGTTTTCTGTTGCTCCAGAGACATGGAGCAATTGATTCAAACTACAGGAAAAGTATCCCATCTAACATTAGGAAGAGCTTCCTGATGGTAAGAGCTGAAATAGTGGAACATGCTGTCTTGACGAGTGGTGGAATCTCCTTCTTTGGACATTTTTAAACAGAGAATGTCAGGAGTGCTTTGATTGTGGGCCTTTACAGACTGCCAGAAATAATATAGCTTGAGTCCACTTTAACTGTCCTGGCTCAGTGCTAGGGAATCATGGGAATTGTAGTGTTTTTTCTGAGACATTGAGCCTTCTCTGTCAGATAGCTCTGGTGCTACAATAAACTACACTTCCCATGATTCCCTAGCACAGAGACAGGGCAGTTAAAGTGGACTCAAGCTGCATTATTTCTGGCAGTCTGTAAAGGCCCTAAGTCTTCCTGCACAGTAGGGGTTTGGTGCTCTCTTTCAACTCTACGATTCTAAGACTTGAGGGTTATGTTCAGGAGTTATTGAATGTTACATGTCAACACAGGACTACAAACAGAGGTAAAATTCATTTTCAGAATCAGCCAGACATTACTCCCAAATAATGGAATTCCAAAGATATGGTGCCACTACCCTGAAGGCCATGCCACTTTTCTGATTTCTCAAAATGAAAAAAAAAAGTGGGTCCCTCCTCTCAGATATTATAGAATAAAATGGAACATGAAGGAGGAAATGCTCTTTAAAAGGAGAGCTTCCAGTTTCAGCTCAAAGCATTAAATAAGTGTTAAGCATCACTATCTTCCTTCCCCACTGTGTTGGTAATAAAGAATTTTTGTTTAAATTACAGTAACCTTCTAAATTGACTTGTCTATACATAAATTAGCATATGAAGATTTTATGGTAATTTGTAAATATTTGTCCTCCCTTTTTTCCTCTTTTTTGTCAATATGTAAGCTAAGGACAATTAATGATTACATGTGTGTAGCTATCTTTACATACTACCTGGTCACAACAGGTTCACTGGAGTTTTAATTCAGGATATCACCCAGCTAACAAGAGCCTGCAAAGATTTCCTCCCCTCTATACAGGTTTCATTTAGAAGACTTGAATGTTATACCCATAAAAAGATATTTTTAATAAGTATGCTCACAAAAACTGCACAATGTTTTGTGGTGTTTGGAGTGGTTCCCCCCCCCCCCCCACTTTCTTTACAAAGAAAAATCACTTGCAGAACAATGCTAATAACTTCCTTCTTTATATAAGTAAAATTACATAAATACAAATGATTTCCACATGCAGAAGGAAAATAGCTAAAATGTGGTTTTTACATTTACATGACACTTGGGACTTATTTATTAGTTGATTTATTTGGATATAACAGCAGTTGCTACACATTCTAATGGAGAAGACATGTACCATTCTCCAAAGTCTGGAAAGTTATAATGAAATGCCGCATCCATTCATAACCAAACAGTGGACTGTTTATAGTGATGGGAGGTGGAGAAGCAGGACATGAGGATAGTAAGATAGTGTTTACTACAAGCTAGTATTTTGCACTTTCAGACAATTTTGCAATAAAAACCTACCGCCAATGCTTTCTAGCATCTCTATCTATCTGTCTATCTATCTGGAAAAGCTACTTCCAGTGAATGTAGGTAATATGTAATAAACTAGACGAATCTCATTTGCTTTAAAGTATCTTTGTTACAGTTGCATGTTGTCTGCATATCAACCTGGGTGTTTATTAAACATATGTGCACATCTGCAGTACTCTTTTATATTTAAGAGAAGCCAACCTGGTGCTTTCTAACTCTTTTGGACTCCAACTCCTGACTGGGGCTGCAGGGAGCTATGGTTTCCAACAGTCAGAGGGTACCAGCTGCACTGCTTTACATCATGCACCTGCTTTACATCATACTTATTGCAAATGCTTGGACACTCTGTGTTTGTTTGGAATGACACAGAGGGCAACTTCCAGAATGACACCTATTATCCTCACTAGGATTCAAACAGTAAGCATTATCTTTCGAAGGGATGGTCTATTGAATGCTCATAGGCCAGATTGAGTTTAATTTTATCTGAATCCTGTCATTTATAAAAATATTTCTTTCCCTTTGATGCTGCAAGAGCTAAGTGAAAACAACCAGTGTTTCTTTCTTGCTTGCGTCAGTGATGGTTAGCAAAGGAGATGGCCTACATGGCTGGAAGGTATCCATGATATTAAACAGCTCACGGGGCTGCGAAGTGCTGAGAGTGCTCATGCCGAGCAACAGGCCACAGGAATGCAAATTATCTGAAATGCCAAGAGTGCAGCTAGCAGGTGGCCTCTCTGATTCATCTGATGTCAACACACTGTTAGAGGAACAAGCCCTTTTAATATCTGTGTGGGCTTACCATGGTCTTTAATTAACAATAAATGCAGTCAATGAATGGGCTGATGTACAAAGTAACCACAGTGATAAAGAATACATTTCTGCATATGAGGCATGGTCATAATATATATAAGTAATCATGGTCATGTAAGGTAGAATTATTTCCACCACCAACACTTTCTTCAACTTCATCTCATCCCCCTCGTATCAGAGGACAGACATCATTGGGCTATTCTGTCTGTGGATGCAGTTCCTCTAAATAGCGATACTGTATTGCATCCAAACCAGTTATCAGAACCCATGCATTATTATTATCTTGATTAAATTGTTAATTTTTTTTTAAAAAACCTTAAAACCCACTTATAAAGCAGGGTGTGTTTTTTTGGGGTGGTGGTGGTTTGCAAATGGAATGGAATGTAATCTGCAGGAAATTTTTCCAGAAAATGATATATGGGGATGGATTGGCCTTATCTACATAGTTCCTTCCTCTCACCAAACTTACCCTGTCATGGTGACTGGCTACAACTGGCAAGAGCGATAGACATGCAGGAAAAAAACCAAAAATCATAAGCAGGCAAGAAGGAATAGAAAGAAATTTGTTTTGCATTGTCTGGTGGTACAGTGTATACATGTGGTCAAAGAGGAAGATGGAAAGTGTGTGCAAGACAAATGGAGGGGTGGGTTCAGAGATAATGATAAGAAGAGAGATGAGAAGTGAGTGAGCTTGAATGTTGACAGAGAGAGATAGAGATGGGAGCAGTATGGGGAGAGAGAAAGAGAGAAAAAGAGTGAGAAAGGGACAGAAAGACAGACATACCAGAACAACATATAGACTCAGAGGAACAGTGTAAATGATGATGGGGCACAGTTACAAGTCTAGCAAAAGGGAGACAGAGGAGGGAGGTGGGTAAAAGAGGGCACCAAAAATAAATGGATAACATATATTGCCAAAAATATGAGAGGAGGAAGACTCTGAAAGAGAGGAGAAGCTGGAGAGAAGAGGAGAGGAGAGGCCAGGGAGAAGGGGAGCTAGCACTTGTATTTTGGAACAGAAAATAGCAAAGAGTATTTTATATATGCAGATAGAGGAAGATAAAAAAATCAGTGGAAGGGAGATTTTTAACAAGTATATTCTGGGCCAAAATAGATAATAGCATATTAACATATGTTTTACAATTGCAGGTAGATATGCCCAAACTTGGAAGTTTTAAAAAGGAAATGCATCAAATTGTTTTTTTAAAAAAATCTAAAGCCTAGAACTACTTCAACAATGATTAAATTAAACCTTTCTTTTGTATGGAGTTAAGATGGATTTTGGTGCAGCATTACGTATTCCAAATATAACTCACTCTTTCCAAAAAAGAATTTAAAATATTATTGATTCAATGAAGAAATCAGACATGCATGTGAGTAATTGTTGACATCAGTCATTTTAATAAGTGCAGATGGATATTAGAAAGAAGAATTATATTTATTTATATTTTCCTATGTTTATTTTAGAACACAAAAAGATGACCATGATATATATATTTTAAAATTGTTAGTAATAAATGGCTTTGAAGTGGGAGAGTGGGGGATAATCTGTCTTCCTGCAAGCATTGGTACTACTGGTTCAGGTATAAAACTGCAATAACTCTCATCACCAAACAAGGAAAAGGTCTGGTGGTCATGTACAGCTCTTCTCGACACCCCATATATATGTGTGGAGATAAGCGTTTTGGCTAATATGTGGCAATAATTTAAAGTGAATTGTGTTGTGAATTTCCATTAAGATGGTTTGGGTTTTTATGTAACAAAGAAGAATGTATGTAGTGTTCAGAATGTGTTGTTAAAATGACACACCTTTCTTTCCAACTTCAAGATTTAATTATTTCTCTTTAGTCTTCCAGAGACTGCTGTTTTTGATATGTCATTTTCACCTTATGGCTATCCTAAGCTGACCCTATCCCAGGGTTTTCTGGGGCTGAAAGTGTGTGACTCTCCCAAAGTCACCCAGTGTGTTTTCGTGGCTGAGTGGAGAATTGAACCTTGATGTCCAGAGTTGTAGTCCAACATTCAAACCACTACACCACACTGGCTCTCCTTCCAAAGACTGCATCCTCAGAAATCAGAATAAACATGAAAGTCATTTGAAGTGGACAGGTCCACAAAGATGAAGCAGCAGAGTGATGGCCTACCAGAGAAATGGCAGGTACTGAGTAGTGCCAGTATCAGTGTGGAACATTCTCTTTTTCTTAAATATTTCTGAAAGATTTGTTCTTGCAGTTTATTGTTTCTAATTATATTATTTTTAAAAATGATCCACAATTCTGTGCCCTGCAGAAGAGGCAAGAACACATCACATAATACTATATAAATTCTCAAAGCCAGTTTTATTTTTTATTTCATTCTTTATCACATTCTTCATCTTAAAGAAGCTACCCAAGGCCATCTATTTTCTAACTTTTATTGCAAGGCTTTTGTCTCATTGTTCATTCAACCAAATTCTAAGATATTTATATTCTGTCCCCATCCCAAGTAATTTTCATACAATAGCCAATATTTTGTGGAATGTGTCCTTGGCACTACACTGGCCAACTCTTCTTTCATGAAAATGCTCTTCCTCCTTCTCAGCTACCTACAGTTGGGAGAACCTGTTACTTCCATGTTAACTGTGATGGAGGTTATAGTCAAACACAACTTTTGGATGGCCTCATCATCAAGTTTTCAAAGAAAAGCATGAAGGAGAGGTTCCCCATTGCTTTCTTCTGTGCAGTACTGACTCCTTTAGAATTAGATAAAGTTCCACTGCCAATGTCACTGAGAGATCCACCCACCTGCCACTGCTGTCTTGTAGCTGTTAGGCTCCTCAGCAAAAGCCTATCTGACTTGGGACACTCTACCAGCAGCAATGCTACCATCATCATAACCTTTTACTCCATTGGACCATACAATCCCACAACCCTGGAAAGGTAGTGACATTTGAAAGAGAAGTTCTACAGTTATCAAAGAGTGCTTAAAAGGCAAATGCATGAGTCCTAGTGTAAATTCCTAGAAGTTGGCTAAGCCTGCCATACTTTGGACAGATCATGAGATTTCGGCAGCGGCAGCGGCGGGCGGCAGCGGCAGCGGCAGCGGTGGCGGGACTTTCCACCTGGGCCCCGCTCCTGGCCCCAACACGCCCGGCCCTGCGGCGGCACTGAGAAGGAGGAAGAGGAGGGCGGGACCATCTCCAGGGCCATAAAGGCCCCACCGAGCCTTCCCTTCTCCCGGCAGCGGCAGCGGCGGCGGGACTTTCCACCTGGGCCCCGCTCCTGGCCCCAACACGCCCGGCCCTGCGGCGGCGCTGAGAAGGAGGAAGAAGAGGGCGGGACCATCTCCAGGGCCATAAAGGCCCCACCGAGCCTTCCCTTCTCCCGGCAGCGGCAGTGGCGGCGGGACTTTCCACCTGGGCCCCGCTCCTGGCCCCAACACGCCCGGCCCTGCGGCGGCACTGAGAAGGAGGAAGAGGAGGGCGGGACCATCTCCAGGGCCATAAAGGCCCCACCGAGCCTTCCCTTCTCCCGGCAGCGGCAGCGGCGGCGGGACTTTCCACCTGGGCCCCGCTCCTGGCCCCAACACGCCCGGCCCTGCGGCGGCACTGAGAAGGAGGAAGAGGAGGGTGGGACCATCTCCAGGGCCATAAAGGCCCCACCGAGCCTTCCCTTACCCCAGCAGCGGCAGCGGCGGCGGCGGCGGGACTTTCCACCTGGGCCCCACTCCTGGCCCCAACACGCCCGGCCCTGCGGTGGCGCTGAGAAGGAGGAAGAGGAGGGCGGGACCATCTCCAGGGCCATAAAGGCCCCACCGAGCCTTCCCTTCTCCCGGCAGCGGCAGCGGCGGCGGGACTTTCCACCTGGGCCCCGCTCCTGGCCCCAACACGCCCGGCCCTGCGGCGGCGCTGAGAAGGAGGAAGAAGAGGGCGGGACCATCTCCTGGGCCTTTAAGAAGTTTCTTATAGCCCTCCAGGGAATAACTGAGAGAACATTTGCACGGTTGGGGGAGGAACTTTACTTAGTAACTGTATAATTTGCATTTTTACATTGTATATTTTAACTATAACTGTCTTTATACTGTTTTTGTTATTTTGTTTTTGGGTGGGTGGGTGGGGGTGGGATGGAGGGATGGGTTTTTTCTCAACAGTTACATAATTTGTATTTTATATTGTATAATTTTAAGTAATTGGTTTTGTTTGTTTTTTAATTTGTTTGTAAATTGCTGGAATGTATTACTGTATTATCGTTGTTTAATTTATTGTAATGTATTAATGTAATTTGTTGTTCACCGCCTCGATTGGCTAGCCAGAGGGGCGGTATATATAAATAAATCGTATTAGATAGCATGACTCACTGGAAAAGACAACAATGCTTGGCCAAGTGGAAGGCAGTAGGAAAACAGGAAGACCACATTACAGGTTGATTGATTCAATCAAGGAATCCACAGTCCTGAGTTTGCAAGATCCGAGCAGGGCAGGTGGTGACAGGGTGTTTTGGAGATCTCTCAGTTATAGGGTCTCCATAAGTTGAAATTGAGTTGAAGGCAAATAACATCACTACAACTTGGGGAAGGGCTGCTTTAGAGGAGTCCCCCCCACTTTTTAGAGAAACCCTTATAGTGAACATTTATATCTTTGAAGTATTTCCCTTGCAGGATATTTGAATGGAAACTTTTGTTCTGGAAGATATTTTTGCAGTGTTAAATCTGCACAAGTCATGGAAATGACCATAATGTTTAATGGCATTTCCCCTCCTTTGACATGCCGATCAGTAGCAAGAACCATCTGTGAGTATAGTACTACTGCCCTCAAATTCATAATTGAATCTGTTCTGTAATGGATAACAAAACTTTGCAAAACATATCTATTAGAGCTGTCACCCCACTGACAAATGGGGAGTCTCAGATATTATCCCCCTACCCCCGGTAGATTAAATCTTGAAATAAAGCAAGGCTAATGTAAGCAGCAGCAACATTCCTCAGATACTATTATTAGGATTTTATTTCAGTGCATTTTTTTAAAATTATAATTCCCCTTCTGAAATATCCTGGAAAAGGTAACTTTTCCCAGTGAATATCAGTTTTAGAAAGCATATTAATCTTGTCTAATAGGCTTTTTAAATATAGTATTGTAGTATAACTTTTGAATATATAGGTAAAAGTAAAAGGTAAAGGTTTACCCTTGACAAGATTGTGTAGTCGTGAACAACTGTAGGTGGTGGTGCTCATCTCCATTACTAAGCTGAAGAGGCAACATTGTCAAAGACAGGTCTGTGATCATGTGGCCAGCATGACTGCACAGAATGCTGTTACCTTCCCACTGAAGTGATACCTATTTATCTACTTGCACTTTTACATGCTTTTGAACTGCTAGGTTGGCAGAAGTTGGGACTAGTGACAGGAGCTCACTCCATCATGTGGCACCTGGGCCTCAAACTACTGACCTGAAGATCTTGCAATCATCAGAGTCAGCATCTTAACCACTGACCCACCATGAACCCTATTTTGAATAGATAGATAGATAGATAGAGACTATTCAAATGAGGCAAGATTCAAACTAAAGCTGGAATCCTAAATAGGTAGTAAAACCAAATGATCCCAATGGAACTTACTTTTGTGAAACCTGCATAAGATTTCTCTCCATATTAATTTCATGCCACTCTCACTGAAATCAAGGGGATTTAAATGACAACAATTTTGCACAAGTGAATTATGTTCAACTAATTTAAAAAGCAATCTCACCACACATTTATGGTGGAAACATGTGATAGTCCATTGGGTTCAGGGCCCAATTTTGTCTTCTCTTGGGGTCTTCTGTGGGCTGCACCATTCCAAAAATTCAGATTTTACACTTTTTTTTCAGAAGCAGAGTGGTCAGAAGTTTATATTTGGTCTTGAAAGAAACACACAGAAGGCCTCAACTCATGAAAGCAAGGCAACTACTGTCCCTCTCTTTTTAGCAAGAAAAACGGGGAGGAGGGAATGCAGAGGGGCACAGGGGGTCTGTAGGCCACCAAACACACACACACACACACACACACACACACACACACACACACACGCACACATGGGTCATATGTAGCTCACCCCTAATTTATGGCATTGGGCCAGGTAGAGGGAAAAAAGACCAACCATGTGCAATAGCAATGGCAAGTACATTTCTATACTGCTTATCAGTGAACTAAGCTCTCCCTAAGCGGTTTATAATGTATAAGCTAATTGACCCAAACAAGCTGGGTACTCATTTTAACAACCTACGGGAGGATGCAAGACTGAGTGGACATTGGAGCCCCTGGGATTGAACTCACAACCTTGTGGCTGCAATACAGGCATTTAACCACTGCACCACCAGGACTCCTGCAGAGTCCAGGAGCTGTAGTTCAAAAAAAAAAGTAGCTTTTAAGATATCTTTATTATTAAAAACAATAACACTGAGCAGTACAACACAATATGCAATACAAACATACAACACAAGACTAACATATAACAAATCTGTCTAAAAGGTAGCTTTCTTTAACTTCTGTTCCAAATATTCAACCAGGTAGCTGAATTTTCAGTGAGTAACATCTCTGTTTCAGCAAGTGCTCTCAATTGTTATTTGGAAAGATGTGAAGAATGCGGTTAGGAAGCGAATCACCTCATTTTTGCTGAGGTGCAGGAGGAGAGTTCAACAGATACTGTGGACTGCCAAAAAGACAAATATATGGATCTTAATAATAATAATAATAAAATTTATTAATATCCCGCCCTCTGGAAGTCTAATCTGGGCGGCTTACAACAATAAAAATATACAATGCCCATAAAATATAAACGATACAACAAACCCCCTCCCCCCTTAAAACAGTATTAAATCACGAATATTAAAATGACAAACAATTCATTACATTTAATAAAAAAGGCTTAGCCCAGTAAATAAGCCCAGCAATAATGATCCTCACCATCCTCAGATGGGGCCACAAAGGATCGTATGCTGGGGTGGGTCAGTTGTACCTGAGACTGGGATATTTAATCCGGGAAGGCCTGCCAGAAGAGATCCGTCTTGACAGCCTTTTTTAAAGCTGTCTAATGATGTTAAGAGATGGATCTCGCCCGGCAGGTCATTCCAGAGTCTAGGGGCGGTGGCAGAGAAAGCCCTCCTGGAGGTAGCCGCAAGCCTAAACTTTTGAGGTTGCAGCAAATTCCTCCCGGAGGATCGGAGAGTGCGAGGGGGATTATAGGGGAGAAGGCGGTCCCTGAGATAGGTTGGACCCAAGCAATCCTATCCTAGCAAATTAGGCCAAGATGACTAAACTGTAGAATTTTGGATACTTCATAAGAAGGCATGACTCATTAAAGAAGACAATAACCCTTTGTAAGATAGAAGGTAGTAGGAAAGGAGAAAGAGCGCATTCCAGGTAGATAGATTGAAAGACTGAGCAGAGCTGTTTGTAACAGGGACATTTGAAGGTCTCACATTCGTAGGGTCGCCATAAGTTAAAACCAAGTTGACAGTAATTAGCAATAACAAATGGATTCTTATTCAGAAGATACATCTTGTTGCCAGGCATATTTAGGGCCTCCTTTCTCACTTCAAATGCTCACAACTGCACTAATTGGCTTCCAGGTGATCATAGCAGCAGTAACAGAGTTGTAGTGCTGGTCCCACCCACAATGCTGTACAGCCTTTCTCACCCGCCCCTAAAAACTGGAACCTGCTACATGATCTAAATTCTGTGAAAGTTGACACATATGGAGTACGTTTCCCTGATTCAGATATCCACAATCATTGCATAGATGTCAAAGACAGGTAAGCTGTACAAGGTCAAGGTGGGGCAGCTCTTCATGGGAGGGAGTTGGGTTAGAAGTAGTTCTCTGGCAAGGCTTTTAATGGGAACTATGGGCCTTTGCAGACTGCCAGAAATAGTGCAAATTGAGTCCACTTTAACTTCCCTGACTCAGTGCTAGGGAATCATGGGAACTGTAGTTTATTGTGGCACCAGAGCTCTCTGGCAGAGAAGGCTCAATACCTCAGAAAAAAATACAATTCCCATTATTCCCTAGCACTGAGCCAGGGCAGTTAAAGTGGACTCAATTTGCACTATTTCTGGCATTCTGCAAAGGCCCTACCTCTTCCTCTTTAACCTGCACTAAAATTACCAAGGAGCATTATGACAAAGTATCTGTGAAAAAGGGGGATAGGGAGCCAAGATAGAACTCTTTGAAAAAACTTTTCTCAGTGATACTCATAACTGCTACGCCAATTTCAAATCAAGATGACCCCCCAAAAAAAACCCCACTACAATATGAGTTTATATGAAAAGACTGACTTTTAAATGTCACCCCCATCTAAACATTTATTTTCCATGTAATTTGCAGCTATATTCCTCAGGCTTCAATGGGAAGCAATATCTTTTACTTTTAATGGGATTAACTCAAGTGTGTTTAGACTTGTATGCACTTTTAATTGCTTGGGGGCTGGATGCTACTTTATTCCTCCTGCCTGTTCTTCTTGGAAAACACTCATCTTCTACATCCTATCTTTCCATTCTCTCAAAACATCCCAAAGGTTAGCTACAAAAGTTTACAATGTGTTATGTGACAATTCCCATGCAAACGCTTGCTATGCCTCGCTCAGCAATCCTTCCTATCCCACTCTGGAAAATGAATCACATGGGCCTCTAAATGTAGTGTAGATGAAAAAAGGGCAACACAAAACATAAGAATGCAAAGGTGGGTGTCCAGACACACAAAGTAACTAGCAAGAGCACATCTTGAGAATATTGTTTTGTACCCAGCAAGAAGAATAAACTTTATGGGTGACAAAGAGAAATAGGTTATTTCATTCTCAAGTGGAAGAAGCCAGTGTTTGTATTATACAATCTGACTCAGTATAACTAAAGTATAATTAAAGGTCACCATGGTTTTAGGACCTTTCCCTGAGAAATATGTCCCACTCCACCATATTAGAAAAATCCAAATATGTGTGTGTGCCTTCAAGTCACCTGTTGATTTATGGTGATCCCATGAATTTCAAAGTGTTTTCTAAGGCAAGGAATGTTCAGAGGTGGTTTTGCCAGGTCCTTCCTCTGAAATTTAGTCCACAGCACCTGGTATTCATTGGCAATTCCCCATCCAAATACTAGCCATTGCTGAACTTGCTTGACTGCCAAGATCAGACAGGATCTGGTGCCTTTACAGTATTTAGACCAAATACTTGAGTCCTTATTTACTATTTTTTTTCCTTTTTAATACATTTTTTAAAAAAAATTCAGAGGCATTACCGAAAATGAAGAATTATTGCTATTCATGGAAAATATTTAAAATCCAGGTAAATTCATCAATAAAAAACACATAATAATTCCATTAGCCCAAATAACTACCAATTATAGATTAAACAGAATTCAAGTTCATTGGGAAAGGTCTGTCCCTCAAATAATTATTCATGTAAATAATTACATGAATAAATTACAATTGTAACATTTAAGCTAATTTTCAGAAAATATTTATCCAGAATGATATATTTTTTCTTTGTTATGTTGATTTATATATTGTATTTCTAATTGCTGTATGCCTTCAAGTCATTTTTTACTTTTGTTGACCCTAAGGCAACCCTGTCACAGGGTTTTCTGGGGCTGAGAGTATGTGACACACCCAAGATCACCCAAGATGCAGGCAGGTGGCGCACTTCAGAATGACACAGCTAGCCCCTTCCCACCCCCCAAGCCACAAGGAAACAAGGAGAAGGATTGTCACACCACATCTCAAGAGCTAAAGTGTCACGGGGTTATTTACAATTGAATAATTAGTTCCAAAATCATGAACATATACTATAGTTGAATATGGTATAATTATGGATCCACAACTCTAGATTACACATCAGTAACACCTATTCAGGATTCTATCTGTTATTATTAAAATTATTGTTCTTGTTAGTGAGTTTTTCACTAGTCAGATTCTATCAGTTAGAACTCTAGCAATGCAGTAAATTAATAAAACATCTGCATATGTAAAACACATGTCTGTTTCCGTTTTGCAAATTCTACACCAGGACACCTCGCCATTTGTCAAGATTGAAGAATTTACTGTTTTGGTGTTGAATTAGTTATTAATATGCTGATTGGTGGACTTTATCATAATTAAGTTTTTGCTTTAATTTGGGGACTTCCAGCTTTGACACTTTAATCATGTCTATCCCAGAAAAAAAACTGAAACACTGGCATCAATAGTCACATTGCTCTAAATATCATATATATAATACAGACTTCAACATTAATTCCTTCATTTTTATCAGTGAATAATGACTGTGCTGTTGATCAAGTGTGCCATGGGTTTATTTCCCAATCCAACAGTTTTTCAAGATTCAAGGGTTCTGCTCTGCATTTTAGAACTGAGTTTCTAAATAAGCTTAACAAAAGGAATTTCACCACTGTAGGATCTAGGCTAGCCTTCCCTACCCTGGTTCTCACTTCTGGCCCCCAATATGTTAAAATTCTTTCTCTACCATCTCCAACAACATGGTCAATAGTGGGAGATGATGGGATTCAAGGGCCAAAATGTCTAGAGGACCCCAGACTGGCTGAGTCTACAAAAGATAATTTGTCTATAGAATTAGCCACTGGCTTCTGGCAACATGTTTTTATGGTTATGCATTTCACACGCACACAGCTATCACATTTGACAAGGCATGTCAAGAATCCACAAGTCTGGTTGGAAGGAGGAAGCCAGAAATAGACAATGCATGAGAACATTACAAAGTGATCCTACATATGCTTACTTAGAATTAAGCACCATAGATTTCAGTGGGCTTACTCTCATTAAACTCTCTGATATAATTCAGCCTTTATCTGCTTTGCTGCTCTTTTTCCAAGCAGGTAAAGAAGGAGATGCTATTGTGCTGTATCTCCCATGAATCTCAACCATTTTTCAGCTCTGGCAGCTCTCTTTGAAAAGAAAGATTTTGTCATTGAACTGCTGCTGCTGTTGTCAAAGTAACTGCTGTTGGCATAAAAATCAAATAGTTTCTTTGCCAAGAAATCCACAAGAATTAAGGGGACATGGGGCAGGATGAGCTTGATAGGTCTTCTGCCATCCCAGATAAATATGTAGGAAGGTATAATGTTGTGATCCATCCTGCACCCTGTAAATCACATTGAACTAATTTCCTGAGCAAACATACATAGGATTGGCCTATGTGTAAACCTCTCTTGTGGGCCATGTACAAGATCAGGAGTAGACACAATATGACCATGGGGCAGGCTATTTTTGTGGCCCTAAGACCTTCTAGGATCCAGAGACCATTTTTTTCTACCCTAAGAAAGGAACCTTAGCTGTCATTAAAATAGGTTGCCCCTCTCCTATTTAATATCAAAAGAGTTACCGGCCTTTCAAATGACATTTTTCCCATTCGGAGGCTGCTTTCAGTCCAGCTTTAGAAGAAAGGCACAATACAAATGAAACAAATAAATAACATTTTGTGGTCTGTGCAGTTCCCAGAGGGTCTCAGAAACAGAAAATTGTCCCTTAGTCCTACTGCAGTAGCCCACACCCACACAAAGAGGAGACCTATCAACCAGCCAAAACTTTGGTTATGGGCCTTTAGTTAGTCTTGCCTTACACAATAAATGAAGACTGAAAGCCTTAACAAGGAAGGGACAAGCAGAACTAATAACTGAACTCTAGTCTCTCTAGACTTAGAATGGCCAATGCCTGAACATATGGAACCATCTTCGCTTTCAGGTACTCATTCAAATAAGGAGCAATGTTTATTGGTAAATGTGTCCCCAAGACATTTTCCTGGGCTGGCAACACCATAAAGAGTCTGTCAGCACTGGACAAAGCCCCTGGAAATAAACAAACCCATAAACATGATTAAAACAGGACTTCTTTATTACATTTCTGGGAATGTTGATTCAGGCCTCCTGGCTCCTATGTGCTTCCCTGCTGTTCCATACTACTCTCCCACCAGCATTGTCCTACCCACATCCCTTCATCTGCTCCAATTTCTAATAACTTTTTCCCTATTAAAAGCTAAACTGAAAACCACTTAGCGCTGCCTTTGTTTTCTTTTGTCACAGAAGACTCATCTAAAGCCAGCCCCATCCTGCCAAACTTTCACAAGTAAGAGAGAAAGGTGTGTTTTCAGCAGCTCACAGCTCAATCACAGCTTTGCACCAGTGCAGCACCCAAACATAAGACAAATGTCACAGCTGCACTGGTTCAGGGCTCAAAGGAAGTTGTGGGGGAGGAAGGCATATCATAGAAATGGAACAGAATGATGGCATTTTTTGGTACATACTTCCTAGACTGAGGCCAGTCCTTTCACTGTTGCCATGTTGCACAGAAAACATTCTGAAGTGGCTAGGGATAGAAAAAAATTCTCACTAACTGGTATTTTCTTTATAAAAAAAAACCCAAACCCTCTCCAATTGAGAGTCAGCAAAACTATTAACAAAAGTGTATGTTTCCCTTCATCAGGAAAAAAAAAACCCTAAGCATCAACGTCCTCCCCACCCCTGAATTATAAGCAAGTAAGGACCTTTGCAGACTTACAGAAATAGTGCAAATTGAGTCCACTTTAAGGGTTAGAGTTAGGGTTAGGGAATCATGGGAACTGTATTTTATTGTGGCACCAGAGCTCTCTGACAGAGAAGGCTCAATGTCTCAGAAAAAAAAATTCCCATGATTCCCTTAAAGTGGACTCAATTTGCATTATTTCTGGCAGTCTTCAAAGCCCCTATGTTAATACATGCAAAAATACTCTAAGGGGAAAACAGACAAAGGAAGTGTAACTGTTGTGCTATCTGATGATGATGATGATGATGATGATGATGATTAAAAATTGCATTATCCTTATCACAGAATATCCAGAGCAATTTATGGGGTGGGGGGGGGGGGAAACAGTACAATAAGTTGAGGGCAGGTTTGGAGTCCAAAATTCTGGATTTTGATATAACCCATGGATAAATCGAGGGAAAACTTTGCGGCTCAACACGGGGCTTCTTGATTCATTTCACAGAGAGGTGAAAATGCCAGCAGTTTCTTCAAGGCCAAGCAGCCCCTGGCCACCACCTCTACCATTTCCCCACCTAGGCACTGCAAAATGCTGCCAGAGGGAATAGAGGGGGCCAGTTCTTTTTTGGCAAGAGCTTAGTTCATTCATGAAGAATCTAAAGGAAGCCCCAATTCCCTCTACTCTCCCCAATCTAGTAGGGGAACACACACACACACACACACAAAAAAAAAACACCACCACAGTGGAGAGACCAAAGTGGATTGGAGATTTTTTCAGTTTCTGTTGACTCCCTTTGCTCCTTCCACCATGATAGAGAAGCCCCAAAAGTTCTGCCAGAGAGAGATCAGAGGGGGCCATTGTCTCCGCCAGATCAGACTAAGCTCTGACTGTCAAAACTTAGTCCATGCCAAGATGTCCTGAAACAAGTATTCCTTCTGGTCTCCCTACTGCTGCAGGGAAGTACTAAAGAGATGCTGCCACCATCATTTTTTCAAACAGCCATTACAAAAGGCCAGAAGCAGTGCCGTAGGAGATAGAGTTACCACACTGGACTGTGAATAAGTCAACCCAGATTTTTTGGGTTGATTTTTTAGCATTTTTTTAAATAAATACATGACTATATATGGTATTTGAGGAAAACTGATCAGCAGAGAATGTATGCATTAATTAAAATATCTATATCATATCTTTGCTCACTAAAAATAGACAATACAGCTTAGTAAGAGTATAAAAGTAAAAGATGCAAAACACTATAGTGATCCCCTGGCAGTTATATGAAGGTGTCGGCAGATTTGCCTGTTCCTCCAGATGAAATATGAGAGGACAGCAACATACCGAAGGGGCCTGGGCTAACCAGTAGGATTAGGGAGCTCTCTTTACTTCCCCTCTTTACCTATGGACCTGCAACTACTTTCATGCCAAGCTCCAACAATACAGGATTAGCTGGTTGTTCATTGGGGTGCAAGGATTCGTACTGGGTGTTTGGGTCCCCCTTCCCATTACCAGGGTTCATATTTGTTGATGTATTCTGTGAGTTGTAGTCTTAAAAACTAACTTCTCCAAGTTATGATCAGGTGTTTGGCCTGGTTGGGTGTGCTTCTCTTGACAGTAACAATTAATAGGCCCAGTGTAGGCCAAGAAGTGTTGTTTTTGGAGGTCTGGAATTCTTCAAAGTAATAACGAGGATTGATTGGATGCTTTAAGGGCTCCGGCTTTATTGTTCTGGGGTTCTAGCCTTCCTGACTATTAATAGAAGTTTTCTATCAGCCTAGCGACATGTGCTGGAGGGGTGAGCTCTTGTCACTAGTCCCAGCTTCTGCCAACTTAGCAGTTCAAAAGCATGCAAATGCAAGTAGATAAATTGGTACCACTTCGGTGGGAAGGTAAACAGCATTCTGTGCAATCATGCTGGCCACATGATCACAGAGTAGTCTCTGACAATGCTGGCTCTTCAGCTTAGTAATGGAGATGAGCACCACCCCCTATGGTTGGACACGACTTGACAACCATGTCAATGGGGAATACCTTTACCCTTTTACCTAGCTACACCTAGACCAGGACATTCTAACAAACCTGGCTTGGAACAAGGAATGGATTTGCCAGAAACATGACAGGAGAGTTCTTAAGCTAGACTGCCATGGTGAGCATTTTGAGGCATTATAAGCAAAGCAAAGCAGCTTCATTTATATACCGCTTGATATCACGCTATGGGATGTCTAAGCGGTTTACAACTGTAAGCTCATTGCCCCCCAACAGTTGGGTACTCATTTTAGCAACCTCGGAAGGATGCAGGCTTGAGTCTAGCCTGAGCCCTGGCTAGTATTGAACTCGCAACCTTATGGTCTATGAGTGAGTGGCTGCAGTACAGGCATTTAACCACTGCGGCACCAGGGCTGTTTTGACAACCCACCTCTCATTACTACCAGCTCTCAGTTCTGAATTTCTGTGCAGAAGGATAACCAGTTTCATCAGTTTGATAAAAACTATATATCAGGGGGAGGCAACCTTTCCCCTTTAAGGGCCGAGGGACTTCAGCTCTCAGAAGCCTCAGCCATGTTGGCCAATAGTACAATGTTGGCCAATAGCTCCTGGGATTCTGGGAGCTGAAGTCCCTCAGCCCTGAAAGGGGAAAGGTTGCCTCCCCCTGCTATATATAGATAGGATGTGGAAAAATGCAATGAAATTAAGATTAAATGTTAGTATAACTAGCACTGAAGTGATTGAATGGAAACAGGAAGGAGTCCCATAGCTAAGGTGCCAATGCTACAAAGCTACTAAGGGCCTCGGGGTCTGAGATGTAGGAGGAAACCAGAGACCCCAGTTTCCACGTGAGAAGTCTTTTTAACTTTACTGAGCACCCACTGAATTTTATTGACCTACTGTTACTTGAATTTCTTTGTGAGTCTCATAGAACTACACTAGTGCAGAACATTTAAGCAAAATGTACTTTGAATCTTGAAAGGATACTGTTCCCAAGCCATGTTTTTAACAGTGTAGAGAACCGTGAATTTGAAACAACTTTAAATCATTAGTAAGCCAGGCTTGAGTTTAATGGATGACATAGTTATAAACATTTCCAAAACTAATTATTGACCCCCTGCAGGCATTCATGCCCCCATATCACAACATCTACATTTTCAGCTAACTAAAATACACTGAACCAAGGAAATCATTACATGTAAGACATTTCCTGTGCAGGTAGGCTGTACAAACAAACCCAAGTCATCTAACTGTAGGCAGTTGAGTCTCTGTTCTAATGAAAACACTGGAAGACAAGAAGTGAATTCATCATACTGTTAATGGTAAATATTTACACAATGAAGTTTGGTGGGTTACAACAATGCAGTATACTGCTCATGCTACTTTGCCTAGAAGATGGTTATTAGGGGAAGAGAGGGTGGAGAAGGAATGTAATCTCAATACAAGTGAAGAATTTTGACCAGAAATCTGTAAAGGAGCTAGAATTCTATAAAAGAGCTTTAGGAACTGGAAGACAGACTTTGCTTAAAGAAGATAATTTAAGAAAATTACAAAAAATTACAATAGTGTAGAGTGATTATTACATGGTTCAAATTGTTGCCCTTCTCCTTCTACAGGCCATTTTGTGATAAAGTGTTCTCCTATCCACTCAGCACTCACAGAATTGCTTCACATGTATATTTTTCAGGGTATTTGCAAGATATTCTTTGTGGAGCCCTAATGAATGTTGCAAGCTGTTACCATAAAAGATGGGGGACATTGGCAGTCCCTGTCCATAACTCCTTGAAATCTGGGGAAATTATAGCTCAAAGGAGGTCTATGAGAGGAAAGTAACTGAGGGGATATTTTCACCTATGTACAGTATCTGCAAACTTGCCATCCACAGATTTGAGCATTTGCAGACGGCAAGCCTGCGCTGCCCCCAATGGCGATGCATGCATGCAACTATACCACCATTGAGGACAATGGGACTGAAGTCTCCCTCCCTCCTGCCTTCCTTCCTTGGAGGCTGGAGTTCTGTCGGCTAGAAGGAGCCAGAGCTAGCATGGGGACTTGAGATGTCGGGGGCTCCAAGACCCAAGCCTTGGCCCTGGCTCTGGCTCCCCTCTGGCTGAAGGGACTCCAGCTTCTGCCCCTGAAGCCAAGCCCAAGGCAGAAGCCTTGGAGGGGGAGGGAGGGAGGGAAGGGAAGGGAAGGGAAGGGAGAGAGGAAGGGAGAGAGGGAGGAGGGTAGAAATCAGGGAGGGAGGGAGAGAGGATTTCAGTCCCATTTTTTCTAATGGCAGCATGGCCATGTGGCTGTGCTGCCATTAGGGTCAATGGGACTTGAGCATCCACAAATTTTGGTATCTATGGGGTGGTGGTGTCTGGAACGGATCCCCCATGAATACTGATGGCTGACTGTATACTGATAATAACTGCAGAGACTGCTCCAGTTTCAGTAAATAATGTGTTTTATTTAGAAATGTGCAAGAGTGCAGGCAAACATACAAGAACGAAGGTGATATTAAGAATAATATAAGGCTATTGGAAAGAAAGGAGAGGAAGGTTGCATAGAGAGAGGTTGGGATTAAAGAGGGTGATGATTACCCATCCTTAAGAGAGGTCCATTAAAAATGCAGAGTGTCTCAGACTGCATCTGAGGGTTACACAGAAGGAGCCCTGGTCCGTAAACACAGTAAGTAGGGCTGGGGTGAATATTTATACCCCATTTCATACCCTCGAGGGGTGCTTTGTATAATATTGAGTGTGACAAAAGTCTTTATAGCTTTCCCAGAGGGCTAACAAAAGGGTCTGGAATGGCTGATGGCTTTAACTTCAGTGTGACAACACATTGATTAGAGTTGGGTCAAGGTAAAGGTTTACAGCAACATCATTGTGAGGTGGGGTAAAGGACATGCTCACTGATTGCTTTATGATTGCTTCCTTTGCTTCCACAACACACAGAAATGCACACAGCCCTGGATGGGGGTGGGGATGGGGGTTATGTAGTGAGCAAATCCATTTAGTATTATCTTGGTCTCTACATGTCCTCTGGTCACTGTGACTCCTACCCATGTATATCTTCTAATTTCTGTAGATCATCACTACCCTGAAACATACCCAGCTCTAGATATTAGTTATGAAACTGCATGTCCAGCAAGAGAGTGTAGGGTATGCTAACAAAACACAGAGCTTGTAGATACAACTCTATTGTACAACTTTCTCAGAATCCTATGTTAGCTAAGAAACTCTAGGAGTTGTGGTCCAAAACAGTAATGTTTGTAAATATTAGTTCTTTGAGACAACATATATATCACTGAAAAAACACAGTTGATCCTCCTTTCAGCCCTTCCTTACTTAGGTACTTATACATGGAGTTTACAAAAGCTCCTGCCACTTGTCACTTACTATCGAGTGTCTACTCAGTGACAGTAGCATGTAACTAAATGAAGCAGACATAAGTAACCCCCTCCACTCAGTTTCTCAAATCCACAACCTAACAGACTGGGATCTAATGCAACTTTTTCAAACTCCTTCCCATGGGAGGCTAGTCTAGCCCCCTTCCTGCTTGCCTTTTGCCAGCAAATAAAAAAGTTTTTATTCAGGCAGGCTTTTTAAAATCATGACAGGGGGGCTTTTATACAAGGTGTGTGTTTTAGTTATATTTTTAACTTTTTATGTTTTTAATGTTAAATTTATGCTGTTTTAACAGGATTATTTTAATGTCTTAAAATTTTTCATGTAAAGTGTTTAAAGTGTTTTTATCTTGTGAGGAGCCTTAGGTCTCTTTCTGGGAGAAAGGCTGCATAAAAATAAATAAATAAATACATAAACCCTATGGAATCCTGGCATTTGTCATTTGTTGCGTCATTGGAGCTCTCTGACAGAGAAGGCTAAATATCTCACAAAACCATGAATCTCAGAATTCCATGACACTGAGCCATGGCAGTTAAAGCAGAGTCAAACTGCATTAATTCTGCAACATAGATGCAGTCAAGGAGATAGAGATCAGGATCAGTGCAGGCAGGGAGATTTGGGAGATCTTCTTCTCTCTTCTTCAGTCATTTTCACAGACAGTGCTGTCCAGACCTCAGGAGTCTCTGGCTGGGATCCTGTGGCCAACTTGTGCCAGCATAAGACGGCAAATGTAAGTCACTTTTCCAGAGGGATAGAGACCCAAATCACCCACATCAGGACAAAAAGACACCCTGCCAGCTTAAGGTATAGCAGGGCAGCTTTCCTTCCTCACAAGGGAATCATTTGCTTCTGCCTCTCTTGTCCTTGCTGCAGCACCATTGCTGCCTTCTCTTTCTTCTCTGCTGTAATTATATCAGCACTTGGCAGCAAGTCAGGTGGAGAGAATGTGTGCTCCCAAATTTTGGTGGCAGTATGACAGAGTATGGCATGGAACGAAGAGCCACATGAAGATGAATCCAAAATTCTAAAAAGTGAGATGGAAACTGCAATAAAAGAAATAATGAAAAACAAATAATCAGGAACAGATGCTATTCCAGTTGAACTGCTGCAAACCATATTGACAGTGTCAACTCTAGTGCTAACCACTAGAGTCAACAAATATGTCAACAAATGTCAACAAATACGGAAAACAAAACAATAGCCAACAGATTGGAAGCAATCAATATACATCCCCATCTTCAAAAAGGGAGACACAAGAGACTGCAGCAACTATAAGATCATAGCACTGATTCCCATGCAAGCAAAATCATGCTCAAAATTCTGCAACATAGACTCCAACTACACATGGAGAGAGAAATCCCAGAGGTTCAAGTGGGGTTCAGGAAAGGAAGAGGCATGAAGGACCACACTGCAAACGCTAATGGAGTGCACCAGGGAATTCCAAAAGAAAATCAGCACGTGCTTTACAGCAAACCCTTTGACTGCATAGATCATGAAAGGCTATGGAATGCCCTTAAAGACATGGAAGTGCCAACACATCTGATAGTCCTGGTGAGGAATCTGTACTCAGGACAAGAGGCTACAAGAACAAGAATGGGGAGAGTGGCTATGAAAGAAATAGAAAAGATTTTAAAAAGCAAAGATATACAACTCAGCACAAAAGTTGGACTCATACAAGCCATCGTATTCCCTACTACCATGTTTGGATGTGAGAGCTGAACAGTTAAGAAAGATGATAGGAAGAAAATAAACTCATTTGAGATGTGTTGGAGAAGAGTGTTGAGAATCTCATGGACAGCAACAAGAACAAACAAATGGGTCCTAGAACAAATAGATGCTGGAAGTCTGCCCCCTGGAGCTGCTTCCCCAATCACAGCCACTTCCCATGAACCCACTGCCCCCGGGAAGGAGAGTCCAAAGGGCAGCAGCCATTGCTTTTCCAAAGCCCCACACGATGGGGTTGGACTCTGTGCTGTACATTGTGTGTGAGAGAGAGCAGCCCCTATAGACTGGTGGAGAAAGGGCTGCTCGGCTCTGGTTCTGGTCCCTGAGGGGGCTAGGTGGGTGGGTGGATAGGTGGGTGGGTGGGTAGGTGGGTAGGTGGGTGGGTGGGTAGGCTTGGTGGTGCCTATTACTTCCCTCAAAATGGGGCCCTCTATTTGAGTTTTTTATATTTTTTATTTTGCCACCCACTTCCATAGCCAACTTGGGTCGAAAACACACTGCGGAAATAACCCAGTTTGAGACCGCTTTAACTGTCTTGGCTCAGTGCTAGGAAATCCTGGGAATTGTAGTTTGTTGTAGCACCAGAGCTATCTCTGACAGAGAAGGCTAAATGTCTCACAAAACTACAGCTTATATTAATGTTTTTGCCTTTTAGTTGGTTGTGCCCTCCCTTTTTTCTTGAATGTCCTTCATTTTGTCCAACATTTTGTGTCCTGGTTTTGTGGGAGAGAATTATGGCAACCCTAGACTCAAGGGCAGTTAACAACAACAACAAATGGAAGAGCACCACCCCAACTCTACTTAGAAATTGAGGAAGACTTTGTTTTTGCTATTGTTGTTATTTGCCATTAGGTCAGTTTCAACATATTGTTGGGAAGCCAAGACCTAATTTTGGGGAATTTATAATTAGCTCAAATGAGAGAGGGAAGCGCCCAACTTCGCTTCTAGGACCTTATCCAATTGTCTATGGGAGACATAAGAATTCTGGCTAGGGAAGACACTGAAATGGACCAAGCTCCAACTGAAGTCTAAAATATTTATTTGGCAACAATAAGCAAACATCCAAATGCAGCACACACACACACACACACACACGAAGAATAAGCGGAAGAGAGAGAGAGCGGGGAAGGCAAAGAGGGAAAGCAGGATAGAGGGAGATATACTCACACCCGAGCGACTCCTCTGGGCTTTGGCAGTGAATGAAGATGAGTTCCGTGGAAGGGGCATGACCAGCAAGAGGGGGGGGGTTGCGGGAACTATATCAGAGCACAGACCGACAGAGTTTCAGCATGCACTTCCAAGGTAGCACGAAGTCTGCTAAAATCCAGGGGTTCTTATAGGGAAATTCTGCCTTCTAGCCATGGGCTGGACAATAGCTAGACAAAGGTGTGATGGGCTTTTCATTGTTTACTTAAGTCTGGGCATAGTCTAAACAATGCATGTGGCATCAAAGCAATCAAGGAAAGGAAGCTAGAGAAAGGAGGTGCCATCAAATCTAATCACTGTCTCATCAAGTGTGAGACTGAGACAAACAACACCATTAGGTATCTTTTCCAACATAATGGGATATTCCCCAGGGCAACTCCCATAACCTGCCTGTTCCGGTGGTCTTTTGTAACTTTGCTTGCTTACATGACTCCACATCTAGGGGATTATGGCTTCTATCTCCCAGGGGTCAGGCTGGGGTCATAGGGGACTCCGCATAGTCAATATATATATGAAAAATGGAGGACTTTTACTAACAATATGGTGACCCTATGAATGAGAGACCTCCAAGAGCCCAGTCATCAACTGTCATGGTCAGGTCTTATAAACTGGGGGCTGTGGCTTCCTTGACTGAATCTATCTACTGTAGTGCAGTCTCCTTTTTTTCCTACAACCTTCCACTGTACCAAGAAAATAATAATGATAATGATGATAATAATAATAATAATAATAATAATTTATTTATTTATAGCCCGCCTGTCCCTGCGGATTGAGGAGGGTTACAACAAATAAGAATAACAATAAAATACAATACAATTAAAATCCACATTTCAAATAACCCTCTATCCCAATCATAAAAAAGAAGCAAACTAATAACAATGGCAATATGAAATGAATAACAATATAAAATAGTTATTCAAAGAGGAAGAAATAACAAATTAGCTAAAATTAGAGGTAATTAGAGGTGAAACATCTATCTTTCTATCATCCTTTCCAATAGTCATGGTGTCTAGTGATATGTCTAAAATACAACAGCCTCAGTTTAGTCATCTTCACTTCTAGGGATTGTTCAGGTCTGATTAGATCTAAGACACATTCATTTGTCTTTTTAGCAATTTGAGGTCTCCACACAACTCTCCTCTAGCACCAAATTTCAAAATGATTTTTTTCCTTCTTGTTATCTTACTTCACTGTCCAGCTTTCACAACCATACATATGGAAATACTATGGCTTGGGTGAATCTGGCTTTGGTATATAATGAGAGATCTTTATACTTCAGGATCTAATCTAGTTCCTTCATGGTTGCCTTTCCAAGCCTGAAGGGTTGTCTGCACAGGCTAAAACAAATCCCCCCCCCCCGAGTTTTGAAACCTAGCTGTTTAGACAATGCATGTGGCCCAAAACAAGAGGAAAACAGAACCAAACAGCAATTTGGGGGTTAACAACAATGCAAAAACATCCTAGTTTGCGCTGTTCTAAGCTGGAAAGAGCAACGTATCATATTGGCATGTGGACTGAACACAGGTGCAGAGATGGGCCAGGGGCCAGGTGGCCATGGACACAATCAGAATCAGGTGCTCAGGGCCAGGCATGCTGTCAGCACCATTGCTGACTATAATTTTAGTCTGCCACCACAAAATCAATCGCCCAAGTGCATGATTGGTCAGCAGCATTACACACTCCATGAAGCTACATGATAACAAATACATTAGGTTACCAACAATACAATGGTTTAATTAACATGAACAAGCTGGTCAGTCCAACAGGAGCCCATCAAAGGGGGGGAGGGAAGGGGGTATTATGGGGGGATACCATGTTTGTGCTATGCCAATGTGTCATGGGGTGCACAGGCAGCATGATTGTGTGACTGATCTGCTGGTCACATTGCCAGTCCAATGGACTGGCAGCTGGACAGGATGAGAGAGGTGATTGCTGGTTGCTGGTGGAGTGTCCATGCATTCATGTGCATGTGTTAGGGGTGGAACGGGGAAAAATAGTGGTGTGGTGGGGCTTGTAGCTGTGAATGCTTCATTTTCACAGTGGGAGGGAGCAGTGTAGACTGTTTTATCCATGGTCTGCCCATCGTTGGAGCTGGTACTGTGGTCAGTGGGTTCTCCTTCCAAACTAGGAAATCCCAGGGGTAAGCCAGCTTTTCCCCTCCAGCTGCTCCTGGCCTTAGATGTCATCTGATTTCTTGTTTACATTCTCCGTTTTGATTACTGACTGAGCCAAGGTAGAGAAAATTGTTATCTATTTCCACATCTTCATTACTCACTTATATAAATATAAAGTTATATAAATCACTTATGTGCTTCCCCTCCTTTTGAAACCACCCCATGCAATGCATATAGAGGCAACGCCTCTTGTTCTTTGCACTGCAGAAGCAGTAGGTGCTAAGTAAACCTCAGGGGAAGGGAGAGGGAAATAGATTAGGAGGTAAGTACATTCTGCTAATAAGAGCCGGTGTGGCATAGGGGTTTGAGTGCTGGGCTATGACTCTGCAGGTCAGAGTTTGAATCCTTGGTCAGCCATGGAGATCCACTGGGTGACCTCGGGCAATTCACACTCTCTCAGCCTCAGAGGGGAGCAAAGGCAAACCCCTATCTGAACAAATCTTGTCAAGATGGTCACCATAAGTCAAATGACATGAAGGCACACACCACCAACAACAAATTCTACTAATTTTATCTACACCTAACTAGTTAATTCCAGCTTTTAACAGTGAATCTCATTAATCCACAAATTTAACTTTTAAAGACTTGCTGTGGGGAAAGTAACTAATTTGCACATAACTAGTTAAATTCAACTCATTATTTCATATTTCTGTGTACTTCCTAAGCTAACCTGTAGCCCTTAGCTGCAGTGGAACGTGCTCTCCTGTCACCAGCGTCAGATTCAACTGTAAGACCATGCAAATTTCTTTGTGTGGAATGGGGAGGTACTATCATTCCTTTCCTCAGACAGCAAGATATCTTGGGATGGCCCTCTTGGCATGTACACATTGTTCAAGCTGAGTTATAACGCTTAGGTAGGTCATTAATGGGGTGTGAGCTAGTGTGGTGTAGTGGTTTGGACTATGACTCTGGAGACCAAAGTTCAAATTCCTACTTGGCCATAAAAACCCACTGGGTGGCCTTGGGAAAGTCACACTCTCCCAGCCTCAGAGGATGACACCCTCCCCCTGAAGAAGAAAACCCCGTAAAAGTTTCACCTTACGATCGCTGTAAGTCAGAAAGGACTTAAAGGCAAACAAACACACAGATCATTAATAGTTGTAGTTTTTACAAAGTCAAGGGAGTAATAACATTAAGCAAAGTGTTGTGTCTTTGTCTGTCTTTGTGTGTGTGTTTCTTGTTCAGCTGTGTGGTTTTGCTAACGGTAGAAAAGTTCATTTGAGTGCTTATCAACCTTACAACAAAGAGGAAGCAAATAAAACAGAAGCACACAAAGGATTTCTTTAAAGGAGGGTCTCCACAACCATGAGCTTTATACAATGAAGGAAAGTGCATCACTTCAAGAGGATAAAGAGATCTGAGGAGGAAACAAAGGGCTGTAATTGTAACCTCCTATCCGTAAATCTGAGGTGATGAAGGAAAAGAAGGTGGGTGGAGAGGTAACAAGAATAGAATGAAACTGTGCTTTGTTAAGAAAGTAAAATTAGCCCAATGAGAACCTTTGTTTTCCACATAACTTTTAGCGTGGCATTATTTTACAGAACTCCACAGAGGAGAGCTCTTTTACAAATTGTAACAAGCAATCACTGAACTTGAACTAATTTTCATTCATTGTCGATTTCAGCTAATTAATACCACTGTCCTAGAAACTGGCTCACTAGCAATGCCCTATTGAATGTCAACATTGTCACTGTAGTCACCCTTTTCAAGAGAATGCTTATAGCTGCCTCTTATAAAAACTGAAGCCTGAAGCTTGACAAAGCTTGTCAACAGTTGCCTAAGTCCAGGAGCATTTCCTTCGGATGTAGTCACATTGTTCAATGTCCCATTCAAGTACCATTCTCAACATTCAATTGAAAGAGGAAGGAAAGGTATACTATATATAAGGTTGCAAAGTGACTAGAGAAAAAATATCCAGCTTTTCTCTCTAAAAAAAGGGAAAATGTGGCCTATGAGCCACATGCATTGCCCTAGGGCTGTTTTTGTGGCCCCTATGACCCTCCCAATTTTTTTTGAATGAAAAAACAATTTGTTTTGCCCTCAAATGCCCCCAAAGGGATATAGGAGGACATTTTAGAAATCTCTGCCCCCTCCCGGCCATTTTAAATGCAATAAAGATCCCCCACCTCCTGCAACACAACAGGAAATGATCCAGAAATTGTCTTCCAGGTCACTTCCTCTTTGATAGATATTTGATAGACAGTAATGGTTTCAAATTACATTCCAACCGCTGGAAGATAAGATCTGTCTTCTTCCCTTCCTGTTCTTCCTGATCTTTCTTATCTCACAATGGCTGCTAGTCTGCCATCACAATATTTTATGGGGTTTGGGAGTTCCCATGATGCCAGAGATCTTAGAGGAGTACAGAACTCTCATGAAAGCACCTTCTGTAATGAAGCTTCAGGCAGCCCTTTTATAACATCCAGCCTTATATAGGCCTGCCTCACATGTCACTGAACTATCTTGTACTGGCTGGTAAAGGGAAGAGGCATCACTAGGGAGGTGCAGGGAGTGTGGATCACACCAGATGACACCCTGGGTGGGTTGACACCACTGTTCTCCAAACATCTGCCTTTTGGCCGATATGGGCTGTGATGTTTGCCTGCATCCCTTTAAAATGCTGTAGATGGTGTGAGTGGGATGAGGCTTAGTAGGAGAATAAAGGAGAGGCCCCAGGTTTTTTTTAAATCAAATTTTACATTTTAAAGCTTTATTTTTTTTTAATTTTTTAAATCAAATGTTATCTCATCAAAGTTTCACTTTATTCACGTGAAACTATGTACATGTAAAAACATTCAGGCCATGGACATGATATTGTAATTTAAAGGCATAATTTTAATTTAGCTAATTGTTATGTCACAACTATTACTATTAATTTCAGTGATATACAGGAATTACGATTTATGAATAACATTAATACATTTTTTTTTTTACTAAGGATTCTGTACCATGTGGTATGAGAGGAGGTCAGTGGTCCAGTAACCATAAGTTACTTCACCAGGTGATGCCAAACTTAGTGATGCCACCTGTAAAGGCAATAGGTTTAGAACTTGTTGGCTGTACCATTCTCTAAAACATTTAGTCAAATAGAACTTCCTCCATGGGCAGAAACAATATCTTTTTGAACAGAGCTTAGAAATATTAATGGCATGGATTTACTGCTCTCAGAATCCCACAGATGCTATGGGTACTTAGTTGGGACAGCAATATCAAAAGGTTGTCGTCCAAAAAATGACTTTTCTGAGCTCTGCTTCTCTGTGTGTGAGGGACAACAGCAAATGATGAGCATCACCTTCCAAGGGGTCAGAGGCTGCTGGAAGAGAGCTGCTGAAAAAGATGGGTTCTTCCAGGTGGGCTTTGGGAATGCCCAGCGGTGAGGTGAAATAGGGGCTGAACAGAGTGACCCTTTATCTGTTGGAAGAAGCATCCTTGCCTGGGAAGGTCCATCACATGTTTTTTGAAAACAACTTGAAACTGAACCACACAACATTTTAAATCACAACACTTATGTGAGAGAGATGAAGGTTATTCCTTTAGCACCCTGTCAGATAAATAAAAATAATACATAGATATAGATATAGATAGATATAGATATAGATATAGATACAGATAAAGGTATAGACACACACATACATGTGTGGGAGCTTTCCATGAATTCCTTCATAAACAAAATAGAGAGAACTTGAGAAGATACTTAACGGTTGAGAAGCTTACAGAGGGCACGGGAGGTACGTTTGAATAATCATACCCAAATATTATGTGATGTAGTCAGCTTAGGAGTAAATAGGTATCCTGTGCCCTCTGTAAGCTTCCCAACCCTTAGTTTGAACCTATATTTTCCTTCCTTTCTTCCAAGCCCAAAGAATTAGAATTGCCTCTTTCTTATCACACTCGTAAAACATATAGCTCTGCCTCATATAAAACCACCACACCATTTGTTTTCTTTGGGATTCAAGACACTCTAAGCATGCATTAAAAAATAAACAGAGACTGTGTTTGTCAAATGTTCCTGCACATCCATGAGGCTTTTTAAAAAAGTTGTTTTCTTTAAAAACAGAGACAACTGTAATTTTAACTATTTTGTTATAGGCTCCCTAGTTCCAAACTTTTTTTTTTAACATGGCCAATAGATCACAGATATCCCCAATGCTGGATTGTGTGATATACCCATATATCATTTCAGAAATAAGGGATATGTAAAGTCAAGAAGCATAATGATCTTCTTGCTACTTGTGAATCTTTACTAACATGAGAGTATTCTTTAAAGATTGTGACCTTTGAAACTCTAAATGGCTTAAATACAAAACCACTTAGGGTCTGCCTCCCTGTTCTATAATTTTATTGTGCACTATTTCTGGTTTTGACAGCTGTTATCCAGCCTGAGTGCTGTGTGATCCACTCTCCTTCATAAACACAAAGGTGGTATATAACTTTTTGAATGAATGAATAAACAAATGACTACATTCTTTTTATATTTGGTCAGTCCATATCTACATTCAATAGCACAATTTGAACTCTCCCAGAAAGGTCCATTCATGTTCATTGCTCCTACACCCTGGAATAAAAGCATTGGATAGGTGAGTGATTAATAAAGAGCCAGATTTTTATAAATCACTAGACTGTGATTCTCTTTTTTCAAAATAGAGATTCAAACTCAGTAGCCAGAATCCTATTGGTGACATACATAGTTTTAAATCTGATTAAGGCCTACATGTGTCTTTTTATGGTCAGTTCAGATGGCAGAATTAAGATCTACTGTCTTCACTGACCTCCTCTGAACGGTAACCATACTCCTGGTGCTTTTCAAAAAAGAGACCCTAATTCAGCACCACAAACATGAGAGAATATTTAGAGCTTCAACAGCATTTTAGGGCTACTTATCCAAAGTCCTTTACAGGGTGGGCAAATCAGCTTTTGGTATCTTCTCAAGTTCTCTCCATTTTGATTATGAAGGAATTCATGGAAAGCTCTCATATATGTATGTGTGTGTATATCTCTATCTATCATCTCTCTCTCTCTCTCTCTCTCTATATATATATATATATATATATATATAAAATCTATGTAATATTCTGATTAGAACTGTGCAGATATCCCCATATCAGTTTAAGATTGAATCCAGAAATTTGGTCATGTTCCTAGAGTGATCTGGACCTGGACCTGCCCAGTCTGGAGTCCAGATAATCTGGATAATAATTCAAGAAGCTGAATTGTCACTCCTTTCACTTGCTTCTACTGAGAAATCCAAACAGCTATCATACGTCTGTTTCCTCACAAGTACACATGAAATTTAGAAATGTAGTAGACCCTAATGAGAGAATTAACTCTTTCAAATTAAACACAACTCGTTTCCAAACTGAAGGAAACATTTTCAAGCTAAGGAACATTAAAGTTCCATTTCAAAACTATACATCTGAATGAACATGATTGAACAAAATTTGTGACGGTGTTTCTATATATGCATCATGTCCGGCATGCTTCAGCAGACAAACATGGGTGAGTCTCTCTGTCTTTCTTGGTCAACATATTAATCCAGGAGTGCAACATTATTGTTATTTTCTGACTACATTTATCAATAAACAGAAAAAAACCCAGAAGAAAGGAGGAATAAAATAATTTTAATTATAATGCCTTGCCTAACTCCCAAGGAAATAAGGCAAGACACTAGAAGTAGCAAAAGTTGAAGAACTCCTTTAATATATATTTCACTCCCTAAAACAGTGAAAGAGTTATCTAGTTTCACCAAAATAATTAAAAATTTAAACCTAAGAAAAATGAAGAAAAACTCCTATCTTCCACACACAGGCATATACGTATGCACACAACCACGGGGTGGTTACATTTAATTAAATGAAAGAAAAATGAGAGGAGAAAATTTCACATCACAGACACACATGCACAAGCAGTCCCAGAGGAAAAGAATGAGGGAAAAATCCCTTATTTTCCTCAGCTGACAGCAAACAAATAGCACACACTCTCAATGGTATTCTAGAATCTCTGTCTCTGTCTCCATCTCTGTAGTCCTAAACAGACCTTAAATTAAGCTTCATCACATCATCTCCATACATCGAAGTGTCCAAAATGTATTTATTTATGCTATTGATTTATATCCTGTTTTTCTCCCATATAGGACCCAAAGCAGCTCAAAGTAGACATTAAAACAATACAGCTAAACACAGTCTGGAATACAAAAATGTAAAAAGCATTAGATATAATCCTCTTAAATAAAACTTTAGTTTAAAACAATTAAATGACATTACAACCTACCTATTGCTCTACCCCAACCAGATTAAAAACTGAAGGCCTGTTTATATAGGAAGGTCTCAGCCTGCTAGTGGAGAGGTGGCCAACTGAGCCATCCTTGGCAGACAGTTCCATAGCATTGGAAGAGCCACAGAGATAGTTCTCTCTCAGGTCCTCACCAACTGTACCTGTGAAGGTGGTGGGACCAAAGGAAAGCCCTCCCCTGAAGATGTTAAAACTTGGAGAGGTTTGTAATCATAGAGACCCAGAAAACACTGGAGCACAGGGGAGCAAATTCTGGAATTATCTCTGGGCACTGACTAGAGCCCTTAAAGACATGGGAGTGCCAGCACATCTGATAGTCCTGATAAGGAATCTGTACTCTGGTCAAGAGATTACAGTCAAAACAGAACACGGAGAAACAGAATGGTTCCCAATTGGCAAAAGGGTCAGACAAGGCTGCATCCTTTCACCCTATCTGTTCAATTTGTATGCAGAACATATTATAAGAAAAAACAGCCTTGGTCACAGAAGAAGGAGGAGTGAAAATAGGAGGAAGGAGTATCAACAATATAAGATACGCAGATGACACCATAATACTAGCAGAGAATGTCACAGACCTGGAACACCTACTAAGCAAGATCAAAGAAGAAAGTGGAAAGGCAGGCTTAATGCTCAACATAAAGAAAACAAAAATAAAAAACACTAAGGACCTTTACAAGTTCAACCTAGACAATGAAGAAATAGAAATAGTAAAAGAATTCCCATGCCTGGGATCAAACATTGATAGAAATGGATATTGCAGCTAGGAAATCAGAAGAACACTAAGAATGGGGAGAGTGGCTATGAAAGAACTAGAAAAGATTCTAAAATGCAAAGATATACAATTCAGAACAAAAGTTAGAATCATACATGCCATTGTATTCCCTATTACCATGTATGGATGTGAGAACTGGAGAGTTAAGAAAGATAATAGGAAGAAAATCAATGCATTTGAGATAATGTGGTGCTGGAGAAGAGTGTTGAGGATCCCATGGACAGCCAAAAGGACAAACAAGTGGGTCCTAGAGCAGATCAAACCAAAAATCTCTCTGGAAGCCAAGATGACCAAACTGGCGTACTTTAGACATATCATGAGAAGAGAGGACTCTTTGGACAAAACAATAATGCTGGGGATGGTGGAGGGAAGTAGGAAGAGAGGAAGGCCACATGCCAGATGGATGGACTCTATTAAGGAGGTGACGGGTATTAAGGGGTTGCAGGAATTAAATAGAGCAGTGGAGGACAGAGGGTCTTGAGATGTCTCATCCATGAGTTGAGATCAACTTGAGGACAGTTAACAACAACAACAACTGACTAGAGATGACATGGCAATCCCTTCTGCCATGCTTATTCTATCATTTGAAAAGATGAGTGGAGGAGGACCATCACTATTCTCATCTCCTCCACTCCTCCATTCAGCTGGAGGCTTTCACAGGGACTCCTACAAAAACCAGATCAGATCTCTCCTTTTCTCTTTCTTATCTTTGTGAAGGACTCCTTTAGTGAGGGCTATAATGCCACTTAGAGGTGTAGCCACTGTCCTGACAGGAACATGGCTATCTGACATCATCTGGTCCACAGTTGTCCTGGGATGGAGCAAGCTAGCCTCTCCACCCCATTGCTTTCCCTTTTCTCTGCCCTTTTGCATGACCTGTACCAGGAATGGAATGAAAAATGCTTCTCTGCTTTCACTGCTCAGAATATTGTTTTATTTTGAAAGAAAGCTGGAAAAACCAGGCAACAACAAAAACATTCACACATAACAATACAAGAAGAAAGTACAGTACAACAATAGAAGAAATAAATTGTCAGTGAATTTAATAAAGTAACCTTGAGTTTAACTATCATGGGGGGATATAATCTACAATTCAACATATGATTTTTGTAACTCAGGGAAAATTAGGTTCATCTAGGGCCTGTTAAAAACAATGTCATTTAAAAATTAAAGTTAAATGTGTGAGCCTGATGGAATTTAGGCAATTCTAATTTTTTGTTGCTCTCAGGTTTTTTATCTATAGAAATTAGGAATAGCCAGTACAATCACACTAAGGTTAAAGTAAATCAATAAAATCCAGGAATGTCTCAGCTGTAAAATGTTTTGGGTGCATTTGTGCTGGTGTCCACAAAAACCATCGATGGATTGCCCTTTGATGAACTCAGCTTAAAGGCCAGTGACCATAAACATTCCTGAATAATGATAGTCTTCATTAACAGACTCCTGACAGCTGCATGGGGAAAAATATGTCAAGACTTGAAGTTTTCACATAGCTTGGGGGAATGGGAAAATAAACTTTGTTGGTAGATTAATTTGATTCTACACTTGGTAGTGTGTCCACATTAATCCATGCACAGCAAAAGGAGCTGAAACAAATTTTACTGGATGATTGTGTTAACATTTTTGCTGGTTGGATGCAATTCCCAAATGTCGCAGTTCAAAGATCTGTATTTGTGGGATTGCTCACACAGAATTCTTTGCATTTCTTATCTTCTGCTCCCCCACCCCACAAGTTTGGAAAGACCTTGTTGAGTGGAAAGTCCTTATTCTTGCACATATTCTTTTGTATAGAAGGTGCAGGAGCTCAGGGTGCAAATGAGAATGCCTTTATCTATACAAGATCAGTGTGCCAGACTGCTCATCTGAACATTTAATTTAACCCAAACATTAAGATCCTGATTCTGTGATTATGAGGCATGGAATGCACATTTTATGATCTTGACTATTTTTACCTCAGTGCTATTTAACACTCTCAAAAGTTTTATGCAATAACACCGCAAATCCACCAAACAGTGATACCTTTATGCATCCAACTGAAATGTGCAAAGTACATGATGCAAGCTTTTGAAGCTCCACTGGCTTTTTCATCAGGCATAGGTGTCAAAAAGTCATACAGGAGAAAAATATATATAAGATGGTGACGTTAGTCACAGATCTGCATTTTCTCAAGCTGTTGTTCTGTTGTTCTGTGCAGGGATATCTTTGCAAGCAGGACCCTCCTCCTTCTGGCCATGTGGCACTGGAACATAGCATTCCAAAGTCCAGGAGATAAAATTTGAATTCCATTAGCAATACAAAAAGGTTATTTCTTCTGAGATCCAAAATGTCACAGCCCTCTTTGTTAGGCAGGGAAAACTGAATCTCTCAAGAGAAGACTCTATGCTTTTGCATTAGGAAAATTTTAGGTGTAAAGTTCTTGCCTTTCTTCACTCTACTCAGAGAAGGAGATGGTTTCTAAGAGAGAGAGGGAGAGGGAGAAAATTAAGGTGTAGTAGTACTTACATTGATCTGTGGATAAGTTGACTCAGTTTTTTGGGGTCAATTTTTTAACTAAAATTTCTAGACTTATACATGAGTATGTACAGTAAATGAATAAACAGAAGCATAAATTTGATCAGTCTTCTTACTATGTTTTGTTCACACCTAGTTCACACATACTGTAGACGGAGATTAGACTGCTAGTCCCAAATAAAGGATACCTATTTTATCTGTGGTTGTAGTCTATCCAGAAAGGAAGTGGTGAGAAAACAGGACAAACAGTCTGTTGCCCAATGGAATCAATTCAGTGGAACTACAGCTCCAGAGACCAAGGTTCATATGCTTGCTTGGCCATGGAAACTCATTGGCTAGCCTTGGGGAAGTCACACATTCTTGGCCTCAGAGGAAGGCAAGGACAAGCCCCCTTTGAACAAATCTTGCCAAGAAACTCCTGTGACAGGTTTGCCTTAGGGTTGCCATAAGTTAGAAATGACTTGAAGGCACACAACAACAACAACAACAAACACTGGTTGGGACTAGCCATGACATTTAGACCTTTATCTCTGACTTCCCAAGGAGGTTACTGATGTGAGGAAAGGGATAGCCTCTCTTATTTAGCCCATTCTCCCAATCTACTGTGCTTGTAGCCTACACAGAAAAAAAAATGGGGAGAAACAGGACAAACTGTCTGGTGCCCAATGGAATCAATTTTATGCCTATTGTAAAACAGCTGAATGAAATACTCCATTGGAAGCAGAGACTTTTGAGGAATGGAATACCAAATATGTTGGACTAAACTGTTGCTTGGTGAGTTTGGGTTGTTGTTTTTTGTTTTTTTTTTAAAAATCACTCAAGCTAATATTATGTTTGGTGTTACATTTCAAAACAAATCACTTATCATGAAGAATATGGCACTCTGAAATACATCTGCTGTTTTAAAATAATTTTAAAATTCATTCTATTCAGTAGAGAATCTCTGTCCCTTTTTAACATTTTTGCTGATTCAGTTATCTGTTCCACCCTGTAATGTTAAAACACCCCAAAATGAACAAAGTTCATTTGGCCATCTAGCTCAGTATTGTCAATAGCAGCACTCCTCAACTTAGTGTCCTCCAGATGTTTTATAATAAAACTCCCATCAGCCTCAGCTAACATTGCTAATAATCAGGGATTACTGGATTTGTAGTCCAGCCCATCTGAAGGCACCAAGCTGGGAAATACTGCCCTACACTGGCTGGCAGTGGCAAGGTATGTGTTGTAAAAATGGCATACAGTTCTTTTCCCAAATTAGAATAAAGATTAAAAATTGAAGAGATGGAAAAGTATGAGCACTGGCCAAGACCATTTTCATGTCTGAGCTGGAGAAATAATCTATACACTCTTTAGTTCCATGTAGAGAAGCTGTATGTGTGTCCCTTCAAAGCAACTTAAGGCAACCCCATGAATTTCATAGTGTTTTCCTAGGCAAGGAATACTCAGAGAAGATATTGCTAATTCTTTCTTCTGAAATACAGCCTACAGCATGTGGAATTTGTCAGCAATCTCCCATTCAAGTATTAACCATGGCTGACCCTGCTTAGCTTTCAAGATCAGATGGGATTGGATGCCTTTAGGGTATTCACTTACAGTGAATTTAATTTCAACAGTGGTGATTAGCCAGAAGTTCAGTTGGACCTGAGGTCAACAGGCTGGCTTAGGGAATGCTAGTTAGACAATGTGATACATATAGCTCTGCCCCAGCATCTTGGCCCATGCCCAGAATTTTTTGACTGACATAAGAAGTGTTTAGATACAAGGAGTAGAATAACAACACAAATGAAAGTTAAATGGATGATTCCCCATGTTGTACCTTGTCCTCATGTACTTCTGCTCTAGCACAATTCTCTTCCATGACAACCTGTACCACTGGACTGCCTTCATCTCTCCTTTTTCCTCCAGTGTTGTACCCCCCCACCCCAGTAGAACAATTTATGTACCTGCTTTCCTGTCATTGGTGCCATTTCTCTTCCATACCTAGTCTATATGAAGCTGCTGGAAGAGATCATCAGGAGACATGGGTCTGGGTGTTATCAATATGCTGATGACACCCAAATATATTTCTCCATGTCTCAGTCAGCTGCTAAGACAGCAGATGGCAGTTCTCCGCTCAATCAATGTCGTGAAGCGGTAATGGACTGGCTGAGGAAAAACTGACTCAAGCTGAATCATGACAAAACGGAGGTACTTACAATAGGGGCCCCCAAAACAGGTATTGGGTTGGAACCTCCAGTCTTTGGCGGGTTCATGCTCTCTACTAAGGACTTTGTTCACAGTCTGGAGGTGCTCCTGGATTCGTCGCTTCACATGACAGATCAGGTGAATGTGACAGTCAGGAGCGCCTGTTATCAGCTTTGGCTGATACGCCAGCTGTGCCCTTTTCTGGAAGTAAGGGACCTAGAAACTGCAGTACATGACTGGTAACCTCACGACTTGACTTCTGCAATGCACTCTACATGGAGCTACCATTATACCTAACTCAGAAACTATAACTAGTACAAAATATGGCAGCCAGGTTGATCACCGGAACATCAAGAAGTGATCGTATTACACCGGTTTTAAAATCCTCCACTGGCTGCCTATTGGTTTCTGAGCACAGTATAAGGTGTTGGTGATGACCTTTAAAGCCCTGCATGGCCTGTGTCCAACCTACCTAAGGGATCGCCTGCTTCCATATAATCCATCCCGTGCCCTCAGATCCTCTGGGAGGAAGTTGCTTCAACCAATAAAAACTAGGTTGATGGAGTGAGTTCTCTTTTAAGACTGGATATTAGAGCCAAACTTTGTCTGTGCCCTTTATTCTGCCACTGCTCCCAGATTGTGGAATGCCTTGCCGGAAGAGATCCATCAGAAAACCAATTTAGAAGGCTTTAAAAAGCCATTAAGATGGATCTCTTCTGGCAGGCTACCCGGAATAAACCAGCTTGATCTCCCCCTGCCAAATTTCCCCCCATATCTCCAGAGTGCCTATTGTTTTTAACTTTGTTCATGGTTTTAATCTTTAGTTTTAACTGACCTCTGAATTTAGTGTATTTTTAAGGGGGGTTAGTGTGTTTATTTATATTATTTGTTGTTTACTATGGGAGTAGTTTTGCATTGTTTTAGATGTAAGCCACCTTGACTGCTACATCAAAAGGCGGGGTATAAATAAAAATTGTTGTTGTTGTTGTTGTTTGCTGAGAGAATTGCATCTGTCAGCAGATTTGGGTGGAGACTATGTTCTCTCTTCCCTTTAGCCCCAGTGCATCTCCACAACTGGCTCTGAGGAGCTGCAAAGTTCACATTTTGGTAGCTGTACTGGCAGAGTGCAGTGGGCTAGTTCTGTGAACTTTTGGCAGTTAAAAGGGATCAGTCACTCCCATTGATTGTAGTAGAATCAAAAGAAAAACATATTTTCATTCAGAAAATCCATTCAAAGATAGTATAAACTCAATAAATACAGTTGCAGAAGCCCCCATAAAGCTGGCTTCCATGTGTGAAAGTCTGCTGAGGCAACCATTATAGAGACTACACAGCCTGCATAAACCTAAGCCTAAGCTTGACCGTGTACACACCAATCTTGATAAAACAAATGGGAAAACAGCAGGGACTATCTATTTGCCTAGCCCCTGTATGCAATTCAGGTCCCTTTATATACTGTCTGGGCTTTGATTTTCAACATGGAAAAACCTTGAGAGCTGGTTTTTGATGCATACAGAGGTTTGCAGTGGGAAAGACAAGAGAAGAAAGTCCAGTTATATTAGCAGGCACTCACTGGCAAGATGCTGGATACAAAAGAATAGCCACAGCGGGCAAAATGAGAACATTGACCTATGAATAAGAATTCTACCCCTCCCATGATGTTTTCCTTCATTTTCCAATTTCTAGCATTGCTGAGAATGAGTCATGGAAATTTGTTCACACCTAAAACCTTAACATTTGCCTTGGACACATTCCCTTGGTAAATTTGCCTGCCATTTTTCTTTAGATGCCTAAATTTTATTTCTAAATGATCAACAGAATTTTTAAGTTACTGCAATGCAAGAAATTTGGAGATTGAAGAAAAAAAATCATGTGTGTGGGCAGAATTCCTATGGGGGGACAATGCCATGGTTTTTTCACCCCACATACCTAGTAGAATTATTATTATTATTATTATTATTATTATTACAGTTTATTTATATAGCGCTGTAGATTTACACAGCACTGTACATACAATCAATAAAATAAATAAAAATAAGTAAAAAAACCTGCCAATGGCGTACATTCTACAAAAGAATAAAAGAATACATATTAATACAAAGAAGGAAACAAATTAAAAATATCAAATAATCATCATGCAATGCCTGCGAATGCTTCCCTGAACAGTATAGCCTTTAACTCAGCTTTGAAGCTGGTCAAAGAAGTGATGCCCCATGCTTGTGAGGGAAGGAGGTTCCAGGAATGAGGGGCAGCAAGTGAAAAGAGATGAATCTGGGATGGAGCAGTAAAAATCCTAGGCTGAGACAGCAGACCTTGACTACTACACCCTCCCAGCAGAAGTTTGTTCAGTTGCTTCAGTTGCTTCAAAGAGTTTGCACTGAGAAATTTGATAGGAAAGGAGACAGTACTTTCTAATATTGGAAAGTCACTTTCCATGAATGGTCCAGAAAGTGGCCCAGAAAGTCCTTCTGAATAAACTAGAAAGAAATGAGCTTGTTTGTATGAACCACAAAATAGATAGGGTATTTAGACTTTTGTGCTTAGGAATGTTTTGTATAATATAATGTTAATAGAAGAATCCAGGACAAGTGATCAGAGCTGAATATTTTGGCAGACATCCTTTGGGATTTCCCTAGCACATAATAGATCCATAAAACTCTTCTTGGTAATCACACCCCCTATTAATATACTGAATGGTACTCTGTAAAAGAAAACTGATATCAAGTTGGGTGTTTCTAAAATAACCTAGCTGTTAATATTAAGTAACACTCCCATACAGTGTTTCCTCTTGTGAAGAAAGAATCTGAGAAAACCATTAGTTTAAAGAAAATAAAAATCCCCAGAGAAGTGTAGCAGTTACATCAGAGCAGGCATTATTGCAGAATGCCTGAGGGAGGAATAGAGTTATGGGGCTTATTGTTCCCTATGGGAAAGCAGATATGAGAGGAGAAGGATCACAATTAGTGCAATACACTGCAGCTAAAGTGCTGACAGGAGTCCAGCTTTCAAATAAGACCAGTGCTGAACCACACGAAGTGACTCCAAGCAGCTCAATG
This sequence comes from Phrynosoma blainvillii, assembly GCA_026167975.1. Taxonomy (NCBI): domain Eukaryota; kingdom Metazoa; phylum Chordata; class Lepidosauria; order Squamata; family Phrynosomatidae; genus Phrynosoma; species Phrynosoma blainvillii. Next base: position 171,528,887 of record JANUYF010000001.1, read on the forward strand.
TGGTGGTTTCAACTTTTAAAACCTGATATGATTTGCTGCCTGATGCATTAAAGACTCCTTCTCCCATGTAAACCTAATCTCTGGGGACCTGATAGTGATATCTCACTGATCACAGATAAAGGTCTTTCTCAGCAAGGAAGCTGACATTCCTGTCTTGGGCAATCATGAAAGAAGATGTGGAATGCAATGATAATGAATACAAGTGCAGGTTTGCAGGAAGGAAGAAATAACTCAGTCAAAAGGTTTTGGCATACTAGACCTTTACTTAATCAGTTTTGAAAAAGATATGTGCCTATGGTTTAGCACCAACAGATGGTTTGACAACAAATGAGAATGCATACACAGAAATGAGTCATTGTAAGCTAAAAAAAAGAGAAAGAAAAATTGTGTTCAAATTTTATTTAATTATTTATTTTGTATCCCAGCTTTTTCTGCACAGGATCCAAGGTGGCCTCCAGCATTTTTTTAAAAAATAAACAGGGTAAAATTAAATTATTAACTATACAAAAGTTTAAAAATAATTAGATAGTTCTGTTAAAAATAAGATTAAGGCAACATAAAAATATGAAACAATAAAAAAAGATAAAACAGCCTCACCAAAAATATGAAACAATAAAAAAAGATAAAACAGCCTCACCAAAAAACAAAAAACAAAACAAAAACCCTTTCTGTTACATACATTATAAGAAAAAGCCCTGCCTGAATAAAACGGTCATTGATTTCAGATGAAAAGAAAGGAGAGAGAGAAGACCAGCCAAACCTCCCACAGAAGGGAATTCCACAACCTGGGAGTAGACACTAAGAAGACTGTCTTCCATGTCCTCACCAAATGTGCCTGCGAAGGCTGTGGGGCTAGGGGAAAGCCTTCTCTGGAAGAACTTAAAACAAGGGCAGGCTCATATAGGTAGATATCCAGAATAGTGGAAGGATAAAAGGAAACAAAGTCCCACGTGCTGTGTGATGGTCCAAAAAGTGGACACTTTGAGTATTATAAGGAAGGTTCTAGGACCCTTCTAATACTCAGAGTGTCCACTTTGTTGAGAGTGAAGACTGCAACTCCAGAAATTTCTGGTAATAGCTCTTGAAGAAGGCCAACTGGTGACATGGTCGAAACATGTTGGGCTTTTTAAGATATTAAAGTTTTTGGACCGTCACACATCATGTGAGACTTTGGGCCTTTGCAGACTGCCAGAAATAGTGCAAATTGAGTCCACTTTAAATTGAGGCACTGCCCTGGCTCAGTGCTAGGGAATCATGGGAATTGTATTATTTTTTTCCTAAGACATTGAGCCTTCTCTGTCAGAGAGCTCTGGCGCCACAATAAATTACAGTTCCCATAATTCCCTAGCACTGAGCCAGGGCAGTGCCTCAATTTAAAGTGGACTCAATTTGCACTATTTCTGGCAGTCTGCAAAGGCCCTTTGTTTCCTTTTATTCTTCCACAGTGAATATGTGCATTCCAGTTTTTTGGTTCAGATATCCAGAATACCCAGAATTCTGTCTACAGAATTTTCTTGCGGAAAGAAGAGGAGGAAGACATCATTTGCTAGGATCTCTTCTTCTCTGTATGCCCCACTGAGGATAATGGAAGTCAGTGTAGGAAATCTGGAAGTGCTGCTGGCAGCTGCAGATGGAAGAAAGGATTGCTAACAATCACTTTCCCAGAGACCTGCCTTCCTCCAGCAAGGAGCAGGATTTCAGTCCTTTCCAAAAAGGAAGGAGCTCTTCCACTAGTGAGAAAGCTTGTCCGGATCCAACCATTCTCTTTCTTGTTAATCATCCACATCAGTAATGCTCATCTTTACTTTGGCAGATCAGGGTTTTTTTTAATGCTTAATGCTCCCAGTTCTGAGCAAATACATACTTTCTCATTATTGTTGTGTTATGACCAAAAAAAAAAAAAAGAAGAAGAAGAAGAAGAAGAAGAAGAAGAAGAAGAAGAAGAAGAAGAGTGGTGGTGGTTAAAGGTGATATTTTCATGAATGTCGAAAAATTCCTCTTCCATGCTGCAGCTATTTCCACCTTGCTGACTACTATGGTTCTTCCTGCTCCTCCTCCTCCTTTGTTAGTCTTACACTGAAGATCCTTTAATACTGTAAAAATAAACCCATCTGTATGCGTAATTCCAGCTAAGGATCTGGAAATGTGAGAAAGTCACTTCATGGAATCCTGGCCTGGTCTCAGGAACCATGCAGAAGTAAACATTACCTTTCATCTGCTGATCATTAGGTCATGGTACACTCTGGTATGAAAAATAATTTATTTAAAAATGACTGCTACAAATGCCTGGCTTTCTGTATTCAATGGTTTAAGGGGGAAAAACCTTTACACTGTGTTGTTCTTGTTCCTGGTTACTGCTTTTTGAAAGACAAATGTATGTTATTAATTTTTTTTAAAAAAAGTCCTATTTTTTAAAAAAAAGAAAGTTGAACTTTTCTTTCCCCAAAGAAACCAAACCAGAGAGGTCCTCCAAACAACTGGGCTTTTCCAAAAGCCTGATATCAGAATGAGCAACTGCTGGAGATTCTTGAGACAGTCAAGACTAGCAGATTAACCCACTTTTCACCAATTATAATTAATCTTGTACCAAGGTGTTTATATTTCTGCTGTCATCTGCATGCATTAGCACTAGGTTAATGTGCAAATCTTACATTAAATGATTCACTATATAAATCTTTTCATTAGATACCACAGCCTGTCTCCTTATTTCCTGAGACTAACCTTTGATCTCCCCGTCAACAACAAAAATAATTACCATCTCTGTCCGACCTGGGTTTATCCATATAATTCAGAAATAGCTGCACAGCTGGAGACAGATGGTCATGTCTCTATAGCTAAACTTTGGAAAATGATGTAGATGGTAGCCTTCCACACACCATCCATATCATTCTTATTAGTTTATCAGTCTCCATGTGTTGCATATTGTAAATGCATGATAATATGCTGTGGATTTCAAACAATAATCAATCATGAGGTGGAGTGGAGGGGGAGAAAGGGGAAAAGAAACAGGAAATGGCAAAAGAAAGCCAAAACTTTCTTAACATTCTAGCTCCCCCCCCATTAATTGCTAGATTCAAATTTTAGCTTTCATCTGCTAAGAATATTTCAGATACTGTTTCATCTCCAGAGACATTCAATTCATTGACTAACCAGAACAACAAAAAGTAGGAAATCCTCCACTTTCTTACAATCTGAGGAAGGCAGACTAGAAAGTATAAACAGATGTAGTTCTTTTTTAATGGTTTAAAAGGCCAGCCAGTCAGAAGATGGCAACAAGTCAACAGGGACAACATAGTTAGCTAATAGGTAACTGTATTGTAGGATTCCCAGATTTATTTCCTGGTAATCAGAAAATAGATTATACATATGTCTGGCATCAGCCACAACCCAGCTCCCCACAGAAAACAACTCCTTTTGCAGTTCCTGTCATGTCATTCCTTTTCTTGGCAGGGGCTCAGGACTGATATCGCAAGATTAGTAAAAGTTTGTTACTAGGTGCCATGATGAAGGGATCGCATCTTATAACAAACATGTGAAGGTGAGACCTACTATCTCTTAGAATCAACACAAAATAATTCCAATTTAATGTCAAGCAATTATATGTTGCTGCTATTTGTTGTTATCCCATCTTTTCCCCAGTTTAAGACTCAGAATGGTTTGTTGTTGTTAACTGCCATCAAGTTGATTTTGACTTAAGGTGATCCTGTGAACGAGCGACTTCTGTCTCCCCAATCATCAACAGCCCTGCTCAGGTCTGCAGACTCAGGACCATGGAATCCTTGATTGAATCCATCCATTTGCAATGTAGGGCCTTTGCAAATGGAGCAAAGGGGGGAGGGGTTGTTGGGTCTGGGTATTGTATATGTTTTTATGGTTGTAAGCCGCCCTGATTGGGTTTCCAAAGGGCGGGATATAAATAAATTTTATTATTATTTATTATTATAAGTGCCATCTTGGAGGCAGGGGAGGGGAGGGGCAGCCACACGCCGGCCACCTCAACCCCTCCCCGAGGACATAATAATAATAATAATAATAATAATAATAATAAAATGTATTTATATACCGCCCTTTGGTAAACCAATCAGGGCGGTTAACACATTAAAACATCATACAAAGTAAAACAGTATACTCCCCTCCCCCCTTAAAAAGTTATTAAATCAAATTACAAAATTAAAACAACAGTTAAAATACTAATAAAACACATACATATATGGCAATCATGGGGCTCGCCTGAGGAGGGGGAATTCCCGAGGTGGAGTTCCCGAGGACGGATAATCTGTTCTGGAAAGGCCTGCCAGAAGAGATCTGTCTTGACAGCTTTTTTAAAGTTGTCCAAGGATGTCAATTAACGGATCTCGTCTGGCAGGTCGTTCCATAGTCTGGGGGTGACAACAGAAAAAGCCCTCCGGGAGGTAGCCGAAACCCTTGACTTTTGAGGCTGTAGCAGATTCCCCCCAGAGGACCGGAGTGTGCAGGGAGGATTATAGGGGAGGAGGCGGTCCTTGAGATATCTTGGACCTGTTAAACTGGTCTTGAGCTGAATGTTGAAATCCCCCAAAACTAAAATCCCCCAAAACTAAAAGTCTGGGAGACTCCAACAATAGCTCAGAGACCAGCTGTGTCAGCTTGGTTAGGGAGTCTGCTAGACAACAGGGTGTCTGGTAGACTAGCAAAATCCCCAAACTATCCCTGGTCTTCAGGCTAAGGCACATACACTCAAAGCAGACCATGTTCCGGACAGGTATCCTGGTCAAGGTCAGGGTGTTTTTATGAACTAGAGCCACTCCACCCCCCCCCCACTTCCCCTCACCTGCTCACTGACAGAGTACCCAGCTGGGAGGGCCTGCACCCAGGTAACTGCGCTATCCTCTCCCAGCCAGGTCTCTGTAAGCAAGCCAGGTCGGCATCATCATCCACGAGAAGATTGTGAATGATGTGGGTCTTATTTTTCACCGACCTGGCATTGCAAAGGAGCAGAGTGAGATTCTGTGGAATGATTGGTCTGCTCTCCAAACCATTTTGGGAAACAGAGGGAACTGAAGGCAGGATAGCTTTCAAACAGCGATCCTGCCTTCCTTTGTAACATTTGTTCGCTCTGTTCCAGCCATACCTCCCATTCCCCTGCAGAACTCCTATAGCCATCTCCACCTCATTCCCGGCCTCAAGAGAAGCAATAGGACTTAAAGCCACTGGAAAGAAGGGGTATTTGGGGGATAATCCAAACCCAATCCCATAATCTCACTACTATAGCGATCCAATCATCAGGGCATGCACCGTTACGCACAGCGCACACCTTGAATACTTCCTCCCGGTGCAGCGTCTTCATATCCTGCATCAGAAGAGACGCAGAAGAGCCGCGTGTCAGCTCTTCCAGTGCCCTTTCTGCCACTTGAGGTAGGAGCGCTATTTTGGCGCTCCTTTCCCTGGTGCCAAAAGGGTGGATTAGGGCTGAGGTGTAGGGCAGCCTCGGCCCCAATCCTCCACTTCCCAGGGTGGCCCACAGCCACCCGCCTGCATCCCCCCCGTAGTCTTCCTCTTTTCCTATTATGTTCCACTTAAGCATTATTGTGTTCTCTAGTGAGTCAAGTATTTTCTGTTGGGGACAAACCCATTTGTGATGGTATTGAGATATATAGAATCAATCAATCCTTTCCTCCTCTGCACCCCTATTCATGGGTGGGAAGCATATGACAGCCAAGTCAGGCAAAGGAAATGCAGTGACCCCCCCCTTCCCGCTTCCATATTGAAAGAGTTAAGGTTAGCCCATCTGTGACCACATTTCAACTACCTTGCAATGGAACTGTTTAATGCTTCAGTAAGTACATGGTAATGTATAGCAAGCATATAGTGACCATAGGCAACAGCTTGAATCCAACCCAGCCTCTAGGAGATGACTTATATTAGGCACATCCAAACAAACTTCCCTAATATGTCTGAAGGGAGGGGGGAAGTAGGAAAACAGACTTATTTAAACAGTACCTGACAAGAGAAAAAAGCAACTTTGGCAGGCACTTTCTTTGTTCTGTTTCCTGAGTAGTGTCTGGGCAAAAGTTGTCCCTAAGAGAGCTGTTAATCTTAAATAATAAAACAGATAACATGCTCAGTGGACCTCAAATAAGCAATGTCAGCCTCTAAAGACTAACTTGGGTGAGGAAGGAGTGGAAGACACATTCTGTTCTTAATGCAGCAGAACAATGGCAGAAATGCATGAAATACAATGAACTTTTATTGTTGTTGGTTTTTTTTTTTTTTAAAAAAAACCCTATTTATTATGCTACCTCTTTTTGCCTATAAGCCAAGGTGATTTATGATATATTTATTTAAAAAAAAACACATTAATAAAACTATTAAAAATTCATCACACTAAAAATAATTGAAATGGCTTAAGATAAAGAGGTGTAGCTTAACACCTTTTCTTCATGTGAGCCAAATGTAGTGCATTGTGCATGCCACAATTTGGAAGAGACACAACAAAAACCATTTCCTGTGTGGCCAATAAACAGGATGCTGTGATCAACAGTGGCAAACATCTTCTACAGATCTTACCAGCTAGACAAATCCACAAAGAAACAAGGCAGTCCTTTAAATACCCATGCTCCAACCTGAGTTTCAGGTTTTAAAAGTTAAAACCAACATCTTGAATTAAGCCTGGAAAGCAAGTGTCAAACATTGTCTTAATACTTCACAGTGCCTGCCTGCTACATTTTGTACCAACTGAAGCTTCCAGACCACAGGTTTTCTGTATAAAGCTTATTACAGTCTTCTGAGCTCAGTGTAATCCATCATCCTGTATGAAAATCCTGAATTGTAAGGATTTACCATTGTAACTGCAATTACAATTGTAATTGTAAGTAGAGCTACATAGTAGCTAGGAAGTAAATAATTTTCTAATGAGTACGTTTGATAAATAGTTAGCATTTTTACTAAGCAGCTCAGAATTATTATTATTATTTTCCCTCTAGCATACACAGCTGCAATTCATTGGAATAAAAATGGGTTGTTTGCTTGTTACTCATTTGTGTGTGTGTGTGCTGGGTCAGTTTGAGCAATGGAGAAAGAAAAGGAAGTGTCACATGAATTATGTCTCATACCGAACGCAAGAAAGATGGTTTTGTAATACTGTCAGCATTTTTTTTTTTTTTTGCAATATCTGATTTGGACTCTTGAGGGAACCAGAGAACATTTTTCTCTATTTTCAATGGCACAATGGTAACAGTAATGGCAACCTGTTAGTAATGTGTAACTTTTTTGTTATGTGCAACATTTTTGGATTTCAGTAATAATAATAGGCAATGAACTGTCTGATGATACAGGCAATGAGTTAGGTAAGCAGTTCCTTTTAAAAAGTAACATTCCAAGCTCTGCAAAGCAGCAAATTTGTTCTATTGTATCACACTATTAAGTAGTGAGTATAAAAGGGCAAGATTTTGAATGATCTAAAATTAAATTTGAGTAGGTTTGACACACTGCAGTCCAAAATCTAGCTGCTCTAAAAAAAAGTAGCTTCATTCTCATTGAAAAAGAGAAGATACAGAATACATCCATTCATCCTGGGAACTGCATTTTTAAAAGGTCAGTAACAATTCAACAAATATTGCAGCAAAAATAACTGTATATAAGAACATGGGTCACCGGTTCTATCTCTCCAGAGGCATAGGAATACTTTGCTTCATATTAGGAGTTTTTAAAAACATTTTCCTTCCAGAACTACTGAGGAAAAACATTTAACTAGTCCAGAGTAAAGGATCTCCAATAGTTATGCACAGAAAGCACATGAAACTAGTGTATTGCTTTTTAACTCCAAAGTACTCTGGCAATATAACAAGGCTCAGCCTATATCATGTTGGTGTATAGTGTCTGTAACACATTGTGTAAGAGTTGCTCTGGCCATATCCTATTCCAAAGGAGCAGCAGTAAGAAAATATATGTAGCTAGCTTTACAATTTCTGTTCTTACACCTGTTTATTTAGTTGACAATTTACTGAAGCCTCTCAACACATGTACTATTCCTTCAGAGAATGGTAAAGAAAGAGGATAAAAGCAGATCTCTCCCCCAATGTTCATGAAATAAGTATTTTAAAAATACACTGCAATTTGCCAAGCAATATTGTATTAACTATAAGTAACTAAACAATGGAGAAATCCATCAGTGATACCTTTATTGGCTAACAAAATGCACAACATACTTGTTGCAAGCTTTTGAAGTATATTGTGCATTTTGGTTGGTCAATAATATCACTGATGGATTTTTGTTTGAATTTGCTAAATGGCCAACACAGCTACCCCTGAATGTTTTAAACATTGGAGGTAATATTTTTGTATTAAATTTGTACAATAAACTTTATTAATTTTTCTTAAAGAGATTATGTATTTTTCAAAAAGATTATGTAATCATGAGATTACTAGGGAGCGAAAGAAACCTAAATGGACTTGTTTTAGCTGCATTTCACTGTACCAATTCAAGTGTCCCATAGTTAGACAAACTAGTAATTTCCGTGATGCTTACAAGATTTTCAAGATTCAATCTATATTGATTTAAGTAATTAGGAGATGCCTATTAAAGTACAGTTAGACCTCTACATCAAGCTGTGTTTTCCTAAAGATTGTTACATGTTTAACTAACTGCATTGCAAATATAATTAGGAATCTACCATGTGTTCTAAGGACCCCCACTCCCCATTGACAGACAGATGGAAAGTGTTTTATTAGCTACTGTGAGAAAGAGGCATGCCTGGCTGCATGTGCAACTCAAATCCCTGTGGCATGTACAAATACAAGCGTTTGGAGCATGGGAAAATAGTTGTGCCAAATTTCTTCCCCTCCAAACAGAAGCAACAGTAACACTGGCAATGCATTTGAAGATCTCTCCTTCTGCCTTTGTTTACAATAAATTTTCATTGCTGGTGTAAATTGAATGTTGTACAACAGCAGAATGGCTATTGACATTTCATGAGGTTTAGACTTCTGTTAATATGAATAATTGATCTGCACCAAGCTCACTCAGTTAGAAAGTTCTCAGCTTCTCCACTCCCAATTATTATTAGGAAATCAATCCAAAATTTTTGTTTGGCCTCAGAAAGACCAGTTCTATGAATGGAACTCTCCTTCTGTGAAAAAAGACAAAAAACTTTGGATCCAATCCTTTGTTTCCAAGAAGGGGTTATTCATACTCATATTAAAGTGAACACAATGTTTTCATATAATATAGCAAGGGGGGAAAAGTCATGGCAGAGTAAGCTAAAGTTTCAGGTTTATTAGATCTCAAAATATAGACTTAGCTTTCAACAGGACATTTCAAAGAATAATATAATCTTCAGTTTCATACACTCAAAATGGTACACCTTTATTCAAAAATATATTACTTAATGTACCCAAAATACATTTTCAAACTTTTTTAAAAATAAATTCAGTTCCAAATACCATAACCTTCAATCTATCCAAATCACAAACAAATCCATTTCCTTTTAAAATGTTTTCCAACTGAACTGGAGCAGACATCACAGGATTTTGTGATTCCTCAAATACTCCTCAAACCAGCAATTTATAGGTGTTATCGATATTAATATATATTACAGTACATAAACTGCAGTTGAAGCAAGGCTTTGTGGTAAATTAAACATAGTTGAAAGCGATGGAAATGCATCCTTTACTCAAAAAGAACTCTGCCGAACATGTTTATTTAGTATTTCAACAGATTTAACAAAATGATAAAATAAAGCAACTTTTGTCAGATGTTATTCAGAAGTGTATTAATCTGATTTTTCTGAAACTCCACACAGCTGACTGCATTATTAATACAGTCTATGCTCTCACCCACCCCATACAAAACAGACAAATTTTCTTCCGTAATGCTAGCAGGAGGGATATACAGTGTAAATCTAAACAAATCTACTCAAAACTAACATTGTTTTATTTAAGTGGGGCTTATTAGCAGTGAGAATGTGCATAGGAGTAGGCCCTACAATGGGGATTACATCTGAGTAGACGTGGACTGGGACTGTAGGTGATGCAAAGAATAAGTACATGGATATCTGTTTAATTTAACTATAGTTCTGTGAGAGTTGTATGAGGGTTTTGCTTAGTCTCCATTTCATTAGCTCTCAGCGAGAAAAGTGTCTGGCTCATTTGATCTATGAACAGAAACAAATCCATTGCAGTAGTGTGAGAGAGACAACAGACCAATAGCATTAATGTGAGGTAAGAATGTTGCACTATTATTCCCCCTCCCTTTCCCCAAACTATCAACTTGTAAAGTTCTGGATGCAGGCAATGGGCCACCAGCAAAAACTGCAAGCAAAGAAGAGTAACATGGTTCCTACTGTTACACTGGCTATGCTTGAGAAAATAGCTCTCACAATTATGTGCAATCTTTAAGGCTCTGTATTTAAACTACCATTTATTTATTTAAACATGATTCAATGTCTTACTTTATCTAATGGAGTAGAACTTCTAAAAGGAGAACTGTGTTAAGCTAAGCATTTCTTTAGCCCTTTTTCAGTGCCTTTTCTAAATAAATAGCCCGCCAGAGTTTTCATTGGCACAATGTAGCCAAATGTATTCAATTTCCTTTAACAATATAAAACAGTCACAGGAGTTCTGGCGTTTCTGTGTTTAAAAAAGAAAGAAAGAGAAAACACTGTACAAAGGCTTTATTTTTAAAAATGAAATAAATCTCAGCATGAGTAACGGAAAATCTGTCTTCAATGTTCTACGACATAGTAAGATAAACTAGTATTAATAAAGCATTTGAAATGTAATCCATACAAAAGAAACTATATACCTTTAAATAAATAAAAGCTACTATGTACATAATACTGTACATGAAATGAGAAATGGCAGACTGGAATAACTTGCTTAGGAATCTCTTTTTGTTAAAAAGAAAGAAAGAGAAAGAGGGTCTCATTTGTAATAGAAATTTCAGAGCTGAGCTGAAGTTTCTTAGAAGCTATATTCTGAGAAAATTTCTGAGATTTTTCTTTTTCTCATTCTTTTTTTGGGGGGGGGGAGGGGAAGAGTTACTTTGTAGAGTTGTTTCAGATGATTCTCTGTCCTGTTTTGTGTCAGCTGTCACACCTGCCCCTCCACTATGCCCCCAAACTATGTTAAATTTGGGGCATTGTAGAAGATGCAAAATCATGTCCAGACTGCAAAAAGAAAATAAGGGGAAAAGAGAGAAGTCATGCTAGTGTCTTTGGAGAAATTTGATGATATGATCCTAAGAAATCTGCCCATGGGATGTATTCATATTTATTCCTTGCAGCTCTGGTATAATTCTGGTCTTTAATATCTTCTGATTGACAGTACTGATTCTAATGGCAACCACATGATCGTACCACCATATTTCTGTATTTTTTCAAAATAACATTTGAACTGTCATCAAAGTAGAGCACAGAGATGGCATTCAGTTTCGTTGGGGCACAGCAAGGCTTCGGGACATGATCTGGGAACATCAAGTGGACCTGAAAAAGAGAGGTGGGTTAAGTGAAACCTTTCTTCATAGAATTATTTCCACTGGCAATAACATAACACATACCTGCATTCACATGAGACCATTGCCAAAAAAAAAAAAAAAAAGCCTTTTATATTTAAATAGAGAAATGCCATATTGTTTTTAAGCAACCATTTAATCCAGACAGGAAGCAAACACACAAAAATAGTCATGTGGCTCCTTAATATAGGTAAAAAAAAACAAAAACAAACCTGCAGAGATAATCCAGTTTGAGACTGCTTTAACTGCCCTGGCTCAATGCTTGGGAATTGTAGTTTATTGTGGCACCAGAACTCTCTGACAAAGAAAGCTAAATGTCCCACAAAACTACAGTTCCCAGGATTCCCTAGCATTGAGCCAGGGCAGTTAAAGCAGTCTCAAACTACATTATTTTTGCAGTGTGTTTTGGGCCATAGATTAACATGCTTATTGTTAAGCTTTCATAGACCTGAACCCACTTCATTAGAATTGTGAAATGTTATGAAGATTGTTGCATGTAGCTGGAATTTGTTTCATGCAACAGTAATCTGGTGACATGATAATAAAGAAACAGTGACACAAAATTCTTGAGTGACATAATTTTAGACATCTAGATCAAATGTTGAGGTTGGAGAAAGGAGATCTGCAAGTAGTCTTCACTCAGCCATGAAATTGTGTAGCCTAGAGTACGTGCCTTTAGAGACTGCCAGAAATAATGCAACTTGAGTCCACTTTAACTGTCCTGGCTCAGTGCTAGGGAATCATGGGAATTGTATTTTTTTTCTGAGTCATTGAGCCTTCTCTGTCAGAGAGCTCTAGTGCCCCAATAAACTACAGTTCCCATGATTTCCTAGCACTGAGCCAGGGAAGTTAAAGTGGACTCAAGTTGCATTATTTCTGGCAGTCTCTAAAGGCCCACATTTTAGCTCACTCAGATTCAAATAGTTATAGTGAGAACACCACCAGCCATCTATTTGCTGGTGTTGTAGGAAAACCCATAGATGTTGTGTTGTGAGCAACCTATCTGTTGTGAGTAACCTAAGGCCCAGGGGCTGGATGCGGCCCCCCCGAAGCCTTTGGACCAGCCCCAGGCCGGTCCTGCCGCCGCCGCTGCCCGCCATGATGATATTGATTATTGTTGTTATTACTTGTTCTTGGGGTTTTCTTGGCAAAACCTCCACAGGGGTTTTGCCATGGCTTTTCTGGGGCTGAGAGTGTGTGCATGCGTATTTTTTAAAAATGTTTAATTTTTTTTAAAAAAATTAATTTTTATTTATTTATTTATTTTTGGTGCTTCGGCCCCCCAATTCTCTGAGGGACAGCAACCCGGCCCCCGGCTCAAAAAGGTTGCCTACCCCTGCCATAGATCATAGTTTGGAAGTGCTGGAAAATTCTAATTAAACTGAGATAATGGTATTCTTTGCCATACCCCTGAGTTTTCCCTGTTCTCTCTGGGGTTAGCACTTAGTACTTAGTCTTCACAGTACAGTATGGAGGAACTGATTTTCTCAGCAACATTACACTGTTGTGAGCAGTGTGTATGGACATATCTTGTGTTACATACATCTAGTAAGGTATAGTTTTTCAACTATTGAAGCTGGACAAGGTAGACATAGTCTCATGACAATCTACTGTTGTTAGGAAAATTGCATTATAAAATCTTGTGTACATGTTCCCATGTGTGTGTGAGAAAGTGAGGTCAATATAACCCTCCCTTTGCCCAGCCAACTCAAGACTGGCCAGTACATATGAGGTAGGTCTATCTAAAATCTGCCTCATGTGTCATGAGAGGAGGGCCTCTAGCAAGAGTTCCATGTTCCCAAAGGATTAGAGAAGCCAAAAGTCACAAATTTCTTCATAAACGGGGACAGGAGGAGAATTTGCTAAAAAGATTGAAAGAATTTAAGATTTTTCTAAACTATATGGGAGAAAGTAGCATGTGTTAGATCTGGCCATCCCAAATTGTGAAAGGAGATCTCACCATAGCTAAAGATGTGACATCTATTTTATTGATCACATGTACCTGCTTCAACAGAAGTAGGGGGAAGAAGGCAAGTGTTGGGTATTTTTTTTTTTTTTTTTTACTAGAGTTCCTGAGGTCTCCTAACCAGCAGGGCCAGCTGGGGGATTCTGGGAGTTGTAATCTAAAAAGTAACTTTTCCAATCTCTGGTGAAAACCCAGCATACATGCTTGCTCCTTGAAAGAAGCAAGAAAGATCCAAGTGATGATGCTGGAAAAGGAGGAAGAGCTTGGACAAGCATCGGGGGGTGGGGGGGCGGCAAGGTATGGGATGGGAAAGATAGTTCTGATATTTGAGAATGAGTGAAACACAGGCCCTTTCTACTTGAAGTCAGTTAGATCTAACACTCTGCACATTTTGGGTAAACTGGAAATCAAGCAGGAAGCCATAGAGAGAATAGTAAAAGAAAGGGCAAAATGATGATTAAAGCCTGAATAAAAGCTTCAGAAATAATATGTTTCATTTGTTTGGTAAGACTGTTAAAAATCTGTTATAGCTATCTGCCCAGCCATGATATAAACCTGTAGTGTTTGCCAGAGAACACAAAACAGGCAATCTGGAAATAGTTTTTATGTAACTTTTACCATGAAGAGATCATTTACCCGGAAGAGATCTTTTTTTGAAAAATCATAAATCCTAAAATCCTAAAAACACATACAAAGCTTAGTAAAAAATTTAACTCATTTCTGAGGATATTTAATAAATATAAAGGAAAATATTGAGAATACACATGCTGTTTTAAGCTTCTCATTTCCAGCACTGCAAACTGCAACATTCCTTTGATAAATTTTCAGCCATGCTATTCTGAAGACAGAACAAATTTAAAAGAATATATGTCAGTAATGATGCTGTAGTAGTTTGAGAAAGGATGTGATTAGAGTAGGGGTGGAAAGAATATTTAAAAAAATTTTAATGTCAAAAACAACAACAACTAAAAAACCCAAGTTGAGAAAGTCAAGAAACCCTGATTAGAAGAATTTTTAGCTGAGAATCTTCAGTTTGGGGCTTATTCAGTGCAAAATTTGCATGTTTTGTGTAAAAACAGCATTTTCTCTCTGTAAAAAATTAAACATTTCTGAGCAGACAAAGCAGTTTTCCCCAGAAAATATGTAACTGGGGACACATTTTGTGCAAAATTCCCATGCAGTTGATTTTCACAGAAAACAGCATTTTCTGCACAGGAAACAGCTTCTTTTGCTTCATGCCGGGTGCCCCAACCCCTTCCAAAGGACATCATTGGAGCGCCTGCCATTCCACACAGCGGGTGCTCTGATTACATCCTCCCAGCTCAACATCCAGACACTCTGAGCCGGAAGAGACGCCGAAGAGGTGTGCGCCGCCTCTTCCAGCGCCCTTTCCGCTCCTTGCAGAAGGAGCATTATTTTAGCTCTCCTTCCAGGGCCAGAAAAGGAGTGGATTGGGGCTGAGGCATGGGGCAGCCTTGGTCCCAATCCGCAGCTTCTTGGGACAGCCCACAGCTGCCCATCTGCAGAGGCCCAAAATTACTAAAATTACACATTGCTTTTTTTTTTTTAAGAAGAAAAGTAGTGAAACTTTACATGTGTTACTTACATCACAAATTTTCCCAGCCAGTAAAGCTTAAAAGTGGCCCCTTTGACTAAAAATTGTTGATTGGCTTATAATTTAATTTAAGAATATTTCTTATACACTTAATGACTTTGCGTCTGAACACTTGGCACTCATCAAGCTAGCAACTAGCAGCGATTGTAGCCACCTGCTCAGAAGCCACTTAATTTAACCCTTTACTACGGCTGTGGTTGATTGTATTTTTTTAAAAAAATATAAAATTAGGATTAAATCTACAGAACAACATATTGACACAAAAATTTACACAACCAAAACTTCAAGCATGTACTAAGGACGTGTGCACTTTGTGTGCATTCTAATTTTGAGTTGGGATTTGAGAGCAAGCGGCAAAGAAAACAAGGCATATCTCTCAAAGTGTGCTCAACCAAACTGTATTTGGGAATCCTACAAACCTCTCTGAAGACAGCCTAATTGCTTAGTTCTGCGTGCTTTGTGTGAAATGAGGCCTACATGATCATAGCAAACACCTTCTCATTTTAAATTTATTTTTAACGTGTTAGCTAAAGTGACACTCAATTTCCTGACTGGCTCCATTAGTCAATGCAGATGCTATTGCATGTCCAAGGTGAGATGATGTATTAATATACACAATGCATGCAGAAATTCAATTGCTGCTATTCCCACTTGTAGCTTACAGCAAAAGAGCAATGATTGGCTAGTGCTAGGAGTGGCCCATCTGGAAGCACCTAAAGTGCCTATAAATGCTGATTTCCTGAAATAAATATAATTTTATTTTGGTACGATAATCTGCACCTAGGGATTAATTCATACTCAGCCCTACTCACATCATTACTGGCCCCACACTATAAAAGCATTTGAGTTCTCCCTCCTTTTTTTTTTTTTTTTTTTTAAAAAATGGTTTCTGTTGTTAACTGTTTTGACCTCAACATAAATAGCAGAGACTTCTTTTCATTATTTTATGAGATAGTCCTCAGCAACTTGACGTTCTATGAATTGGCACCTATTCAAATGAATGTCTTATGTGTCCTTTAAGATGAGGTGGATCTTATGTGTCCTCTTGAGGTGGTGTGGAGCCATGGCAGCCCTTTTTAATAGAGACTTACACAGTTACAGAGAGACTGGGGTGGCCATTTTCAATAGGGGCTTGTTGTATAAGTCTCTCTGCAGAGAGTCTGCCAAGCCTCATGGGGCTTATACAGTAAGACCCTAAGAAAAATGGCTGCTGGTGCTCTGCTTTCTCCACCTCAAGCTCCCAAAAATGCTGGGAGCACCACATTCTTTGGGCTCCTCCACACTGCTGCTGAGTGCTGCTTGGGCTGAAAAAGTAGGTGAGGAAGGCAGGAGGGCTGATTTTCTTTTCTGGTTTGAGCAAGGGAGGAGTAATGGGTGGAAGCACTGCTTCCACAACCCACCATGCTGACCCACTTGTTGAACTAGATTTTTAGGTTAATTTTTTGTTAAATTTTTTTTAAAAAAACTTATACATGAGTATATACAGTACAAATAAAGAATAAGATACCAAAATGAGGTCCAAACAAAATGTGAAATAGGATAAGTGTGATCAGATCCAGAAATGTTTTATTGTTTTGTTGTGTTGGCATGAGTGGGAGTATTGTAAATTTGACTGGAGCAGTACCTTGGGCCTGTGACTTTCTTCACACCACACAGTTCTTTCTTGGAAGGACTCTCCAGTCCAAATTCTTTTTAAAGACAAAGAACCACAAAAAGGAAGAGCAGATCTCTGCTGTTGACTTGAGATTGACCATCAGCAGTTAACACTGGACAAAAAACTAAACAAGTGAAGCATGCAGATGATCTGACTCCAATCTTTCCAGCTTTGCTGATATGAACTGCATTTCTTTTTAAATTATGGTAATTATTTGCAACTCTACAAACACATTATTGTATGCAGATATTCAGGCATATATGTTTCCTCTTTTTTGTTTCTTTGTTTGGTTTTTTTGGTTTTGTTTTGGTCAATGTACAGTTGGTCACCCTGTGTCACAATTGTGCTGGATAAGGAATCAGAGCTACATTACCAATCTGTTATTGGCCATACTTTGAAAGAAATGCAGGTAGGTATAGTTTTGACTTAAAGGTGTTGTAGAATATGCTGAGGAAAATAGAATGTAATAAATGAATAAAAATCAATTGCCAGAATTATAGGAACTTAACAACACAACATGACACAACAGCCTACAAAATTTGCAGCAGTTATCTGCTGCAGAAAAGAAAGATATTAAAAAAATAAACAAACAAATAAACAGGAAACTCACTACAACTAGACATCTACATGCTTCTCATGTTTCATATATAGGACAGACAAGAAAAATGTTTCAAAACTGGACACATAAAAGTGAGATCCTATTGAAATATATGGGATTAATCATTTATGTTCTATTGATTCATTAGATCATTAAACAATGTAACTTTCTCAAAACATTTAGAGAAATATACATACCAGAGTCTGCACTATTGCATGATTTGTAGCATTCATATGGGCATTGAGAGGAAATGAACACTCTCCATCACAATAAAATGCAGCATAACCTTCTGGAGCTATGATCCAATCCTAAAAAATAAACACAGAATATTTAAAATGCAAAGTCAAAACATCTTGCCTAAAATCAGCACTAGTTTGTGGTTAGGAGTGGAAATACCCAGAATTCAAGGTCAATGAAACCTGAACTCAGTCCACATATACTTTTATTAGAAGTCTTCATGAATGGATTTAAGCTGAAAAGGGATTTTGAAAATCTATGAGATTCATTTTCATTTCTGAGGATCCTGACATCATTCTGGTTCCACTCCAATTCTATACAGGATTATAAGATTGTTCCCCCCCCCCCCTTCCTGCACAAATATATAGGTGCACTGGTATGCATTTTTCCCTAAGGTACACATAATGCATTTTCTTTGATGTGTGCATTTTAATACATTTAATTCACTGAGCACATTTTTCAAATATACACAGTTTGAGTCATGTAAATTTTTCAGAGGTACACATTATCTTGTACTGAATGCTTCTTGCTGAAACACACTGCAAACCTCCAAAATGTACATTTTCCCAGATGAGGGGTGCTTTCTCCCATTGCCAGTCTCAGGAGGTGCAAAATGGATGTTTTCATAAGGAAATGCAAATCCAATGTATTTCTTGGCTTCAGATTCTTAAAGTTGAACTTCCCCTTTATTTGTCACTTTAAATAGGACTCCTCCTATTTCAATAGGCTGCTAGCATTTAGGATTGCATATGACCAATGAACTGCAGTCAAAGATGTAAACTAGATATAGTGCTGGAGTTGTAGGTAGGAAAGATGGTCCTACCTACTCTTTGTAAAGAGTTACAAAGCTGCTGGGTGGGTCATGATTTTTAGGAAATCAGTGCTGAACATGGAAAGCTGCTTTCTGCCCTCCCTCTAAAAAACCTTCCTCCAGCTCACCTGGGCAATAACAAATGTACGTCTTGAATGAGGAACTACACATATAAAAGACCAGGGAGATTATTGCATGTCATTTTTCACCCGATCCAGGCACGGACTGAGCACAGGCTTGAATGGGTGAAAGCGAGTGTTATCACACACCAAAATGCTGCTGATACTGCCAGGCGACTACAACCTGTCTCTGATCCATGCTTAGCCCATTGATTTTGCAAGGACAGAAGCTTTCCATTGCTGAAAATCAGTGGGCTAAGCACAGCTCAGAGATGGGTTGTAGTCGCCCGGTGGCATCGGCAGTGTTTTGACGTGTGATAACACCCATTTTCAACCATTCCAGCCCATGCCCAGATCAGGTGAAAATTATGTGATAATCTCCAAGGAGTCACACAGGGAGAAAGCAGCAAACTGATTACCCTAGTTTGCTTCAAAATGAGAGCTTTTTAAGATTATAAAGTTTGTGGACCGTAAGCAGCATGTGGGACTTTGCTTCCTTTATCTTGTCTACTGTGAATACATGCTTTCAATTTTTTTTGTTCTGAATATGTATTTTGTAAAAAGGAATTTGTCACTGGTATCTTTTCAAGAGCTGCCCAAGGTAGTACATTGTCATCATAGTTGCAATTGCACTGTTATTTCTCAAAAGTAAATAAAATAATTATATTTAGTTGTTTTTAAAACACATACTTCTGAATGCCACTAGGTGTTTGTCTGTGGTACAAAACATACCCTCCTCACTTTCAAAACACTGTCATCTCAACACTCACAGCCAAGCAAGGGGAAGCAGCAGGAGGCACATGACAAAACAGTAGTTGAACGATATGATTTTCTCCTCCACTGTTAAGATTCTGCCAATTTGCCAGATTTTATCCAGAAGTTACAACTGAGGTCTTACTTTTATTCTATAATATGACTAAGAAAGAGAAGGAGAAGAAGTATAGCTTCACAGTATCTCACACTGGTTACCTAGCAAAAGATACTGAGATCTAAAGATGGTTTATTTTATCTGATGTCCAGGAGCTCCAACATTTGATGTGACCCTTTTCTCTCTCTCTCTCTCTCTCTCTCTCTCTCTCTCACACACACACACACATTTAGTCTGTTTTCTCAGCAAAAAGCTCTTTGTCCTGGGAAAGCTTGCCTGATGGGAGCACACAATCACACCACCATGAAAACCACAATAGCACAATTACAAAAAGTGACACTACTAGGAACATGCTACATTATCCATCAGTGTCTGATTTACTCCCAGATTCTTGGACAGAATTTGAATGATTGGTGGTTCAAACCTCCAGTGAATAACAACTTGTAGGCTGTGAAAGCAAGAATAATAATAGTTGTTGATTAAAATAGGATTGAATATTGCTGCTACCTGCCACCCCAGGTCTCGGAAGCTCACATAGAGTTCATGCTTTTTACAGGCTTGTTTCTGCTCACTTGTGTTGTAATCTGGAGAAAGAAAAGAAGTGCAGCGTATGAAATACTTCTACAGTTATAAGCTCATTATTTCCCCCCTAGTTATTTGAGTAAATTTTCAAGAAATTTTACATTTCATATATGAAGTATTTAAGGCAATAGCTTGTCCTAATGCTGTCTGGAGTGATAGTTCTGGTAATAATAATGGGGTTACTTTAACAGAATAATTTTAACAATAGGTATTACCATTCAAGTGAATGAATGCAGCTTACTTCCAGGCAAGTGGAACCAGAACTGCCATCTTAACATACCCCAATGCCTAGGGCAGGAAAGCATTCAGTCACAAATGTCAGAAAAAGTGAAATGTAAACTACATAACCATGCCATTGAGGTATGTCTGTTATTCAAATCTTAGCAATTAGTCTGCCATTGTTACTTTGATTAAAAACAGATATAAGCTAGTGATCATCCCTTATGAGACAAGCAAAAGATAATACCAGATAACCTAACCTGAAACAATATACCTGTAATTATGGCTTTCAGAGCCAAACTACCAAGTACATGAAATATACAGCATGCAATTGATTTTCCACCCCCTTTCCCCTTAAAAATGAGCACATAGGCTCCAGTCCAAGTTTAGACTGCCACATCCAGGCAGGAAAGGTTTAAATCCCAGGACTGCTGAGAGCTGGTACTGGATTTGGGGCAAGGTGCATGACCAGCTTCCCCTCCTTACATTTAGCAACAGAAATTATTACCATTCTTTGTACTGCTGAGATTTATATTACATGCTGAAGTTGTCCAGGTGTTTGTCTATTTCACAGGGTAGCTGTTTGTCATATTTAACCTGGCTCCTCAGCAAAAATCTATCTGATGTGAGAGATCATGCCAGCAGCAATGCTACCAGCAGCATAAACTCATACCTCCAGAAGCATGCAACCCCAGCAGCACAGAAAGGTTGGGTTGGGTTTTTTTAGGTACATGGTCTTATAGTTCTCAGTTAATACCTATTACATAGAATGCATCTACATTATAAAATAATGCAGTTTGGCACCACTTTAACTGTCATGGGTCCTGAGATTTGTAGTTTTGTGGGGCACCAGCACTCTTTGACAGAGAAGGCTGAAGACCTTGTAAAACTACAGACCCCAAAATTCCATAGGATAGAACAGCACCTAAAGTCGTGTCAAACTGCATTATTTCAACAGTGTAGATGCATCCATATATGCTATGACTCTTACCCCCAACACTTGATATTCTTGAAGAATCCTGAGGACTACTGGATTTGTTGCGGTTCTGGTTTTTCTTTTTATTGTTGGCAGCTCGGACAGATCGAAGAAGGACTTCACTTGCTTTGAAGAATGCCACCATGAATGGCTGCTTTGATTGAGGACCGTGTCTTCCTATAAGGCCAGCTGATTTCACATTGATACTGCGTCCTGAAAAATAAAAGCCAGTTAAGCCATATGATGAAGTTACAATATTAGAAGGAGTAATTATGGAACATAATGAGAAAATAAAAGCTGGGACTATATAGGGAAGCCTCATCTGTATTGCAAATTATACAGTAATCTCCATTGAAATGCCAAATCTTGAGTGGAAAGAAGCTAATTTATTGTTGTTTTAATCCACAAATCTCTTACTTGTCAAAAACCAGAAAGGTACATTGAGAATCTTATATATATATATATATATATATATATATATATAAAAACAGGAATGAGAAATGGAGTCACCATGCATATTTATGCTTCAAGTCATAAATAATTTTAAAGCAAAACTCAACTTTCACCAGAGGTCTTAAAAACAGGTACTGCTGATGCTTCAAGGAAAAATGCAGAGTTGAAGTTTGAATATATATATGGTTGACTTTGGTGTTACTCCAGAGGGATGCACATGTTTGTTTATAATATTTGTTCAGTTAGGACTAAGTAGGAATTTCACTAGATCATGGATACTGACCCTCCAAGGCAGAGGTTTTTTGGGCATGGGTGAATATTAGAGGAAGGGATTGTAGGGAGGGAGTGCTGTTAAAGCTGCATCCATATGGGTTTTTAACATGTAAACCTCCAGCTCTTTACAGAATTTGTTTTGGCAGCTCAGACACTTTTGTGTCTCTGTGCATTATGTATAACCCTTCATTCTGCCAGGAACTGAGACAGTGTCATATGAAGCTGTGCAGCTGCACAAGAGGAAGCACACCTAAAATCTTTAAGTAGTAAAGGAATTTTGAATGGCGTTAGTATGGGGCAGGGAGGGGCATGGCAGTGTTTCTTTGGTCTATATTGTTCTGGTAACAAACCAAAAGAGGGAAATGGTTAAAACTATATGACAAAAGAAGCATCTGCCTTGCAAATATACTTAGGCCATTTAGTTCTCTCTCAGCTAGAGAAAGAACTTACTAATAATCATGGGGTAAACCTTAAACAAATAAGCATATAAGTTTCTCTTTTAAAGGCAAACTTACAGTGGCTCTCTGCCAGGGTCTATATTTCTTAGAAAAACTTCTATCATTGGCATAAATGAAAGAAGGCAGTTTGATTTGTGGTTAAGGCAGTTTCCATTCTACTTCCACTGTAACAAATGTATTAATTCAGCTCAGACTTCCTCCTCCTGGCAGCCTTTTCATAGTAAAAAAGAGAAATTAGAAGTCGCAGCCAAATACCGTACCTTGAACTGACCCACTTCGATACATAAACACTTTTACAACATGTTTATTCAGGTGTAGCACTTTAAATTGGGTTAAGATGTTTCCAGCGACAGAGAATCCAGCAAAAGTGGAGCAGCAGTGGGGGAAGAAGAACTGAGAAATTTAAGCAGTTCAGGAGGAGAATGAATGGTCACATATATTCTGAAAATTTGGAATAAATGCTGCTTTGGAGTGGTGGGTCTGGAAAGAATGGAAAGGATTGAATTTGTGTGCATGCACGTACACGTGCTGTGACTTTTCTTTATACTTTTAAAAGAAATCATGCATTTGTCTAAAGCTGCTTTTTGGAGCATTTATTTCACTGACTATAAAATAGTACAAATCATTTTTTAATGTGAAAGTCTTTAGGAACACAGGAAAAACACCTGTACAGAGCATTATAACCCAGACTAAACCATATCAGTTGGGGCTTACCTTCACTTTCTAGAAAGAGGGGAGGAATTTGTTTGTTTGATCCAATTCTTTGCAAGGCAATGGGTAAGAAAATGGTCCATAGGAGAGGAAATGCCATTTCCTAAACTCTGCCATGCTCACAGAAGCCAGGGTAGAAATGGGTCTGTATCTCTCTCTCTCTGTGTGTGTGTGTGTGTGCATGCACTTCCCTCTGTTCTTTTCCATCCTTTCCATCCCATTGCTTCCAAATAAGAGACAAAATAGTTACATCAGCTGTGGAATCAGTAGAGTTTTGGCTCTGTTCTGAAGCATGCTTGGGGATTGAGGGAGCATTGGTTCAAACATTCAATGCCTTCCCCAATCCATCCCTGGCACATCACTAGAATGCTAGCCTCATCTCTTTCCTCTAATTGCTTTGACATTGTTAAAGCGGTGGTGGTGGAGCAGTCAAGGTGGTGAGCTTTCTATCACTAGTCAAAGGAGGACCTCCACACAAGTATGAAGTGCAGCACTACTCTGAGTCCAGTGATATTCTTATAGGAATGTATGCTCACTTATTGCAATTGCTCACTCATTTAATTTTGCCTACAAAACAACACTCTTTTGGCTGATGTTCTCAGAAACATTGTGTTCTATGCTAAAACTGGCTTTAGCTTCAGGCCTCCCCAAGATGTTATTTGGTGCTGAACACTGAAACATCTTACTGTTATAAGATAAGCTTTATTTTTGGTAAATAATGACACAGATGGTACATAGCAGAGAGGCTTTCCAACCCAATTACAGATGGGGCCCAGCATCCTCTCACAGACAATGGTAGAACTGGGCCTCTAATTCTATTCATACTGTCTCTGGCCAACAATCCAATTCCCCATAGCTAGCTATGAGGCCCTTGGATTGGTATGACTTGCTCCCCCTAAGGACAAAACCCATGGAAAATTGATACCTAAGGATTGTATAATGTAGGAACTAACAAAGAAAATGAAAGTGTGCAAGCATGACTGATTTCTCTTGAACATATCTGTGAGAACTGTGCAAGCAGTTCTGTGCAATTCACTAATACAAATTAACACTTACTATACCATGAAAACCCACTGGGTGACTTTGAGCATGTTGCACTTTTCAGCCTCAGAGGAAAGCAATGGCAAACCCCCTCTGAAGAATTTTTCCAAGAAAACCCTGTGACAGGATCGCCATATATCAGAAATTATTTGAAGGCACATAACACATGCAGAAACATATACGATTGGACTGCTGTTAATATCTGTCCATAATGCTAACATGAATTCCAAAACCATCCACCTGGTGACAAAGGCCCAACTCACTGCACCTGGACCTAAATCCAATTTCTTGTCCTAGGTAGACAAGTGCAAAGCACTAGGTCAACACTAACAGACATCTCATTCTTTGAGTAGGTCTACTATAGCTGGGGCTAGCAAATGCATTTAGGCCTATTAGATAGTTATTAAAAACTGTAATATTTCTAAAGACTATAGAGATACTTACAAACTATGGAAATGTTTATGTTTTAAAGACTGTAAAGTCATTTTCTGAATTTACAAATGTTTATATTATGTGAAAAGTCTTCAAATTGACATGAGCTCCCTTTAAAATAATGTTTAATATTATTAAGTTTCCTCTTGGTTTCCTTCACACTTCAGCTTTGGGATAACTATTAAGATCCCACAATTCAAGGTTTATATAAGTCCTCAAGATATACAGAGATATTCCTAAAAATTAGCCTAAGTCCAAACAACCTTTAAACACAGAAGCAATTTATATGGCTCTCTATCTTCTGTTTACTTGATCTTTTGAACAGCCAAGGTAAGCTGTTAGGAACAGATTTTTCCCCCCATCCTTCATCATAGAATTATGACCCAGGACTCATACTGGGAAAAATCAATAAATATATGAAAAGATTTACTTGGTAGTAAGTTCCAATGACTACTGCTGAATTTACTTCCATGTAAGTAAATGTGGGATTACAGAAACTGATAAATTAATTTTGTAGCAGAAAAGCATGTTGTATTCATCAAAGCACTTAATTCAGAATTGCTCCATTGATCTCAAAACTACTCCAAAATTAGTTGCTTCATAACTGAAGCTTTCACTTATTTATTATGGCTGGATTCCAAAGGACTGTGGAACTAGTTCCATGCACCCAAGGGAGATCTGGGCTTGTATTTCCCAAACAGCAGTCCCTCACATGCTACAGAGCAAACCTTTTTTGAACCTGAGGGTCTTTCAGAAGCAGTTTGTGATTATGAGTTGTGGGTCTGTGTTTCAAAGGAAGAATGTTAGAACCCCAGTGGGCATAGCCAAGCCCTTAGGCATGTCTAAAATTGTGTTTTGGATCTTGGCCTGCATATTCAATCAATAATTGCATCTGATTATACAGTATTAGTTAATCATTTTAACCATAAACACCTTGTTCAAATTAGAATGGTGTCAAAAGTATAGATTTCAGAGAGGCCTACTACAACTGCATACATCCCTATTTGGGATTCTCCTTTTGGGAGCACTGACAAAACAACCCACCCCTGCCTCATATAGTCACATTGGCAGAATTCCACCACCCAGTGCCCATAAAAAGTTAAGAAACTGCTGATATAATCCATTCCTTCCTAGGTATAAAGAGCTCTCTGTTTTTAGGAAACACGGCCTTGTGTGTTTGTGTGTGCTATGGAGATGGATGAATCAGTCTATCCAGTCCAGTTTCACAAGTATTAACCCAACCTCTTGGGAAAGTTAATGTTTGGGACTAAAACTTCCAGAGTCACATCACCAGCATGGCCAATGGCTATGCTTACTGGGGAGATCTGCCAGCTGGAATCTAAAGATATAACATTTCCAAGTTCTTCTTTAGTCATTAGGTTCATTCTGATGAATTTCTGTATCAGCTTGCCTTTAAAAAAAAAAAAAAAAGCATGAAATTTCCCATTTATGTGCATAGTTTTCTCTGAGGGCATTACCACATGAACCCATTCTCACAGCAATCATGTTGGGTTAAAAAATAGAAATATGCCAGTTCCAGAGCAGTCATTATTGCATTCTCTGCAATTGTATGACACGGGCTGATACCATCATCATGTTCTCTTCCAGGATCCTCCTTAACCTCACCTCCCTGCCCTATGTCTTATCCACCATGCTTTTCAGTATTTTTAATTTTGTTTTTATTTCAACTTTTTTATGCAGTTCCAGAGTTCTGGTAATGAAATTTAAGAGAAAGAAAGAAAGAGAAAGGAAAGAAATAATAGAAAAATAAATAAATAAAGGTAGTACGTAGAGAGATGTAGTACCTTTGTAGCACCTTTGAGACTAACTGAAAGAAAAAAGTTGGCAGCATGAGCTTTTATAACTTCAGTTTACTTCCTCAGATGCATTTGGTGGAAGTAAAGTCTACGAAAGCTCATGCTACCAACTTTTTTCTTTCTGTTAGTCTTGAAGGTGCTACAAGATACTGATTCTACAGACTAACATGGCTATATCTTTCATTAAAGGCTGTCGGGCTGTTTGGGAATAGCAAGGGGAGGGTGGAAAGAAGGTGACACTGACACTGTGTGACTGCTAATATCACAACTGTCCCAGCAGCAATGTTTTACACCTGAGGACTAGCTCAGTAGTGAGCTCACTGATGAGTTTCCCCCATCGCTGAAAAGGTATGTCTTAGCCAGGCTTAGGAGACAATGAGTCATGTAATAAATATCACCAAAGCTACTTTTTCCTACTGTAATAATGGTTTAAAAGCCATGTGTAGTAATCTACTAATATGTGTGTGTATGTTTGGAGAAGCACCAAATCTGAAGGATAACCATGTTCTGATCTATATATTAGTCTGGAAATCATGGATTAACCTCATTTAAAAATATGAATTAAAGAAAGCTTCCCTTCACTGCAAACATGTGGATGGATGCAACACAACTCACTGTGCTTTTTTTAGTAGTGAAATCCTATTGCTAATATCCAAGTCACTTTTCAAAAGCAACCTGAAGGATTGTTGTTGTTATTTCCCATCATGTCACCTTCAACATATAGAGACCCAATGTGAGAGACCTCTAAGGGACCCAGACCTCAATAGTACTGCTCAGGTCTTAGAAATCTGAGGGCCGTGGCCTCCTTGATATCTCCCTGTAATGGTGCCTTCCTCATTTCCTACTGCCCTCATCTTTACCAACCATTATCACCTTCCCCAGTGAATTATGATATCCTATGATACATTCTATCCCTTTAAGAAGCTCACTTCAAATTTTCAGCAGTTTAAACAATATGTGTTGTCACTTTGATAGCTTGTGGCAACTGAGTGAGGTAATGAAATGGCATCAGCATTAATAGCAAAATTATTGTGAGGTATTCAGCCTGGTTTGTCAGAGAAGTCAATTATACCATTTTCTGCATAGGCAACAGCTTTTTCTAAACAGAAAAGCAATACAATTAAAATTAAACCACATGCAAATGTTGCATAGAATAAGGCCCGAACTGTGAAGACTCACATCAGTCCAGAATTAATTTTTTTTGTGAGTTTTTTTTTTTTTTTTTTTTTTTTTTTTTTGGTGAGGCTATGTTTTCCAACAATTTTTTTAAAAAATCTTTCCATTCCCATTGCTCACCAGCAGCCTGCAAATCAACAAGTAGTTTGGGTAGTAATTCTCAGGAGTCCAACAAAGGCCACCATCTTTCCCCTCCCCTGCTAACTGTGCATCTGGAATGGAGCTAATCCTGGGACATTTTGGGGGGTACATAGCAGTCTGGTTGGCCTCAGACAGCAGCTGCTATGATCCTCTTGAAACAACATGGGAAATTTATGTTAAAGGAAACTGAATTTTCATGGTGCTGCTTACATATCCTCCCCCTACCATGTAAACTTTTATTGGTCCTTTCGAGGTTATTTTTCACCTCCTTTTAATCTGTACAGATTCCATGTCCTTCTAAAACTGATGAAAAGGACCCAAAGAGTACTTTGAACAGCTCTTCTTATTTATAGAATTTAAAATATTCAGTTAAATTCCCTTTGATGATGGTCATTTTTCATAGTTTTTATTCATTTGATTCTAATGAATCAATATTATAATCTGTTGAGGATTTCTCTCTCTCTTTGAATTGCAAATGCAGGCCTTTGCATAGAAGGAAACTGCAGGGCATTTTCCACCCATACTTTTAATTTAAGATACCTATAGCTTTTCAAAATATTTGGATAACCCCCCCCCCAAAAAAGGTGGGGGGAGGGTTTGGCTGACACTACTAATTTAATTCTACCCTGAGACCATTTTCTTTCATTTAAGCTTGTTACACACTAGATTTAATTTGTCCATTGATGTGTAAAGAAATTATGTTTCAGGAATCTGAAAGAAAAACTCCCCACCTCAACCTGTAAAGCTGTCTTTTGGGATTATAAAATAGCTCCGGTTGACATACTACTCAGACTTTTATAATTCTTTGCCTCCTCAAAGCAACTGTTTTCACTGATGCATTAACACAAGTCTTCACACAGAAATTAGCAGCTCTCAACCAACACAGCTGCTTGCCTAGCCCAGCAAAACAGCCTAGCCTAAAGAGCTGTGTTACATTAGGGCTGCAACTGCACTGCAGAAATAATCCAGTTTGACACCACTTTAACTATGGAATTCTGGAAACTCTAGTTTTTTGAGATGGCCTCCTCTGTCAGAGAGTTCTGGTGCCACAACAAACTAAAGTTCCCAGAATTCCATAGCATTGAGCCATGGCAGTTAAAGAGGTGTCAAACCAGATTATTTCTGCAGTGCGGATGCAGCTGCAGTTGCAGAGCATCCCACATAGCAAGCCTAAACAGCTGACATCTTATATTAAGCTGTGCCAAAGAAATGAGAACACTCAAGGTTATTGAGGTTATTCTGATGGCCAGTTTGCTGCCAGGAAAGGAGCTACAAGCTGCTGTGCTCTTCCTTCAAGAGGGCTGTTTCTTCAGGATAATTGTTAAAAGAAGGTTCCTAAATGAAAGGTGCATCTGGGCTAGGAAGTTATATTAGTTCAATATCACTTTAACTGTCATGGCTTCAGCCCAAGGGATCCAGTAATGTATAATGTTATGAGATGTTTAGAATTTTTCAATCGACAGCTCTAGTGCACACTCTTGAACTGCAATTCCCAACGTACCCAGAGAAAAGGGAGTGAAGATAAAATCTGAGTATTTTGTACTGTGTAACTATAGTTTAGGGAAATGCACTAGAGCTTTTCAGCAGAGAATTCTAAGTATCTCACTAAACTTGAACTCCTAGAGTGAGAGGGCCCTACCTGCCTAAAGAACTTGTCAGCAGTGTACAGAACAATGCCATATTATGTACATAGAATGAACAGATCACAGAATGGCACAATATAGCTCAAGTGGGCATAAAGAGGGTCAAGATTCCCTTTAGCAAAGGCTCCTTCCTCCTAAGTACAATAAGTTTGTTATGTAGACTTTTAGCAAAATTTTGGCATAAACCTTTTTGGAAACATCCTGCTATCCTTGTACCTCCACATTCTCTATACCTGGGGTAGGCAACTTTTCCCCTTTAAGGGCTGAAGGACTTCAGCTCCCAGAAGCCTCAGCCATGTTGGCCAATACTCCCATGTTGGCCAATAGCTCCTGGGATTCTGGGAGCTGAAGTCCCTCGGCCCTTAAAGGGAAAAATTTGCCTACCCCTGCTCTATACCAGCTACTATACCACACTGGCTCTCAACTACATAACTATAACTATAGAGATATAGCCCTAACTATAAAATATTTTAAATTGTTCTTTGTTGTGATCATGCATTTGGCTTCTTTGTTGTGTCTATTTCCACCCCACCCTCCATTTTTATTCATAGCACAATGCACAAAGTAGGAAAAATTACATAGGAGTGGGAAACATGGTGTATGGGAGACCAGATTCTGCACCCACCAATCCCCTGTGGTCCAGATGATGCCAAGAGGCATGGCAACACATGCTGATGTCACTGGATCACCACCTCAAGTGAAAGCAAATTAGGGCCTTAATAGACTGCCAGAAATAGTGCAACCTGAGGCCACTTTAACTGTCCTGGCTCAGTGTTAAGGAATCATGGAACTGTAGTTTATTGTGGCACCAGAGCTCTCTGACAGAGAAGGCTCAATGTCCCAGAAAAAAATACAATTCCCATGATTCCCTAGTACTGAGCCAGGACAGTTAAAGTTACCTCAAGTTGCCCTATTTCTGGCAGTCTGTAAAGGCCCTTAGTTTCCAGGCAAAGTACAAAGTGTTGGGTTATTACCTTTAACGCCCTACATGGTTTTGGTCCAGGTTACTTACAGGATCACCTTCTCCCATAAAATCCACCATCTACACTAAGATCCTCTGGGAAATGTTTGCTTCAAATGGTCAGGACTGGATTGGCAATGATTTCCCAGAGGACCTTTTTGTCTGCTGCCCCCAGTCTGTGGAATGACCTGCCAGAAGAGATTCGACAGCTGAATATGCTGACAGCATTTAAAACATCACTGAAGACACATCTCTTCCAGAAGCCCTACCCAGGGGCTGAATAGACGGCCCCTAAGGGGCAACGTCTCGCTGCCCCTTTCCTTGCCAGATTGGGGCCATGGCAACCACATGCTGCAGCACTGATCTGGTGGTTTGCCACTCTAAAAAGAGCTGGCAAATGCCACTCCTTTTTGGGGCACGGTGGCTTTTCAGTGCTCCTTTGGCAAGGGAGCACCCTAACGCTGCCCGCCATCTGGTTGGGTGGGCAGCATGACGGCAGCATCAGGGTGGAGTTGGGCCAGCTGGCATGTGGTCACCATACCCGCACTCCATCCCCTTTTGGCTGGTCTGTACAGCCCCTCAGTCAATTTTACATCATGATTTTTAACTGGTATATTTTAAAGACTGTATTATATGAGCATATTTTGATGACTTTATAGTATTGTATTTTAACTGTGGGTTTTATGTGTTTTCTTTTTTAATTGTGTTTTGTATTTTAACAATCTGTACCCTGCCTTGAGCCTTGAGGAGAGGCGGGAAAGAAATAAAAGTTGTTATTATTATTGTTTCCCACCAAGACTATGGCAGAGAAAGTGTGTTCTTCCCATCACTTGTAAGCATCTGCCAAGTCACTTGGGGTTCAGCTAGCTCTTGTAAACTAAGGTGAGAATGCCTGTCTTTGCTCCTCCCACTCTCCTGCTCAGGATAGGGGCAGGAGGAGCAAAGCATTCTCAATGATGCTTGGAAGCACTGGCTTGCAATCCAGGTCAGAGCACCCACCGTCAGTGCATCCATGTTCACCCCTCCACCATCACTGCCATGTTCACTTTCCCGAATTGGATGGCACATGGGATTGTGAAAGACCTAGTTTATCCCCCATCAGTGATATGAGATAACACAGGGTTTCCAACTCAGCCCAACACCTAAATCACAAATTGCTTTCTGGGGAGAGGCAAACAGACCTAAGCCCAACTCTTATTCCCTACTAGTGTAGGCCTATTGAATCAATGGGTCTTATATAACTATTGACTCATGATTCAGCAGTAAATTTACTGGGCCTGCTTTAGTTGAGATACTATTTAGGCCATAAGATTCATTCATTTTTAATTCAGCCTCAAGAGATGCACTCAGAGCTAGAGTTTGAGGAAAGGACTTCTTTTTTAACTACAGTTCCCAGAATCTCCCAACATGTATGGGAGATTCTGAGAACTGTAGGCTAAAAATTGACTTTTCTAGGAGCTTATTGCTTGGGGTTTTAAATCGAATCAAGCCTCCCAGCACTTTTTAGAAATCAGAACACTTTCTGGTTTCTACAAAGCACCGTCTGAGCCCGGCTGGGACCTGGGCTGATGGAGGCTGGCAATTCAGCGGTGATTTAGCATGCAATAATCCCCGCCTTCATCCTGCTTCCCAGCTGTAGCCCGGGAGGCTTGATTCGATTTAAAACCCCAAGCAATAAGCTTGGGAGTCTCTGCTCAAAGCCAAAGCCACACAGTGGAAGCCTACTTGCGTCTATTCTGAAGTAAGCCTACTGAGTTTAATGGAGCTTACTCCCAGGTAAAGGCATACAGAACTGCAACCTTAGCTATATTTTTAAATTGATTTTTCTACTCTGGCCTCAAATTGGAATTAATAGAATTAATTTGCCAGCGGTTCTTTGTAGCTTATCTGTACATGCTGGAAAATGAGATTGGAAATGAACTTTAAGGGAAACCTCCTGAAAGATTTATGAACGTTTCAGGAGAATGGTCTACCCATTCTTTCAGTATATGATATATTATTTAAAAGAGGCAAATGTTGTAATCATTGCAGAAAATGTGCCCCTGAAATACTTGACCCATCATTCCAGTTTAACACACTTCAACTGTTAATGGTATGTGGGAGTCTCACTTTTGAGTCTAGTTTGATCACAAAAGAATGACAGCATGCAGAGTAAATAAGGTTTCTGAATGAATCATTCCACTGAAGAAACAGAAAGGGTGATGATTTTCCTCCTTATGAATAAATACAGTTATATCTGAAATGCCACAGTCCTCTATATATGATCAAACTGAATTTTCTGGTGTATGATATTAAATGGGATCAAAAATTACCTTAACTATTTGTTACCATGGGGTTGTTACAATGTTAAAATGGAATTGCATTCTCATCAAGACAGATTTGAAGCATCTGGGCCACATCCCAAAATGTTTATAATCTAGTTTATATACAGAGCTGATCATATATTCAGCAAAGTTGAGAGGGGGAAAAATGCTGTGTATAATAAATGAAATATATACGATGCAAACTTGGTGGGCTACTGTGAATTCACTCCAAGGAAGGAAACGCACATTGGCATTTAACAAACTTGTAAACAGAAGATTAATTACTGATATGCAGGAAGAGGGAAAATGAAGTTTGCATAAATAGAAAAACCCAAAAACCCAATAAAATAAATAGAACAAGACATAGACGCCAGAAAGTACAATTCACAAATACCATAAGGTGGTGCTTAGCATTTAAATCATTTCACACCAGGGAGGAACAAGCAAATAACTGATGTCAGCATTCCCTTGAGCAATTGTCATGGCTTAGGGACAATTCCCACACTGTGAAACCAGAAAACTGCTCTCTAGAATCAGCTCTCTCATCTCTTCAATTTTTCTGTGTATTTTTTAAATCAAACAATAGTGGGGAGAGGGGCAAGAGGAGAGATTTGGATTGGAACCTGGAGGATTTAATTCCTCCCTTCCACGTCCCCAGTGAAAATTTTGTTCACAAAATTATTTGCCCCCTCAAAGAGAACAAACACATACACTTTCCTAAGAGGACAAATTGCACCTATGTGTGCATAATTTTCCTTTTGGGAAAAGAAGAGGGTCGGCTGATCCTCCCCACAAGTGTCACCAGAACCCAACCTACTTCCACAGCTATTTACAAAAAGGTAAAGAAATAGGAAATTCAACCAAAACTACTTTTGTCTCTGCGATGATTCATTCCACTTTAACTGCCATGGTTCCATTCTATGGAATAATGGGATTGGCTATTTTGAGAAGGGGCATTTAGTATTCTCAGCCAGAGAGCTTCTTTGTGCCTCATCAAACCACAAGTGAAATAATAGCACTATAGTTGTGCAATATGAATGGCCCATGGTCCACAGACACCTCAAAATCAATCAACTCTTCAGCTGAATTAAAGCTGGTGTACTGATCAGAGAGCTGGACAAGGACTTTGGAGATCCTTGTTCTAAACTTTTTGTGAAGATAAAGGGGGGAGTACAAAGCCATGAGGTCACAGAAGGAAATGTAGACTATAAATGTAGCAAATTTAAAAGCAATGTAATAATTCAATGTAGTTCATCCTGTACATGCCATTTAGGAAGAAATGTTCTACTTTCTTGTCTCTCCATCCCATCCAAAGTGCCATGGGAATACAATGTTATAATTAAAGTTTAGCTATATCTCTATATTAAAACACAGGTGCTGCTACATTGAAAATATCTCAGAAATCTTCAGGGATGTCCTTTGCATATGGGGAAATTATACAAGATGTGTGTGTGCGTTTTTCAGACAGTTTCTGTATGCATGCATTTTATATTGCAGTTCATCAGCCTGTCTCTCACCTCTTATATCAGTGTGAAAATGACCATTTCTGGTATGAGATTAAAAAGGTTTTCAAGCATCAAAAGCATAAAATGAAAATGTATGGGAACCCAGAGGAGTATTTCAAAGATATATGCAGACTTTGGGAAAGAATTTTTTTTTTAAAAAATGCCCCTTTCTTAATTTAGTGGAGCCCTAGGGAAACTGTACATTATATGCTGACAGCTTCCATATGTGTTATGTTGCTCTTTAGACCTACAATTCAATATAAAATGCGGTTTTAGCAGAAACTGAGCTCCATTTCAATCAAAAATGATGCCTGTGATACCAAATATCACCAAGGAAAAATGGGTTCCAATGTCATGGCCTTTCAACATTATCAACAGGGAAAACATGAAACACAAAGTGCAATTTTCCCATAATTGTTTTCAATATATTGTTATTTTATACCACCTATTTTTTCTCTGCTGCTAGTGTAACAAAGGATTTACAGTTAAGTTAAGTCCCAAAGGAAGTGCATAAGGAATCCTATTTTAATTCACCAAATCTCAAAATCAACCCCCACAAGCCAAGCCAGAAAGTAGCTGCCAATACCATCACTTCAGGGCCATAAGCTATTTATTCATTTATTGTACAGCTGCTGTTTTTAATTTGGTTTTATATGCAGAAATATTCTATTCTCTGCTCTTGGATTTATCTTGGCTTTACATTCTGCTCCTTAGTCATTGTTCTACTGTGCTGTAGTTATAGATTAACCACTCTTCTGAGAGCACAGTAAAGGTGACATGCCCAGATGCATGCTATATTATACCAGCCCATAGCTTTTGTGTTCAAAAGACTGTTAACGTGAGCACCAAAAATTGTCCTGCACATATCAGAGACATTTCAGTGGACTCTACTTCTGTTCGTAGTGTATTAGTGGCCACTTTAGTCACTAGACATTTTGTTTAAGGATCACACCATCACACAACCAAGCGGGAGATTTTTCAAGGGCCAATTCATTTGACCATTCTGCTTGTGGTAACTTTTTATGGTAAATGTCTGTGTCTGTCAACTCCTTGCTAATGGCCAGTCAATTATGGTCATCAGTCAAATCTGTTTCCATACTGGAGCAGATAAAATGTTTGCACTAATATGAAAAAAAGATGGATTCACCTGCTCATGAACTTTTAAGCAGTTGCCACAAATCCACTCATGATGTGGTCCAATATTATATTTTTATTTTTGCTGATGCTTTCTTCTAGCTGTTATTTTGAGAAACCACTAGGATTTCCAGACTAATTGTATTTTTCCCTACAGAATGTGGCTGATGTACCAAGACCTCAGTTCATCTTGTAGTCTGTCTGGATGTTGGATACTACTTTATTTGGTAATTAACATTCATACCTTTTTCCTGACCACATTGCAATGTTGCAAGGAGTTCCTGAATATCTGGATTGGATTGCACTTCAACAGGTCTGTCTGTGTTCAGTACAGACACTGTGGCCATATTGTTATTTTTTTTTTCTTGATCAAATTAACAAATAACTTTAGCAATTTTATTCCCACTGCTAGAAGGTTCTTCAAAAATTGCAGTTTTTAAAGACTGGATTTTATTCTGTGAAAATTCACACATAGGATTTTGCACAGAAAACAGCATTTACTACATAAGAAATAGCATCTTCTCTACAGAAAAAAAGTGAGACAAAACCTCCATCACAACATCCAAAGAAATGCAAAATCCAATTTGTCTTCTATTCTGGAAGATGCAAATCATGTCCCTTCCTATTAGTATGAATCACTTAGGCATGTATAGTAACAGAGTAGGTCCTAATAAAATAAAAAGACTGGAAAGTATTTGGTCCATAAAAAGTGAAAAAATATTCTGTTTAGATAAATTTGGTACATGAGGCTACCCTTGTGCTTGGTCCGGAAACTCCAACTAGTACAGAATATGGCAGCCAGGTTGGTCTCGGGTTCATCAAAAAGAGACCATATAACACCAGTATTAAAGTCCCTTCACTGGCTGTCTATTAGTTTCTGGGCACAGTACAAGGTGTTGGTCAATACCTATAAAGCCCTAAATGGCGGGTCCAACCTATCTTCACGGCTGCCTTCTCCCATACAATCCTCCCTGCGCACTCCGGTCCTCTGGGAGGAATTTGCTGCAGCCGATAAAAACAAGGCTGTCTGCAGCCTCCCAGAGGGCCTTCTGGGCAACCGCTCCCAGATTATGGAACAGCCTGCTGGATGAGATCCATCATATTATGACCTTAGACAACTTTAAAAGGGCTGTCAAGATGGATCTCTTCCGGCAGGCCTTTCCCGACTAGATTTCCTGGTTCCAGGAGTTAGCCCAGCCTCTTGTCTACTACTCCCTGCCGCAGCTGCTATTGTAGACACTATTGTTGTTGTTTATTGCAGTAGATTGCCTGCACTAGTATGACTTATTTTAACAATGTTTTAATTCATGATTGTTTAATATTTCTTTTAGGGCTGGGTGGGTTGGGATTTTGGACTGTGATTTTATTGTATTGTATTGTAAGCTTTTGCTTAATTTTAATGCTGTAAGCCACCCTGATTGCTTTGCAGAGGGGTGGGATATAAATAATAATAATAATAATAATAATAATAATATAAAAGTTAGAGAGTCAGTAACTGGCAGCCCTGGGTAATATCTGGCTTTCTTATAGATATATAAAAATAGTCACAGTTCATGACAATCCTTGACAAGAAAGTGTGTCATAACACACTGAGACACCCCATTGATAGAATGATAAACTTTTGTTAGATCTTGTATACTTTGGGACTTTTTGTGCAAAAAATAATTTGCACAAAAATCATGTAATTTGCTTAAACACAACATTTTTACATAAAATATAGTGTATTTTGTGCACAAACCCCTATTTTCAACACAAGCACCCTGGGACACAAACTACAAACTTTTTTCACAACTGAATTTTTCACAACAAAGTCCCAAAATGTGAAAAATCATTGAAAAACACAGGAAAATGCTGATAGTTTAATCTAGCTGGGGGAAAAACAGTTTAAACATTTCATTCTTGCAAACAGGAACAAAGTCTTCAAGTGGCAGCTAGATTCCACCCCCCCCCTTTCTCTTTTTTATGCTGTGACAGACTAACATGACTATCTCTTTGAAAAGTGCTACTAGGGAGGAACAATATAAAGCAGGAGAAATTTCTAAACTGACTGTTCTGAACAGATAGGGGTAGTGGCCTTTGCTACCATTCACTTCACTGTGACTGTCTAATGGGCTTATCCAAATTATGGTTTTTGAATTATTGTATCCATGAAAGTGGCTTTATAAGACTGCTGCCAGTCATCATTATGACTGGGCTGCTCTGGCACAGAGAGAACAGATAAATATGAATCATGTGGTAAGTGGTACCACTTACTACTGTTTCCCATGTGTCATGATTACTGTAGGGATGCAGCCTATAGAAGGTTGCATCCAGGATCTGAATTAGCCATGATGCATTTTTGCCCCACTCATTTCAGTGGGCCAACTCACAGTATGACTAAACCCAGATTCAGTCCAGATACTTTCCCATTGGGGATGTGAAATGTAAAATATATACTAGGCCTCAGCAACATGATACCGGGGGGCGGGGGGGATCTATTTCAAAAGTGAGATATATCAGCATATCTTACCATCTGCCATCTCTGCACAGAGCTGCAATCCTAAATTATTCTGTGGATTAATCACCCAGTGATTGCTGGTCACAGTGATATCAAATACAAGCCAGCCAACATCAGATGCTTGAGCTTGTCTTGTGTCTAAGAGGAAGAGGTCGGCATCCCTAATTTAGAAAATAAAGAAAAGACATTGAGAAATTTGTAGTAATTAGGTCAAGGGTTTAGCTTTTCTTCTGCCAATGATCTGTCAGTAAAAGGTTTCCTTTTGCCTTGTAATAGCAAAGGAAAAAAATTAGGGAGAATGAATCTCAGCTTCCTCTTGTGAAAATTAAGGCTGTGATCCTCAAATCAGTCAAGCCAGGTTACTTCAATTTAACTCCTCAAAACATCCACATTGTCACAGTTGGCTTATAAATGTCCTAAACATCTCCTTTCCAGAAAGAGGAAACATTGTGTCTTTTGGCAACATTCTGACAGGTCAGTTGTGCTAAGATTTTCAGATATCCTGCATACAAATCTGTGAGCATATAAATATTCCATACGTTTATGAAGAATTCTAATGAGCAAGTGGAGAACAGGAAAGAGTCATGAAAGCCACACTTCAGCTTTGAAACACACCAATGGTATTTTAGGATCTTGTGGAAACCCCAGTATATTTCTTTGGTTTGCTTGGGGGGAGCTCTATAAAGAAATATTTGAAAATCTGGCTGCTCAGAGATTGTTCAAAGAGACCAATGAACCTTCCAGAAATTTCAGATCTTCAGAGAAGGCCCTGTTGTATGTCCCAACACCTTGTGAAGTTAGATTGATGGATACACATAACAGGGCTTTCTCTCAAGCAATGCCTTGAATGTGGAACGCCCAACTGAAGGAAGTTAGTCTGGTCTAATTTCCTTTAAGTTTCCAGTGGGCACTGAAAACAGTACTGTTTTGCATGACATTTAATGTTTGAAAATGCCCTGTTCTTACTGTTTTAAAATTGGATTTTAGGATTGTTTTTAGGAGTTTTTAAAGATCATTTTAATGTGTGTGTGTTTAAAAAATTATCACTGCATTGTTTTAGGTTTTTTATTTGTTTATTGTTTCAGAAACCCTTGTGGGCCAGGAGGCAATATAAAATAAATCAGATAGGTAAATAATAAATAAAGAGAGAGAACTTTTAAAAAGAGAGAGAACCTAAGCTTGGATAGTAGCTTAGGGACGTTGCAGACCGGCCTAAAGGGCCAGCCTGGGCGTGGAGTTGGGGTGGGGCAGCTGCATGCCAGCCACCCTAACTCCTTCCCGATGTCGTCCTGACACCACACACCCGTTTGCATGACGCACGGCATCAGGACACCCTCCTGGCACAGCATGTACACATGCTGTGCTAAAAGGGCATGGAAAAACCATGGCGCTGGCCCTTAGGGTGGCCTTTTGCCACCCCTAAAAGGAGTGGCATTTTGCAGCTTTTTGGGGGGTGGCAAGAGGGAGGATTGGGGCTGTGGCGTGGGGTTGCCGCAACCCCAATCCGCCGCTAGCAGGGACGGCCCAGAGCCACCTCAAACAGGCCATCTGTAAAGGTCCTTAGATGTTTTGGATATATCACTCCCATAAATTTCTAGAAAGAGCAGACCTAAGATTATCACTTGATTCACTTCTTACTAATGGAATATTTCTATTAAAACTTATTTATGGTGAGGCGCATGAATGTGGCCAATCTAATCTTAACATTCATTCATGTCTTAATATACCTAACCAGCTATCCCACTAACACGTACAGAAGTCTTACACAGCATATAGATCAAGAAAATAAATGCCACTCTTGGTTCTGTAAAAATAAATAGAGTTGAGCCATATAGTATATCCCTTGTTGCAGTTAAATTAAACTTGGCTTGTCGTCTTCATATATTAGGCAAAGTGTATTTTTTCAAAACGAGTCATTTAAATTGTGCATGTAATCCCTTACATTTGCTCATCCATAACGCTTAACTTAACTAATCATTTACATGATGAAATTGGAAAATTGGATACCTGTGAATTTTCCTTCTGGCACCCTCACTGGACAGCAGTACAACAGATGGGTTGTTCAACCTTCCAACCACTAGGAGAAAAAGACTCCAGGTAGAGGCTGAAAACAGACATGCTGGTATTAGGAACCACTGCTCTGTTCTGAATCCAAATCTATATCCTTTTTTCCCCAAAACTTGCCAGACTGTTTGACATTCACAGGCAGTTGCTGGGGCTACACAGACGCTATTGAGGGCTGACATGAAACTCCACACTATAGCAGTATAGCGGTATGTTGTTCAGTGTTTGGGGATGAACTTTTCCCCCCATGTTACACAAATAGGTGAGAATATGCATCAAAGAGCCACTAACTGTCACAGCACCAAGTTCCATTTATAGCAATGAAAATACACACAAGCTAGTTCTAATTCTGAGCAGAGCTTGGAAAGGTTACTTCCCAGAATTTCCCAGCCAGTAGGGCCCACCTGAGAGATTCCAGTTGTACTCCTTTCCCCCCAAAAAAACTTTTCCACGGCATGATTCCACTGAAGAAAACATGCAAAGTTTTTTGTGGGTTTTTCGGGCTGTGTGGCCATGTTCTAGAAGAGTTTCTTTCTGACATTTCGCCAGCATCTGTGGCTGGCATCTTCTCTGAATGCAGATGCTGGCGAAACGTCAGAAAGAAACTCTTCTAGATATGGCCACACAGCCCGAAAAACCCACAAAAAACTATGGATGCCGGCCATGAAAGCCACAACTTCACAAAACATGAAAAGTTCTGTGATGAGTAGTGACTCAAGTCTGGTTCTCAGTGAGGTGGAAAACTTGTTTCTAGACTGTGCTTTTCCCATTACCGTGGGGTAGGGAGAAAGATCTCATAACCATATGTTCCAGCATCGAAGTAAAATAAAATAACCAGTCTGTCAAAGAGAAAGACTTTCACCTAGCCAACTCTTCAAAAAGGGTGAAAGTGCTAGGACTGTTTCTGTATGGAGGAAGTTCAACCACGTGTTGTCTCTGCCTGTAATTTCAAATGGTAGATCCTAGACTAAGGTTTACCAAAAGTTTTGTTAGATGTTATGTCAAGGGATCCATGATCAATATCTGTTGTTGTTGTTTTGAGAATTTTCATTATAATATAAAACTTAGAAACAGTGGATTTGATTTTAGCAGCAGTATTAGACTAAGGGGCAGTTAACCCTTTCCTGTGGGTAGTTTTTCCATCTTCTACTGGGAAGTGGGAATGGGACAGAACCCTGAAGGTATATTTGTATACCCCCAATATATGCCTCCCCAGGGATGCAGTGGTTCAAGTGGTTATGACACTGACTCTATTGACTGCAAGATCAGCAGGTTGGCAGTTCGAGGCCTGGGTGCTGCATGATGGGGTGAGCTCCTGTCACTAGTCCCAGTTTCTGCCAACCTAGCCATTCAAAAGCATGCAAATGCAAGTAAGTAAATAGGTACCATTTCTCAGTGGGAAGATAAACAGCATTCTGTGCAATCATGCTGCCACATGATCACAGAGTAGTCTCTGACAACACTGGCTCTTCAGCTTAGTAATGGAGATGAGCACCACCCTCTATGGTTGGACACGACTTGACAACCTTTACCTAATATGTGCACAGCTTATAAGGAAAAATGTGTGGATGTTATTTTAATTGCAAAAAGGATGGTGGCGGCGGCGGCGGTGACTGCTATGGCTGTTGTTGTTATTATTACAATTATTCCACCTCTCCCTATGAATAGAGGCAGGGAACAACAGATTAAAATACAGCAACAAATATTCACAGGGGTATGAGGAAAGAGATAAGCATCCAGCGATGCACTTTTGTAATCACACCTGCGGTGCCTCATGAATCCATTTAGGTTTTTAAAAATAAAATAAAACTTGGGAATTAAGATGATGGCAGGATCCCAACCTGACTGATAAGGAAAATGTAGGATTGGTGCTGCCTGACAGTTGGGAGAGAGAATGATAAAGAATTTAAGTAGAAATAACCTAGAACAGATCCCCTATTTTAAGTATTAGAGGGTATATTTTGATGGGAAAAATTGTTGGAAGACTCAGCTACAAAACATCAAAACAACAGCACAGAAGTCAGCATCAGGTTAGTAATTCTAGTTTTGAAAATGTTTCTAGGGAAAGTAGTTGCTCCAATGAAATAAAGTATTGAAATCTGGGAGATAAATCACAATAGCTGGAATGATCTGGAGGGCTGTCAAAACATGTTTTTGAAGTACTTGTTGGCAGTACCTCCTGGGGACTCCTGCTGTGTTCCTCAAGATAGAGACAGGTGTGGTATCTGTAGAAGCCAGGGCTGAGATAGCAGCTCTTTTATACTATAAAAGGATCTTGGCACAAGACCACCTCCTTAAGCTTTGTTAGTGGAGGTGCGGAAAAGGTGGCTGGGCTAAGCTAGTTGAAGACTTAGGGCCAAAACAAACCAGCGCAATATGCTGCTGACCACACAGCGGCCAGATTACGGCACTCCGGCAGTGCAGCGTTTAGACTCTGCATGTCAGAGGAGCGCTGCAAAGCCACCACAACATGGAAAAGCCAGCTTTTTGCCAGTTCAAAAAGGAGTGGCAATTTGCCACTTTCTTTTGCACCAGCAAACAGCTGGAGTGGGGTCACAGCATGTGGTTGCCACGGCCCCAACCTGGCATCAGCAGAGGTCGCTTGATGCTTCCCCTTCGATACTGTCTGTTTCACCCCTCAGTAACCTCTAAAACCCTTTCAACAGATATTTTTATCCTTTCTGGAGTTAAAAACAAGCTGAGGGACTGGATTTGTAAACTGGATAATGATCAGGACTTAAAGGATCCATCCACAATGTAGAATTGATCTAGTTGAACACTAGTTTAACTGCCATGGCTGAATGGTCCAAAACACACTGCAGAAATAATCTAGTTTGAGACTGCTTTCACTGCCCTGTCTCAGTGTTAGGGAATTATGAGAACTGTAGTTTATTGTGGCACCAGAGCTCTCTGACAGAAAAAGCTAAATGTCTCACAAAACTACAGTTCCCAAAATTCCCTAGTATTGATCCAGGGCAGTGAAAGCAGTCTTAAACTGGATTATTTCTGCAGTGTGTTTTGGCTCAATGTTATGGAATTCTGGGAACTGTAATTTTGCAAGCCGTTTAGCTTTCTGTATCAGGTACAATAACAAACTACAAATCCCAAGATTCCATAGCATTGAGCTATAGCAGTTAAAGTAGTGTTAAACTGGATTATTTACGCAGTAAGGATGCACCCTTGGTTTCAATTAAATCTTCAAATTTTTCTCATTGGTATTATCTGTTGAAATCAAATCATGTTAAGAGGTCAATATTTACAAATTCTTCCCTTTGCCCCTCTGATAACTGCATTTACAGAATGTTTACAAACTATGCCAATGTCTGGCAGATACAAAAATGTTCCCAGAAACTTAAGGCTCTGCATTTGTGGCATGGGAGAGGTAGAGGATGTTCCACCCTATTTATGCTATCACTAGCTTTATCAAAACCCCAGAATGAGATTCTTGGGGCAGATTTTGGCTTCCTTATAGGGTAAGAGCTCTTGTAAAACTAAAATTGTAAAATTATGCTGGTTACTATCAGACTGTGATCAATATGTTACACATGTTAAACCAGCCTTCTTTACTGAAGCTCCCAAAAGTATTTGTGCTTCTTATTTGAAAGATATTGCTATAGAATGTGCAGGGGATTAATTAATCTGAATTTTTGTATGGATGTACACATACAAATATGTATGCATCCTTTTACTGGATTGTATTGGGGTTTTGGATGTGATCACATGATCACAGAGTAGTCTCTGATAATGCTGGCTCTTTGGCTTAGTGATGGAGATGAGCACTGCCCCCTACGGCCAGACACAACTTGACAACCTTGTCCACTGGGAATACCTTTATCTTTTGGATGTGTAATGGCTTTTAATCAAATACAATCTATGATTGACAGACTGACACCCAAAGAGAATGCAATATCTTAGGTTATAGTGCCTTAAAGGGGTGTGTCATGCCCCACATTTAACTCCTTCAAATCTCTCATGAGGTTTTGAGTACAAAATTTCAAAATAATACACTACAAGTTAGTATTGTCCCTCTAACATGTTGTTGTTGTTGTTTTAAAAGAACAAGGACCTAATGATGCTACTTAAAAAGAAAAAAAAACTTGTAATGTACTTAAAAAATACCTGTAATTGTAGGGCTGCTGTAATAAGTAATGTTCACTCATTGCTTTAAAATGTTATTACAAGAAATTTTCAACTTCTGTTTGGGATCACTTTGTGATCTAAAAACATTTTAAGGTTTAAAGTGGTAAATAGAAAGGATTGTGCTGTGGCAAAAATGAAGGATGTGTGAATGTGTAACACTGATAAATTTTTAAAAAGCAAAGTGGAATGAATTACCTTTTTAAAGGAATGTTCCATTCTATGTATCACTGGGAGGCTAAGTGTCATCTTAGAGAATCTATTATTGCATATAAACTACAAAAAGACTGTATGCAGGCTCTGTTAATCATACCAAGAGTTCTTCTGAGCACTGATGAGAGCAGCTTGGTCCCCAAAATATTCTCCATGGTTTTTATGTAAGTAGCTGCAATAAAGAGCATGTATGGTACAGTGATTTGAGCACTGGACTACGACTCTGGAGAACAGGGTCCAAATCTCTATTCAGTCATGGAAACTCATTGGGTGACCTTGGGCAAGTCACACTCTTCCATACTCAGAGGGGCTGAGCAGATGGGCCAGGATAGCATGGACTGAGCCTGTGCTGTTTTGGCTCTGGTGCTCACCCGGGCCAGTCCTGCACCCACCAAGGGCCTGCCACCAGTGCACACTCCTTACCTTGCCACGCCATCACTCAGAAGAT
This sequence comes from Phrynosoma blainvillii, assembly GCA_026167975.1. Taxonomy (NCBI): domain Eukaryota; kingdom Metazoa; phylum Chordata; class Lepidosauria; order Squamata; family Phrynosomatidae; genus Phrynosoma; species Phrynosoma blainvillii. Next base: position 171,573,427 of record JANUYF010000001.1, read on the forward strand.
TTCTGTCACTGAGACTGATGTGGAAACGGGAAGCATGGCTGCACCCACATAGACAGGTGCCCTGTTTCTGCATCAAATGCAATGACAGGGGGCTTCTGAGTACCAGCAATGACACAGCAAAGCAATCAGCATGAGGGGTGTATATAAACAGCCAGGGTTTGCCATGGAGTTTCTAGGAAACTCTGCAGTAAACCAGGGTTCAAATTACCCCAGGGTAAAGGCTGTCTATCCCAGGATTGAGCCAGATCCACTGGATCCATGTCTAGTCTGGCAGGATCAAGCCCAATCCTGGCCCCAAGGTTTTGGCCTGCATTGTCTAAACTGGATGACATAAGGCTGGGGGGAACATGGGCCTTTGGGCCCATGTGGACAACCCATAAAAAGGCAAAGGCAAACCCCCTTTGAACAAATCATGCCAAGAAAACCCTTTGATAGGTTCACTTTGGGGTCACCATAAGTCTGGAACAACTTCAAGGCATACAACAACAACAGCTGTTGCAAGCAGACAACTATGATAACTATTTCACTATATGGAACCCAGGTCAGTAACTAGCTTTCCTACATTGCCACTCTGAGAAGTGGACAATAGGTTCTCTTTCTCAACCTCTGCCACCATAATCTGGTCTGTCACTAATCCTGTTTCCAAAGATATCGCTTTGCTTACATTTCTTTCGCCTCTACAATGCCTCAAGGAGATAGATTTGGACAAGAGGCTCCAGCTGCTTTGTGCTTCCCCTCCCAGGGAGAATATCAGTGTGGCTTGCATGTGAGTAAATATGCATAGGATTCCCAACCAGTAAAGAGAAAGATTGTATTATGCCAACATGAAAACACTGTCACAATCCTAGAAATCTCAAAGATGGATAAGATGGGTATCTGTCTAGTTCAAGGGTCAGAATGAAAGGAAAATTCACAGGTAAAACCATTTCCCCCCATTAACCAGCACTTCTCTTATACCAGATAAAAATTGTGTGGCATAGGCTCTAGGTGAACAAAAAACTTGATGAATTTAATAACCTTTGTGGTGATTTACTGAATCAGTTGAAATGTTTTAGAACCAGGATTAGAACTTGGAAATGTTACCTTTTTGGGATTACAACTTCTAGAACCCTAGCCCAATCCACTCCAGCCATTGATCATGCTAGCTGGGGATTCTGGCAGTTGTAGCCTTACCAAAATAGCTTTAGCAAACTCTATAGTCAGGATGGGCATTGCCTTGCCGTTTGTCTGTGAATATGTGCTGAATCAGTGTTTCTGCTGCATTACTTTTATCCGCATATGGATCCAATGCTTCTCCTGACAGCTTTTTTGTATCTAAATGAGTCTTCCTCTCAAGATTGTTATTATCAGTTTTTATCCTTTTTAAAATGTATTAACAAATGTGTCCCATTGCATCCATGAACCTGTACAACCATAACCACCAATCATATTGTTGCTCTATGACCCCTCTAATAAAGAGGAGCCTTTGAGAAATAAATGTGAATCTACAAGGCTAGAAACTATCTTCTCCACATGTTGCAAAGAAGAAGGAAGGAAGGAAGTGGTTGATCTATGTGGAATTGCAGTAATTCCACTCATAAGAATTGTGGCAAAAAAGAATGTCTTAAATTTGAGACTTTCCGCCCATTATTGAGGATATGGCTAGCTGAGACTGTAGTCCCCAACCCCACAAAATATTTTTATCACACTAATACATTTTACAACTAGATTATATGTTTAAAAGAGCACACAGATTTTTATCATCATCATGATACACACCAGCTTGTGGACTTGCCACACTAGAAAAAGAAGATATGTTCATTTTGGGTGAATTCCATTTTTAACACTTTGATGTAAGAGTGGTTCATCAGACCACTTTTGTCACATTGGCACACAGAATAAAAGAAGTAGTTTGGCATATTTTTGTGGACCATGCTTGTTTAGTTTATAAATTGGTTCAGCCCTTTATGTGATCCTTCCTAGCCATTCTCTGGAATGGTTTGAACTTCTGTTCTTTGTCACAGACTGGGCTGTACCTTAGAATAAAATAAACATCTTTCTTTGTTTCTTTGGAATGTTCCTATTGCTTTTCTATTATACAATGATGATTTCAAAACCCCATATTGTGGTAATGCCTTTGTTAGGCAGCCCAAAAACTGTTTTGCAGTCTATGAAAAGTAAAGATTTGTAAGTCTCAGAGAAAAAAATAATCCTTTTCATTAAAGTCTTTCTGACATCTTGTTCACTTTCATAAAATATGGATTAGGTTTAGGCATAATGGCAAACTGTGGTGTGTGTTAAATGTCATTTAGACTCTAAACCATTGTATGTATTACAGCTATAGGGCTAAATCGTGGTTTCTCAGTTCAATTAGCCCATAAACTGTGTTTTGCAAACCAAATGTGAACTATTGTTTCAGTTCCTAGCTTGACAGCCACCACACATAAACCATGTTTTGGTTTCTATTTGCAAATCATGGTATAGCATTAATTATTTAACCATCATATAGTTTCATTTATTATATGCCCCTCAGGAAAAGGTCAGGCCCCTTATTCCTGAAAACAAAGAAATAATTGCAAATACTATTAGAAGATAAAGTACCTGTTTGGGTACTCCTTGGTGATTTGATAAATGCTAATCTTAATGGTTTCATTCTCAAATCGACTGTAACTTCGATCCTTGTAGATCCGGAATTCAGCTGCTGTCACTGCCTCTCCATGAGGGATCTGAGTCAAGTCAAATCTGAATTCTTTGTAATGCCGCCGTTGGTGGGAAAAATCCTTATCTCTTTCCACTGTGCAAAAAAGATTTTTAAAAGGCATAAATTTACACAACTATGGTTAATTTGTCAACCCCAGCTCTAAAATACAACTAAAGAGGGCAACAGGGTATTAGGCAAACAGTCTACATGACAACAGTTAACAACAACAACAACACTTAATTTGACATTCAGTATATTTTTAAAGAGAAAGTTAGCATGGTGTGATGGTTTGAGTGTTAGGCAAGGAATCTGGGAGTTCAAAGTTTGAATCCCCTCTCTGCCATGGAAACCCACTGGGTGATGTTGGGCAAGCCTCACTCTCTTGGCCTCAGAAGAAGTCAATGGCAAACCTCGTCTAAATAAATCTTGCCAAGAAAACCCTAGCATACAATTTCTGTAAGTTAGTCAATATAACAACACATAACAACAATACCATATATGCTTTCAAATGGGTGGCTGGGAGTATAGTCCTCAGGCAACACATCCCTCACCCCCAAACTTGAGAAAAGAATAATTTTGACCCTAAACATCCCATAGCCTCTGGGGGAGTGCTATTGGCCATGTCTGAAGGTTGTGAAGATTGTCTTCCCTCACTTTTTAAAAGCCTATTGAATCCTTCCTTCCACCTTCAAAAGAGGAAGCGACTAGAGCACAAAGTGCAATAATTCTTTCATTGGCAAGTCTGTAGGTATAAAAAAATTAGATGAAGCTGAAATCACTGGAAAATGTGGCAAAACAGAGAAGTAGCATGCATGCACACATCAGCATAAGGTCATCATTGTTAATTTTGCTCTATTTCAGGGCAAAGGAAAAAAAATCACATACACACACACACACAAAAAAAAAAAAATTGGGAGGGTTGCAAAAGGTATTTGGGAAGGGCACAAAAATGAAGGGTATGGCTCTGGTGCAGCCCCCTGTGCCTGACAATTGCCACCCCCTGCTCTAAAATGCAACTAAAGAAGGCAACATGGTATTAGGCAAACAGTCAAATCACAATCCCTGAATTAAACATCACCCAGGAAATGACATATTATGAGGGGGGGGGGGGAATAGTGATTATTTTCAACAGTTCGGAAGACAGAAAGCAGACAGATGAAAAATAGAAACTATTATTGAAAAATAGAAGATATTATTGTTGCTGCCGATGAAACAACATTGTGAGAAAAATACAGAAAAGTAATTCTTACTTAGTGCAGTTTCCAAGTAAGAATTATTTGCAGTCAGAATCTGAACAAAAAGTGGGGAAGTTACCTGAACCCATGATTTGCTAACAGGGCAAAATGCATTAAAATGACCACAACATGTTCATGCTTGCTCGGTTCTCATATTGTAGCAATAGGATTCCCTGATTTCAGGGACTGGCCCCTCTTCCCTCTCTTGGCCTGGTAAGGGTGGGGGATGGGGAATCTCAGGACAAGAGTAGTGTCTTGAATAGTATGTGCATATACATATTCCTCATTTGTTAAATTTTGTTTTGTCTTGTTTTTGTTTAAAAGGCACATACTCTGTGCAGCTGTAGTTGATACTTAATGCATCATACTTTATTGAGGCACACTCTGTATCACGAGGGACTGCTGCTTGTAATAACACCCTTGTAATATTGCCAGGGTCCTCCTCCTTGACATCACAATGAATCATACTTAGGTCTCAGGTCTTGGTGCTGAAATCTTGAAGCCTGGGGTAGTTGTGATCTGGCAATCCTAGGTAGCACTGACATTGGTATTCTGAACAATATAAGCACATGAACGACATGGAAAAATCCACTCACGTGTAAAACCACATTATGGCATCTGCCACTTGATCCATCTATAGTCAGTCCTCCATATCCACGGTTTTTTTTTAATCCACAGTTCAAGCATCCATGGTTTGAAAATATTTTTAAATTATACAAATTTCAAAAAGCAAACTGTGATTTTGCCATTTTATATAAGAAATACCATCATACTATGCCACTGTATATAATAGGACTTAAGCATCCACAGATGTTGGTGGTGGAGCCCTGGTGGTGCAGTGGTTAAATGCCTGTACTGCAGCCACTCACTCATAAACCACAAGGTTGTGAGTTCAATACTAGCCAGGGCTCAGGCTAGACTCAGGCCTGCATCCTTCCAAGGTCACTAAAATGAGTACCCAACTGTTGGGGGGCAATGCGCTTACAGTTGTAAACCGCTTAGACACCATAGTGTGGTATGAAGCAGTATATAAATGAAGCTGTTTTGCTTCATCCATGGGGGGTCCTGAAGCCAAACCCCAGTGACTACCAAGGGCCCAATGTATTTAACTATCTTCCTGTGTTTATGCTGAAATTTTACACTACATGATTTTTTAAATACATTTGTTTTTATGTGGTTGTTTTGCTTTGTTTTGTTGGATCAGGCACATCTTGAGAAAACTGGTTAGAAAACCATAAGAAGTTTACATGTTCTACATAGGCTCCATTTTGCTGTGCTGTGGACTGAAGGAATCCCATTAAGCAAAGTCCTTAGGGACTGTAGAGCTGGGAACTGTTAGTAAGCAGTTGATGCTCAGTGCTGTTTATCCTTGTCAGAGTCAGGTGAAACCATGCAGATGCTGGAACAATCTCTGCATGTTGTAGTGAGCTGGATACGGACTATAAACTGAAGTTGAAACTAGCAAGACAGAGGCTCTGTGGACTGGTTATATACTTTCCATCCTTGACACTGATGACCTTTTGCTTTATTATTTGTTTTAATGGAAAAGGGAAGTTCTCAATAGAGGCATGACTATTATTTCTTAAGAGTAGAGTCATGCTTAGTATCTTCTACCAGATTTTTTTTAGCATAGCTTTCTTGCTGTACATTTGACCTCAACATTGGATTAATACAGTCAGTATTTTTAGCAATGAAAGCTTAGGACTCCTCTGATAGCTATGGCAAAAGAGCAGGTGTCAATAATCTTCATTATTGAAATATGTCAGAAAGCTTGTAAAGTTACTGTTAAAAATTATTTGCTACTTTTGTAGTTCCCAAACCCCCACAATAGTTTGATACCATCATATATTTTTTTAACCTTCTCTGCCAAAGCTTGTTGGTGCCTGATAAAACTACAAATCATAGGATTTTGTAGGATGGAGCCATGGCAGTTAAAGTGGTTTCGAGGTGCATTATTTCTACAATGTGGGTGCACCCTGAGTTAAGTTTACATTAACTTTATACTTAACTAAGTAGGTGACACAGAATTGCTGCCAATATGTTTAATGAGTACACTTGAAGCTGACTGCATTCTTTGGCCTTTCAACATTTACTTAATCTAATGCTTACAGTAATAATAATAATAGCAGCAGCAGAATCCTCAAAATATTTGAGATGTGCTGTTAAAGAGGAATGTTCCAGCACCTGGGAAAGTTACTCTTCATACTGTACCTCTCTCGCAGCCAGCATGGTCAGTAGGTGCTTACAGTTGTCCCTCCGTTTTTGTGGACTTCGAGTCCACAGTCTCACTTCTCACAGGAGGGACAAAATGGTGGCATGCATGCCATTATTTTCAATGAGACTTGAATATTTGCGAGTCATCAGTTTCACGGGGGAGGGGCTACTGCAATTGGTTGAGGGATTCTGGGAAATGAAATCTCAAGCATTAATTTTGCCAAGCTTTGGAGCCTCCCTGATTCTTCCCCAATATTAAGAGAAGATCAGGGGGACACCATGTTGAAATAAATGTAGCACAGCCTGAACCATATCCTTCTGAATCATGGGCGTATGACTTCAAGAGGCTCTAATCCAGCTGGTGTGAGTTGTAAGTCTAGTTCAAACCAAAGCTTGGAAGCAAGAAGTGGGAGGTGGGAACAAAGGGGGGCTGCAGATGGGCGGCTCTGGGCCGCCCTGGGGAGCGGAGGATCGGGGCTGCAGCTACTGCACATCAGAGCCCCAATCCTCCCTTTAGCCACCCCAAAAAGAGTGGCAAAATGCGCACGGCTCTTTTTCACCCCTTCCAGCGCAGCGCGTCATGACGCTGTGCTGGGAGGATGTCCTGATGCTGTGCACCGTGTGTAACAGTGTGCGGCATCAGGACATCATCAGGCTGGGGTTGGGGCAGTCGGCAGGGCCAGTAGGCAGGGGCCCACAGTTACATTATTTGTACAATGAGTAACACTTTCTAGTTTGAAAGAGATTCTACAACATTTTAAAGTCTTTTCAGAGCTATTTAGAGATATTCTGACGGGCACTTGTCCAGTTTTATAGCCTTTTAAAATTAATTCTAACTCCCCTCCCCCCCAAAAAAGTAGCAAAAATAACCAAGATAAATAAATAAAAAGAGCAACACAATGAACTATACTTTTAAAGGTAATGGCAACGGGATTCTTTTAAAATACTATCATGAGTTTTTGTTCATTGTTATGTACCTTCAAGTTATTTCTAACTTGTATTGACCCTAAGGCAAACTTTTTAAGAGGTTTTCTTGGCAAGATTTGTTCAGAAGGGTTTTTTTCTTTACCTTCCACTGAGGCTGAGAGAATGTGTCTTGCCTAAGGTCACCAGTGGCTGTTGAGTAACAGAAATTAATTACTTGTTTAAAGTAATTTTGCAAACTATGGTTTACATAAATGAAAACAGTTAATCACAAACACCTGCAGTTCTATTTTGGGAAGGAGAGGAATTAGTCTCAATGTCATTTATTGATATTTATATACCAATTGAAACAATAAACTCTCTAAACTATTTACAGTATTAGCTAGATTTGTCCAGAGACTCTTCACTAGGGGCCTCTACAGACAGGCCCTTTGGGCCATCCTGGAGGCAGGGATGGGGAGGGGCAGCCACACGCCGGCCACCTCAACCCCTCCCCAAAGACGTCCTGATGTCAAGAAGTCCTTCCAGTGCAGCCTTTTGACGCACTGAGCCAGGAGGGGTGCTAAAGAGCCACGCGCTGGCTCTTAGGGTGCCCTTTTTGCTGGCCCTGAAAGGACCGGCATTTTGCCGCTCCTTTCAGAGGTGGCAAAAGGGAAGATCAGGGCTGAGACATCCGACAGCCTCGGCCTCGATCCTCCACTTCCCGGGGCAGCCCAGGGCCGCCTGTCTGCATCCCCCCTAGGTTGATAATTTGTTCTGATGAGTAGCATCTGAACAGGTTTCTTCCCCAAGAGGTTTTTCTTTGTCTTCTTGAATACTAAAAGCTCAGGGTCCAAAAGAAAATCAACACGTGCTTTATTGACTACAGAAAAGCATTCAACAGCATAGAACAAGAAAAGTGATGGTTTGCTCTTACAGAAATGGGTGTGCCACTTCACCTAATTGCCTTGATGCATATAGCCTGTACTCAAGATGAGAAGCTGCAGTCAGAATTGAATATGGAGGAACAGAATGGTCCCCAATTTGCAAAGGGCTCAGGCAAGGCTTCATACTATCATCCTATTTATTCAACCTGTATTCAGAAAATATCATATGCAGAGCAAATGTAGACAGAGGCAGGAGGAGTGAGAATCGGAGGAAAAAATATTAACAGCCTAAGATACACAGACAACACCATACTACTAGCAGAAAACAACAAAGATCTGGAACAATTACTAAAGAAAGACAAAGTGCTAAGGTAGGCTTAATGCTTAATGTTAAGAAAACAAAAATAATGGCCATGGAAGAACTACATGAATTCATCTTAGGTAACAATAAAATAGAAATAGTCAAAATTCCCATACATTGGATCCAACATTGATCAGAAAGGACACTGCAGTCAAGAAATTAGAAGACTAGGACTGGGAAGGGCAGCTATGAAAGAACTAGACAAAATCCTGAGCCTGCAGAACCTAAGCAGGGAGGTAGTGGATAGGAGTTTTGAAGATGTCTCATCCACCAGATCACCATGAGTCGAAGTTGATTTGAGGGCAGCTAACAACATCTACATTGTAGCAATAATGAAATTTGACATCACTTTAACCACCATGGCTCCATCCTACAGAATCCTAGGATTGGTACTTTTCTGAGGCACCAGCATTATTAGGCAAAGACTAAAGACTTGGTAAAACTTCAGATCCCAGGATTTCATAAGATAGAGTTACAGCACTTAAAGTTGTGTCAAACTGCATTATTTCTATAGTGCAGATGCACCATGCACATTATTTCATACTTACAACCAACACTTCACAAATGTCACTATTACCTGTTAAGATGGGCATATGGGCCTCTTGTATATATAAATCATATTTTGTGTCATGTGTTGGGCAAGATGGGAGTGGCTTATGTGAATTTCTCTGGTCTCTGTACAAGGAGGAATGTAAGTCAGCCAACACCAACCACCTCTAGGTGATGGAGGTTACTGTAAACTGACACAGAACAAAGTACACATGTTTACATCTTGAAACCAACGAAATGATAGTTTATCTTCTGTAAATACTTTTAGTTATCTGACAAGCAAAGGTCAAAGGTTCCAAGTGTTTCCGCTGGAAATTACTGAGTGCTCTTTCTGATGACTGATAATTGAAAGCAGAGGCTGGAAATATCAAACATGGTAGGTGACAGATAAGTCACAGATAAATGCAAAGACTGTTTCTTACACACTCAAAGGGCAGAGGCCCCAGGAATTAGCTATTGTGTTACTGGGAACAGATGGAGACATCAAACAGTTATTATCATGCTCATATCCTTTCTCCATACTCCATCTCAAGCCAGCCAAACACCAAAAATCCACTCTCATGCCTCTTTGGTTCTTCTTCATCAATGATTCACGAGAGAGAAGGAACTTCAAAAAATACTTAGAAACAGCAGTATGATAAAATTGAAAGTCATATGTATATATTTCTTCTTTAAAACTCTGCTGTATCTGCTTGGCTATTATGTGTTATGCTAGGAAGATTTAAACACTGAATTACTAAACTCAGAAAGGAGCAAGAGGCCACCCAACATAATCCCTGTCCAAGGCAGAATTTTTCACATATTAGTCCCTTTGGGATAAACCACATAATCTGAGCCATAAACTCCATGCCACAATCCCATAACAACATTTCCTCCAGCTGCAGGAGGTTGCAGCACTGGGTCAGCCAGAGTCCAGAAGGGTCAGTTTCCTGAGAGGGATTCTGCTTACATGCCCCATCGCCTGCCAGGGAGACCATTTGGCTGAAACCTGAATCAGTTAAATATGTGTGCATATGCTTTCACAATAATCCTGGTTTCAAAAATCCAGCTCCAAATTACTTAGTTGGTGCCAAAACACCACAGCAAGGATAAATTGTAAAGGTGTGATTTCCCCCAGGCCATCCACTTCTAAAGAGAAACAGTATTGGAATGGTGAGCCTGTTGTTTTTTTACTTCTCACATCTTTTTTGTTGTTGCTCCAAATCAAGATTAGAAGCACAATAGCTATTCTGGGGTAGATAATCTTTGGCATTGGTGACTTGTGGCTTCCAAGCAAGGGGGTGGTAGATCTGCTCTGAAGTTTAGTCAGAACTTTAAAGGAATTAGTCAAGATGCTAAATTTATTTTGAGGCTAGGGTTCAGCATTTTTGATAAATTCTTCAAACACCAGACCTGGGGGAAGCGGGGAAACAGGGAAACCACCACCCAGATGTCCTAAGTACAAAGGAGGACAAGGCACTGCAAAATGTAGGATATTCAAGAAAAAATATAGGATATTTAAGAAAAAAATGTAGGATATGACCAAATAAAACCAAGAACATTCCATGAATGTAAATTCATGCTCCAAATGGAAGACATTTTGGGATTCTTCCTGGAGTATGTAAGACATGCAGGACATTAAATGTAGGACATGTCCTGGAAAAGGAGAATGTCTGGTCACCACCCCATTGATATGGATGTCACCACCCATGACAGACCTTTAGAGTAGACTATAGGAGCTATACAAGATGCTGGAGATGTATCTCACATAAATATTGGATCCAATGTTTTTTTTAAAATCAATGTAACAGGAAGTTGTCATTATTGTTTGCCCCAACGTTTTTGGAATGGGGAAGGATATAAAGCACTGATTCCCAAACTTTAGTGCGCCAGGTGTTTTGAACTTCAGATCCCAGAAGTCCCAGCCAACTTGGCCAACATTCAGGAATTCTGGAATCTGAAGCCCAAAACATCAAAGATTGAGAACCACTGATATAAAGGAATAATTCTATTATTTTTGTCACTAAAGCTGACAAGGTGCAGTGCTGGGCCAGGTAGAAGGTAACCAGGAGTGTAATTTTATGCAAACTTTTACCATAACTAGAGCTTTCAGACTACAACCCTTGGAATCCCCCACCAGTATAGCCATGCTGGCTGGGTGTTTTAGTTTTTTTAAAAAAAATAATAATAATTTTCAAATGCAAAGCATTATTAAGATCCTGCTGACAACTGATATATCCTCACCCACCCCATTCCTGGTAACATGGGGCAGGGAGAGGGCGTAATGAATGATGCTACTCAAAGATGAATCCTGGTACCTCAGTGAACCAAATTCATCTGTCCCAGTATCACTTTTCAGAAGCGCAGTTTTGTCAGTGGCTGTAGCTGGACCAGCAATGTTGATGGCACTGTTTTGGCAGGATTAGCAAATGGTGGCAGAAGAGGTATTGGAGGCTGCATGCAAACTGTGTGTTGCCCACTCTATACTGCGTTGGCCTGTTCCACTTTTCCACACTTCCTGCAAGCAACAGTCAGTGAATTTGAGTAGCTGTGATGAAATGATGAATGCAGTGACACTGCAGGCATGCTAAGGAGATTGAAACACCAACACACAAGGGAGCTAGCCCTGGTGTCTCTGGGGTTGTTTTGATTAGGTGGAAAGCAGCAATTCTTCTATGAATAGAGGTTCTCCATGAGCCACTATGGTGTAGTGGTTTGAATGTTGGATTATGAATCTGGAGACCAGGGTTCGATTCCCTGGTTGGCAGTGAAACCCAGAGGGTGACTTTGGGCAACTCACACACTCACAGCCTCAGGCAAAGGCAATAGCAAATCTCCTCTGAACAAATCTTGCCAAGAAAAACCCATGATAGTTGCCATAAGTTGGAAATGACTTGAAGGCACACAACAACAACAATGTAAGTTAGGAAACTTAGGATCATGTAAAGTCCCAGTACTGGTTCCTGCTTCACAACAAGACCCTCTCTGCTTCATAACAATTATTTTTCACTCAAAAGAGGGGTACTCTTCCTTCCATATTGTTTTTACACCACTTGCATGCATGAATAGGGTTCATGTTATTCCATTAAAAAACAACAACCAAACATTTCTACTGAGATAGGTAGCTAGGCCCTAATTCCAGAACTTCTTCCAAGTCAACATGCATAGAATTGGGATAAATTTGTATTTTAAAGTGAGTCTTAGAGAATACAGTGAGGTTATAACAGGCTGTAAGTCAAATAAACCACTGCAGGCCACTGGTTGTTCAAGAAATCTAAAAGCTTACATAATCTTTTTAAAAGGGGATATTAAAAGCTTTAGCTATTCAGTTTCCAAAATTATTACACTGGAAAGAAAGAGATTTTTTTTTAAACACCAATCTATTTTAGAAATTGGACCACTAAAGCTTTTTTCCTTTTTAGATTAGATAAGATTTTACATTTGTATAAAAACCTAAGACTCAAGTCACTTCAAGTCACTTAATGGTCTTTTCTAACACATTTTAGATAAATGGCGACTGAACAAAATCACCCATTGAACTTGCAGTCTCCTCCACTTCAATACAGGTTTTCTCAGCTATTAAAAACCAGGGGCCCTTTCAAACTTTACAGTTATAGTTCTATGATTTCACTTTAACTGCCATATTTCCATCCAGTTTAGGAAGTGGTATTTAAAATTCTGAGCCAGAGAACTTCTCTACTACTGTGTCAGATTGCAAACTCAAGGATTGCACAGGATGCAGCCATGGCAGTTAAAAGTGGAATCATAATGCTGTAATTGTGTAATGTGAAAAGGCCCAAGGTAAAAACTGACTGGAGCTCAACAGAGGTGGTTCTGCCATTAGACTTATAGTGAAGCAGCCACCTCAGGCAGCTAGATGTGATGGCTGCCAAATTGTGTGGCTTTCCCCATCAAAAGAGCCCCTACCAGCGATACAACTTTGGGGGAGCAAAATGGGGGTGTTGCCCCTCTAAATTAGAATTGCATTCTTCAACAATGAAATTTTCCTTCAGTTCTTAAATTTCTAGCATTGCAGAGAGAAAGAGAGAGACACTGAAAAATCATTCTCACCTGGAAAGCTCGCACTTTCTAACTAGAATACTTATACTTGTGTTCTCATTCTCTTGGTAACTTTGACTGTCCCTTCTCTTTGGGTGCCTAAACTGTATTTCTAAATGCTTAGCTAAGGGTTTAAGTGACTGCAATGCTAGAAATGTCAGGACTGCGGGGGAATTTCAGTGGGAAACAGTATTTTTATTTGGAGGGGGCAATGCCCTCTTTTTGCCCACCCCAGTGGCATCACTGGGTGGATGTGGAGGATGCGGACCACACCAGCTGACACCCCTTAGAAGGGATGACACCTGGTGGGGTTCTCCTCCCACTGTGCCACCCGCATGGCTTCGTTGCCAGCCTAGCTCTCTTCCCAGGGAGGGAGCCAAGTTGGTGGCAGGGGCAGTGGAGGGGTGAATGTGCCTCTCCTGGCTTCATTGCAGGATCTCTCCCTGGAGAAGGAACCAAGGTAGTGGGGAGGGCAGCAGGTGAGTGAGGCAAAAGGAGGGGAGGGAAGGGAAAGCCACCACTGTCCTCCCTCAGCACCACCTATCGTACAGGGTGCCACCAAGCCTGATGACACTACTACCCTCGCTGCTGCTGCTGATGCTTGGTCTCCCAGTTTTTCAGGCTTTTCCTTGCCTCCTTCTCACTCACTTACATGGCTCCTCCTTGCTTCCAAAAGAAAAAGAGGTAGCAGCAGGGACACAGCATGAAAAGAGAACACCTGTTTTCTCCAAACCACTTCATCTGCCTCCTTTTCATTCCACTTGGCTACAATTTCCCTGCTTCTGGAAGAAACGTCAGCAACCCCTACCTCCTTTCTCATTCTCTTGGACTTTGGTCATTCCTACCAAGGAGGAAAGGTAGTTATCTTTACACACAAAAACAAATGAGATATCATTCCACCAGGTGAGTTCATTCAGACCCATGTGTGGAAAGCTCAGATCCTCCTCCCTCACCAAATAGTCAGTGGGTCTCTGGAGGATCTATGATAGCTTCCTGCCTCTGTTTGAAGCCACTATGTCTTTTCTGAAACACAAGTGAGACTCCCTCCCTTTCCTGCATCTTGGGAAAAATAAATATGTTTAGAGTTAGCCAGTCTGTTTGCTATAATACAGGAGACCAGTCATCAGGGAGGATGGGCACCCCATGGAGCCAGAAGAGATGTGAGGAAGGGCTTGCTCCAAAGGTAGGGACCAGAGTTGTTGTTGTTTATCCTCTTCCCACTCTCTTCCTTTGTCTTCAGCTTATTTCAATTGCTGTCAACTGATTTTAAAGTGCAAACATAGTTTGCAGTCAATTAACTTGTGGGGGACGAAAGGAAGTGATGGAAACTTGCCATTCCCAATAGGCTCAAGCAAAAGCAAACTCCTGCAGCCTTTTCTAGCGTGTGTATTCTTCCTCACTAATATCTTTTGCCATCTTAAGCATATTCTCATTTTGCTTGGTCACACATGTCCTAGTTTTCATCTGTGAAATGTTGGACGGGATTGCTTTCACTACCACTGGTGCTCAAACTATGAGCACTTTCTCAAATTAATCCAGAGACTCTGGCTCTCAGCTGAAATTTATCCACAGTCTCCAACCAGCATACGATGAAGTCCTTTTTGTTCTTCCTCAACTTCTCTTACTCCATGACCTGCCTGCAATAAACAATGCTGTCAGTATCTTTCACCTAGTTTTCACAATTAAAAAACAAACAAGCCATTTACAATCTGCCCCAAAGAAAAACAACATAATCTTTCGATTAAGGAAACACTATCACCTCATAAAGTAATGTTTTGATGAAAAGTTCATTTGTAAACATGTGTTATTCATTCTATTTATAATTTCCTTATATTTTCCAAATCATATGTAGCCGCTTTGAATGTCAAAACAAGTGGGTCATTGCAGCTGCCTCTCTAATTATTAAATTCTGGAGATTGATATTGTGAGTGGGAAAATGACGCCTTGCCTTTTTTTCTACAAGTTTGATCTTTGCCAGTCATACAGATTAGAATTGTTTTGTTAGTGGACAGAAGAATGAATGACTGAATTGACACATTCTGCTGGTTAGGATGTGAAACAGAATCTGGATACCAACAAACAATACAACTGGGGTTGAGCTGAGCATCAAATTTATTCTATCCAAAGCCCTTTCTATGGGATCAGAGCCTCATAACCGGATGCAGTTCAAATCTGCCTGACATTATAATCACATAAAATATTTAGGCATCCTTGTACCTAAAAGTTTGTCCAAATGTACCACTCTGTGGCTCAGTAAAACAAACATTACGTTGTCCGAACAGCATCTTTTGTGATCAGCAGTATTCCTGCCTTGAAGATGGCTGTTTTTCACAGAATTATTTTTATTTTGTTTTCAGACCTGTCCACAATCCTGCCATTAATGCATTCATCAATTTGGCAAAAATGTTTTAGTAAAATCACTCGGGAGGAGGAGGGAGTAGAATGGATAAACTAGACTGGCTACTTACTGATGGAGACCTAACTGAGGGCCTTTACAGACTGCCAGAAATAATGCAGCTTGAGGCCACTTTAACTGTCCTGGCTCAGTGCTAGGGGATCATGGGAATTGTATATTTTCTGGGACATTGAGCCTTCTCTGTCAGAGAGCTCTGGTACCACAATAAATTACAGTTCCCATGATTCCTTAGCACTGAGCCAGGACAGTTAAAGTGGCCACAAGCTGCATTACTTCTGGCAGTCTGTAAAGGTCCTGAGCATAACAACTCCTGGCCTGAGCATCCCCACCTCCATCTCCATCCACCTTAAGAGCCAGCAACCAGATAAGGTGAATGAAGTCCATTCTGCTGGCAATCAAGACACAAGGAAGACTGAGGACCTTTGCAGGCTGCCAGAAATAGTGCACATTAAATTGAGGCACTGCCCTGACTCAATGCTAGGGAATCATGGGAACTGTAATTTATTGTGGCACCAGAGCTCTCTGACAGAGAAGGATCAATGTCCCAGAAAAAACAAAACAAAAAACAATTCCCATGATTCCCTAGCACTGAGCCATGGCAGTGCCTCAATTTAATGTGCACTATTTCTGGCAGTCTGCAAAGGCCCAATGTTTCCATGCTGTTCCTATCAGCAACCAAGGCTGCAACAAGGACCTGTGGCAGGGGTCTTGCTTTTGACTGTCACAACCTCACTCACTGGTGGAAGAGGGAAGATATCATTCTCCTTGCATCCTGATCAGAAACTGAAGAAACTTCCTTCACCTGATCCAGCAAATGGCTCTTCAGGTGGATGGGGTTTACATAGGTTTCCAGTAACAGTACCTAGCCTTACTGAATATGGATCAGTAGCTAGGAAATGTGGAAGGCAGCAGAAAGAGAGGGAGACAACCCACCAGATGGCTAGACTAGGCCAGTCATGGGCATGAATCTACAAGACTTAAGCAGAGCAGTGGAGGATAGTGGGGCTTGAAGATGTCATCCCACAGGATCACCATGAGATGGAGTCAACTCAAGGGCAGTTAACAACAACTCTAGCTTACACATCTGTAACTGCAATACTGAATATCAGAATATCAGCCTAGGTTGACATGTTGATGCAATATATGAGGAAATCAACAAAGCGAGGCCGAGCCTGGTGGCCAGAAATACTGTGATGCCTTTGAGCAGCAGCAGTTCCTATCATTAACACAGGGGTGACCCACGGTAAAAAGAGATGGAAGCCATTCCCATCTCCCATCCTACTCATCATGGGCTGCACAATCACTCAACCTAAAAATGGCTTTTACAGTTTTCTCCAGGTTTTTGGAATAGTGGGGATGGGTGGCTGTATGAGATGAAGTGTAAAAGTACCAAAACTGCCACATAGTTGTGATGATTTGGGTGGTGCTAGAGCAAGGATGGGTAACTGCAGAGGGGCTAATTCCCTCACCATATCCTCTGTGAGGGTCACACTGGCACTCCGGACACAACAAGAAATGGTATCATGTCTCTTGGATTCCCCCCCCCCCCAAAATTATATATATATTCAGCCATTGGGGTGCTAAAGAGGCTCTGCAGCATTAGAGGACCTTGGGGAAGGAACATGGGATAAATGGCTGTGATTGGTAGTAGTATTATGCCATTTTTGCTGGTGGAGGAAACAATTTTGATCTTAGGTTTTCTGAGGCATTGCAGATCAGGGCACTGGGAAATGGCAACTGCAGCACTTTCACCCTGCAACAGATAGCTGCAGCAGGGTCTCTAGGGGTATGTGCAGCTGTTTGTCACAATATGCCCTAGACCAGGAGAACACTGCAGCCAGCATTTCTTAGTGCCCTGACTGTAGTGCCTCAGAAAGCCTTCAGTTTGGGTGCTGCCTGGCTCAAGATATAGATATTTTGGGGTGCGGGGGGTGGCATCAGTAGAAGTAGCTGTGATGATGGAGCTGTCTAGCTACATCTGACAATGCAGTATCTTTGTCACAAATATTTAATTTTGAGCCCACAGTGCAGTAACCTTGGCTGATGACCTCTGTGCATCTTGGTGACTCATAAAGTAATGCTTATTGGGCACCTCTCTTCTCATCCTAATAGTATGAAATCTAGGCTAGATGCAAAATTGAATCACCCTTAGTCACGACAGTGCAGTAGGTATCTTTTTGATAATAATGTTAAATTGTAGGTCTTCTACAATAACTGCAGTACTGGAAATTTCCATTAGGACAGGACTCAGCCTCCACAATGGCAGCCCCTGGCTTTCATGTCAGAAAGGTGGTCAATTTTCTCTAGGTTTTGATTTGAACTTTAAAGGAGCTATACAAGTTAAAAGTCCCTAAAACCTAAAGCATACTCACCACAGCAGTAGGCCTTCAGATGTTGTTGGAATGCAATTCCCATGATCCCTCACCATTGGCAATGTTAGCAAGGTTGATGGGAGCTGCATTGCAACAACATCTGGAGGGCCCTACATGGTCCAACCAGTCATTGGGGGCAATGCATTTCAGAGGTTGTTTTGGATTATAACCCCTGAAGTCCGACTGCTCCAAAACATTCCTCCACTCTGTTTTCTCAGGACAGATTTAGTTTCACCCCCATGAAAGGAAACATATTGGCAATTATTGTATGCTATCCAGGCCAGCATTTATAATAGTTGCTATCCAGGCCAGCATTTATAATGCTATCCAGGCCAGCATTTATAATAGTTAGGTTTGTAGGCTAATCTTCCAGAATTCACAAGCCAGCATGGCCACTGGGAATTTATGAGAGTTATAGTCTTAAAAATTTATTTTCTAAGCTTTGGAACAGAGCAGAATTGCTAGATCATTGCAACATGCTAGGCAAGGCGGCTGAGCTCCTTGCCAGCCTTACAAAATCACAACTTCTTTTTGCAACTTGAAATCATTTTTCTAGCATTTTTTGTTAAATAGTGTGTGGGGTCTGAGTCAGTTTTACATCTGAGATGTAAATGAACAAAAGCTTTCAGATCATCTGCTGGTTTCTTAGGTCATAAATACATAAAGATGTATGGGGCATGCAGGCCAAAACACCCATTTCCTTCACTCCCTCAAACCAGAAAGCCCTCCAGAAGAATGGAGCTAACGCTACCTTTTCAGTAAGGAAAGCTTTGGGAAATTAATATCATGCAGGTATAGACTGGAACACAGTAAACCTCCTGTTTCAGGTTGGGAAGTCAAATTTTCCACATTTGGTTCATGTCCTGTAAGGAAGCCACTTTCTGCTATACAGTTCCTGATTAATAAGAGGGTAAGGTGAGTCTGTAATTGCCTATGTCAAAGAAATGGTTCTGCCTCCTAAGACTGAAAAACAAGAAGAAAACCAACTTTCATATTATGTTGCTTTGGTTACCGCCTACTGTTTTCTACTTTAGTTTTGTTCAGCAGCAAAACAGATGCAATGAAAAGGAACCATTTAACAGCTGAGTTCCTCAAAAAGCAAAAATTGAGTGTGTCAGCTCACATTAGCGTGGAGATTAGTGACCCACCCCCCCCAAACCAAATTGGCTTGAAACCCCCCTGGATACAATGAAGGCTCAGAAATCCACCCTGCTATTGAATGTGTCAGGTTCTTTCAGAAATACTGGTTCCAATAATACTCATAACTCCTTTGCCTTGAACTTTTCAAGAGGCAAAGTTTGCTCTGACTTACACACTACCTCACCACAGCCTTTGGCTTCTATTCAACTGGCATAACAGTAGTGCAAGTTATGAATAAGGTGTGAATGGGTTTGAAAATTGCCCTAAACTGTGAAAACTGCAGTAGCAGATCCATCAAGCTGAAGGAGAGGGAGAAATGGTAGGCAAGGTCATTCTAAAAGCTCTTCTAGATGACCAGGCCTTTTGAGATTCTTCCTCAACTATTACTTGGGGCAACCATTCCATCATGCTGCAATACAAATAGATGGAAAGCTACTCTGTGAAAGCCACTCTTAATGCCAGCTGCTTATGATAAGAACTACTATTTTACTTGGCTTTTTTCTCTTCCCTCTTTGTCCCCTTTTTCTTTTGTGTTACATTTTTTAGATTGTAAGTCCATTGGTAGTCAGTATTAGTATTATTATCAATTGCAATTCTGCTAGGGTGTTGCATCTTTTTAAGTGGGTGTACATCTATGGGGATTAGAATTGTGTAGTTGTGCAACCTTTGTATACAGTAGAAGGTTGTTGTTGCTGTGTGCTTTCAAGTTCCTGCCAGGAAGAAGAAGAAAAGCAGTTTCTGGGCAGCCATTTTGAGTGGAGGAAGAGAGTCAGAGACTTGCCCCCAGAATAAGGTAGCATCCAGGAGCTCTCTGTAGAGTTATAAAACCAATTGATTGGGCTCGCTGACAGAGCCTGGTGGAAAAGGCTAAGATAACAGGGGCCCTTTGCATTATTCTTTACCATGGGACTTTTTGAGGTAGAAGCCCACAGTCCTGTTTCAGTGCTTCCTTAAGATTTCTCAGTATAATAAATAAATAATAAATAAATTTTTATTTGTAGCCCGCCCCTCTGCTAGGCAATCGGGGCGGGGGACAGCAATAATTAAAACAGAACAACGTTAGAACATTCCCTCTCCCCTTAACCCCTACCTCCCCCCTCCCCATCCCCTTATGGACTCTGAGGGGGCTGCTGTAGTCACCTGTAACACTTGTGGGATGTTTGTCTTTTTGCCTAGAGATGTTGAGAACTTCACCTGCATCAAGTGCAAATTGGTAGCCCTCCTGGAAGAGAAAGTCCAGCAGCTGGAGGCCTGGATAGCTACACTTCAGCATATTAGGGAGCAAGAGGTTTTTTTGGACAGAACAGAAAAAATGATCTTGGATGGGGACCACACAGAGGAAGTTGTTGGGGAGGAAGTTATTTCACACATACAGGAAGTAGACAGCTGGAGGAACATCACACACAGAAATAGGGAAACTAGGGATCATTCTGCGAGCTTACAGCTACAGAATCAATTTGAATCTCTCTCCCTTATCAAGGAAGAAGAGGAAGAGCAGCTGGGACAGTCCTCAGAGACATTGCAGAGGACCCCGAGAGTACCACCGCAGGGAACAGCCATTGCTAAGTCTCAGAAGAGGCATGTGGTGGTGGTGGGGGGGGTTTCCTTGTTGAGGGGTACAGAAGCAGTGGTTTGTGGGCCTGACAAAACCACTGCTTTTGTGTGTTATTTCCCTGGGGCAAAAATCCGTGATGTGAAAGTCAGGCTGACAAGACTTGTCAAGCCTGCTGACTATTGCTCCTTCCTCTTGGTCCATGTGGGAACCAATGATACTGCAAGAAATAGCCTTCAGAATATCAGAAGGGATTATGAGGCTTTGGGTAGGAAGCTGAAAGAGCTGGATACACAGGTTGTTATCTCATCTCTTCTCCCAGATGAAAGGCATGGTCTAGGAAGGGAGAGGAAGATAGTAGATGTGAATAACTGGTTCCATAGATGGTGCCACCAAGAATGATTTGGATTCTTGGATCATGTTCCATGAGGGAGGACTTCTGGCAAGAGATGGGCTGCATCTCACACCAGTTGGCAGAAACATTTTTGCCATTAGTCTCAAACATTTGATCAGGAGGGCTTTAAACTGAGTCATCTGGGGGAGGGAGATAGTATCTTGGAAGGTATCTTGGAAGGCAGGAGTACATCATCGACTGGAGATAATAATCAAAGTGTTATAGAGGGAACAAGGCAAATGATGCAAGGACCCAACAGTGAGAGGCAAAAAACCTCACACATATTAGCAATTATTGTATGCTATCCAGGCAGCAAGTGGGGAGGACCCATGCTCTTAGATGTCTCTACACTAATGCACAGAGCATGGGAAATAAACAAGATGAACTTGAACTCCTAGCACAACAAAGCAAATATGATATAATAGGCATCGCTGAAACCTGGTGGGACGAGCCTCATGATTGGAATGTAGGAATAGAGGGGTATAACCTTTTTAAGAGAAATAGGCCAAACAGGAAAGGAGAAGGAATAGCATTATATGTCAGGGATGTTTACACCTGTGAAGAGATCCAGGACTTAAATCCTGGAAGCCAAGTGAAGAGCATCAGTATAAAAATTAAAGGGGAAGGAAACAACAGGGATGTTATTGTGAAAGTCTACTACAAACCCCCAAGTCAGACTGAGGAATTGAATGATGCTTTTCTAGAACAGATGACCACACACTCAGAAAGGAGAGATGTAGTAGTGATAGGTGACTTCAACTATCCTGATATTTGCTGGAAGTCAAATTCAGCCAATACTTCAAGGTTTAGCAAATTCCTCACTTGCCTCGAAGACAATTTCTTTGTCCAAAAGGTGGAAGAGGCAACAAGGGGAGCAGCTATTTTAGATCTGATCCTAACCAACGGGGATGACCTGGTAAATGGGATACAAGTGGTGGGATCATTAGGTGGGAGTGATAATGTTCTCTTAGAGTTTCTTATACAGTGGAAAGGAGAAGCTAGGCATAGTCAGACACTCATTCTAGACCAGGGGTAGGCAACCTTTCCCCTCTAAGGGCCGAGGGACTTCAGCTCCCAGAATCCCAGGAGCTATTGGCCAACATGGGACTATTGGCCAACATGGCTGAGGCTTCTGGGAGCTGAAGTCCCTCAGCCCTTGAAGGGGAAAGGTTGCCTACCCCTGTTCTAGACTTTAGGAGAGCTGATTTCAATAAACTTAGGGAAACACTGGGAGTGATCCCATGGTCAGGAATACTAAAGGAGAAGGGAGTTCAAGATGGATGGGAGCTTCTCAAAAAGGAGGTACTGAAGGCACAATCTCAAACTGTTCCAATGAGAAAGAAAAATAGGAGGTGTCTCAAGAACTACTTAAAAATGGGAGAGAAAACAAACTAATAGATATATCACAAATCACTTAGTACCACTACAATTGGATACAACACAGCTGAGCCATATCTTATAGAATCTATATATATGGTGACTAATAAATCCAACAACAATTGAAAACTAATGACAAAAACCATGCAAGGATGTACAATACTACAGTGGATAATTCTTCTATTTAATCCAAAATTGATAAATATAAGATGATAATCCCAATAATGTCAGTTCAATAAGCAGAAACCACTGCTTCTGTACCCCTTAACAAGGAGTCCCCAACCACCACCACATGCCTCCTCTGAGGCTTAGCAGTGGCTGTTCCTAGTGGTGGTACTCTTAGGGTCCCCTGCACTGTCCCTGAGGACTGTCCCTGCTGCTCTTCATCTTCATCCTTGATAAGGGAGAGAGCTTCAAATAGATTCTGTAGCTGCAAGCTCCCAGAACAATCCCTGGTTTCCCTCTTTATCTTTATCAATGTCTTGGATGAAAGAATACGGGGCATGTTTATCAAGTTTGCAGATGACACCAAATTAGGTGGAATGGCTAATACCCCAGATGAAAATTCAAAATGACCTTAATAGATTAGAAAGCTGGGCCAAAGCTAACAAAATGAATTTCAACATAGAGAAATGTAAGGTACTGCACTTAGGGGGAAAAAAAATGAAATGCATAGATATATGATGGGGGACACCTGGCTTAACAAGACTACTTGTGAAAGGGATCTAGGAGTCCTAGTAGACCACAAGTTGAACATGAGTCAACAGTGTAATGTGGCAGCTACAAAGGCCAATGCAATTTTGGGCTGCATCGATAAAAGTATAGTATCTAGATCAAGGGAAGTAATAGTGCCACTGTATTCTGCTTTGGTCAGGCCCCAACTGGAATACTGTGTCCAGTTCTGGGCACCACAATTCAAAAAGGATGTTGAAAAACTGGAGCATGTCCAGAGGAGGGCAACTAAAATGCTGAAGGGTCTGGAAACCATGCCCTATGAGGAACGACTTAGGAAACTGGGTATGTTTAGCCTGGAGAAGAGATGGTTAAGAGGTGATATCCCTATTTAAATATTTGAAGCGATATCACATTGAGGAGGGAGCTAGTTTGTTTTCTGCTGCTCCAGAGACTAGGACCCGGAACAACAGATGAAAGCTACAGGAAAAGAGATTCCACCTCAACCTTAGGAGGAACTTCCTGAAAGTGAGAGCTGTTCAACAATGGAACACACTTCCTCAGAGTCTCCTTCATGGAAGGTCTTTAAGCAGAGCCTGGATGGCCATCTGTTAGGGATGATTTGGTTTTGAGTTCCTGCATGGCAGGGGGTTGAACTGGTTGGCCCTTGTGGTCTCTTCCAACTCTATGATTCTAAGTTATTTATGACTGATGGCAACCCTAATGTGAACCTGTCATTGGTTTTTAGCAGCAAGATTTGTTTGGGGGGGGGGGTTTGCCATTGCCATCCTCTGAGGCTGAGAGAATGTGACCTGCTCAAGATCACCCAGTGGATTTCCATGGCTGAGCCAGGGTTCTAATCCAATGCTCCAGGGTTCTAATCCAATGCTCAAAGCTCTACACAATGCTGGCATATTGAAGCATATTGCTGACAAATGTATAACAGGACTGATGCACAATAGGATCAATGTGCATCGGTCTCAATGCACATTGTATCAGTCCCAATGTGCATCAGGTGCCAATGCACATTGGACACTTTGTGAGTTTCCTATTACACTTCTTCACAATTCAGTAGTCCCTCTGCTACTTAGCTAAGTAAACATAAAGTTACATTATGTAGGTAAAGGGTCATATAGGAGTCAGCAAGCAGGACTAGTGTTAGCATTTGTATAGTATGCAGACTGTTCTGGAAGCCTTTTAAGCTGAACAGTGGAGCTCAAAGTCTACAAACAAATAAACTATGATTAAAGCTAACTGCAAATGGCAGGGCTTGTTAATGAGTTTAAAGAGAAGCTAGACAGGGACAACAATTTAGACAACTATTGGACACAATGGGCCTTTGCAGACTGCTAGAAATAGTGCAAATTGAGACCACTTTAACTGCCCTGGCTCAGTGCTAGAGAATCATGGGAACTGTATTTTTTTCTGAGAAATTGAACCTTCTCTGTCAGAGAGCTCTGGTGCCACAATAAACTACAGTTCCCATGATTCCTTAGCACTGAGTCAGGGCAATTAAAGTGGACTCAATTTGCACTATTTCTGGCAGTCTTCAAAGGCCCAACGTCTCCTATCTATTCCTTTCCTCTGGAACAAGGTGTGACTTTCCTCTGGAACAAGGTGTATTGGTTATGGCAACTAGGGCTGTTGGGAATTTCGGTCCAACCCCATCTGGAGAGAGCGCATGATTCCCAACTGCTTTAGAACATCAGAAAGACTATCAAAATAAAAGACATAACACATTTTTGTATCCTTTGGTTCTTGGTTCACTATGTATTAAGAACAGCAGAGATTTGATAGAACCTCTACTGCTCCATAACCTGTCTAAGATATAAATCTTTTAAAAGTTTAAAATTTTGTGTTTCATTTTTATCTTATTCTATGCCAAACACATATACATCATACATAGATCTCAAATGCATAGCTTCCAATTGTCCTGATTTAGCAGGGACAGTCCCAATTAATCATCTGTTATCCCAGTTTTGCAGATGCTTTTAAAATACCTCTCCTCATTTCTTTCACCTCCTCCCACTTTCCCCTTTTTGTCCTCAGCTTACTTCAATTGCTATAGGCAGAGTTAAAAGTGAGAAAGTAGTTTGCATGCAATTAATTCAGCAGGAGGGAGGGGAAGGAAGGAGGTAGAATCTTGCCCTTCCAACTAAGCTTAGGCAAAAGTAAACTGTTGCATCCTCTTCTAGCTTGACTGTTCTTCCTGGTGAATATCTTTTACCATCTTGACCACACTCTGATGTTGCTTGAGCACACATGTCAACAGGCACACGGTGTAGGACAGGGTCGGGGTGGAGTTGGGGCGGCCGGCTTGCAGCTATCCCACCCCAACTCCACCCCCAGGCCGGCCCTTTAGGTTGGTCTGCAACGGCCCTTAGACTGCTGCCACACAGCAAAATTAATGCAGTTTGACACCTGTCCTGGCTCCATCCTATTAAGTTCTGGATTCATAGCTTTGTGCAATATTTAGTCTTCTCTGTCAGAGAGCTCTGGTGCCACAACAAACTACACATCTCAGAATTCCACCGGACAATTCAAATGGTGTCAAACTACATCACTGCTGCAATGTAGATGAAGCCCTAGAGCAGGGGTAGGCAACCTTTCCCCTTTAAGGGCCGAGGGACTTCAGCTCCCAGAATCCCAGGAGCTATTGGCCAACATGGGACTATTGGCCAACATGGCTGAGGCTTCTGGGAGCTGAAGTCCCTCGGCCCTTAAAGGGGAAAGGTTGCCTACCCCTGCCCTAGAGTATATAGTGTGAATTTAATGTACAGCTTGCTGAAAAAACATACAGGTACTTAGTGTTGCCAGATCTCAGGGCTTGGCTTCAAGTCCCCAGTTTTCATGGTTCACTTCCAGGTAGGAGACAAGGTTATAAATTATCTATTTGTGTAGGTTCATTCGGTTGATACTTAGTTCAGAGCACTTAAGGACTCGCCAGGGGTTCTCCCTGGGTCTTAGGTTTTAGCCCACAAACCTCAGAGCTGGGACTTTCCTGGACTGGCAATACTACAGGGTCCTGAGTCCGCTCCAGAGATACAGGAGAACATTACATTCCAAACATCTGGAATCAGAATGTTCCAAATAACAGAGCAATGGTTGATAGATCAGTTGCAGGCATTTAAATTGTACATGTTAAAGGTCCACTTTTTGACACAGAGTGTTCTTTTGATTTGAAGGCCTTCCAGCTGTTGGTATGGAAAGGCCTTTACCTGAGCGCCTGGAGATCAGCTGCCAGTCAGGGCAGAGTATGGATGGACACCTGCAGGCAGACCAAGAAATATGGGACAGGGGGAACCCTGTTGGGAGTTGCCAGAAACCCCTAACTGGTTTTGGGGCAGAATGTGTGTTTTAATGTTAAATTGTTCAGGGAGAAGTTGTAACCTATTTAAAAGGTGAATTTTTGCTCTTGGAGGTCTCTGGCACAGGCAATTCACCCTCTTTTTATTGATCAAAATGGAGTAAGGGCCCTGGAGGAGTCAAGATTCACAAAAATAATCTTGGGGGCCACGTGAAGCCCCATAGAGATACCTTGCCCATTCCTGGTGTGGGCAGTGCTGAAGGAGAGATGGACAAATAATCTGGGCTTGGTAAAATGCTCTTTCCTTCATTCCAGACAGAGGCCTCTTGAGAAGATTATAACCCTTAGAAGACACTATCTACACTCAAGTGCTGTTACTCATTACTCAAAGGCCTACATCCTAATTATCTTTTTGGAGAGCTTTCTGCTCCCTCCCCAAATGCAAACAGGAAAGTCCTTTATCACAAAAAAGAAGCCACTTCTCTATCTTTTAAAAGCTACTTGATCAAAGGCTTCACCCTACTACCAGGTCTTCAACCTACAGCCCCCATCAGACTAAAGGAATATCTGAACTCCTCCTGAGACTGAGGTTTAGCTTGAATGTTATTTTTACTCCTAGTCTTCATATCCTCTCCATAAAACATTTAAGAATTCTTATGCTCATTCCAAAATATTAGAGCAGGATGCAATTAAGTAAAATTAACAAGAGGAGTCAGATGGTCAACAGATAAAAATTGGCTCAAATAAGGTATCACACAGCAGTGAACTCCAGTAACATGAATGCATAGCTCTACTTTTTAAAAACACAAGTAGATTGATAATTATCTTCTCAATTACTTGTTCTAGAAAACTAAGGGCCTTTACAGACTGCCAGAAATAATGCAGCTTGAGGCCACTTTAACTGCCCTGTCTCAGTGCTAGGGAATCATGGGAACTGTAATTTATTGTGGCACCAGAGCTCTCTGACAGAAAAGGCTCAGTGTCCCAGGAAAAAAATACAATTCCCATGATTCCCTAGCACTGAGCCAGAGCAGTTAAAGTGTCCTCAAGTTGCACTATTTCTGGCAGTCTGTAAAGGCCCTAATTTTGCCATATTCTCTCTTCATAATGAAATAAACCAAAGCTGCAATCCTGAACACATAAAATAAGTACTGTGGAACAAAGTGGGATTTATTTCCACACCAGCAGGTAAAATATACTAGATTATAGGTTTTGCTCTGATTATTCACTTGTAGTAACTTGGGGACAAAAAAGTTGCTACTCTTCAGAGTGCTTAGAAGCCACAAAACTGAAATCTCTGTGTAACACAGTAAACTATGGGCCTTGGCAGACGGCTTATTGAGCCGTCTCCGAGGCAGGGAAGAGGAGGGGCAGCCGCACGCGCGGCGCCCCTTCCTCTTCCCGAGGTTGTCCTCGGAGCCGCCGGCCCTCCGCACGGCCGGCGCTCCGGGGACAACCTCCCACCGCAGCGACCGCACACGCTGTGGCGGAAAAGTCAGGGAAAGTGCGCCCTATGCGTTTAGGGCGCACTTTCCCTGACTTCTAAAAGGAGCGCCAATTTGGAGCTCCTTTTAGGAACACCGCAGGAGCGCCGCGGTGCGGAGGCTGCGGTCCAGCGGCGCTCCGTCTGGCGGCGTCTGGGAAGCTCTCGTCTGCTTCCCCCCTGAATCCTTTTGCTTTCTTTGCATTACATTCTTAGGCAATAAATATACCTTTAAAAATGGAGGGTCACTTCAGGAAAAAAAACAACAAACCAAAGATTGGTGCACTTCCTCCAAATGGACAGGAAAAGTGGAATAAAGGAGAAATCTATTCATTTTGCACCTAATTATGTACTTTCAAGCCATTACAGAAATAGAAACAGTTATCTTTTGCAATTCATCATTATCTAGATTTTACAATGCAATTCCCCATTAAAATATGTATACCCAGTGTTTTTCTGCCCAAAACTTGTTTCTTATCAGAACCAAATCTGTGGCCTATGACATACTTCTCAAAAGATGGTGAAACTGTTTGCAAAAACTTGGGATAGAAAAATGCAAAGATTTTTTCATTAAAACAAACACAGAGACAGACAGTGATTCAGAAATGTGATGAACTGAAAAACTTAAAAGAAACCAAAATTGCCACATCTGTTTATCCCTCCTTCACTTCCAATTTACTATTAAGCACAGTTCACCACAATATATAAGCGGATACATCCTGGATTGTGAACTGTGATTCTCTCCAAATGAGAGCCAGAAGCCATCAATGGGTTTGATTGCTACCATTGATTTGGATAGAATCTCTAATTTTAGTCTGCTAAGTTAGGTGTCATGAAAAATGGTGGCTTATGCTGAATAGGAAAGGGAGAGGAAAGATATGTGTGACAGGGAGAGAGGAGGAAGAATGACAGCCATGGCTCAGTTCTGTCTTGAAGAACCTTATGAATTTACTCAGTTCAATGTATCATAACAAACCATTAACTTCTGCACTGAATATCTTAAATATGCCCTTTCAGGAGAGTATACAACTGAAAAAATACTGGTTAATTGGAAGGGTTAAGGTACAAACCCCATTCAAACACATTACCCATAAACTGCAGATCAGGCAGAGAGAATATAGAAGGATACATGGGAACTGACTGTGGTCCATTTCTGTTTGGAGCAATGTTGCTGTGGAATATTCGGAATATATCCATTTTGGGTTTCTCCATTATGCAGAGCACATATCTGACAAAGGCCTCTTTTGGGAAAATATGTTGTGAGTCACAGATTGAGTTCTGATAAGAAATAAGGTTTGGGCAGAAAAATACTGGATGATGTGGAAATTGTATGGATGGGATTTCTTCACAAGTTTCATTCCAAAGTATCATTTTGGAAAGGTTTTTCTGCCCACATCTTGTAAATACATTTATTTATCTCTCGTTTCCCCCCCCACACACACACACACACAATGTTCCAGCTCCTTGGCCACATTTTTTAACCATAATGAGCTTTGGAGATCAATGCTGTTGCTTTTTTCAATGTCATAAGGCCATGCATAATGTGAGAACATCATGGATGTATGTCAATGGGAAATTATAGAGTGTCCCAGAGAAGCCAGACTCAGTGGCAATGAGAACATGGGCCTATGAACAAAGAAGAAGGAAAATAGTAGAGAGGAGCAGCATGCAGCAGAGGAAGAAAAGACAGCTGAACAAGATATAAGTAACATGTATGGTGCATCGTCCATAATGGAAGCATAGTTCTACATAGCATACATTCTTCAAACCTCAAAGCAGGTTACAAAACTGATTAAACCCAATATAATAGACAACATTTTAAGAAATCTCCCTTTAGGAACAGGGACTATAAGTCATTGTCATAGAAAATTTCTCCCATCAGCTGCCCACAGAAAACGTGTCAGACTTCAGCACAAAGTTGAAAACAAGGACCTCTAACCACTCCACCAAAACAAAGTAACTGGTTGTCAGGATTGACAGGTTTTGCCTGCTATAGCACTCATGTGTTTTATAGGAATCTTTAGCCAGGAGTGTTATTTTAAGAGATGAGCAAATGGGGAAACCCCACGGCCTAGCTAGTAAAATATGAACTTAAGGTGCAATGAAGCACTCATAAATATGATGCTGAACAAGGGGATTCATTGTTTCAAATGACCTCCTTTTTTTTCTTCTCTTCTGATCTCAGCCTCTCTGTGTGCGTCATGGCAGTCCTCATCCTTTAACCTGTGGTTTTCAGAAAGCGAGCGACTATGTTATTTATGGCCAGAAGCATTAGTAGTTGCTCTGTGTACTCCCTGTACACATGCATACTGAGAAGGGATGGGGTCTTTCTGCATATGTTTTACTTTGCCAGGATGAAAGAGTTTGCCTCTGGAACTAACATGGTTACTGTTCTCTAAAGAGATCTGGGCAATTCAAATCCCTCCTTCCACTCCCAAAGTTGCAAGGCAAACTAAATGGAAAGGTCCTTCCCTCTACATCCCACAGCTGAACCCACCCTTTCTTAAAGGCATATAATCAGATTTGATTCTGCATGTTATGCTTTTTCTAGAACATTTCCCCCACCCTAATTATTGCTCTCTTTCATCCCCTAAACGAAACCCACCCCAATTAAAATCTATTTACTTGCAGGTCAAGCCATGCAAGTGAAGGCAAGTTCACAGGACTGTGAGTTAAAGAGAAATGGCCTGAAGCATTTTCCTGTCAGAAGTGAAGCACAAAATACTGCCTCCTCTAATTCCATGTACAGAAGCTAACTGGACTAACACCTGGGTCTTACTTTAAAACTTTTCATGAGTATTCCCCACTTCATCTGAGGGCAACAAGCTATCCTTGCAGATGCAGGGCAGGGCAGGCATGTCTCACACAGACATCTGTCTTCTTCTTTTTCTATTACTTATAATAAGACATCCATGCAATGCAATACATAAACAATACATACTTACATAAATACCATATATAACAGACACATACCCAAATCTTGTTTTGATATTCTAAGATGGTATGGTCACCCCATTTCCATGTAGATCTTCTGACATCTCACTGCCACTTTTTGCCCCTCAGCAGCTGCTCCCCAAGGTAGCTGCTTCATTCTTCTTAAAAGAAGGGCCAGCCCTGGAGAAATTATTACCAGAGGCTATGTGTCTCACCTCACCTCATCTCTCAAGAAAACAATAGCAGCACTTGATCTGTTAACTCTGTTGCCACTGTGTTCCTTCAAGTCATTTCTGACTTATGTCGACCCTAAAGGTAACCCTATCATGGGGTTTCCTTGGCAAGATTTGTTGAGGGGGGTTGCCTTTGCCTTTCTCTGAGGCTGAGAGAATGTGACTTGCTCAAGATCTCCCTGAAGCTAATTTCTAGGGGCTTTATTGTGACTATGGAGATTATCACATGTGAAAAAGGATGGGAGTGAAGCAGATTGCTCCCGTCCTTATCGCACAAAGATTACAAGACAACGTCATGCTTATCCCATCATTATCCCATCAATGAAGTGGAACTGTCATGTCACTTTTTCATTAATGGAAGTTTCCATTAATGAAAAGTGATGGGACAATTCCACTTCATTGATGGGATAATGATGGGATAAGTGTGATGTGTGTGATAATCTTTGCACGATAAGGATGGGAGCGATCCACTTCACTGCTGTCCTTTTTCACGTGTGATAATCTCCTATGTCAAACAGGATATTGGTTTTACGAATTAGTGGTCATCAAAGGGTTAGAGAAACAAAAAATAATGGTACAAAGCTCACCCAAATGATATTCACTTTAGAATTTATGTGGTGGTAGTAGAGAGCCAGAGTGGTTTTGAGTGTTGGACGATGACTCTGGAGACCAGGATTCAAATCCCACTGGGTGACCTTGGGCAAGTCACCCTCCCTCAGCCTCAGAGGATGGCAGTGGTAAATCCCTGCTGAAGAAACTTGCCAAGAAAACCCTATGATAGGGTCACCATACGTGAAAAATTACTCAGAGGCACACAACAGCCACAGAGTTTCCATGGGCTGACTTGCACAAGAAGCTGATTCTTCATCCCTACTCCCATGCATAGACACAATGTTGCCTTCATACATAGGGAGGGGAAGTTTGAACCTTGCCATTCCACCTGCTGAGATGGAGAAAAGGAAGAGTGTTGGACACTTTGCACACAGAAGTTTGACTGCTTGCATAGGTACATGCACAGGCATGCGATTCTCCATTCCACCTTGTGTGGACTTCAGGACAAAAATTTGCCCACTCCTGTTCCTGTCAGTTCATCATTTTTCAAGCCCAAGTCTCCATTTGTAAGGGAAGACCATCTCCCTTTAGTGATGTCACCTATATTCAATAAGTGATCAGCTGAGAATAAGTGATCAATATGAATTTTCCTTTGGTCCAGAAATTCCTCACTCACACATTTATTTTTTTAACCTCAGGGATTCTACTATCCTTTACACTTTTACAGCTCCCTTTCCTCAGGCAATTCACTTTTCTTGGGCTCCCTCTCAAATAAATAGGTCTCCTCACAGGATCTTCACAACCATAGATTACAATTTACCTCTCCTGCCAATTTGCTCTTTGTGTGGTCTGCCTATTATGGTAAAAAGTACAGAAAGCAAGGTGCCTGGGGTCTACCTTCCCCACATTTCATAACATTGAAATTCAGTCTTAATAAGACCATATTTGATTGAATCGCCTTTTAAAAAAGGAATGTAATTCATAGCACTATATTGTACCTTGGCTCCAGCCCTGAGTACCAATCACCCACTGTAGGAAATTTCCAAGTTCAAAAAATAAAAATAAGTCATGCGTGATGCTAGGACAACATTATAAATATTGTTTTTGTGCTCTCTTGGGGACAGGGTGAATTCTCTGTGTTTGTTTAAGTTGACCTTTAAAGCCTTAAAATGACCAGAATACGTAAAGCATGGGAGCACTGGAGTGCTATTTTAGGGTCCTCCTGATGTAACGCAGACCATATCATTCCCTGCAAATGCATACCCTCCAACATTTCACAGATGAAAAGCAGGACATGTGGGGACAAGCAACATTATTATCAAGATGGTGGAAGTTATTAATGAAGAGGACACACAAGCTAGGATAGGCCATAGCTGTTTGGCTTTGCCTGAGCCTACTGGCTTCTCTCCTTTCTACTGATTTAATTGAGAGCAAATGATTTGCACTTTGAACTCAGTTTGCAAGAATGGAAGTAAGCTGAGGACAAAAAGGAAGAAGTGGGAGGAGGAGAGAAAAACCAAGACATTGACAACAGATTAACTGGGACTGTCCCTGCCAAACTGGGACAGTTGGAGGATATGTAGTTGACACTGGAAGTAATATTTTGGTAGCTTCCAGTAGCTCCCCCCCCCTTTATGCGGCTTGTTGGTTGTTTCAGGACAAGGATATGAAAATAAGGGAGAGAGCCTTCTTAATCCTGGCACTCCATTTTCATAATACATCAGCTAAATGGAGTGTCAGAATGTAACATTTTAATCTTTTCCACACCAAGCAAAGGCATTTCTTTTTCCACAGATATTTTAGATTTAATCAGATCAAGGACTTTTTAATAATAATAATAATAATAATAATAATAATAAGAATATGTATTTATATCCCACCCCTCTGCAAAGCAATCGGGGCAGCTAAATCTCTATTGCATTTTTTAAAAAATTTTAAACTGTGTTGCTGTATGAACTACCCTAAGAACATTTGTGTTGCAAGGGTGGCCTATAAACTCAGTAAATAAAATCAAACAACACCAGACCATATTGTTTCAGGCTTGCCTCCTTTGCATATGTGTTGAAGTCTCATGATTTGGAACTTAGTAGCAAAGAAGCAATGATCCTCACCCATGGTTATTTAGGTAATGTGTTGCCCTGCTCTACCTGCCACACTACATTTGATAGAAAGTGAACCATTCCCAAAGAATTACAGCCCAATAATGGCCTCTCGAGTGGCCAATTCCCCTGCCTCCCCGATTTTAAAATATATTCTCCCATGATGTTCATAATTGCCCAAATCTAGGCAAGGGAAACTTTACCCATTACTATCTACTTCACAGAAATGTTATGAGGATACTGGAAGAACTTAAAAGCATATCAATAGGAGTGAGAATAAAAATGAAGTTAAAGGTCAGTGAGACAAATACTTAGAAAGTGGCTGCATACTTTAATCAATTAATCAGCTTTCAGCCCCAGCTCAGAAGCCTATGTGGATTACAAGATCTTGGGCATGTTGATCATTTCCACCAGCTAAATTGCTACGGCAGTTTACATAGGAGATTATTGCATGCCAAATCCTCACTGGGATAGACGCCAGTTGTAACTGTCACTGATGGGATCTTATTGCACTGCCCCTTGCCCGGGCATGGGGTACTGCAATAAGATCTGTCAGTGATGGTTACAACTGGTGTCTATCCCAGCAGGGATTTGGCATGCAATAATTTCCATGGACAAAGGAGGTTCATTTGTGCACATGTCTTGATCCAAGAAACAGAAAATTTGCCTTTCCTTCCTTCCATTTTGTATCTCAATCTAACAGACACTTTGTCTTTCTGAACAAAATAGTGTCATTTATTTGGGTGTGTGTTAAAAAAATTGATGTGATTAATACATCACATTAACCCATCTTGAAAACTGTGAAATCTAACAACCATGAAAATGATCCAGGCCAAAATCCTATGTAATGTTAGCAGAAAAAAAGAACAGCATACTGATAGAGCTCAGTTGGTTTCTCCAATTTTGTAAGCAGTAACACATTTGTTCTTATGCTCCCTAGGCATGCTACCACTTGTGAAGTAGTTGCACAATGGCTGGTTTAGGTGGTTGGTGCCCTAGAGCAATCCCCAAACAGGACCCCCTTTGTGCCACAGAGGTGAGTCATTCTAGCACAGGTCGTGTAGAAATGAAATATGCAACACATAAACTGCAAAGAGCAGCACTGAAATCTTCATGAACTAGGGTTACCAGTTCAGGATCATCCCAGGCCCTCAGGTTCATGGGCCAAACCTGAGGCCTAGGAATGGCCTTTGCTGGTGTTATCAAGTGTTATGTATTAAGCACACTTGCTCACAGATTGTCATTCAAACACACATACAGAAAGAAAGAAAAGAAAAGAAAAGAATGATTATGGAAATCAAGACAGAAGTCTTAACTAAAGTGTCTGTTGCTAGATCAAGGTGAAATGAGGGAATCATTCCTTCTTGCCTCCTTAAGGATCAAGAACACTGGATGTAGCTCACTTGGTTCTAAAGGTGATCTACACTGTAGAAATAATATAGTTTGACACCACTTTGAGTGCTGTAGGTCCATCCTATGGAATTCTGGGGTCTGTAATTTTACAAGATCTTTAGCCATCTCTGCCAAAGAGTGCTGGTGTCTCACAAAACAACAAATCCCAAGATTATGTGGGATGGAGCCATGGCAGTTAAAATGCTGTCAAACTGCATTATTTCTACAATATAGAAGGTGGATGCAGAGCAGAAGGAAGGGTGAGCCCTGGTACCACAATGACTGGGGTGGCAGGAGGAAACTAAAGGCCTAAGCAGACTGCCAGAAATAGTGCACATTAAATTGAGGCACTGCCCTGGCTCAGTGCTAGGGAGTCATGGGAATTGTATTTTTTTTTCTCGGACATTGAGCCTTCTCTGTCAGAGAGCTCTGGTGCCTCAATAAATTACAGTTCCCATGATTCCCTAGCACTGAGCCAGGGCAGTGCCTCAATTTAATGTGCACTATTTCTGGCAGTCTGCTTAGGCCCTAAGTAAACACGTGACTTCCCGTGGGGCATCTTAGCAAGCTACAGCAACAAGTAAATTAAACCTTGTAGCATGCTGCTACTCTAGTACTTATGCTGGAGATTTGCACCCAGCCCTTTCTTCTGGCCTTCCTAGCTGCCATTGCCCTGGCCTTGAAGGGAGAGAAGAGCAGCCTGCATTCATCCCATCACCATATTCTTTTCCTTGCAGGTTGTGTCTTTTTAGATTGTAAGTCAGAGGGCAGGGAACTGTCAAATTAACAATTGCAAGCTGATAATGTAAAGCACCATGTACACTTTTGGCACTGTATAAAACAACAACATTATTGATGGACCAATTATTTCAACGGATCTGTGCATGACTGTTTTCCCCTTCCCCTGTCCTTCAGCTTTACTTAAACAAGATAGTTAAGGTTATTATGAATAGGCTCAGCTTTGGCACGGTGCTGAGTATGAAGTCAAGAAAAAGGGGAGGAAATATGTGAGAAATGGTGGCAAAGACAAGTAGCAGTCAGCTGTCTTTTAAAGCCCCAGAGGTGTCCTGATGGTTCTTATTAACAGCGTACAAAGTCCCTAATGCAAATTTTTGTTCAAAAGAAAAGGAGGCAGGAAAAGAAGAAAATACAGGGCAGGATGTGACTGATCTCTATGCAATAAGGAATATTATAGAGGGAGTTGATAGCAAGAATATGTTCTTCCAATGAAATTGATTTGTGAGAGGCTCAAGACACAGCACTCATGAAATTCAGCCATAAAATGACTGAAATGACCACTGGTTTATAGCTTTTCAGCAGGTTAAGCACATTCATGAAAGAAAGCTCTCTCTGTAGCTATTAACAGAGTTGTTGGGAAAAGCTGTTTTTTTCTAATGGCCACACTATCTGGGGGATTCTGGGAGATATAATATTCCTCTCGCCCAAAAGGATGAAGTTCCTATCAGTGACCCAGGGTGATTGCACCCTTTGCTTTAATGGACAATTATCTTAACAATTATTTCCCTTTGATGTGTGAGCACTTCACATATGCAGAGGTGTTGTGCATTTTATTAAAACTGAGCAATTTTTAAGAACAATGTTTCCCAGTTTTGAAGAGAGTTCAGTTCTGGCTCTAACATGTGTATTGGATTCTTGTTGCCTTTGGATTCATGCATTACTTTTGTATGTTTGTTTATTACTCAGAAATTTCCCCAACATTTCTCATATTGATGCTACTGATTTCCCTTTGATGTCCCCCTTTATATAGTATAGAAGGTGTGACACATACTTTATAGTATAAAAGTATAACTTTTGAAATTTAATTAATCTTTACATTAGGGTATAGACAAGATAATGCAGTAATACAGCATAGATGAAAATAAGCAATCTACTGTACATGTAAGTAAAACATATGTCACAATGGGTCAGGTATATAAAAGTAATCCTGGCTCCAGGCAATAGATGAAAACTGGTAGATAAGTGTTTGTTTAGGTGGTACCCAAAATAGTTGATGGATTGAGACCAAAATCTTAGCAGAGTCTTTTGTTTGGTCCCATGAGATAATGCACCAAGTTGAGTGATCCTGAACAAGCATGTAAATTTGTATAGCATAACAGGTAGGCAGGCACTTCAAGTTACAGTATTTAAAAAAAAAAGTGAAAGAGTTTTTTGGAAGCTTTAAGACTACCGAGTTTATTTCAGCATAAACTTTCATGGCTTCTGATTCACTTCTTTAGATGCATATGCTATTGGTGAAATAAACAGATTAGTTTTAAAGATGCCACAAGGAGCCTTCCTTCTTTTTTCATACTAAAATAGCTGATTCAAATTAGAGAGCCAGTGTGGCATAGTGGTTTGAGTGTTGGACTACGACTCTCGGGACCAGGGTTTGAATCCCAGCTCAGCCATGAAACCCACCTTGGGCAAGTCACATGCTCTCAGCCTCAGGGGAAGGCAATGGCAAACCTCCTCTGAACAAAGCTTGCCAAGAAAACCCTGTGATAGGTTCACCTTAGGGTCACTGTAAGTCGGAAATGACTTGAAGGCACACAGTACACACAGTTCAAATTGACAGCCTAGGGAATAATTAAAACACTTTCATAAAAAAAGAAAGGGGAGGGGGAGAAATCTTTTCCCACAGACAATTACAGCTGCTGGGTTATTATGAAGACTGCTTCTGCTTGTGCCAGGAAGAAGAGATAGCATATTTTCTATGTGATAGCATGCTGTGAGATGATCTGAGGCAGTAGTGTTTGCTCTAGGCTGACACCACCTCTCAAAAAGGGAAGCCAAAGGATAGTGATGCTACTCCATCTAATTGCTGGCAAGACAAATGAGCAAGTAGTAGAAAAAGCCCCAAGCAGCTCCCTGCTCAAAGGGTTCCAGGTAATAGCAGTGAACTTTCTTCAGTGGAGTGGGTCTCGAGATATTCAGCAGGGCTGACTCCGAATGGGAACCTGGTAAAGTAAAGATGACAACTATATTCTAACTACTGTGCTTGTAAAAGCACTGTCTATGGCCCACAGCATTGCAAATTTCTAGCCTAGCAGTTAAGTAGACCCTGGGAAACAATCAGAGTAGCACACCCATCCCTAGCAAGTACCTCGCTGCCCACTATTATATGCCTAAGAGCTAGGGATTTCTGTCACAAAAGTCTTTGTGTCTGAAGGAGCAGGCATGCTTTTTCGTAATATTGCACAACACATCGTTTTCCAGGAAACAAGTGAGTTGCATTAACCAAATGGTTTTTTATGGATCATTTTAATCATGATCTGTGGCTCCCATTACTTGCTTTGTTTTGTTTTCTAGTAAAACATATATTGTATGCAACCCACAACGTCCTGCCTAAAGTCTGTGTTTAGTCTGAAAAATTTAATGACACTGAATAAACAAGTGGACCTACACTGATCTCTCTCCTAATGGTAAAAATATTAATAATTGCACATATTTTTTTACATTCACGCATAAGTGCTCATTGACCATGTGTTCCTAACCATTCGGAACATCAGGTTCTCCAGGATTATTGGTAACTTCTTTCAGGGTTTTTTTCCCCGAAAGAAAACTTTAGGTATCTTTTTAAATTAATAAAAGGGGGGGGGGATATTGTTTTCAATATACTTTTGGATAAAACCTTGATATAGTTAAGATTGTTTAAAGGAAATTGTATTAATGTGCATTGTTATATTTTCTGCACCAAATTTTCAAAATCATTACTCAAAGCTACCTTTCAGATGTTTTTGGGCTAGTATTTGTTACTTTACCCATGGATACAGACACACTCTGGAGACAATTAAAACAACAGGCATGTCAGATTAAGAAGAGCTTGCTGTTTATCTCAGTTTCATTTAAAAAAACAACAACACTAAAGCACAAGCAGAAGCAGTTTTCACAAGAATGGCAGATTTTTTTTTTCTTCCCTGCAAATTGAATTGGCCCTGCTTTTTCAAGGAACTGATTTGTGAAACAAGGAAGAAGACAAGACATGAACTTAAATTAAAATGATACAATCACTAGAGAAAACACAGATTCAAAAGACACCTATATGCTCATTGGAAAGATGCTGTATCTTTTTTTTCTACAATTGAAGGAGGATACCAGTTTCATTAGTAATTCCAATGACATGAAAGTGACTGTTTCTATAGATGTTGAAAGAATTCATTGATTCACTTATTAAGATAAGGGAATCCTGTTAATCTAAAAGGGAGGAAAAAAGTAGGCATCACAAACCCAAATCAATAACCCTTGCAAACTGCCATTCACTTACAGAAAATGAAACCAAGCTGAGGAACTCCTACTATCCAACTATTTGTTTTTCAGTAACAAAAAATGAGCATTAACAATTTGACCTTGTAATCAAATAAATTACTTCCTCATTTTTCACTTTCTTCAGCTTTGAAATATATACCATGCCCACAGAAGCGAAACTAACAAAACAATGAATTAAGGTGTATTTTGCTGAGGGTAAATGTAAGATCCTATAAATACCTCCCTACAAATTTAATTAACCTTTGAACAAGACACCAAGCATTCCTACTCAGCAACTCATATGTATTTTGACATGATCTACTCTTGTATAAAGCCTGTACATGTCCCATTGAAATGAATATAAGTAATAGAGAGGCCATTCTTGGCACATATTTGTCACCTTGGCAATATTAACAGAAAGTAGTCAATGATTTATTTGTAAATTGAAATTAGATTCATCTCTCTCTGACCTCAGCCTTTTACTGAAGTTTTTCTCAAGTGTGTATTGTCATAGACAATAGTTCCAAAACATCACACTTATTATTACTCTTCCCAATGAATAGACATGATGCTGCAGAAAGCAGTGTCAGTCTAGTAAATTGGTACACAACAGAGCAGGGAAGATCATAATTGCATGAAAGTTTTGAAAGTCAAATTTTAGAAGCAAGCAGACTGAATATTTCTCAAAACAATGTACAAAACAGGATGCAATCTGGTCGTGCAATCCTGCTTCCCTCAGTAAGGCATGACAGCCCTATTCTGTGACAGATGTGAATTCCATTGAAGAGCAAAAATAGGTTTCAAAAATTGTGCTGTAGGTGCTCTTTTTTGTTGTGGGTTTTTTTTTTTGTTTTGTTTTTTTTAGTTTTTTAAAGCCCTCACATTTTAAAAACAGAGGATGGGATTTCCCTACTTTGGGCTCCAACCCTATAGCTGGGAATAAGTCCACTAAACTTGGCATGCATAGGTCTGCACAGTTTAATGAAATACCTACATGATCATTTAGGGAAAAAAACAAAACAGAATTTCAGGCTTTCAGAATTTAAGTTAATGGCCTTCCCTTAGAACACCAGAATTCTGAGTGGTAGTAAAAGCAATTTAAATCTTAATTTCAGGAGAGCTCATTTTTCCTGTTAACTGCAGACATGCTTTTATAACTGCCTCTCAGGCATTTTAAGTTTTATTAGCAAAGCAAGGAAATAATATCAAAAATTATTTTAACAGAATTCATTAGTACAATTCAAACAACCTCTTGTTTCTCAAAAGATTTTTTTCCTTTTAAATCACATGTCCCAAAAGAATAATTTTACTACCTTAAGTGCACAGCAAATAGCATTTCTAGGACTTAACACTTCACATTTGTTATTTTTAGCGCATGAATTTTCAAGCAGTTGCAGTGGGCAAGTGCAATGATTAATGCAAATTCTTTATCACCTCAGAGGGGATTAATATATTGCAATTTGATAATGGCCCCCCACTTTAACACATCGAATACCAGCTCCAAAACAGAGCAATTTGATTGCCTCCGACTGAAAGTCAGAGTGACTTAAACAACTTCAGTTATATTTGTCATAAAACAAATATCTCAGAGGTGTCAGTCAGGACTGTATATTTTTCCTTTCTATATGTTAATCCAGAGTGTCATCTGTTGTCAGATTAATAAGAACAACAACAAAAGTGTTTACCTGAATTTGTAACTCAATTCTATAGATCATATATCCACTCAAAAATAAACTCCAATGAGTTCATTTGGATTTTTTCCTAGGTAAATGAATATAGAATTGCCCACATAAATGTTCTTACATGGCAATTATATTGGGATATTAATTATTTCGATTAAACTATTTAATTAGCCTAGATGAAGTCCTGACGTTTGACGTAAGTATTCTGAAAGCCTGAAATTCTGGGTTTTTTTTCTAAATGATCATGTAGGTATTTCATTAAACTGTGCATACCTATGCATGCCAAGTTTAGTGGACTTATTCCCAGCTATAGGGTTGGAGCCCAAAGTAGGAAAAATCACAAGTATATATAATATACAGTGGCAGAGGGCCACTGAAAGTGATTTGGATGCAGCCACTCAGAGAGCCAAATGATACATTTTACAGTTCATAGAAATTAAATATAACTAGGCATAGGATGCTTGAAATTTCAATATGTATGTATTCTCTAGCCATAGGAAAAGCTCTCCAAGTTATATAGAACATGGATGATTTTAAATATTGTATTTCTTTATTTATTTTGAATGTGGCATTATTGCCTGTATTTTGATAGCTTTGCAAATAAGGCAGAGGCAGGGATGTTATATTTGTTGAAGGCAAAAACTGATAAGAAATAACATAATTATCAAGGTTAAACTTGAATCAATTCGAGTGAAGAACCAAGCCATTAATGATCCTTGGAAACTTGTAGAGAAAACAGTAGGCATTTGCTTAACAGCAAATTAATTCAAAACTTCTAGTGGGGAAATAGTAGACATTTGCTTAACAGCAAACTAATTGAATCATGTGATTTAAACAAGAGGTACTGTTTTAATTTTCCTTCATCAAAGATCCATATCAGGTGTATATCTAAGTAAATTTTTAGTCTGTTTCAAGATCCAGGTCTTTAAGAAATATATTTCTACATATATATAAATATTTAAAATCACCCCAAAAATAGGGGAAGAGAAAGAACAATAGTGGGATTTGGAAGAAATATGAGAAATTAAACTCTCAAGAAACATCTTCTGAAAATCAAGTATTGCAAAAGTTTTAAAGCTTACTAGATTTGTGGATGCTTTTCAGTGAAGATAGAAAACAGGCATTCTGCTACCAATTAATTACCAAAATATTGTTATAGTGCTGGAGTATAAAATGTTCTTGTTTAATCATCCTAGAAGGAAAAGTGTCAGCATCTAAGGAGCATAGTAACCTACTATTTATTATTAAAGGAAATTTAGAAGACACACTCCTAACACATCATCCAAAAGGCAGCACAGCTTACTTACTGATGGTTAGGAAAGTCCAAGTAGTAAGCAACAATTAATCACACTTTGTACTGCTGTTCTATGAAATGTATGACTTCTCAGTTA
The DNA here is from genome assembly GCA_026167975.1 of Phrynosoma blainvillii. Taxonomy (NCBI): domain Eukaryota; kingdom Metazoa; phylum Chordata; class Lepidosauria; order Squamata; family Phrynosomatidae; genus Phrynosoma; species Phrynosoma blainvillii. Next base: position 171,615,535 of record JANUYF010000001.1, read on the forward strand.
AATCAATTTCAAAAATATTTGCTGATGAATTGATCAGACAGTGTTTACTGTAAACCAGCATATGAAAGATACTCTTCTGCAAAAAACCTTTTAATTGATAAACACAGATACTCAATAATTTGCCGCATCCTTAAAATGTCCTTTCTCATTAAAGCTTGACATGTAGCTTATTTTTCCATTATAAAGTGAATTGTAATCCTATGTCTTCCCCAAATTATTAAATATGTTCAAAACCAGCAGGAAGTCTTGAAAGCTCTCTCCATTCATTATGTTTCTGATGCTCACATTTTTGGTGTAAGCATTTTCCAAGTATGCAGGGAGGAGGAGAATAAACCCTTTAGGCATTCTTAAAGTAGACAAAGTGATTCTAAGTAGAATCTACAGTTGAAGGATGTAAAATAATAATGGGTGAACGCTGCACCCCATAATGCTAAAAAATTCAGGTTACAACTTCTCACAGGAAAAACATCAAGTGTCAAAGAAACATTAAAAATTAATTTAACAATGCAATCAGACACATTTACTGGGAGAATATGTCCCACTAAATAGTGTCATAAATGTATCCCAGTAAAATAAAACCCAAGCTCTGTATCTCTGACTCTCACTTACAAAATGTGTTCTCCCAAACTATTTTCATTTTTGCCTCTTTCACCACATAACTTTATATCCTTTAAACAATACAGTTAACTCATCCCTTGAAGCTTTGTCTTCACACTGAAAAATGGACAATCTACCACAGCACATATTTAATTATTATCATTATTACATGTCAAGCATCTTGCCCAAGGCTACCACTTCCTTTACACCAACGAAAGAAGGAAAACAGAAGCCAATAGAGGAGAACTATAGAAACTGACTTTATATAAACTGTGTGAGAAACCCTTTTTGACTCCCTCCATGAGCACCTACAGTGTAACTCCTTTTTACCAATAGCACAGCTTCATCTTGTAGTATCAGTACACATTCCAATTTTGGCTTTACAAGCAGAACAATAAGTTCTGACTCCTAGGTTGTCAAACACAGAGCAGGATTATTGTTAAGGGTGGGAGTGAGGGAAATGAAACATACCTAAATTGACAAAGCTCATGACCATATCTGCATCATTCAGAAAGTTGGTATCATGCAGGCTAGCTAAGGGAGGGCTCTGTGTGGTCAGCGGAGTTGTGCGTGATAAGTGTATTCTCCGAGAATATCCATTTGGAGATGCAGGGTATCCCTTCCTCAACCCTTTGCTCTCTCTGCCCAGTGTTCCCCGCAGTGAATATTCCAGTTCCTCAGTATCTTCTTCATTGGTCATAGCATTGTAAAGGTCCAGCATGAAGAGCGGTGCAGAAGATGCTTGTTTTCCAGGTGAAAAAGGCCTGGGTCTATGAGGTAAGCCCAGAATGGAAAGAATTTCTCTCTGGATCTCTCTTCGCTCGTGGTTCCGTAACCTCCGGTAAATAAAACTGGAATGGACATGATTGTCTCCTATGCCTCCTTTAGCAGAACTTATTAAAATCCAATAATTCCAGAGCAAGCTCACCAGAGCTCTGAGCACAGTTTGGTCCATATTTTGCTTTTAATCAAAACCAGTATTTTTTTTTAAAAAAAAATTATTTCCCCTCGCTTGTCTTGCTTGTTCTGATCTCTTGTGAAGTCTGGCTTCCAAATGGCTGGGGGATGGGGGAGGGAAAGATGAACTGTGAATTCATGTCAGCGTTGTCATCTCTGCACATAACATCTTGGTGATCTTATTTCTCCTCTTATTTAAATATTACAGAGATGCGTCAGGCAGCAGCTCTTTCTAAGAAAGCTGAAATTCAGACTTCCAATTTTCCACTGTTATTACAGTTTTTTCTGCATTGATGGAGCAGAAGACCAGAACTTGGTCAGTTGATGTAGACATTCCTGTTGAGAGTATAAAATAACCAGATTTTGTGATATAGTTGTAGGAGCAAGAGAGAATCTTCAGTCAGACTGGCATTCTCAGAGTAATCTTCTCCTGCTGTGGTATCTTATCAATTCACTAACCAATATCTTCTTTCACCTGGCATCTTTTCCTGAATCTCAGTCTGCAGCCTGATGGTGTGACATCTATTTCTCTCAGCAACCAGCTGAGATCATTAACATCTATAGAACATGCCTTAATGTCCAGCCAATCTGAAACATGTACCATGCATTTAAAAGACCTTTCCTTGCATTCACTCAAGGGGGAAAAAGGCCCCTTCTGAAAATTCACCTAACCTCTTCAGTTCCTTAACTGTTATTTCCACCTCTAGCAGGCAAAAACATAGCAGCTCCCTTCAAGAGAGATCTAAAAGCTAATGTAAGCACAACCCTGCTGGGAGAGAAGAGGCTTCTCATTGTAATTTGAAACGGGCAAAGGGGGGGGGGGGGATGGCTTAACCCTTCTGTTGCCACACAAAGCTATTTTCCCCCTTCAGTTTACAGTCCATTCTCTCAACAGGGTGAGATGACAACCCCTTCAAAAGAACTGCAGCACAAAAGGTAACTTAAAATCAGTAACACATAAAAATGGCTTCAGAGTTCAATGGCCGTACTATGTGTATGTTGTGTCATACTGGTTTGCATATTGATCTGAACATACACATCCCTTCCCTCCCTGTAAACAATTCTATTAGTAGTACCCACTGAATTTATTGGATTTACTTAAGTGTTGACTCACCTTTTAACAATTGAGTCAATGGGTCTACTTTATTTGAGATTACCAACAGGTTTCAGGCCAATATAAACAACTTAGGCCATTATGTAACTCAAGGTTAAATACTTTAAATTTATATGGATGTGATGGAGGGGGGGGGAGGTTGGAGTGCTTGATACATGTTTCTCGACTTGGAAGGGCACAATCCAACAATAGGCTGCAATTACATTTGTATTTATGTGGGAGTAAGTCCCACTGAAATCAGTGAGAATAATTTCTGAATAGAGGTATATAAAATAGTGCAATGAAGCATGTTGACATTTATTGAATTGTGCCCTTCCATACTAGAAGTGTGAACATTCCTTTTTATTTACTTGAAATTAATTTTAAACAGTGAAATAACAAGCATTCACCAAGGGTTGAAAGCAATTTGCCGCATTGACTGTGTATTTAGCAAATTTTCAGAGAATATCTTTGTTATTATATAAATGCCTGTAACACATTGTATGTGTAACAAAATTTGTTTCTGGATTAATCTTACTAATAGTTAAATGATTTCAGAGATTTACCCATGTAAATTTGCAGTTTACTTTGTTTTGTCTTTTGGCTTCCTAATGAAAAATTCAAATAGGTCAAATGTTATTTTCAGTGAAATATAACTTCTAAATGCAGAGAAGTGTGCAGGTTTCCTACTTCATCTAGCAGGATATTACAAATGGTAGGACTAATTATAATTTTTATTCACATCAGAGGTAATTCATTTGGTGCCTAGTTATTCAGCACTTGCTAAACCACAGCAGAGTGTGTGATTTTCTTTCACTGAAAAGGGTTGTTTTTTTTAAATCTGAGTTGGCAATGCACATGTAGGAGTCTTTGCTCAATGCTGCAAGCTAGAATTAAAGGATTTCTTATTTGATTCCAGCCCTTGGTCCTTGAAAGGGGAAAAATGAAAAGGGATCCTCAAATGATACATCTATTTGTAGCAAAACCTTACATTTAATTTAACTAAATGGGGAAACAGACATGCATCTGTCATTAACTGATGAAATGAGGACACACCTGGATTTGGGCAACAGATGATAAAGAACCCAAAATGAGTTAAATCAGGCGTAGGCAACCTTTCCCCTTTAAGGGCCGAGGGACTTCAGCTCCCAGAAGCCTTAGCCATGTTGGCCAATAGTCCCATGTTGGCCAATAGCTCCTGGGATTCTGGGAGCTGAAGTCCCTCGGCCCTTAAAGGGGAAAGGTTGCCTACCCCTGAGTTAAATACTCCAGTTTATTCCCCAATCCAGGGGTAGGCAACCTTTCCCCTTTAAGGGCTGAGGGACTTCAGCTCCCAGAATCCCAGGAGCTATTGGCCTACATGGGACTATTGGCCAACATGGCTGAGGCTTCTGGGAGCTGAAGTCCCTCGGCCCTTAAAGGGGAAAGGTTGCCTACCCCTGCCCCAATCCAACTGTAAATAGTATCCCTTGAAATAAATGCAGTATTTACATATTGTATCTTATTTCATTACATGTGTTCATGTGTTCTTTTTGTTTGTTGTTTAATTGCCATCAAGTTGACTTCAACTTATGGTGACCCTATGAATGAGAGACTTCTAAATCCCCCTATCATGTGCTGCCCTGCTCAGGTCTTGAAGACTCAAAGTTATGGCTTCCTTGTTTGAATCTATCCATCTGGAATGTGGTCTTCCTCTTTTCCTGTTGCCTTCTACCTTACCCAGCATTATTGTCTTTTCAAATGAGTCATGTCTTGTCATGATATGGTCAATGTATGACAACTTCACATTACATATCATAGCTTTTAAGGAGTTTTGCTCTAGGACCCCTTTATTTGTCTTTTTAGCAGTCCATGGTATCTGAAGGTTTCTCCAGCACATCTCAAATGAGTTGATTCTCTTCCTAACTGTTTTCTTCACTGTCCAGCTTTTTTAACCATATAGAAATGGGAAATATGATGACATGGGAAATTCTAACTTTAGTATTCAGTTATATATCTTTACACTTCAGGATCTTGTCTACTTCCTTTATAGCTGCTCTTCCAAGTCCTAGTCTTATTCTGATTTTTTGACCAGTCTCCATTCTGATTAATGACTGAGTCAAGGTATGGGAAATCTTGTAGTATTCAATGTCTTCATCATCTGCTTCACCCACATATAACTGAAAGGTGAAATGCAAAATCAGGCAGAACAATAATAACAATTATAGAAAAAGCTGATATGGGAGAGGACATTTTTCAAATAACTATCTAATTATCTGTTATTTGCTTTTATTCTGGCTCCAAGCCATCCAAGTGTTCAAGCCTCACTTTAGTACAAGTTCTTTACATGTTCCATACATAAGGAACAGCATGCAAAGAAGGGTTCTGGTAAATCAGGCCCAAGAAAAATCTTGTGGAGAATTCTCTTTCAATACTGCCCAAATGGGTGTTTCTGAGATGCCCACAAAAAAAGGGAATGGAGGAAATAGCCCTTTCCTGGTATTACCTTGTTATTGGAAACTAAGGGCCTTTGCAATTAGTTCAGGTAGCCCTCAAAATGTGGCAGTTCAATTAAACTATCAGAGTGCAGAAAGGAAAGAGAATCAGAAAAATACAAAACAAATAAATTGGGCATTTTAGAGAGTTATAATACTATCTTCATCTGTTGCCTTCAGGCTGAGAAGGCAACCTGTTGCCCAGCCAGACTGTGAATTCTTTACTGAGCTTTCAGACAGCAGGAAAGAAGTTAATGTGGACTTGTCTCAAACAACGTATCTAGAATACTGTTTTCCTAAATTAAATCATTTTATTCCAATTATTTCTTTGCAACCAACAAAGTGGATTTCATTAAATCCAGTTAGATGTTTTACATTCACCTCCAGATACTTGGATAGAGAAAATACCCTAAAGACACCGGATCCTGTCTGATCTTGGAAGCGAAGCAAGGTCAGTCTAGGCAAGCATTAAGTTGGGAGAGTGTGAAGGAATACCAGGTGCTGTAGGCTACATTTCCAAGGAAGACAGTGACAAATCACCTCTGAGTATTCCTTACCTAAGAACACCCTATGAACAGGTGACTTGAAGGCACACACACACACACCAGGTTGGTTAGCTCTATGACTCCACATATGTTGTTAAAAAACAACTCCCATCTTGCCTAACTACTGCCCTCACTGCCTTGGGCTAATAGGACTGGTGTCCAACAATATCTAGAGGGCCACTGTTTCCCTATCTCCACAACAGATGAACCCCACTTTGAACAATAACCTGCTTTACTACAAAACATCTCATCCTATTTGGATTGCACCAGTATGGACCTGACTGCTGCTTTAATAGAAAGAGAACACTGGAAGCCCCAGTGGAAGCTGCCCAGAAAGACTAAAAACTCTAAAGACAACAAATCCTGTCTGAGCTTGGAAGCTAAGTTGGGTCAGCCCTAGAATCATAAAATCTATTCTCATTCACCATTAAGGTATCACCAGGCTCTGTTGTTCAGGCCAGAAAAATTGGCTTTCAGATAAGGCCCAACATTTTTCTATTTGTCAGTCTCATCAAATTAGTAGATGGCAATGAAACAGAACTGAACACTAATGTAATTTTTACTTTTGCTTTTTGTTTAACCTCACCCAAATAGGGGGAAAGTGACTGATTTATGAGGTATTTTCTGCCCCTTGAGAATGCTGGTGTATCTCAGAATTAAAATGACCTTTGTCAATAAGAGAGTTTGTGGTTGCAGAATGAAGGGTATTCTGCAATATCCAGACACCCAGGAAGCCAGAAAATAAGGTCCATTTGAGGCAGATTGTCCATTGAGGCAGAACATCTGAACTGCTGCCGAGACTCCTTTACTGCAAAATAATGATAATGGTTATGGAACAAACACAATTTTTGCGTCCTAAAATATCACCACTATTATTTTCAACTGAACAGTAGAAAAACCAAACAAACTTGTGAACCCCTCCCTCTCAAATTAGGAAATGGAATCACTTCTGAAGGAAAAGAGCTGTTGTTGTTTTTTTATTTGCAGGAAAACATAACATTAATGCTATTGTGGGGTTATTCTCTAGCCCAGTAACAAATCAGCCTCTGATGAGGAAAATTTCCCCAATGAAGGGTTGTTCCTCGTCCTGACAAAGGTTATCTCCCATCACAGCTCTTCCAGTGTAAAAATGCAGTTCAAGTAGTGGTGTCTCCATTGGGATTCCCATTGTAAGCCAGGCTGTGTGCACAGGTAATTGTCTCCCTTCAGAGGATATGATGTCCTCACAGTATGGCACCACCACAATTTTATGCCACATTTTCCTGGTTTACTTGATACATACTGCCCAAATGGACACTGGACTCTCAACTCAACCAGTTGCCCATCCCTGGTTTGTACCACATGTGAATCTGCTCAGCAAACACAGCCAATTCATCCTGAGAAGTAACCAGTTTAGCAGTAACTCACAAAAATCAAAATATAAAACATATCTACAACTTTTGTCAAATATCAAGAGGTACTTTCTGTATGAAAAATGCCAAAAATTCATTTTGAATAGTTACACACACACACACACACACACACACACACACACAAAAATAGTTGATTAGATTAGCTATTTGAAGACCTGTTAATCCTTGAACATCAACATGACAAAAGGGGCAGGGTAGAGGATGGTGTAGAGAAGGGGAGAGGAAAGGGATGGAGGGAGGGCAAGAAAGAGAGACCAGGATGTATTGATTATTATCCTCAAAACATCCAAACAGAGGGCTACTAACCACTGGCAGCAATGAAAACAAATGTTGCTAGCATGGAACCTGTGTTGGCCCTCCAGATGTTGGCCCTGCATCTAGACAGCCACATTTTCTTTGCCTCTCGTATGAATTATGCATAATGTTGTTTCTACAATATATCACTCAGACCTAATTGCTTAGGTGTGCATTTTTCCATAGCAGAGCAAAGTCAGATAGCCTGCTAGGTGCTACAGAAACTGCAGCAGAGCACAGGACATTTGCTGATATAAAGGATCTTTTCTGGTTAAAATATCCTGTTGTTAATCATTCTTTTGACTGTGCCTAATAGCATTTGGAAAACATCTCCTATTACCAACACATACACTCTTGCTCTTTAGTTAAAGCAGAGAAATTTATCATATAGGAAAGCATAGTGTGGAAGAAGGGAGAGAACATTCCCTGATTTCTTCACATAGGGTATTATTTTCTAAAAAATAAACATTCTTGGACAAAAACATTAGACTCCATCTTTAGTGTTCATTGTTGCATTCAAGCCTCCATCTTTTCCACTTAATGATACAATATTTCATCATACTGCTGTGATTTTCAAGTTTGTCTACCCAAAGAGATTGCAATAATCCTCTTTGGTTTATAATAAGGTTATGATTACAGCTCGAATTGCACAGTGGCAAATGTAAAACACTTGGCTGCAAAAGACATTTGTAAGTAGCAGTGAAGAGCACTCTTTTAAATTTTGATATTTGGCCTAGCCACAAAAAGTGTTTTATTGAATTCCAGCTACAAAGTAGTACTGTTAAATGCATTGTTCCTTGGCTATACAGTTTCCTCAAGCACATCTGTTTTGCTCCATTGGCTATCCTTATTTCTCTCTCAAGGACTGACTCTCTGGTTTTCCAGGTCAGATTGGGGTCCGATCATGATTTAACAGGGCATTTGAGTGGAATATGATGTTGAAGAATAAGGAGAATTTATGAATTTGAATTTTTGAGTTTTTCCACTCCATTCTAGATGACAATATATTGTATTGAAATGCCCTACCTGGAAAATAACATTATACACTATGTGTTTAACTATGTGTGTGGTTTCTCCCTAGGTCTACATGGTATGTACATAAGAGGAACTTCATACTACATGAATTTCATACTATAATATTTGATGTGACATCTAGCAACTATTCCCCACATAATAAACACATTTTTAAACAATGAATAAATGGTTTTACCAAAAATAAATAAATAAAGCAAAATAACAGCACACACTGAACATAACTTCAGACCTTAAGACTACAATATCTAATTTTTGACATTTCCTATTTTCCTCCCATCCCCTGTTTTTGTTTTGTTTTTGTTTTTTTGTGTGTGCTACCTAGGCCTGGAAGTATTTTGGAGAACCAGAAGGCTTGTCCACTTGGTGGACTACTGGCTGGGATCCTGATAGGGACAGATTCCCTTCAACGTGTGTGTCATTTTAGGGACACTGCGGAAGTTGCTATCCCCTTCCTCTCTCTGCGGTGCCCAAAGCCCCCTCCCCCAATTTACTGAACTTTCTCTGAAGTCTCTCACATGGCTGTTCCCTCCTTTATGGGGAGCAGAAAGGATCACAGAAGTGTCTCCCCATAATCAGATGTGACATGATTATATCTGTGCTGAGATCCACCAGGTTCCTCCAGAGGTCTCAGTGCTGCTGTAATCATTTCATGTCTGGCTACAAAGATGTAGCCATATGCATCTGTGATCCTGCTCAATCCTCATGAAGTATGGAATGGCTGTGAATGGGGTTTCAGAGGCAGTTCAGTAAGGCAAGGTTGGCATAGGGCACAGCCTAATGTACATCCACATGTGGACTCACTACAGTTTGGTGAGCCATACGGGATTGCAGTTAATGTGTGTTTTGTTTCCCCCATAGATGAGCTTATGGCCTACGGCTCCCCCGCCCCCATGAACATATGGTCTCTGTTGGGAGGAGCTTATTTGCTTATTCATTTAAATGTTTAGGCAGCCCAAAATGAAAAAAAAATCTCAACATGACTTATCATAATATTGAAGAAAAAATTATAGAATTAAAGAGCCCTGGTGGCACAGTGGTTAAATACCTGTACTGCAGCCACTCACTCACAAACCACAAGGTTGTGAGTTCAATACCAGCCAGGGGCTCAGGGTGGACTCAACCTGGCATCCTTCTGAGGTCGCTAAAATGAGTACCCAGCTTGTTGGGGGCAATTGGCTTATACATTGTAAACTGCTTAGGGAGTGCTTAGGTGCACTGATAAGTGGTATAAAAATGTACCGTACTTGCTATTACTATTAATGTACCATTGAACAGTAAGGTGCTGTCATTATTGCACAATTTATAGTACACTTTATAGTACAATAGTGAACCACAACATCTCAATTTGACAAAGAATACTTCAAGAATATTCATGACTAGAAAATACTGATCATGCTAAACATACTAAAACAAATTGTGGCATGCAAGGCATGTAGGTATTGGAGGGGACAGAAGAGGGCATTAGCCCTCAAAATAAAAATTCTGTCCCCAAATGAATTTTTCCTTTATACGTTGAATTTTTAGCATTGCGGCCACTTAAAACTTCAGGTGAGCATTTAGACATGCAACTTATGCTTCCAAAAGAAAGGAGCAGGCAAATTTAGCAAGGGAATGTGGACACAGCAAAGCGAAGAGTTCTAGGTCTGGATGAATTTCACTCTCTCAATCATGCTAGAAATTTGGGTGCTGAATGAAAATTTCATTTGGGGAAGGAATCATCATGGGGTGAGGCAGTGCCCTCACCCCCATCCCAGATCATGCAGCTACACCCTTGCGGGAGCACTAACACAGATATAAGAAGCCTGGAAAAATAAAATGTCTTCATTTATGTGCCATTACTAATAAGACATTTTTGCTGATAGCCACCTGCTACACATTACCTGGTGGATGCTGTGGATTTCTGCAGAAAGGATGAAACATAAGCAAGATGGTTATTTTAAAAATACATGCAGAGCTCAAAGAAACTTGTCTGCTCATGCTAACATCATAGCAGATGCACCTTCACTCAATCTCTTGGCTAGAAAATATCACCTGCACCTACTTCACCAAAATGTGTACATCTGCACTATGAGTATCTGTCCTCATGCACATTTCCAAGTCCCTCCAATTCTCTCCAGGGCCTTTCTTATAATGGCATCAGAACGATGGCATTAGCCCTCCTACAAATTCAAGGATGGGTATCCTTTCTCTCCTCATCGTAAAACTCCCTTATTCCAGAAGGCATGTGGCTGCCATTAGAAATGGGTGTTCTTTAATTCACAAAAAAACTGAGTACAAATGTGTTCAGTTTATCCATTTGTTTGGTTGGCTATTGCCATATAGCTCCTCCTAGGTTAAGGACCCTGAAGCATTTCCACTGGCACAGTGGGTAATCTCAGTGCAAGCCTATGACAAGGCTAAGCATGGCATTTGCTGAAGCGATTGATTCCATTTTTAGAAAATAACCTACATGATGTTACTCGAGGGCTAGAAAAATTACAAAACCCTTATAACCATGAAATCTACAGGACAAATGTGCCCCACTCTAGTAGACAAGATCTGTATGCAGAAAGAGCTTGCTACCAGTATAGCCAATGAGGAATTGTATTTCAAACTATGTTGTGGGGCTAATCCAGGCCACATCAAATTGGCTTGGATGCATCTTTTGATTCTCATTGTGTTGTGTATCCTGTGCCTGCAACCACTATTTCTAACACACAAATAGCTGCATCCGGCTAGAATGGTTTATGCATTTATTTACATGTTCTGTCAGTGACAGCTGGGGACTTTCATGTCAGTGGGACAGTGAATCCACTCATGGGGGTTCTAGTCCAGAATTTCAAGGAGATATCCAAGGGGCCAAACATTAATCCAGCACCTTTAAACTTCTGAATAAGAACTGGAAGAATGGATTCATTGTTCCATTGCCACGAACTGCCCCTGGCTGCACCTGCACTGCAGAAATAATCCACTTTGACACCAAACTGCCATGGCTCAATGCTGAGGAATTCTGGGAACTGGAGTTGTTTGCAACATTTATCCTTCTTTGTCTGAGAGCTCTGGTGCCACAACAAACTACAAATCCAAGAATTTCATAGCAAGGAGCCATGGCAGTTAAAGCAGTGTCAAACTTGATTATTTCTGCAGTGCGGATGCAACCATTGCCTGCTTTTCTTTTCTGATATGGCCTGAGCCCTGGGGACTGGGAAGCCTAGAAATTTAAACAAACAAACAAACAAACAAAATGTTGGTCTTAGACTTTTTTTGATGTGCCAGGTTTCAGGTCCAGTATGTTAAAAAAAAAAAAAAAGAATGGCTATGTTATAAATTGCTTAAAAATGGGATTTATAATGGAAACGGTGACAGACTTTACTGTGGCAGCTCCGACAGGCGCCGGTATAATTATAGTCTTCTTAAGACATAACTTATTACAGGCTCCACAGCAGAGCCCGGTACTTTGTATTTAAATTCAAAAACCTGGATTTTGTTTGTCATAATTGACTATTATGCTGCCCTTTTTGCCAGGACGCTCTTGTAAAAAAATAAAAATAATAAAAGGATCTCGTGCCTTAAATGGTCATTCTGGCTTTAAGCAAATTAATCATTTTGAGCACATTATAGTGTAAATAATCAACTGTCTTTTTAAAAAGTATGTCATTTACCTAATATTTTCCTAAAACTGAGTTTTCACATTGTTCTATTTGTTAAGTCACTAGACAACAACAATGTAATCCTTTCAATTTAGGAAACTTTAAGAGCTTGCAGTTATGGCTTAGGGATCTCTTTTTCATCTTGCAATATCATTATGGACAAGCCATGCCCTTTGGTACTAAAATGCCAGCTGCTGTTGGGAAGATTTTATGACTCACAGAGGTCTACAACTGCACAGAGAAGTGGGTATGATGTGTCCACTGCCAGGACAGCTATTTAATAAGGGGTGGTTCCAGCCCTCACTGCTTTCTTGTATGGATTAGTTAGGAAGTTTCTACTAGGGCTGATGTACATCTAACTTTATAAAGAATGGCCATCTTTATGGACGACTGTAATAGAAGAGTCCCCTATTTCAAGGAAGGTTCTAACAGCTGCCCAATTTCAATCAGCCTGAGAAGGTGCAACACATTTGATTTCTGGCCTAAATCTGATTGATTCAGTTCCAACTAGAGTAGACCCATTGATCAATTGGATTTACTCATTGTCCAGACATTGCTTCTAGTATTCTTATATGCCATCTTTGTGAAATGTGCACACTTCATGTTGTCCATAGTCAAAGCCTCTAAAATTGCCTTCTGGTTGTTTTTGTTATGAGTGCATAATTGTCCATTCTTAATTCAGTGTGCAGTATTCACAAACAGGTATGCTTTGCACTCATATTTAATTTTTAAAAGTCCCTGAAGCCTGACAGAATAAATTTGGAGAAACATATAATGGAAATTATTGGCAATATTGCATGGAATGCTGCCACCTTTTGGTTCTATAAATTCTGTGCATGGGCTTTATTATATTCCTTTGATTCTTGCCCTGACTAATTTCAAGAGCAGCATTTCCTTCCAAAGCTGTCACCCAGCATGCATCAAGGCTACATGCCTATCCTGTACTTGTTCACTTGAAAGTTCTATTGAATTCAGTGCAGCTTTCTCCTCGGAAAATGGGCATAACATTGGAGACCTTTGCTCATCGAGGTCAGTGGGTTTAAGGGCTTTCTCAGGATGCATCTACACTATAGGAATAATGCAGTTTGAAACCACTTTACATTCTGTAGCACCATCGTATGGAATTCTGGGATTTGTACTTTAACAAGGTCTTTAGCCTTCTCTGCATCTGGGGTTTGTAGTTCAGTGAGGCCTAAAACACCTCTGGCTGAGAATTCTAAATGCCTTTCCCTAAACTGCAAATCCAAGAATGCAACAGGAGGCAGCCAGAGCAGTAAAAGTGGAATAGCCGCACTATAAGAGTGTAGTGCGGTAATCGCAAAGGGCTGGTGCTTCACAAAACTACTAATCCTAGGATGGAGCAATGGCAGTTAAAGTGGTGTCAATCTGCATTATTCCTACAATGTAGATGAACCCTCAGTCTACACCAGATTGTTGCCCTAACTGATTATATTCAGTAGATATGTGTACATAGTGTGATCTTTTCCATTTCTCTTCAGAAAGGGCATGCTATGCTGTTCCTCTGTCCACATTCTTATCTTCTTGCCTGAGTGAGAAATACATCTATCTCCCCTTTTTTAGTGATTAAAGTTTGTTAAGGAATTGAAGAAAAAAATACAATGTATTTTGAGTGTTGTTTTGAAAGCTGTAATCCATCTCTAGAGCTATTCTCTCAAGCTTTGCTTTCATTTGCAGCCCCAGATTTGCGTTTCCCATTTTACCTTTTTTCATGTGAGGTCCTTCCACACTACACAATTATAGCATTAAAATTCCATTTTAACTATTCCATTCTATGGAATCCTGGGATTTGCAGTTTAGGTGGGGTGTTTTGAATACTCATCCAGAGAGATCTACTGCCTTGCCAAACTACATAGCCCAGGATTCAACAGACTGTAGCCATGGAGGTTATAGTGGAATCATAGTGCCATAATTGTGTAGTGTGAAAAAGCCATAAGTGAACACTAATCAAGAAGCCACACATCTACTAGAGCAGCAATTCAGTACTTAGTTACTATGGAATAAGTCAAAATAAGCCATAATCACAAAAAGTCAACATGGGTTTCAGAGAAACAAGTCATGTCAGACTAATCTGATCTCTCTTTTTTGATAAAATTACCGGCTTGGTAGATGAAGGGAATGCTGTAAACATAGCATATCTTGATTTCAGTAGGGCCTTTGACAAGGTCCCCATGACATTCTTGCAAAAAAGTTAGTAAAATGTGGGCTAGACAATACAACTGTTAGGTAGATTAGTAATTGGTTGACTAACTGAACCCAAAGGGTGCTCAGCAATGGCTCCTCTTCATCCTGGAGAGAAGTGACCATTGGGGTGCCACAGGGTTCTGTCCTGGGCCCAGTGCTATTCAACATCTTTATCAATGATTTGGATGAAGGAATAGGGGGAATGCTTCTCAAATTTGCAGATGACACCAAATTAGGAGAAACAGCTAATATCCCAGAAGACAGGATGAAAATTCAAAATGACCTTAATAGATTAGTAAGCTGGGCCAAAGCTAACAAAATGAATTTCAACACAAAGAAATGTAAGATACTGCACTTAGGGCAAAAAAATGAAATGCATAGATATAAGATGGGTGGCACCTGGCTTAATGAAACTATGTGTGAAAGGGATCTAGGAGTCCTAGTGGACCACAAGTTGAACATGAGTCAACAGTGTGATGCCGCAGCTAAAAAGGCCAATGCAATTTTAGGCTGCATTAATAGAAATATAGTATCTAAATCAGGGGTAGGCAACCTTTCCCCTTTAAGGGCCGAGGGACTTCAGCTCCCAGAAGCCTCAGCCATGTTGGCCAATAGTCCCATGTTGGCCAATAGCTCCTGGGATTCTGGGAGCTGAAGTCCCTCGGCCCTTAAAGGGGAAAGGTTGCCTACCCCTGATCTAGATCAAGGGAAGTAATAGTGCCACTGTATTCTGCTTTGGTCAGGCCCCACCTGGAATACTGTGTCCAGTTCTGGGCACCACAATTCAAAAAGGATGTTGAAAAACTGGGGCATAAAATGGTGAAGGGTCTGGAAAACATGCCCTACGAGGAACAACTTAGGGAACTGGGTATGTTTAGCCTGGAGAAGAGATGGTTAAGAGGGGATATGATAGCCCTGTTTAAATATTTGGAGGAATGTCACATTGAGGAGGGAGCTAGCTTGTTTTCTGCTGCTCCAGAGAACAACAGATGCAAGTTGCAGGAAAAGAGATTCCAGCTCAACATTAGGAGGCACTTCTTGACAGTGAGAGGTGTTTGACAGTGGAACACACTCCCTTGGAGTGTCGTAGAGTCTCCTTCTTTGGAGGACTTTAAACAGAGGCTGGATGGCCATCTCTTGGGGATACTTTGATTTTGAGTTCCTGCATGGCAGGGGGGTTGGACTGGATGGCCCTTGTGGTCTCTTCCAACTCTATGATTCTATGAATCTATGAAATTGAGCACAAGGAGGCTTATTTCTGAGTAAGCATACATAAGACTATAGGTAACGAATCCCCCAAAATCAAGGCCTATGTATTCGAAGATGAACTCACAATTTTTTACTTCTAAGTCAATGTACATAGAATAGACCTGCAAAAATATCAACTGACATCCCTTTTCAGATGTTTTCCTCAGGAGAAAACACATTTTTAGGTGAGATTTCAAATGTGGAAGTGACTCACTCATTCAGACAGTTCCTGACAGATGATGCAATGTAAGTGAAAGAGCACAACCAAGCAAGAGGAGGTATCAGGGAAGAGAAGTGAAAATGGGAAGAACAGAGAAAGCTAGCTGAGGAGGAAGTAAATACAAGGTCAGAAAGAGAGGGTGGAGTAAACCCATGGAGATTTTGGAAAGCCAGGACTACAATGAGGCAGCTGTTTTGGAAACTGGCAATGAAGATCGATAATGACACAACAAGGACTGTGGGCTGTGTTTAATAAAGACTTATTGCAGGCTATCTGCAAAAAATGTGCCTTAAAAATATTGCATTGCTAAGGCATGAGAAAAAAGGACAGAGGGCACAATTAATACAACTTCACAGACTTAATGATCCTCATGGATATTCTTTGGGAGAAAATTAGAGGGTGTTTCGGTAGTATATCTTAGTGAAAAGGCAGAGCTAGGGGTCAGGAATCTTGCCCCTGCCGTGAACATTCCACCTCAGTCCGGTGTACAAAGGAGCAAATAATGTTGTCTTACCTTCTGTTCTGGGTTGCTGAGAGGATTATAATCACTTAATGCAAGTGAGGCACTTTGAATGCTCAAAAATGCTATACAAGTATTAAAGCAGTATGCAAAAGGATCTTGTAGCGCCTTTGAGATTAACTGAAAGAAAGAAGTTGCTATTATGAGCTTTCAGCCTACTTTCTCAGATGCTCATAGGTAGGCTGAAGTCTACAAAGACTCATGCTACCAACTTCTTTCTTTCTATTAGTCTCAAAGTGCTACAAGATCCCTTTGCATACTGATTTCCCAGACTAACATAGCCATACCTTTCAATATTAAATCAGTCTTCTTTCTCTTCTCTCCACCTCCTCCCCTTTCTGTATATCAAACAAGTACTGCAATCAAATGCCATTCATTTGATTTTACAGGAATACCTAGTGCCATTAGGAAAATTGTCCTTGTAGTAGTAGAAGTCTCCCTCTACTGATAGAAAGTTATCAGTGAAATACATATCTACAGAATCCAAATCAAAAAGGAGTTGCTCGGCCAAGAATGCCATATGTGTCCTTATTTCTCCTCTCTGTCTCCCACAAGGGACCCATGGCTTCTCTGAGCTGTAATCAAGTATTTTCTGAATAAAATGCTGGATTTCATATTTTCAAAATGGGATGGAGGCACTAATTATTGATTCTTGGCCCAGAGCCTCTACATCCTGAGATTTATTATTCCCTAACACATTCTGATCCTATTCAGTTTGCCCAATCCCTCCCACATGCCATCTCAAAAGAGAAAATTTGCAGATTTTGGGACTCATATAAGAAGAATATTACTTTTGTGTGATTTCAGGTGCTTAAATTAATCAAGAATTCCTTTTATATGCTCTGACATACCGGAACAAGTTACGATTAATATAAAAAACATGGACGAAATCCAATTGCTAGTCCCAACTAGTAGAGACCCAATATAGTAACTGTGGAATGATGAATCAACAAGTATATAAGTCCCATTGATTCGATTGATTCAGCCCCACTTCTTTTGATAATGAAATGAAATGGGAGGGAAAATATCTTATGCCAGTGTGCTTAATATACACATGCAAAAGAAGGAAGGAAGGAAGGAAGGAAGGAAATAAATAAATAAATCATACAACAAATTAGGGATGTGTGTCCACTTCGAATGAAGCAATTAGGTTAGCACACCGTGCATACCCCATGCAGTATTTGGTTTCTCCATATTTCATATTCTATATTTCATATCTGGAGTCACCATGTTCTTGAGTGGTAATGATGATGTTTAGGAACACTAGATCAGGTTCCCAGGAGAAAAGAAGAGAGACCTGAAGTGTGTGAACAATCCAGGTAATAATAGAATCAAAGCGGCTAAGTGCTCCTTCCTTCACCCAAGTCATCTGCATTTCCTCTTGTACCTTGAGACAAGAGGTGGCACAGTGATTAAATGCCAGTACTGCAGTAAATGCTGCAGTAAATGGGGCAAACCCTAGTGGCACAATGGTTAAATGTTGGTACTGCAGCCACTCACAGCCATAATGTTATGAGTTCAATTCCAGCCAGGGGCTCCAAGGTCAACTCAACCTGGCATCCTTCTGAGGTCACTAAAATGAGTACCCAGCTTGTTGGGGGCAATTAGCTTACACATTTTAAACCACTTACAGACTGCTTCATTCAGTATGGAGTGGTATAGAAATGTAGCTGCTATTGCTATTGCACCCAAACGTAAAAGGTAAAAATATTCCCCATTGACAAGGTTGTCAAGTTGTGTCTGACCATGGGGGGGGGGGGTGTTCGTCTCTGTTACTAAGCCAAAGAGCCAACATTGTCAGAGACTACTCTGTGATCATGTGGCCAGCATGATTGCACAGAACACTGTTTACTTTCCTACCGAAGTGGTACCTATTTATCTACTTGCATTTGCATGCTTTCAAACTGCTAGGTTGGCAGAAGCTGAGACTAGTGATGGGAGCTCACCCCATCAGGCAGCACCTGGGCCCAAAGCAGTAAGCTAACCTCTCTGTCTATCCCCTGTTGTGTTTCCATCCAAAATTCCCTGCCCATCCATGCTGAGGATATACTGATCCAATCGCTGTTTTTGTCACACTAAAATTAAAGCCGACATCCAGTCCAGAATACCATTGACAATTCTCCAGTTGTTGTTACCTTATAAGATAGCACACCACTTAGGGTAGATTTCAGGTATAAGTATTGGTCCCAAGAACAGATGTCCCAGGCTGCATTCCGTGTATGATACTGTGCCACCCTCAGAACTCCAGTCTGAACCACTACAATTTTCCCTGGCCAACTCTCTGGACAAGTAGCTATCACCCCCATTTGAACCCCTCAAAATCTGCTATCCTGTTTCCATATTTCCATTTCAGTTAGATCTGAATTCTGTGTCTGTGTGAATTGCTATTGTGTGTGTGTGATTGCATTCTGCATTTGTCTATATAAAAATCACTTATAGCCTGTACAGACCAGCCAAAAAGGCCAGCCTGGAGGTGGAGTTGGGGTGGGGCAACTGCATGCCAGCCTTCCCAACGCTGTTGTCACTCCATGTGTCCCACTGCACAGCATGGTGTCAGGGCACTCCCTTGGCACAGAGTTTAGACACGCTACACCAAATGTGCGCAGAAGAGCTGAGACGGTAGCAGTAAGGGCAGCTTTTTGCCGCTCCAAAAAGGAGTGGCATTTGCCAGCTCTTTTTGGAGTGGCAAACTTCTGGATCAGAGCTGTGGCATGCGGTTGCCATGGCCCTGATCTGGTGCTCCCAGGGGCACCATGATGGGGTGAGCCCTTAGTGGCCACCTGTATGGCCCCTTAATTCACCTGAACCTGGAATTCTTCTCAGTTATTACTGCTATATACAGGTGCAAACAGTGTTATAGGTTACCTAGTCCCTTGCAAAAGTTAATTTCCCCAACAATCAGAGTAGATGCTTCAGTTGGTGGGGATCCCACTTCAAGACCCCCTTTCTTTGGTTAACAGCAAGATTACTGAAGCAAAGTAGTTCACTTTGGAGGTGTTTGAACTTCCTCCAAAGTGCAATTGCTCTTTTCTGAAGCAATACAAATGGGTTGTTCCCAAAGTTTCAGAGCTGCTTTGGATGCTGGTTTCTAGTTTCAGTTTCAAGACTAAATTTGATGCCTTTTTCTTGCACCTGAGCTATCTTTCAGCAGTGCTTCAGGGAATTTGCTAGCAGGAACATCTATGATTTATATCATGTTCCTGCCAATTGTTCACAAAACCACAGAAAAGTAAGGGAATACAGGTTGGTTTTTCCTTTTCTGAAATGCTTGGCACCAAAAGTGTTTATGAATTTTGGATTTTTAAAAGATTTTGGAGTACCTGTATTTGCATGTACATGCATAATGAATTATCTTGGAGATGGGATCTATGTCTAAACACAAAATTCATTTCTATTTCATATACACCTTATAAACATAGCCTGGAGGTAACTGTATACACAAAATTAAAAAACAAACCATTTTGTTCATGAAAAAAGTTTGGGTACAATGAACCACTAGAAAACAGAGGTGTCTCATCAGATGTTATCTCAGCCACTCATGGGGAAAAAAACTTTTTTTTAATGTTTTGGATTTCAGAATTCCAGATAAGGGAGATTCATTCTGTACTTTAAAAGAAGTGAACTACAACATCTCCAAATTGTAAAACTCTAAAATATCCATGAGCACTCTCTTTAAAAAATAATAATAATACTGAAGTCACCTGTCATCTACACACACACACACACACACACCAGTCTTGCACCTATTTGCCTGAATTTAGGGAGGATTCATTGTCCTAGAAGATAGTAGCATGTCTGCTATCAAATGCACCAAAAAGCAAACAAAAAAAGGAGGAGGAGAGCAGTATGTCCTCCCATTCTATGAACTTCTTTTCAACCAATGAATCACTATATTTCACTGAAAATAAGTCTAAACCTAGGCAGAACTTTCACTCTTCCTAACTGAGTCATAATGAATTTGGCGCAGCTTGCTCAAGTACTGTAGGGAAAGGAGATTAGTTTAGTTTTAATTGAGTTAGCTAAATTGAGCATTATTTCTGGAAACAACTCTTATGCTTTTTGGTTCTCCTGAAAGTTTAAATGCCTACGGATGATATCACCTGAGAATACTGTAGTGTTATATTTGGACTCGGTCTTCTGACTTGGCAGCACTTTGGGGTCTCTACAGATTCCATTCATTTTAGTTTTATATTCTCTGAATTAGTTGATCATTTATTTCAAGAAGACGCTCTTGTATTAAATAAAGTTTTGATCTTGTTTCCAGCATTATGGTCAGACTATAGGAGAATGGATATATTGTTTCATCTCTTTTTGATCTGCTATGCAACCCAATAAGGTTGCAAGTAAGAAAGCACTTGATCTACCTCATCAGATGTTGTTATAACACCTTAATTTGTTGAGCTTCTTTAGTTCCAGCTGAATCAGAGAATTAATAGCACACACTAAGTACGTTATCACACGTGGGCCAGTTTCGTTGTTAAAGAGATAATAAAGTGGAAATGAAGCATCCTGAAAAGAAAGCACAAATAGAGCTTAATTACGGAAAAGCTTTTCACACGTAATTACAGTAATAACGGAATTAAGTTAAAAGCGAAAAAAAGACATTTTTAACTTTCATACACAAGTGAAAAGAACCTGCACATGTACTGGAAATGGGTGTGTTTCATGACCAGACTCCTCCTTTTTCCAGGGCAGGTCCTGCAATTCCCAGGAGGAAATGTCAGACTGTCCTACATTTGGGTCATGTCCTCCTGCACAGGTCCTAACCCCCTTCCGTTGGGGTTAGGACCTCTCAAGAGAGCAGAGGAGGAGGAGGAGGAGGAGGCTGGAAAGGCAAGGCAAGGCAAGCCGAGGCAAGGGAGGGATTGAGAGGGGGAAACTGGAGGTAAATCCCATGCCCCCCCCCCATAAGCCTTTCCCCTTTGTAGGACCTGCAGGGCAGAACTTCATGGTGAGATGGATTTCCAAGTTGCTCCACAAGCACACCCCACACTTGTACCCACATCCACCCACAGCTGCTGCGAGGGAAGCCTTCTTTCCCCTCCTTTTCCCTCCATCCCAAATGCCAAACTTCTCCTCCATCCCAAACTTCCCTCGCCTTGCCTTGCCTTGCCTTGCCTTGCCTTGCCTTGCCTTGCCTTCCCTTCCCTTCCCTTCCCTTCCCTTCCCTTCCCTTCCTTGCATGGCAGGAGCCCGGGACTCTCCCTCCCTGGAGGCCCCTCCTCCTCCTCCTCTTGGCCCTCCTCCAGGTTTTAAAACAGAATTGTCCGTGCGTATTTGCTTTTCACATTACAGTAAATGCGAAATTACTGTAATTTTGCAAATGCATTTCCTCTAAGCTCCCGAAATTAAAAAGATCTTGGATAATACCAGTTTCTGTCCAGTTTCTGACCAGTTTCTGTGTGACGTCATGTGAAATTGTGAGGCGCAAATTCAGTTTTTGTTTGGGATTTGTGTGGATTAACCAACAGATTTCCCCAGTGTGATAATGTCCTAAGGGCATTTACAGACTGCCAGAAATAATGCAGCTTGACTTTAACTGTCCTGGCTCAGTGCTAGGAAATCATGGGAACTGTATTTTTTTTTCTGCCAGAGATCTCTGGTGCCACAATAAACTACAGTTCCCATAATTCCTTACTCCTGAACCAGGACAGTTAAAGTGGCCTCAATTTGCACTATTTCTGGCAGTCTGTAAAGACCCTAAGTGCCAGAAGGAAGCCTGGAGGTAGAGTTCTCATTCCCCTTCCCCACTCCAGCCCACCTGGACATCCAACAGCCTCCCTGAAAGAAGTACTGCCACAGCATCATATGCAGCAGTAACATAAAAAGAAATGCTATTAAAATGAGGTTTTAAACAATTATCAAAATTAGAAGCTCCAAATAAAGGGTATGGGTTTCATTTCCCCTTTCCCCTGCTTTTCCAAACACTACTGGTCATTTTAGGCTACAGAATTTAAGCACAATTTCACAATTAACTCATTGGTTCTATGTACTATGTTTCTGTAAAGAATTAAATCAGCTTGTTACAGTTAAAATTAGATAGGCCTATTATTGGATGTGAAAAGCACATAATTCCCTTTGTTCACACAAAGGGAGTAACTGCTTGACCTGCAGCTATAGTTGTTATGAAAGGTTGCCACACAGACTGTATCAAGAAACTTGGTGAAGCTGAGATTGTCCAAGGATATGATGACAATAGGGACAAAGAATTAACCTACTGTGATTAACCTGAAATAATATTGGTATTTATGTGCTGCATTTCAGAATATTCTATTTTCCTTCCTTTACAGAAAGTTTTAAAAATATCAGTTTTAAAAGGTAGCCACAAAAATGCTATTGTCAGGCACCTTTTCTTGTTGTGTACAATTTACAATGCAATTCTAAAATCACTACACATAGGTAGATCCAATTGTGCTCAGTTAACTGGGCATAGGACTGCAACATATTCAGTCTTCAACATATTCAAAAGGGGTCCTTAGTACCTGTTTCAAAATGAGCAATCAGTTTAATTTTTTGGTTAATGTAGTGGGATCCAGCCTTCACCTTCAGTTGTGTTCATGAATGTATTGAAAACTCTAGGTTCAGTAGAGTTATTGTTAACTGCCCTTGAGTTGATCTCGACCCATGGCACCCCTATGGATAAGACATCTCCAAGACCCTCTGTCCTCCACTCCTCTGCTTAATTTCTGCAACCCCTTAATATCCCTGGCCTCCTTAATGGAGTCCATCCATCTAGCATGTGGCCTTCTTCTTTCCCTACTTCCCTCCACCTTCCCCAGCATTATTGTTTTTTCCAAAGAGTCCTCCCTTCTCATGATGTGTCCGAAGTACAACAGTCTCAGTTTGATCATCTTGGCTTCCAGGGAGGTTTCTGGCTTGATCTGCTCTAGGATCCATTTGTTTGTCCTTTTGGCTGTCCATGGGATCCTCAGCATTCTTCTCCAGCACCACATCTCAAATGCATTGATTTTCTTCCTATCATCTTTTTTTAACTGTCCAGCTCTCACATCCATACATGGTAATAGAGAATACAATGGCTTGTATGATTCTAACTTTTGTACTGAGTTGTGCTGAGTTGTATTTTAGAATCTTTTCTAGTTCTTTCATAGCCACCCTCCCCATTCTTATTCTTATTCTGATTTCCTGAATGCAGTCCCCATATCTATTGATGTTTAATCCCAGGTATGAGAATTCTTTTACTATTTCTATTTCTTCATTGTCTAGGTTGAACTTGTAAAGGTCCTCGGTGGTCATTATTTTTGTTTTCTTTATGTTCAAGATTAAGCCTGTCTTTGGACTTTCTTCTTTAATCTTCCAGGTGTGTGGGATGTGGGGGGGGGGGTTTCTGCTAGTACTATGATGTCATCTGCATATCTTAAATCAGGGGTAGGCAACCTTTCCCCTTTAAGGGCCGAAGGACTTCAGCTCCCAGAATCCCAGGAGCTATTGGCCAACATGGGACTATTGGCCAACACGGCTGAGGCTTCTGGGAGCTGAAGTCCCTCGGCCCTTAAAGGGGAAAGGTTGCCTATCCCTGTCTTAGATTGTTGATATTCCTTCCTCCTATTTTCACTCCTCCTCCTTCTGTGTCCAAGCCTGCTTTTCTTATAATATATTCTGCATATGAGTTGAACAGATAGGGTGAAAGGATGCAACCTTGTCTGACTCCTTTGCTAATTGGGAACCATTCTGTTTCTCCATGTTCTGTTCTGACAGTAGCCTCTTGTCCTGAGTAC
The DNA here is from genome assembly GCA_026167975.1 of Phrynosoma blainvillii. Lineage (NCBI taxonomy): Eukaryota > Metazoa > Chordata > Lepidosauria > Squamata > Phrynosomatidae > Phrynosoma > Phrynosoma blainvillii. The sequence goes on from JANUYF010000001.1 coordinate 171,639,497, forward strand.
AGATTCCTCATCAGAACTATCAGATGTGTTGGCACTCCCATGTCTTTAAGGGCATTCCATAGCCTTTCATGATCTATGCAGTCAAAGGCTTTGCTATAGTCTATAAAGCACACACCGATTTTCTTTTGGAATTCCCTGGTGTGCTCCATTAGCCATTGTATGTTTGCAATGTGGTCCCTAGTGCCTCTTCCTTTCCTGAACCCCACTTAGACTTCTGGGATTTCTCTCTCCATGTATGGTTGGAGTCTATGTTGCAGAATTTTGAGCATACATTATAGCACTATAGTCCTATAGTTGCTTCAGTGTCTTGTGGCTCCCTTTTTGTGGATGGGGATGTATATTGATCATTTCCAATCTGCTGGCCATCATTTTGTTTTCCATATCTGTTGACATATGTTGGTCAGCACTAGAGTTGACTCTGTCATTGTGGATTGCAGCAGTTCAATTGGAATATCGTCTGTTCCTGGTGATTTGTTCGCTATTTCTCTTACTGAAGTTTCCACCTCATTTTTCAGAATTTGGGGTTCATCTTCATATGGCTCTTTGTTCCATGTGTCCTTCATTTTGACATCTCTTTTGTATGATTCTTTTGTGTATAGCATCCAAGATCTTTTTATTCTTTCCTGGTCTTGAATTATGTTATTTTTATTGTCATACAGCATCTTGGTCCTTGGTTTGAATTTTCCTTTTCCCCCGATCTTGTGAAGTAAGTCTCTTGTCTTCCCTTTTTGTTGTTGTCTTCTATTTCTCTGCATTGGTCATTGTAGTAATTTTCTTTATATTTCCGCACAAGCCGTTGTACTATTGCATTCATAATTCTTAGTTTGTTCCTATCTCCCTTTTGTTTTTCTTTTCTTCTCTTCTTTTCTTTATTGCTTTTAGTGTTTTTTCTGTCATCCAAGGGTTTTTTTCTCTTTCTTTTTTTTATTGAAAGTATCTGTCTGCATTCTTTTATTATGTCCCTGGCTTCAGACCATAGCTCCTCTGGTTCTTGGTCTATTATGCTTAGTAGTGCGAATCTGTTTCTTATGTTGTCAGTAAATTCTGTTGAGATATTATTTAGATCATATTTTGGTATAATTGCTGGTTTTGTTTTCTTCTTTGCTTCCAGTTTTTGCATCCCAATCTCCAATGGTCAGGTTGACTTCTTGTGTTGGTGTGCTGTCAATTTCTTCCTGTACTTCATCATAGAATCTATCAATTTCTTTCTGTTCTGCCTCTGTAGTTGGTGCATATACTTGAATTATGCTGATATTCATAGGTTTACCATGGAGCTTTACTGAAATGATTCGGTCTGATTTTGCATTGTATCCTCTGACTGCTTTTGCCACCCCATTTTTTTCTTGTCTTTTCATTCCCTGAGTAGAACACTGCATGGTTGTCTGCTTCAAAGTGGCCCATTCCTGTCCATTTTAACTCATTCACCCCCAGTACTGCTATGTTCATGCGTTCCATTTCCATTTTTACTATGTCTAGCTTCCCTTGACTCATGCTTCTCACATTCCACATCCCTATCTTAAGTGTAATGCTGCTTTGGACGCCATTTGCCTTTCTAAAGGTGTCTGCTATTTGTCTTGGCATCTTTCTTATGCCCTTGGATAATCTTGCAAGTGTGATATGCCTTTATTTCTCCCTCCTTCCCTTTCTGTTAATGCTCTGATCCTGACTGTGTCTCACTTGGGGTGTCTCATTGTAGGATTTACTAGGTGATGGGATTACACAAGGAGGGCCACCTACACCTCCTTGTACACAGTGCCAACCAATGTTAGCTATGGTGTCACTACAATTCACTCCTGTCAGTGACACCCACCACTACTGCTGCTGCCCCGTAGCTATATGTCTCCCTGTATTATTCCTCCCATTGTTGTTGTTTGCTTTCCTACCTATTCCCTATGCCTTCCTAGGTTTTCCCCCTTCCCTTGCCTTGTGTCCTCCCTCCTTTAGTCCGTCCCCATCCCCACTCCTTTCTCAATTCATATTCACGGTAGAGTATCCATTCTCAATTCATATTCAGTAAAGTATCCTTTTTCAATTCATATTCACAGTTATTAACTTATACCAACACAGTTGTGTAATATTTTAATTCAGAATTGGTGGTGATGTGAATTATAAGAAATGTAATAATGGGAGATCAGTGTTATGGTTCTCTCTCTTCTGGCCTGTTTCACATTTTGCTACTTCATCTCCTCTTATTTCTCTCTTGCTATAGTTTTGGATTTGCAGTGACCAAAAATAGCCACATCATCATGAGTCTGTTAGTATCATTGCCATAGGAGGGGAAATAGCACCTCCTTGTCTGTAACATGATGTCTCAGTGTATACTGGCATTTTGCCTACTCATTACATGGTAGAAAAATAGCTAACTGATTTTTAATTTTCCCATCAAATTCTTATAAGGTAAAATGAGTTTGGAGGTTTTACTCTCGCCTCTGGGCTTCTAATTATTTTCTTGAAATAATGTCTCATACAAAATGAGGCAGTGTCATTTTCCTTTCAGCTCTCAGATCTTTAGTGTGCAAGACAGGTTCCCCCTCAAAGTGAAACCATTACAGTGAAGTAAAGCAGAGGAAATAAAGGTAGAGAAGCTGATATGTTTACCTTCCCTCCCTTTTGTGTATTTTGGTAAAAATCATGGAATTGTTTTCAGTAAAAATCATTGATTAAAAAAGTTGACCACCCACCCTGTATGTTGAAAACTGCAGTTATGAAACACCTTTCTTGTTCTATAATTTCTTACTGGTATTTTTGACACTCCACAAAGTCTAGCTATTTGTTCTTCAGTGTGCACCTTGAATAAATTATGACTTTGGAAGCCTTGAATAAGTTATAAGCCCGTGGTTCTTTTCCCAACCTATTAATTTGGTGGTTGGCATCACAATAGGACTGTGCATATGCCCAAGCATTCTTGGTTTCTTCTACAGATGATAGCTTTTGTGGTGTGGTAGAGGTCTAAGAAAACCCTATGAAATTCATGGATTCATTGTAAATCAACAGGTGACTTAAAGGCACATACACACAAAGAGAATTCCTGACTTTGGGGAAAATATTTTCTGATTAATATAAACAGCATCAGTCTGCAAAGAGTGACCAAACTGGACCTTAGCAAGGGAAGGGAACTGAGGAGCCAGAGCCAGTGGGCTTCTTTCCAAGCTGAGCTCATTTATGAATTCATTTGACCTTGTATGCCTTGCCTTTCTTCTCTCTTTTCAAGGACCCAAAAGATGGCTAATAACACAAACCATAACTGATAAAGTAAATCAATAAAAGCAAACAAAAATAAAGGGAAGCAGCAATAAGATGCAATCCTTTCATGACAGATGCAATCCTTCCATGACAAATTTAGTCCAATTCAATCTTCTCCAGCCTAGAGTCCCCCAGAAATCCTGGACTACAATTCCCATTATCCCCAGCCAATCGCACTGTAGGAAGCTCATTAGAAAAAGTGTGGGACATAAATAATGAACAAAACCCAGTTGGACAAAAGTCTGCAGAATGAAGAATGCTGAGTAACAGGGGAGCAGTGCTACCCAATTCCATCGGCAGCCAGGCGGGAGGCTTCTTTGGCCCACCCAACCCTCCGGAGAGAGCAGCGCAGCCAACTCCACCGGCAGCCAGGCAGGAGGCTTCTTTAGCCCGCCCCAACCCTCTGGAGAGAGCAGAGCCACCCAATTCTACTGGCGGCCTGGTGGGAGGCTTCTTTGGCTCACCCCAACCTTCCGGAGAGAGCAGCGCAACCAACTCCGTTGGTGGCAGGGCAAGAGGCTTCTTTAGCCCACCCCAACCCTATGGAGTCAGCAGCGCCCACCCAACTCTGCCAGCCGCTGGATAGAGGCTACAAATCCAGCATCGTGACACCGAAAGTAGCCACACCATGCCCGCCAGCACCAGAAGGGGAAAAGGGGAGGTGCCAGTGGGAGCGGCACCTTCCAAAAGCTGGTCCATCTGTCAAGTTCTGAGTGTTGGGTGCTGGGATAATTGTGTCGGTTAGCGTCAGCACCAGAAGGGGAGAAAAGGGGTGCCAGTGATAGTGGCACCTTTCAAGGGCTGGTTAGTTGGCCGAATTCTGAGTGCTGGATGCTGGGACAATTGTGCTTGCTGGTGCCGGCACTGGAGGCAATTGCTGGCATCAGCTCCAGGAGGGGAGAGGGGGAGATGTCAGTGGAAGTGGCACCTTCTAGATGCCAGTTTTTGGTTGAGCCTTGAGCGATGGTCGCCGAAACAACTGCACTTTAGCACCTGCTCTGGGAGGAGAGAAGGGGAGATGCCAGTAAGAGCAACACCTTCAAAAAGCCAGTCTGTTTGTGATGGATATTATTGATGTAGGGACCGGCCATGGTGAGTCAATTGGAGTAGTGTGCAGCAAGGGGAGATATAGCATTAAAAGGGTGGGGATGAAACACAAGGGAAGATGAGATCGATATTTAAAATCTATCCTGTCTTCCACTCACCCTGTTAACCCAAAAGAACCGGGGGTTGTCCCAACTATACCACAGACCCTCACCTTGCTCCTTTGCAATGCCAGGTTGGTGAGGAACAAACCTCACATAATCCATGATTTGTTAGAGGAGGAGAACGCTGACCTGGCTTGTTTCATGGAAACCTGGCTGGGGGAGGATAGTAGCATGACCTGGGTTAAGGCTCTCCCAGCTGGGTATACTGTTAAGGAGAAGGATAGGGAAAGTGGTGAGGGGGGAGGGAGTTGCCTTGGTCCATAAAAGCACTACCACTTTGACCAGGAGACCTATCCAGAAAATGAATCACATCAAGTGTATTTACTTGACTCTGAAGGTTAACGACAATCTGGGGATTCTGTTAGTTTACCGTCCACCCCGCTGCTTAACAGAATCTCTGGCCAAGCTGACACAGCTGGTCTCAGAGCTGGTGTTGGAGTCTCCCAGGCTTCTTGTCCTGGGGGACCTCTACATCCCCTTCGAGTCTGACTTGTTAGATCTGAAAGGTGCAGCTTGGGAGTTCATGACTTCCATGATAGCCATGGGCTTGTCCCAACTAGTCTCGGGTCCAACACATTGTGCTGGTAATATACTCTATGTGGTCTTTATTATGGATCAGGAATATCTGTGGGCAGATCACTTTCTGGTCAAAGTGGGACTGAAGGCTACTACCCATATCCCTCTTGGGGGTGGATACCTATTAAAATGGTCCGCCCTCGAAGGCTGATGGAACCCAAAAGGTTCCAGGAAGCCTTGGAGGGTTCTATGGTTGGGAATGATGGCGATTCTGTCAAAGCCTTGGTTGATACCTGGAATAACAATCTTACCAGGGCTATAGACACTATCGCTCCTGAGCGTCCTTTCCAACCCACTTCAAATAAAAAAACCATGGTACACAGGAAATCTTCGTCAAATGAAGTGGGCTGTGCAACGACTAGAGCACCGCTGGCAGAAACATTGACTTTCATCTGACAAGACATGCCATAGGAACATGTTAGATTTTTATGGAGTGGCAATAGATGCAGCAAAGAATTCCTTCTATGCTGCACATATTGCATCTGCAAAGTCTCATCCAGCAGAGCTGTTCAGGGTGGTTAAAGAATTAATTCAGTTGCCTCCCACCCTGAACCCATTATTGGAACCAACTAAAGCCTGCTGTGATGCTTTTAATGGGTTGTGTTTTTTTTTGTAGATAAAATCTCTCAGATAAGGGTCGATCTGGATGCGGGCATTATAACAGAACCAGTAAGAGAGATATCCAGGGACTCTGTGGACTGTGTTAAACTGGATCATTTTGAGTTTGTTAATACCGATGAAGTGGACAAGCTTCTTGGAAGTGTAAGGAGAACAACATGCCCTCTTGACCCTTGCCCATCATGGCTGACCGCCCAGGGAGGTGATGCAGTAAAAACACTACTACAACATATATTTAACACATCCTTTAGGGAGGGAAAATTCCCATCTAGTTTAAAACTAGTGGTGGTTAAACCACTCTTGAAAAAACCCTCCCTTGATCCCCTGGTGCAAAATAATTATAGGCTGGTCTCCCTTTTACCATTCTTGGGTAAAGTGATCGAGAGGGCAGTTGCCTCCCAGCTCCAGGCTGTCTTGGAAGAAGCCGATTATCTGGACTCATTTCAAACCGGCTTCAGGGTGGGATATGGAGTTGAGACTGCCATGGTTGCCTTAGTCAATGATCTCCGTCTGGGCATCAACAGGGGAAGTGTGACCCTGTTGGTGCTCTTGGACATCTCAGTGGCATTCAATACCATAGACCATGATATCCTTCTGGAACACCTGAGGGAGTTAGGCATTGGGGGCACTGCGCTTCAGTGGCTCTGGTCCTACCTCTCGGGCAGATTCCAAATGGTGAAGCTGGGGGATAGTTGCTCTTCTAAAAGAGAGCTAACATCTGGCATCCCTCAGGGCACCATTCTATCCCCCATGCTGTTTAACATTTACATGAAGCTGCTGGGTGAGATCATCTGGGGACATGGGGCACAGTACTATCAGTCTTCTGATGACATCCAACTCTACTTCTCTATGTCTCTGACTATTGCAGTGACTAAGGATGGCATCGCTCCTCTGGATGCCTGCCTTGGGTCAGTAATGGACTGGATGAGGGAAAACAAACTCAAGCTGAATCCAGAGAAAACAGAGGTACTCACGACAGGTATCCCTAGACCGGGGAGGGAGCTTTGCCAGCCAATCCTGGATGGGGTCACACTTCCCCTAAAGGACAAAGTTCACAGTTTGGGAGTACTCCTGGATTAATCTCTACAGTTGTCACCTCAAGTGGATGCGATGGCCAGGAGTGCTTGGTACCAACTTCGGTTGATTCGCCAACTGCTTTCCTACCGGGACCGAAAAGACCTTGAAGCAATAGTACTTGCCCTGATAATTTCTCGTTTGGATTTCTGTAATGTGTTCTACATGGGGCTACCTCTGTACCAAGTTCAGAAGTTTCAATTGGCTCAAAACGCGGCAGCCAGACTGGTCACTGGAACACCTAGGTTGGACCATATAACACCTATATTAAAATCTCTTCATTGGATGCCAATTAGCTTCCAGGTGCAGTACAAAGTGTTGGTTATTACCTTTAAATCCCTACATGGCTTGGGCCTGAGTTACTTGAAGAAACGCCTCTCCCCACATAATCCGCCCCGCACTCTCAAAACATCTGGGAAGAATTTATTAGATTATCATAAAACCAGGTTGAGGACAACTTCCTACACATCGTTCATGGCCGCAGCCCCCAAGTTGTGGAACAGCCTATCATAAGAGATCCATCTTATCACTACTTTAGATGCCTTTAAGAAGGCATTTAAGATGGAACTCTTCCGGCGGGTCTATCCACTTGATCTCCTCAGTGAACCTCTAAGTTAACTAAGTACTACTTTAATGTCGACTGTATGGCTTTCTGGGTACTGATGACGATTGGCTATTTTATTGAATTTATTTTATTGATTTATTAATAATGTGATTTTATTGATTGTATTTTTGTACACTGTTGTATACTTTTATTGTTGTAATCCCACCTCGATCTGTAGGGAGAGGTGGGAAATATGAATAATAATAATAATAATAATAATAATAAATCAAGAATATAACCAAATGTCCATGAATATACTCGTGAGAAGGACATTGGATTAACTTTGGCTGGAATTCTCCTCGGGACTTTGTAAGAGGACTTACATCTGGCGGAATTAGAATCTGTCAGTTCCATAGCATCCATATTCAGTGAAGAGCTGCTGTGAGCTAGGAAAGTGGCTGATACACAGTGGGACCAATGTACAATGGGATCAATGTACAATGGGATATGCATTAGGAAACCTACTAGGAAATGCCAATGCTGGTGTCCTGTTATACATTTTCATAATTCACTAACACAGTTTCTTATAGTGCCTCTATAAGTATGCATAAAGTTATGTAATGCACACTGTGATACAGGATTCCAGCCATTATTTTTAATTAGACACCCAATCCTCAAACTAATAATTTAAAGGTCAAAACCAGTAGTTTTGATTGAGCCCAGAAACATATAGGATCTTAGTGGAGAAAACATAATATTGTGTCATATGATGAAGGAATCAATCTCTCAACAGCAATATGACTGCAGTATAATGTTTATATTTTAAACACTAGAATCCATGGTCTGAGTAGGGAGCTGCCAGTGATTTCAAAATAATAATAATAATAATAATAATAATAATAATAATATATCCTACCTCTCTGTAAAATACAACTGAGGCAGCTTACAAGATAAAACAAACATCCCATCCCCCAATAGGCCCCCCAAAATACACTTAAACACACAGAATATAAAAACATACTTTAAAACTACAAAAACAAATAATTTAAAATAGCTACAATGAAAATCAGGGACAGGCATAATATATACGACTACAAGGGTTCCCCCCCCCCCCCCCCGCTTTTGGTAGTAGTGAAAACAATATTCAGCTTTCATATACAAAAACAAAAGTATGCTGAGAAGCCTTCCACGTGAGCTCTGGGCTGAAATAATGTATTTTGTAAGATTCTGAGTACAAGTTCATGTCTATGTCTTTCACACTGTGGTTCATACATGTTCAAAATGTTGACTCAGCCATAGTGCACTTCATGAATTGACCATGACTACCAGTCTATTGAATTAAACCATAATTGTTGAATTAGCAAAAAGTACCTGGCTTTACACAGGTGAGCAGCTAGATGCACAGAAAATTTCAAGAAAAGTTAGAGTTGGACACATTATGCCTGCCTGAGGGAATTCATGGCTGCTACCAGCCCTGGCTGTACCCACAACATGGTGCAGCTCTTCACTCTCATAATGGAGGAGTCTAGGCATCTCATACCTGAGGGAATCCTTCAGCAGTGGGGGCAGCCTTTTAATTTTGTACCATGGACTGAAGTCATGGAAGACTTCAAAGAGTATCTACTGGTTAGAGAAGTCACCAAGTGACTGAATATTGTACTGCAGTGTTTTTTTTTAAAAAATACAAATTTAAATTAATTTAAATATTAATTCAAATTAGCAAATGCTTTTAAAAAAACAAACAACCTCAAAGCACACCCCCATAAGGGGTATTGATATTGTCGCTTATTATTTGCCATCAGATCAGCTTTGATTTATGAACACCCTACAAATGAAAGCCCCACCAACAGTCTTGCTCAGGTCCTGCAAATTCAGGATCATGGTTTCCTTTATTGAATCTATCCATCTGTAATGTGATTTTGCTCTTTTTGCTACTGTTTCCACTTTACCAAACATATTTTTCAATGAATTGTGTCTTCTCATGTTACAATCAAAGTACAATAGTCTCTGTTTAATCATCTTGGCTTAATATGCTCTTGGACCCATTCATTTGTCTCTTTGGCAGCCCATGATATCTATATTTGCTCCACATTAGTCACCAGGTGCCACAATAGGTTGTTGCAGTCCTTAGGATTGTCTGCTAAAGAACACTAATATTGTCATACAAAGAGATGGGCTACTGCTTTCTAGCTGAGAATTCTGCAGGACCTCACCAAACTACAAATTCCTGAACTCCATAGAATATAGCCATAAGAATTAAAGTGGTAATAAACAGTGTCTTGCCTAAGAAAACCCTATGAAATTCATGAGTTTGCCATAAATCGACAGGAGACTTGAAGGCACATATATACACACACCTCTTTTATTATTATATATAGTTCACATGTTTCTGGTAAAGTAAATTATTAGAAACTAGCAAAAATGACTTGTGGCCAAACATGCTTTATAACACACTTCACTGAATAAAAGAGTGAGGAAATGTTCATGTAAGCAATCTTTTGAGTCCCTGTCCTAAGCATCTTCTGCCATCTAGTGAGCACTGCTTTATAGCACTTAGTAATTGAAGCCTATGAGAGTATGCTTCTTAAATGCATTTGGAGACATTTTACCTTTCAGGGGGGAAAACCAACTCTATTATTTTCCATGCATATTTCTTGGGACTCATTCTGGTGTAACATCCAGCAATCATCCCCCTCTCCTTCCTCCTCCTTAGAAAACCCAGAAGAGAAATTGACAAGCAACTGCTACAAATGTGGCTAAAGTTAGCAATTAGATAAATGAGCAGAAAAAGGTGTGCACAACCTAAGACAAATGAACCATAAGCAACAAAGTGATCAAAGAAAGTAAGAGAATAGCTCAATGTATTAGAAATAAATGCTTTGGTATGGACAAATCCTGATCCAGATTCCAACTGAGATTAGTTGTTAAGTAAATTTAGAATGAGGCCTATCTGTCACAGGGAATGGGGAATGAGATCATGGCTATTGACCAAGGGCATAGATTAGAGGAAAGAACTAAATCCCCTCCCCACTGTGGGCACCACTACTTTGGACTTTTAGAATGAGGCCTATCTGTCACGCGGGACGGATCCCATGCAGAAACTGAATTTAATGTTGAAAAAAACCGCAAAAGCGAGTAGATGTTCAGACAACATCAGGGGTTAACCTGAAAAGAAAGTAGACAAAACCTGCAAAAGCAGGCTGATTTTCACACAACTTTAGCGTTAATGAGCATTAACGCAACATTAACCCAAACGGAAACTAGACAAAACTCACTCCTTTTATCTACTTTCCAATTGGGTTAATGTCACATTAACCTTGTCGTGTCTGAAAAACAACCCACTTTTGCAGGTTTTTTCCAGCTTTTAAATCCTGTTTCTCCATGGGATTTTTGCAGTCTGCCCCCATATGATAAAGTCCTTTGTCAGGATATGGACTGAGGCCAGGCATAGGTAGTAAGATGAAACTACTATTGGCTGGAGGCAGTGCCCCTCTCACTTCAATGGTATCTATTCTACACTCCTCTTGAAGCTCAAGCCCTCTGTCACGCAGGTTTTCCAGCTGCACAGGAGCTCTGGGACATGTAATCAATCATTTATTTGGTACATTTTTATTTTACCTTTCCTCCAATAATCTCTTCTATTTCCTACTTTATTCTTAGATCAAAGGTCCATTTATATCACCTATCACATCTGGGAGGTAAGTCAGGTCAAAGAAAAGAGGGAAACAGACTGCCCAGAGCCACCCAATGGTAAATTGGTAAAGTGACCTAGGGGGGATGCAGACAGCGAAAAACGCCATCTTCAATCCCAGGAAGGGAAGGGGCAGCCGGACACTGGGCGCCCCATCCCCTTCCTGAGGACATCATCAGAGCGACAGCCCGTCCACATGACAGACGCTCCGATTATGTCCTTCCAGCTCAGCGTTTGCACACGCTGAGCCGGAAGAGATGCCAAAGAGGCGCACCACACCTCTTGCAGCGCCCCTTTCGTGGCTTATGGAAGGAGTGCTGTTTTAGCACTTCTTTCGCAGGCAGCAAAAGGGAAGATCGGGGCCGAGGTGTCCAGCAGCCTCGGCCTCGATCCTCCGCTTCCAGGGGCGGCCCAGGGCTGCATCCACCCTAGACTCTCTCAAGTCCCGGGCCAACACTCAGACCATCAGACCATACTCTCATGCTTTTACAGTGAGCCCTTGGTATTTGCTGGGCTTTGGTTCCAGGGCCACCACCACCAGGATACCAAAATCTGTGGATGCTCTGCTCCAGGGGTAGGCAACCTTTCCCCTTTAAGGGCCGAGGGACTTCAGCTCCCAGAATCCCAGGAGCTATTGACCAACATGGGACTATTGGCCAATATGGCTGAGGCTTCTGGGAGCTGAAATCCCTCAGCCCTTAAAGGGGAAAGGTTGCCTACCCCTGCTCTGGTCCCACTAAATACAATGACATAATAAAATAGTGTCCCTTGTTTAAAAGGCAAAATCAAGGCTTGCTTTTTGGAATTGATATTTTGTTAATATTTTCAAGCTGGGAATGATTGAATTCGTGGATAAATAATTCACAGATAGAGAGGGCCAACTGTACTTGTATGCCTCATTCATATCTTCTGATGTTCATATGGCTAGTCAGGGGTAGGCAACTTTTCCCCTTTAAGGGCCGAGGGACTTCAGCTCCAGAATCCCAGGAGCTATTGGCCAACATGGGACTATTGGCCAAGATGGCTGAGGCTTCTGGGAGCTGAGGTCCCTCAGCCCTTAAAGGGGAAAGGTTGCCTACCCCTGGTCTAACAGATTCATGAATTGTAGAGCATTCTCCCCATTTAATCACCCTATTTCCTTTCTGTCTGTTCATTCTGTGGTTCAATCTGGTCAACAAACTTAACACTCATGGTTTTCAATGTGATGGGCTGCTACCACACTGCAGAATTAATGCAATTTGAAACTGGTTTAACTGTCATGATTCCATCTGATGGAATCCTAGGAGCTGTAGTTTGTTGTGGACCCAGAGTTCTCTGACACAGAAGATTAAATATTTCACAAAACTCCAGTCCCCAGAATTCCATAGCATTGAGTCATGGCAGCTAAATTGCTGTCAAACTGCATTAATTCTACAGTGTAGATGCAGCCTTAGCTATGCCCACCTCGATCTCAGTCAGCGTCATCATTTCTAATGTATAGAGACTATTATTTCAAGGTGATGTTCCAAGTGGTACATGGTATGTATCTAAGGGCTTATCCAGAAAGGAAAGTCCCTGGAAGTAATAAGACTTTCCAGTTCTTTTTGTTTTGATTTTATCTGCATAATCACGGTTCTGCTTCCAACTCTTTCTTGAAATATCCAAGTTTCCCTCCATTCCCCCTCCCTTGTGTTTTTCTTTTTTCACCTTCCACTGACCACATGCCACATCTAGACTCAATGTCTCAGAAATTTATTTTCACAAATTTCTACTGAGTCCTTTCTAATTATTAGTCAGGAGTTATAGTCAAAGTGTTAAAGTGCACCACTTAAGCATTAGGATCATTTTCTTTTATTGCTAGCATTCCTCTTTCCCCCACTTGATCTCCATTGAATCTGGGTCCTAGAAACCATTGTTGGGGAGAGAGGGTTGATGATGTCCAGCTTAGCTAGTTTCAGTATAACACAAACAGGCAGTACATGGAAAGGTACATTTCATTTCAGGAAATAGTGGGTTAATTTAAACCTATCTGGGGAGTGAGAATGAAAAGTCCTTGGTAATGCTGGGATTTCCCTGGGAATAATTTGGGATGGAGAAAATGTCATGTAGAACTTCTAAATAAAATCAGTTTGTACAGGTGGAAAACCTAGTATCTCAGCAGATACTTTTTTTTAATCTGGAGAGATTCTAAATAGGGCCATTAATATGAAGAGCTCACATGACAACTCTTAATGAAAGTATATATATGAGGCAAGACAACCATAGTTTAATTTTAACTCATTTATTTTATTTTTAAAAATAGAATAGAGTACAGTTGGTCCTCCATATCTACAAATTTTTTATCCAGCAAAATATTCAAAAATATTTGAATATTTTGATTTTGCCATTTAATATAAGAAACACCATTTTACTAGGCCATTGTATTTAATGGAACTTGAGCATCCATGGACTGATATCCACAGGGGGTCTTGGAACCAAACTCTCGTAGATAACAAGGGCCCACTGTACTTTACTTGTTCCCTAGATGCATTCTCTCACTTGCTAATGTATTGCTGATGATCTGGTAACCATCAATAGAACTCTGTCCTGAAATCCTGAAAAGGAGACAAAGACCAGACAAGCACTTGAAACGAACCTTGCTGGATGTCTGTCTTGCTGTTGTGGCAGATGTCATAGCTGTTGTTTCCCTGGAGCAGTCAGGTTTCAAACAAGCACTTGAGATTAATGTCAGGTGAGCACTCTGTATAGTTCTCCCAGGCGATCTCTGGTTACCATCTCCCTTTGAAAACAGGCAGCTGCACTTGGAATGGCCATCCGCTAGTCATTTTGGCAGGGTTGCAGAATGAAAGCTTGATGGGGCAAAGGCAGATATACTTCATTTATCAAATCTGAGAGATCCATGAAGTAGTGCAAAGAGGCCACTCCATAATAATCTAAAATAGTAGTACTCTGTTTGTATCTGAAAGAGCAGTGCTCTATTCCACCTCTTTAATGAAGTGTGAGGTATAGGGAAGTGCAGTTCAAAATAAAGTAGTACAACTGTCTTACTTCCGATATGAATACTTTAAGCAAGAATTATTCTGTGAGCTGTTTCCTCTCATGATCCAAGCTTAGCCAGATCAATACATGAGAGATGAGGGCCCTGATTGAGCTCAAGGTAGGCATATGTCCCACTGAAAGCAATGGGAGTAGTCTTCTTTTCTCAGAACAGAAACAAGAACATCATTTCCAAGAATAATGGTAAAACTGCCAAAAAGTCAAACAAGATAGTAAAGGGAATACGTACTTCCTCCCATTAATCATTTTTTTCCTCCAAGAATAAAATTTCCTCAGAGAGAAGTGTCTCAGCAACAAGAGTTCCAAATTAGTCTTTTGTTTTAGGTGCAAGCAACCATCACAAAACAAAGCCTGCTAAATGTAAGATATATTGTTGGTGAAAATCAATTATGTAGTTGAGAACAAGCAGTCATCTTTCACCACTTGAAGGAGTATATCAAATAATTTTGCTGAAATTCTCCTTGCTATGTCAAGTGAAGATGGTAATAACAGGACTTTCAAGCTTTAATATTGTTTTGACAGATTAACATAGGGGAAATAACAATATGAGGAACAAATACCAGATACTTATTTCCTTTCCTTTGATGGAGTTTCTGCTTCACTGTTACTTTAAATCAAGCATGGGAGGCATGTAACCTTCCAGATTTTAATTACTATTGTACCTTTTCCTCCAAAATGGTGGTTTACAGTAATGTTGAATAAAAAAAAGTAGTTACAAACAAAGCAAGCTGAAATAGTAAAACAAAAATAAATTAATTCAAACACAATTTAAAAACACATCATTAAGGAAAACACAGCTGCCAATGAGGACCTTCCTCAGTTACTGACCAGTTGTCAAGAGTACATAGGGTTTGATTTTAAACATCTTTGCTTGTTGAAGAAAGGGCAACAAAGGTTGCTTGGTTAAGACTAGGGCCTTCTCTGAAGATCTCAAAACTTGGGGAGCCTCTTATGGCAAAACATGATCCTTCAAATAGCCTGGATTCAAGTTGTAGAGGACTTTATAGGTCATAACCTGCACTTTGTATTGTGCCCAGAAACAAAGAAGTCATCAGTAAAACTATCATAAGAGTGGAGCTGTGTGTTGTAACTGGTCCCATTGACAGTGTAGCCACAGCATTTTGGAATATCTGCATTTTCTGAATGCTTTTAGAAGGAAACATCATGTAGCATGTAATAATAATCCAACTAGGTTGTACTGTAATTTCGGCAGTTGTCACCATAGCCACATCAGGTATCTTGAGGAATGGGTGCTATTGGCACACTAGCTTCAACTCTGTAAATGCACCCTTGGCCCCTGTCAAGACCTTGGCAGTAGGCACACAACAACAACAACAACAACAACAGCCCCAATCTAGGGTTACTGCACCATGAAGCCCACAAATTTCTGGCTTTTCACTAGACTATACACAGCAGGCTGTCCTGATCTCTGGCTTCCACACAGGCAACCAATAATTTCATTTGTACCCAGCAGAGAAGGAATCCCTCTTTCAGGAACAATCCAGAAAAGACATTTAACATTTTGTACACTAGAGGGCAATACTTTCTTTTGGATATTCAGTAGAAGCGCATTTACTGTTAGGTTTGGAAGAACATTCTGTATTTTGTATGAAATCCAAGACATCCATTCAGCTGCTTTAGCATTTCTGTGGGGACTGCTGCTTATTTCTTGGTAAACTGATTTACTGGATATCTAGATGTTATTGTTTTAATGCATGCTGGCCTAGGTTTTCAGGACCACCTCAGCCATGCCTCCCATCACCCAGTTCCTTTCCTCCCTCAGAACAACACTGAAAGATCCCACACAAACTCTACCACAGGATTTCCTTGGCTATAGTCCTCATATCTCCAGCCTAGTTACAATACACACCTCCAGGATTTGTTCTTTTCTTCCTTCCATTAACAATCATGGCTTGCTTCTGTTCACCAGCAGTAAAGTATTAAAAACTCCTGGACCCCCCCCCCCCCAAGATGTTTCATTAACATATTTATTCTTTATTACTTATCTCCATATTTAGAAGAAACCATAAAAAGTGGTAGGTTTGTTGAATGATATTTGGTTTTGTTCAAGCCTAAACATAATGCATACCTTCCATCTAGCTAGATTTGCTAGGGACAGTCCCCACCGTGGCCCCACCGTTTTCGGTTGCTTTATAAAATGCCCTACTTTTCTTCTTCTTCTACCATTTTCTCACTCATCCTCAGCATACTTCAATTGCTAAGAACTAATGTCAGTTTTCGGTTGCTTTTTAAAATGTCTCATTTTTTTCTCTCCTCCTCCAATTTTCTCCTTCATCCTCAGCATATTTCAATTGCTGAAAACTGATTTCAAAGTGCAAAAGTAGCTTGGGTTCAGTTAACTCCATCGGGGGGAGAGGTATCTTGCTTCCCCCCGGGATTAAAGAGGGATAACACACAACCTGGGGAGCTGCAGCAGTTTTGCTTTTCCCTATATCTACTGGGAAGGGCAAGACTCCACCTCCTCCTTTACTATCCCCTTTTCCGGAGTTAACTGAGTGCCAATTACTTTTGCATTTTGAACTCAGTTTGATACAATTGAAGTCAGCTGAGGACAAAGGGGGAGAGTGGGAGAAGAAGAGAGAAACTGGGACATTTAAAGGCAACTAGAAAAAATGGGACAGCAGAGGATTAATTTGGGCTGTTTCTGCCAAATCAGGACAGTTGGAGACTGTATCAACCTCAGTGACATAGATGTGCCAACTGGTATGTTCCAGCCCATCATTGGTAAATTAGACAAAGTCCGCACCTTGAAAAATGGAGTTTTTCCCTGTACATGACTGCCAAAGAGGGTCTAACTCAAGCAGCTTGGCTCCTTCTCAGTTTAAGAAACTGGCTGCCCCTGCCTAAATACATAACATTCTGTGCATGAAAAATGTAACATAGCACGCTTAGTACGCATTGTTCTACAGCTGTAAATGAGTGCCTGAAAACGCTGTAGCTAAGCCAGTTATCTGAGCACAGTAGAATTTTCAGTGAAAAAAAAAATAAGATTTTACAAACATCACTAGGGGAGAAAGTGCTATTTCAAAACATCTTTGTGTTGGAGGGCAATGGAAACAGTTTATATTAAGCCAATATGTGCATCTATTCACCATATGTTTTGAAGACCCAAATCACTCTGGACTCTTGGGCTGCCTCTGCATTGCAGGATTAATGCAGTTTTACACGGCTTTAACTACCAGGGTTCAGTGTTATGGGATTCTGAGATTTGTAGGATTTTCCCCATATTTTTAATTATTTTATATAAAATCATATACCACCATTAGAAACAATACACTGTTTACAAAGAAACAGACATTATAGACTAGACAACTGTTACGAACAGCAAAGATTTGAACTAAGATGACTTCCTTGCTTCTATCACATGGATATCTTTGATAAATTATCTGACTTTATGAACTGTATTGTATAAATATTGGTTGCCATTATTTTTGTCTTATATTTTTATGTTGTGTTATTTATAAAATAATTTTTAATTTCTCTCTGTTACCAACAATTAAATTACTGTCTTCTGATTCATCTCTATATCCTATCCTATAGTATATAGAGATTTGTAGTTTTGTGATATATTGAGACTTCTCTGTCAGAGAGCTCTGGTGCCATGACAAATTACAAACCTCAGGATTACATAGGATGGAGCCATGGCAGTCAAAGCAGTGTCAAACTGCATTAATTCTGCAGTGTGGCAGCAGTCTTAATTGACTTTCCAATATATTTCTCACTTAAACAGCATTTAAGTGAATTTTCCTATCCCTTTTATAAAATCCTCCTGGACTTTCAGGATCAAAATGAGTCTTCCCCCACTAACCCATGCCAATCCTCATTCCTGAAATAAATCAGTTAATTAAAGGGAGTTTTAACTTCTTTCCCAACAATTGTGCTTTCCCTTTTTATTTTATGTAACTTGCATTAGGTTCATATCCCAATAAAAGGTTAACAGGAAAAAATAAAACCAAAATTCTAAGTTCCAAAAGTTCAAAAATTCTAGAAAGTCTAAATGACCTCAACACAATGACACTTTTCAGCTAGCATCAAAAGAGCTAATAAATATTGATAGAGTGGTTGAAATGAGAATTTCTTAATCGGTTTGTTTTGTTCTATTTTTGAAAAAAATCCATACCTCCTGGAAATTTATGCCTAAATCCAGTTGTTAGTCCCAACTGGAATATACTCATTGGATCAGTGGAGACAGTTAACACTGCATCTTCAATATCATTTTCAACACATTCAGTAAGTCTGCTCTAGTTAGGACTAATAACTGGATTTAGACCTTAAGAATTAACACATGAGTTCTTGAGGAAACCCCATAATTTTTTCTTAGATAAGTCTAATCCTATATGGTAAAATAATTGTGGTCAATACTCTTTCATATAATTCCTAGTTTTGTATGATATTGGAATTAATATTATATGCCTTCATCTGATTTTGGACAGAATATTTTAGCACTTTTGGTTTCAAGGCACATCAGTTTTTGCACTTTTGGTCTCAAGGCACATCAGTTTTGGGCAGTATAGATGCCTCAAAGGAGAGGAATCATTGAACAAACATTGGAAATTGTGTGTGGCCCTTCAAGTCACGTCAAGTTATGGTGACCCCATGAATTTGACAGGGTTTTCATAGGCAAAGAATACCTGGCAAACAGAGGTAGTTTTGCCAGTTCCTTCTTCTGAAACAGAGCCTACACCACCTGGTGTTTGTTGGCAGTCTCACATCCAAGTACTAACCAGGGCTGATGTTTCTTACCTTCCAAGATCAGACAGAATCTGGTGCCTTTATGGTATTTAGGCCCAGCACTGGAATACTCACTGGAAATTTTGGTTATCCAGTGGCAGCCATTAATTTAATGGGTCAATTCCAGAAACACAGATTTGCACCCTACACATTTTTGCACTCACTTAGGGTTTGCAGACAGAATAGGGGACAGGGCTTTTGTCCCTTTAGTGGTTGTGTCAAAAAGGGGATTTCTGCAGGTGCTGCTGAAAAAAGCAGTCTTGCACAAAACTCAGTCATGGCTATGGAAAGTGGAGAGGGTTCATGAAAGCCCACAATTCCCATGCAAAAAACACATGTTCTCCTGTTCAGAATAACTTCCAAAAATAAATCAGGATGTGTAAAAATGGACAAAGACTCTGAAGAAATATTTGCTTTTTTCCACAACAAAGGATCAGAACTGTGGAAATTGTTTGTTCTTTTTAGTGATAAAAAAAAAAATAGGTGGATCTTAATATCTCTACTGCAAAGCAATCTATTCTCAGTGTGCAGTCACTTGATCTTCCCCAGGGGTAGGCAACCTTTCCCCTTTAAGGGCCGAGGGACTTCAGCTCCCAGAATCCCAGGAGCTATTGGCCAACATGAGACTATTGGCCAACATGGCTGAGGCTTCTGGGAGCTGAAGTCCCATGGCCCTTAAAGGGGAAAGGTTGCCTACCCCTGATCTTCCCTATCCTCTCTTTATACTGATTTAACAAAACAGTTGGACAATACTCCTGCACTGGAAAACAAGGTGTAAAGGTCAACTTAGGAAGAACTATGAAGAACCATCTCCACTCTCTCCTCCCACAGGACTCACCTTCCTTATACTGTCTCGTCCCCCCACCAACATGGCATGCAACAATTGTAGGATAGTGGTGTGGAAACTGGTGTGGCCAGCTGTGTTCTTATAGCTGACTGCCCAATGACAATGTCATCCTCTTCAGGACCTAGGGGAGGTTCCACTCTGCCCTGGACACTATGTGGCTATACTGAATGGCGGAGAGGTTTGTCGGAGGAAGGTGAGCTTTGTAAGTAGTGGATTCCTCCCTCTAAAAAAGGACATATACTAGTGTAACACTGGTCTATGTCAGTAAAGGAATGCCACCTATTGCTGTTGGGCCCTAACCTGCACACTGATTATTGTGTTTAGATTGATAAAGTTTAATGGTGCTCCTGTCCCAGACCTTGAAAAAGTTTCCTTATAGTTTACAATGCCCAGAATCCTCCAGCCAACACTAGTACTGGGATAGTGAATGTCCAGAAAAGGAAGTTCTGATGCATACCTCAAACCTTCAGTTGGCCACCAAAGCAATACTATTCCTTTTGAAAAGGTGCAGGATAAGCCTGGTTGGCATCCAGGCTGTATAAGGGTTGCATTCACCCCAGTACAGGTGAATGTGATGGCATCCATTTTGAAAATTAAATGCACCTTTATCCCATGAGGGATAAGGGACTTTAAAGCCAATGTACTAATCTCCTATTACACATAAGAAAAACAAAGCCCAGTGAAAAACTCAAGAGCTTCTAGCTGCCTTAGGATTCTTGGCAAGCTTGTTTAAACATATTTTCCAAGGGAGATACTAGAATCCTGAATGACTCTTATAATCCATTCTTGTCTTTAATGGCCACAGTGCAAGTATAAATAGTGCATCAGGGCCTGAGGACATCAGCAACCTCTTGCTAGATTGGAGGCTTTGGAGCCAACAAATGACCACCAGGATCTCCTCAGACCATACCTCCTTTCACATGAAATCTCTAAACCAGATATAGAAGCTGTCAGAAACTGGTGAATTTGAGGTCTGGAACTGGATTGGAGTTGGAACTGAGTCTTACTCCACCAACACATACTAGATTCAGTTGGAAGAGATTTCAGAAGGCATCTCATGATTTCTTGAGAATGGTGTTCCAAAGTAAAAACAGAAATATCCTCTATAAATCTTCTAGTCAGTAGCATGTACTCAGTTAGATCTGGAAGCTGCTGTCAGTGAAACTGGGTATGAGCGAAATAAATTATATGGTGTAAATTCACTAACATTTATAGTGGGTGAACAGAACAGATGAGATGGGAAACACATATATATGGAGACACACACATAAACATGCATACCTAGAAGAGAAGCAGCACTTTTTAACTGCCCTGGATAAATCTTTGATATGTAGACATCCTGGGAGGCTTCCTTTGTTCTGTATTTCTGTCATCATTTGAACTGCAAGAAAACTTACACATTAATGCCTCAATGTCTCTTTCAATAAAAGATAAGTTAATTTTCACATTTGCATTCACATTTGCCTCAAAACATCCTTAATGAGTTATACAGCCGTTTCACATTGCAGATCTCAAGTAGTTTTACAGCCCAAGTTGTATACCTCCAGATGCAAAGCTTTATACATTTGAGTCTGCTTACAGTCCTTATATGGATAGACTAGAGGAGGCAATGAAAATTTTTCTCAAAAATACAGGGATTTCAGCATATAGTCAGTGATGGCAGATGCTACATGCAGAAGAAGCTGGTGGGTTCCATGGGAGTGTGATGGTGAATCTCTTCTGGAGTTTAATCCTAACTTTGAAGGAGATATTCAAAGTGCTTAACTTATCCCCAAAATAGGTTTTAAAGTTCTGAGTGAAACCCAGAGTAGATAAACCATCCAACTGACATCAAGCGCACCAGGCACCCCTGCATGTAGTATCTTGCTGCTATTCCTATGGGCTTTCAAGCTGACTCCAGCATTTGGTAACTCTATCCAAGGTTTCTATTGCTAAGATTCATAGGAGGTTTCCCATTTCTTCTTCTTGAGCTAGGAGAATGTGTCCTCCCAGAGTCCTTGTCCAACATGCAAACCACTACACCATGCTGGGTCAGTATAGGTACTAAATAAGATTGTATCTTGTAGCCATCACAGCATATTTCTTAATCTTTGGGTGCTTAGGGGCTTGATTTCTACCACCATCACCTCACATTCTAACAACAGCCACAGGAAGAAAGAACTTTTCTGTTTGATCACTAGATTTCTCCCCACAGCTCTGTACAAGAATACCTAATAGCATTATTTTGCCTTTCCAAATCTAATAAGAATTTGACAGGGTTTCCAAATCACCATATATTACATCATTTAAAGCCCAAAGCATTCAAAGCTCCAAAAGGTCTGGGAACTGTATCCAGAGAAAACAGTATTCTGCAGATTAAAATCTCTTATCCATCTTGACCTTTGCTAAGGGAGGGGTCTGACCATTATGGCAGGATATCTTCAAATTAGAAACATGCCTAGTAGGAGACAAACTGTAAGTGCAGAGAAAGCATATTTTTAATATATACCCTAAGGTTATAATAATAATGGCTGCTTGAAAAGGCATCTCCAGATTTTCTTAGCCTGTTTACAGCAGAGTGTTTAATGTTTTAACATTAGGCAGAAAAGTAAGTTTCCAAAAGAGCAGGCCTTAGCAACAAGCAACAAGATGCCTTTTACTAGCCAAGACATGTGGTAGTTCTATTAGCACTGTGGTTTCAAGCAAGAATCCCTCAAGATCAACTGCACACAGAAGCTGCTTAATTTTGTTTCAGCTGCGTGTATTCCCTCCCCCCCCCCCACAAATTCAGCACACACTGCTCAAATAATTTGGCCGAATACGAAATGATTCCTGGAATTTAAGGTTCTTGGAACAATATTTGTTAAAAGCAACTTTCTAGCCTTTTATCAATGTGTTTGAACAATTAGGAAGAAAAAGAAACCACAGAAAAGTTAAGATGTCAAGATGAAATGGGAGATGAGTGAAGCCATCCAAGAGGATTCTGAAGAATATTCCAAGGAGGCCATATTTCATGGAACTTGGAAGCCTGGAGAATTCTGGACAAAACAGGGTACTTAATTCAAATCCATTTGGCCCCACATCAGCCATTTGTCTTGACCAATACTGTATCTAGATCCTGACACTTACCAAGCTCTGGGCCACCCCGATACAGATTTAGAGAGTCCATGGAAAAGGATCCATATATGTTGCAGCTGGTAGCAGGTCTCGTATATGAGGCTTGCAAATAGCACACCCTCCAATTGCCCCAATTAATCCTCTGTCCTTCCACTTTTTTCAATGCTTTTAAAATGTCCCACTTTCTCTCTCCTACTCCTCCTTTCTCCCCAGCTTACTTCCTTTGGTGCAAACTAAGTTTAGCGTGAAAAACAGTTGCCACTCAGTTAACTGGAGGTGGGAGAAGTTGAGGAGGAGACAGAATCTTATCTTTCCAAGGAAGCTGCTACAGCCTTTCCTAATTTGTGTGTTCTGCTACAGTATATCAATAAGTTTTGCCATTTTGATCACATTCTGATGTTACTTGGCCAAATGTGTCCCTATTTTCATTTCTGAAATGTTGGAGGGTATGAAATAACCATTTCTTTGGTAACATGAAGCTGGTGAATTAGAGAGTTAGGGTTTCTCCCTGTCAAACTATCAATTTGTGTTAACTGGGAAGGCAAGTAGACTATGGGCCTCGGCAGACGACTAATAAAGTCGTCTCCGAGGCAAGGAAGAGGAGGGGCAGCCGCATGAGTGGCACCCCTTCCTCCTCCCGAGGTTGCCCTTGGAGCTGCCGGCCCTCCGCACGGCCGGCACTCCGGGGGCAACCTCCCGCCGCAGTGTCCTCACACACTACAGTGGAAAAGCCAGGGAAAGTGCGCCCGGTGCGTTTAGGGCGCACTTTCCCTGACTTCTGAAAGAAGCGCCAATTTAGTGCTCCTTTCAGGGATGCCGCCGGTGCGCCGCGGTGCGGCTGCCGTGGTCCCGCAGCGCACTGTCCCAGGGCGTCCCGGACGCCCTGGTCTGCTTCCTCCCTATGTCATTGGTTTATACAGTGGTGTCATTCACGTGGCTTGCACTGATTTGTCTGAATCATAGAATCATAGAGTTGGAAAACCCCCAAAGGCCATCCAGTCCAACCCCCTGCCATACAGGAACACGGTATCAAAGTACCCCCAATAGATGGCCATCCAGAAGGACCAGTTGTTAAATTTGTTAAAAGATGTAGAGGCTGTGGAGGTTCAAAGGGCCCAGGAGTAGCAAAGGGGAGAAGGAGGAAGAGACCTGAGGGGATGAGGAGGATGAAGTGGTAAGGGGGTCAGAGGAGAGGGAAGAACTGGATCCTCTGGAGCCATGGGGAAGAGCTGGGGATACAGATATGCTGAGTGAGCCATCATCCAGCGTAACTGCTGTTGCCAAGGTCCAGATGCAGAGCTGAGGAAGCAACATTGCCAGTTCCTAGGATCCCAGCAGGGATGCATAAACATGCCCAGGTGAACAAAGACTGGTTGGATACATTGGTGGCAGATAGATAGAACTTGTAGTTAATTTCTTTGAGTGACACCACCAGTCATATATGTTGGGGTATGCAATCAGGCAAGATCTAGCATACACACACGCAGAGTTGAAGCACATAGGCAGGAATGCGCAGAAGATGGTCTTCTATGAAGAAGCTTGCTCCAGAAGGCACAGGAAAAATCCTCCCACATGCAGGCTGCTGCTTTCAGCTTGGAGAAATGAATCGCTGGACTGCGAGACCTCACTCAATGAGGGCTTTAATCTTTGTTGCAAATATTTACAAAATACATAGAGTACCAGACATCCATCTTGAATACTCACAGCTATACAGACCAGCAAAGTGCTTCGCTGACCACGAACCACAACTAACCAACAATGGAGATTCTGACCCTCTCCCTTATATAGGTGGTCTCCTTGGGAACATGTGACAGCCATGCACTAAAGAAACCTGGCTGGTTTCATCCCCAGTGCCTGTTGCATCAGACCTCCCATGATGCATATCTGGCTTGTCTCATCCACTGTGCCTGTTGTATCAGACTTCCCATGATGCACAGCTTGCCAATTGCTGACTCATGCACCTGCCACTTGAGCTGTAGTAGCCCTGTTACCATTGCTCCAACTCCTTTCAGTGGCCACATCCATATCATTTTCCAGACCAGGGTGCAACCTGGTCTTGACTCTCTCTCTCTCTTTCTCATATATATTATATGACTGGTGGTGTAATTCAAAGAAATATATATATGTATATATATATTGCTATTATGTGCTTTCTAGTTTTTTCCAATTTATGGTGACCCTAAAGTGAATCTATAATGGGGTTTTCTTGGCAAGATGTTTTCAGAGGAGGTTTGCCATTTCCTTCCCCTGAGGCTGAGAGCATTCAAGGTCACCCAGTGGATTTCATGGCCAAGTGAGGAATCAAACTCTTGTCTTCAGAGTCATAGTCTAATACTCAAACCACTATGCCAGACTGGCTCTCTATATTTTTAACACCATGTAAACATACAATGTAGGTAATGCTGGATTCCACCATTGCATAAACATTAATTCTTTTGCCATGGGTTCCACTTAAACTGCCACAACTGCATCCTATGGAATCTGGGGGGTTTGAGTTTGCTGAGGCATTAGAGCTCTCTGTATTGCAAATCTCAGAATTCCATAGGATGTTGCCAAGACAGTTTAAAGTAGAATCATAGTGCTATGAATGTGTAGTGTGAAATGGCACCTGATGAGGCCTTTAAAAAACCAGTAACCAACCTACTTCCATCACAGTTGGGGCCCTTCCACATTGCACAATTATACCACTGTGATTCCAATTTAACTACCTTAGCTCATCCTACAGAATCCTGGGGTTTGTAGGCTGGTCAGTGGCACTAGAGGGGCTCTCTGGCTGAGAATTTTAAATGCCCCACCTTAAAATGGAAGTGGAATCATAGTACTTTAACTGTGTTACATGAAAGGATCCTTAGTATTATCAGAACCATAATGACTTGAAGATTTCCTACTTGAGGGAAGGTTTCTGGGGGGGAAAGGGGTGAATGAGGAGCTAACATTTACACAAGAGTCTGGATGTCTCCCAGGGGAGTGTGGGAAGAAGACACCCGTTTAGTTGTTACTGTTGAGATTGCTTAATGCAGGGGTAGGCAACCTTTCCCCTTTAAGGGCCGAGGGACTTCAGCTCCCAGAATCCCAGGAGCTATTGGCCAACATGGGACTATTGGCCAACATGGCTGAGGCTTCTGGGAGCTAAAGTCCCTCGGCCCTTAAAGGGGAAAGGTTGCCTACCCCTGGCTTAATGTACTTAGATCTTCTAAACCTCAACTGTTTTTGTAGTCAAATAAATAGTTTTAAATTATGTGTTTTTCTCAGTAGATGCCCGAAAGCACTACTGAATCTTTATTACCATGGTTCTTCATCCCCCTTTTCTTTCTCTAGATCAGGGGTAGGCAACCTAAGGCCCAGGGGGCCAGTCCAAAGGCCAGGCCTTTGGACTGGCCCCAGGCTGGTCCTGCCGCCACCGCCATGATGATATTGATTATTGTTGTTATTACTTGTTCTTGGGGTTTTCATGGCAAAATCTCCACAGGGGTTTTGCCATGGCTTTTCTGGAGCTGAGAAAGTGTGCATGCATATTTTTTTTTAATTTAAAAAATATTTATTTATTTATTTATTTATGGTGCTTCAGCCCCCCAATTGTCTCAGGGACAGCAACCCGGCCCCCAGCTTAAAAAGGTTGCCTACCCCTGCTCTAGATCTTGTCTTCTGAGTATGAGGGCAGAGAGAGTCTTTCTGTTGTTATTCATCTGGAAGGAATTCTCAAAGTCTTCTGTGGCTGAGGACTGAAGTAAATGGTTTAAATAAATGAATGAATAAATAATTTGTGAAGAATTCTGATGCAGGCTATAATGCTTACCATTTGTATTAAAATTTTATAGAATGCACAGGGATAGCAGGATTATTTGAAAGAAGTATTACCCCTTTTGTCATTTTTCACTCTACAAGTGGCAGAAGAGCATATAATTGAGTTATTTGCAGTAGTATACTTTTTAAAATCAAGTGTTATTGAAGATAAACATCTAGCCCTAGCAACTATAATGAGAACCGTGAATCCCTGGATAAAATATGTACTGAAGTTTCTTTAAACAACAACAGATTACATAGTATATGAAAAGATTCTTATAACAGAAACTTTCATCTTTGTACAAAAGCAAGCTCTGGATTTCATCAATAACCTTATGTACAGATTATCCTAGATAGCAAATATCTACTAGTGTTGCCAGATTTTCAAAATAGCAGTAAGAGACAGTTGAAATCTATGACATGCAGGGCTGACAATCAGGAGGTAGTTACTAAGAAGATTGTGTTCTATCTAAATACCAAATTGAAGTATTGATTTTGGTTAACCTAGCCATGTATTTCTCTGTCAAATTAATATAGGCAGGAATCCTCTTGGGCAGCTATGAACATGTAATTTAGAAATATGTACTTGTGATGGTTTTATATTCACAGTCCCCACATAGCCCCAGTTTAGGGGATAGATAAGGACCATCAAACTCCTCCAATCCTCACTTGCCAGTCAATCATGGAGCAGCTGACTGATGGTCTTCCCACACACATACACAATCTCCAATATGAGGAGGAATTGCAAGAGAGGTTTCACTTCTGTCTGTCACACCAGAGACCGCTCATGGGTGGAGGTGGAAACACCAGTTAGTTGCTTCCCGATTGACTGGGGGAAAGACTGGGGGAATTGATCACAGTAGCTGCTGCCCAGTAAGTGGGGAATGGGGTGAGAGGTGGAACAGTAGTCATCTGTAGCACTGTAAGTATAGTACTATAATCTGTATAATACACCCTGTACATTCAGGTCCTCTGGTGGACCTCTACTCCAGTCAGCCAGGACTAGGTTGGAAAATGGTCAATTAAAGGACTTTTTCTTCAACTGCCCCTAGAATGTGGAATGACCTGCTGGAAGAGATTTGACTACTGAATATGTTGTCTGAATTTAAAACAGCATTGAAGACCAGTCTCTTTGAGCAGGCTTATCCAGATGATTTTCAAATGATGAATGTTAAATGTGAATTGTTTTGGAATGTGTATATTTTATTTGTCCTTTAAAACTGTTGCATGTTTTAATTAACATGTTTTAACTGATGTTGTCCATTGTTTGTGTTGTTCCCCAACTCAATCCATGGGGAGAGGTAGGTAAGAAATTTATTTATTTATTTATTTATTTAGAATTTGCAACAGGACTCCAACCATTTTGTCAACTATCATAAAATACATGGCATACACATTTCTGTATTTATGAAAGGCCCACACCCCAACATGCATGGTTTTTGACATCTTGTTCAAAAGGAAAAGAAAAAGCTTTCCAACCATGTGGCAACCATAGGATCCATAGATCCATAGATGTATCATACAATGCAAAGGCTACTCACCTATATACACATATCTGGAAGTAGTTACCGCTGGATAAAGTGGCACCTACTTCCAAGTTCACATTTATAGAATTGTGCTGAATTTACCTTATTATATCCCTGGTGATGTGCCTTTTGTTTGTGTCAGTTCCTTGACAACTCTTATATGTATAAACATATAGTTGAAAGAGTGCTTGATGGGCAAGGGAAGGCTGGGTGCTAAAATTTCTTCTGGGTGTCCAGAAGTCCAAAATGTAGCTTGGCCTTAGAATATAAGTGGTTTTGGGCAAACTACTATCTCTCAAAGAGAAATCACATAGCACTTAGAATACGCAGGTACAACTAGCAGAGTCATAGAATCATAGAATCATAGATCATAGAGTTGGAAGAGACCACAAGGGCCATCCAGTCCAACCTCCTGCCATGCAGGAACTCAAAATCAAACCATCTCCAACAGATGGTCATCCAGCCTCTGTTTAAAGACCTCCAAGGAAGGAGACTCCACCACTCTCCGAGGGAGTGTGTTCCACTGTCGAACAGCCCTTACTGTCAGGAAGTTCCTCCTAATGTTGAGGTGGAATCTCTTTTCCTGTAGCTTGCATCCGTTGTTCCAAGTCTTATTCTCTGGAGAAGCAGAAAACAAGCTAGCTCCCTCCTTAATATGCATCCCTTCAAATATTTAAACAGGGCTATCATATCCCCTATTAGCCCTCTCTTCTCCAGGCTAAACATACCCAGTTTCCTAAGCCGTTCCTCATAGGGCATGGTTTCCAGACCCTTCACCATTTTAGTCACCCTCCTCTGGACACACTACATTTTTTCAACATCCTTTTTGAATTGTGGTGCCCAGAACTGGACACAGTATTCCAGGTGGGGCCTGACCAAAGCAGAATATAGTGGCACTATTACTTCCCTTGATCTAGATACTATACTTCTATTGATGCAGCCTAAAATCACATTGGCCTTTGTAGCTGCCACATTACACTGTAGACTCATGTTCAACCTGTGGTCTACTAGGACTCCTAGATCCCTTTCAAATGTAGTCTCGTTAAGCCGTGTCCCCCATTTTATATCTATGCATTTCATTTATTTTTTATTTTTATTTTATTTTATTTTTGCCCTAAGTGCAGTACCTTACATTTCTCTGTGTTGAAATTCATTTTGTTAGCGTTGGCCCAGCTTTCTAATCTATTAAGGTCATTTCGAATTTTCATCCTGTCTTCTGGGATATTAGCTATTCCTCCTAATTTGGTGTCATCTGAAAATTTGAGAAGCATGCCCCCTATTCCTTCATCCAAATCATTGATAAAGATGTTGAATAGCATTGGGTCCAGGACAGAACCCTGTGGCACCCCACTGGTCACTTCTCTCCAGGATGAAGAGGAGCCATTGTTGAGCACCCTTTGGGTTCAGTCAGTCAACCTAATTACTAATCTACCTAACAGTTGTATTGTCTAGCCCACATTTTACTATCTTGTTTGCAAGAATATCGTGGGGGACTTTGTCAAAAGCCTTACTGAAATCAAGATATGCTATGTCTACCACATTCCCTTTATCTAGCAAGCTGGTAATTTTATATATATATATATAAAAGACATCAGATTAGTCTGGGATTATTTGTTTTTGAGAAACCCATGTTGACTTTTAGTGATTATTGCATTCCCTTCTAAAAGTTCACAGACTCTCTGTTTAATGAACTGTTCTAGAATCTTTCCCGGTATTGATGTCAGACCAAGGGCCTTTGCAGACTGCCAGAAATAGTGCAAATTGAGTCCATTTTAAGAGTTAGGGTTAGTGCTAGGGAATCATGGGAATTGTGTTTTTTTTTTCTGAGACATTGAGCCTTCTCTGTCAGAGAGCTCTGGTGCCACAATAAAATACAGTTCCCATGATTCCCTAACCCTAACCCTTAAAGTGGACTCAATTTGCACTGTTTCTGGCAGTCTGCAAAGGCCCTAATTGGACGATAGTTGTTGGGATCCTCTTTTTCCACCTTTTTGAAGATGGGGACAATGTTTGCCCTCCTCCAATCTGCTGGGACTTCTCCTGTTCTCCAGGAGTTCTCAAAGATTATTGCCAGTGGCTCTGAGATTACGTTTGCCAGTTCTTTTAATATCCCTGGATGTAGTTCATCTCATCCTGGAGACTTAAATTCATTTAGGTTGACCAGGTATTCCCGTACTTCCTCTACTTATTTTGTGCTGCATTTCCCCTATTGTGTCCTCTGCTCCATTTTCTTCAGGTTGAGCACCCTTTTCCTTTTTTGAGAAGACTGAGGCAAAGAAAGTGTTGAGTAGTTCTGCCTTTTCTCTGTCCCTTGTTAGAATTTCTCCATCTTCTCTGCACAGTGGCCCTACCATTTCCTTCTTCTTTCTTTTGCTACAGATATACCCAAAGAAGCCCTTGTTATTGTCCTGAACCCCTCTAGCAGGCCTGAGTTCATTCTGTGCTTTGGCTTTCCTGACTTTACCCCTACATGTGCTAGCTATTTGTTTGAATTCCTCTTTAGTGATTTCACCCCTTTTCCATTTCTTATACATCTCCCATTTAAAACTTAGTTCAGTTGAAAGTTCTTTTGTCATCCAACCCAGTTTCTAGATTTCAACTGAACTAAGTTTTAAACGGGAGTCATTATAAGGAAAACTGAATACTGAATATTGTTCAGCAATTACACAATCATAGGCTGGATTTACAGTCTGGTAACTGCTGGGGATTCACATTTAAGGTTGTTAATGACCCAATGTGACCTCCAAAACTCACCTTTTTAGTCTGGCAGCACCCTAACTGAAGGGTTTTTGGAGGTGCTGCAGTTTAGGGGAAATGACATTTGTAGCACTTTCCCAATCATGGGGCACATTGATCTGAGCAGTTGCAGCAGGACCCCAAAAAGTCTCTCCAGTTGCCTGTTCTCAGTGTGCAACCAATGCCATGAGATGCTGTGTCTTCAAAATCCTTCAGTTGAGGTATGTCCAGGCTAAGAAAGGTGGGTTTAGGAGTGAAGTTGGCATCATCAGATATAATTACAGCAATGATGCTCCACCGTCATAATTCATAGAATCACAGAGCCGGAAGAAACCACAAAGTTACTTCAGACAATGCAGGATCTCAGCCACCATATTCAAAAATTATACCACAATGGGTACAATTAGTCCAGAGGGAGTTTGGAAATGGAAGTTAGCAATCTCTAGATTGAACTAATTCCCATTTTCCTCCTCTAAAGATGTTTCATGCTATTTATTCTTGCTGGCATTATTGTTTCTCCCTGATGGAAAAAAGTAAACAACATTTTCTCCATCCAATATTTGGAAACTCCTGTGTTCTGCAAATCCAGACCAAGTATAAAATACTCTCCAAGTTTTTAAAAGTCTCAAAGAAAACATCTTTAAGCAATAAATCTACTTTTCCCTTTTACTTCATTGTAGTACATTAATTTTTTTTCCATAGAAAATCTCAACGAATTCTATGAACTGAAGACACTTCACATTTTATCCCTAAATAGTAAATGTGCTAACTTTTTGTCTAATCCTATTAAGCACATCTAAGGCACATGAAGACATCTAGACTATACTTATTTCAATTTTAAAGTATTCTCTGTCACATACACAAAAGCTTCAAGTTACATACACAAAAGCTTCACAAGCATCAGCTAACTCTTCCCACCCTTACCTGGAAGGCTTATGTGACCGCAAAATGGTGTATGTGTGAATGAGAGAGAGAAAGAGAGAGAGGGGATCTTTGATATGAGTAGTAAGTTGTTTGCCTTCTATCTCTCTTTCCCAGTTCCTGAAGCTGCCGTGCCATTGGATCTCATCAGAAGCATCAAAGGTTCTAAAGCATTTTACAATTTACAATTATTTTGATTTCTCGCGAATAGCAAAACCACAGCTCCCTCCCTCCCTCTCTCTCTTCCTGCCCTCTTTCTTACCCCCGGGCTTAGCTTTGCCTTGGGGGCTGGGAGGAGGACTTTCTTAAGTCGGGGGGGGGGGGAAGTCTTGGCCTTACCTTGGTGTGCTGGCCTTCTCCAGGCCAGGCAGCATTCTGGGGGCTGTTCCAGCTGCCGCAAGCAATGCAACCTTCTCCAGACCGACATGGCCACTTTTGGGCTGTGCTGGCTACCACTGGACTGGTGTAGCCTTCTTCAGGGAGTGCCAGCTGTCGCTAGGCCAGTGCAGCCTATTATAGGCTGGTGTGGCTTGTTGACAGCCGCCACTAGTGCAGACTTTTCCAGGCCAGTACAGCCTTTTGTGGGTTGTACCAACTGCCGCTAGGTGGGTGCAGCCTTCTTCAGGCTGGCGCAGCCTTTTATAGCATGTGCTGGCTGCTGCTAAACCATTGTGGCCTTTTCCAGGCTGGTGTGGTTATATGCTGGCTGCTGCTAGGCGAGCACAGCCTTTTTCAGGCTGTCGCAGTGTTCTGTGGGTTGTGCCCAGCTACCGCAAGTGGCACGGCCTTCTCCAGGCCAGCGCGGCCATTCTTTGGAAGAAATTGATTAACCTTAAAATAGAATTGAGATTGTTGTTATTAATTAAAGCCCTTTATATAGATACTTATTTGAGAGTAAGATTTGGACTAAATGGTGCCATGACAAATAAAATTGATACATATAAAGGGGTAAGACAAGGATGCTTACTTGCTCCCTTGTTATTTAATCTGTACATTAATGATCTGCCATCTGAAATGGACTCTGCAGTCCATATGCCCACTGTACTTCATACTCCTTGTAACATTCTGCTCTATACAGATGATATGATATTGTTATCATATTCTCAGGTGGTTATGTGGAGATTGTTAAGAAGATTCAGTTGTTATTGTCAAAATAATTTTCTAACTATCAATAAATCTAAGTCAAATATAATGGTATTTGTCAAAAGACAGCAGAGACACAGATGGCAGTTAGAGGGTGAGCCAATAGATCAAATAAAGACCTTCTCATATATCGATGTAACATTCTCGGAGAATGGCTCCTGGTTCTGTCATCATCAAAGGAGTGCAATTAGAACAAAGACACACTTGAATCTAATACTTAAATTAAAAGCCCATAAGTACTCTGGTTCCCTAATCCCAATAATTAATGTTTATAAAGCTAAGGTTACACCTATGCTCTTATATGCTGCAGAAGTTTGGGGTTTAGATTCCCCCTCAGCAACAGAACTAGCACAGTTGCAACATCTGAGAAATATACTGGGGTAGATAAAAGGACATCTGCTGCTGCTGTTAGATCTGAATTACAAATTTATTCAATCTATTTGCAAGCAAAAATTAAAGTTTTCAACTACTTGTGTAAAATTAATGAAATGGAGCCGGACAGACTACCAAAATTATCTATTAAAACAGTTACAATTCCATCTTCTATCCTCTTGGAAAATGCAAGTAACAAACTTTATAAAGAGTTATGGTCTCCCTGAATCATGCTCAGATAATGATCAAGCAAAAAAGGGTGCAAGACAGAGAATCCTGGATATTGAGGCCCAAAAAGATATAGCCACCTTATCAGATAGGTAATTTAAAATGGTTGAGCTGATATAAACGCACCTTTCAAAGAGCAAACTATCTAAAAATGCAAATGCATAAACATCTAAGGGAGATTTTTACCTGAGCTAGATTTGAACAGCTTGACACTATGGTAAGATATGGTAGATTCACCGGTATTCCATATAATGAGTGAACTTGTATCTGTGGGGAATGTGAAATTGAGGATTTAGCACATATTTTATTCAAATGTAATTTGTGCTATCAGGAAAGAGAGCAATATCTTGGCCTCTACATTAAACAAACATTGTTTTGGGATGCCCATGTTAGAATCTCATACTTAATGGGTGGTCAAGGTTCAAAAATAACTAACAGCACAGCTCAGTTTTTATTTAAAGCAACACAGTTGAGAGTTAGATATGAGGGGATGATTGGTGTAAATGTAGGGGTGATAAAGAAATCTGATGTTGTTTTCTTTGGGGGGGTATTTTATTTACATTTTTATATATTGTATTATATTTTTAACTTTTTGTAATTTGTATCAAACTCTTTTAGTTTATTACCGTGATATGGCCTAAGGGCTAATCAATAAAAGATTGATTGATTGACTGATTGATTGTGGGCTGCACCAGCTGCCACAAGCAATGCGGCCTTCTCTGGGCCGTTTGTGGCCTTCTCTTGGAGGTAAGGAGGTGAAGGAGGGAGGTTAGAAGGAAGGGAGGGAGGGGAGGGGAGGGGAGGGGAGGGGAGGGAAAATTCAATTCCCATTGTCCCCAATGGCACTGCCATTGGGAACAATGAGAATTGAATATTTGCAAAATTTCCTATTCGTGGGGGGTCCAGAACGGATCCCCCGTGAATCTGGAGGGGCGACTGTACTTGAAATGGCAAAAACCAGTCACTGATACTCTGAATCAGCTACTTGGTTAAGTATGTGTAAGTAAGTAAGTGGCTCCTGGCCTGATCTCTCCTCAGTCTACCATAACAGCCCTGGGCAATAGAAATCAGTTCAACTGTTGATCAGAGTGCAAGAAGGAGGAAATTTCCACATCCCTCCCACCAGAGAGTGACGCTGCAATGAACAATTGTGATGGGATCCTGCATCTTGTTGTTGCAACTCACTTGCTGTTGGGAGGAGGATGGAACCATCATCCTTCTTGCAAGCCAATTAGCCACTGAACAGACCTCCATTGTCCAATGCTACTGCTAAATATTAAGACAAACTTGGGTGGACATTTACAATTGTGGCAATAGTGCTATGGTTGTGACTACATAGACTTACTAAAAACAGAGGAGTTATGGATCCATAACTCTAGGCTACAAATCTATAACTGCAATACAGAATGTGAGCCATTTAAAATATTACATTAAGGAGTGGAAAATTGGATAGGCACTATTTCGCAAGATAACCTCATAAAAGAAATCTATCCTCTTGTAGATGTAATTAAATATTACCCTTTCCCGAAATCATTCCTGCCACCATAATAACAATCTAAATAATATTTTAATTTGTCAGTGCTTTTCCCCCTCTTAAAGGCCCTAGGATACAATCACTGATACTAATTTGTTGAAACATTTGTTTTAAGCATTTTACATGGAAGAACATTTTGTTATTCATTTATAAATTGTAAAGGATCCAGATATTTCTCTGGGAAAATGAGCCAAACTTGTTCCAATCTCAGTAATTCTTTACCTGACATATTAACAATACAGCTGGAATATGTTTTCTGCTACCAGTAGAAGATTGTCATTGTGTTTGAGATATGGGAGCTGACATTCAACCTTATTCAAGATGGCATTTGTAAGAATTTTGCAATATGCTCATTATACATTATTTATTTCTCAGTGGCTTAGTTTAAATGAAATCCATCATACAGAGTTGGGAATGTAATGTAAAATATTCAAAGGGTGGTCACAGGATTTGCAGGATCTAAGCAGAGCAATGGAAGACTGGGGAAGCTACCTTGTCCATGGGATCACCATGCGTTGGAGGTTGACTCAAGGACAGTTAACCACAATAACATTGATTTCACAAGTTTGTGTTTTTTGCATGGGGGCTGATCCAGCTTGGGAATAACAGAGCCCATGAGCTCAACATATCTGATATGGGGAGCATGCTTTTAAGCAACCCTGAAGGTTAGGCAACCAGGACATCTCAAGGTCAGGGGGAGATTACTCCCAGGTGACAGAGGAATCATAGAATGGCTTCTACCTGAGTGGATTCCCACATCTGTTATTCCACTGCTACACTGCAGGTGGGCTGGATAAATAGGTTTCCATTGTCTGGTAGGCAGGATCGTCAATGCCTGGATCTGAATCCATGCTGCGGGCCAACCTATTTATCTGCAATGAAAAAAAGTTGTAGTCTTTTCCATTCCAGCAAAATGAGGTTCATGTTCATTCCTGCTAAAAGCAAGGCCCCATGCTTACCACTGTGTCTGCAATAAGCATTGTGCTCGAACTCTTCTTATTTTACCTATCTTTGCACAGTCTGATTCAATGAATTTCTTGTTATTTACTGCAAGTCATAATTGGCCATTAGATCTTAACCCACAATCTATCATGGTTTGTGGTTGTGCAATTCTAAACCAACCAAGATTGCAAATCAGCTTCAGTCCTGGTGTGGAAGATGAATACAAGACATAATTTTCCATTTCTTATGTTCTTTCTAATAAGCAAGTAACACATTCAGTCATATTGCATATTAAGAAGAGTAAGAAGAGGTGAGAGGAAACCTACCAAGGCTGGAATCCTCTTGGTTAGGCCCATTGAATCAGTCATTGAATGGTTAGTCAATATGTAAGTCTGTCCAATCAATTCAATTGCTCTCTTGATTTAATAGGATTTAGGCTAAGCACAGTTTGTTCTTGTAGCACCAAACCATGGTTTAATGTTATGTCTGAGCCAGTGGATATTTTCCAGAGACACAAATGTTTAGCTCTTTTCTAGAAGCCAAAAGCCATGGATTGCAGGGTTTTATCAGTTTTGCATGGAGAAAACAAAACAAAACAAAACAAAAATTGTGAGTTTTGACATTTGTTTTTAATAGACTGAAGGGATTTTTTTCAGTGGGGTGGGGGAGAGACTCTCCCTCTGCACAGGAATCTTTGACAACCACTAATGAGATTCAGGAAACCCTCTGGCACAACATTCACTAAAACACAACAGGCAGTATTCCAAATAAAGAAATTGGCAATGCTGTGTCCCTATAACAAAGTACTTTAGATGTGGCCGCAAAGCTCTTTGGATCCTTTGCCTCCAAATATATTTAGTAACAGAGAAAGGAGTCCAAACAAAGTTCTTCTGCACATATAAAATTCATACTTCCTGACTTCTCCCATTCCAAAAACAAAAGAATCCAATGCCATTAGTGTCTAGGCACCTTGCTGTGATATTTCCTTGATTAGTTCTGTGGGTTTTTGTAAGATGAACTTCCAACTTGCCTGCTAAGGCCAAGATGCAACAGAATTTAGAGCAATGTTATTCAGAAAGAGAAAAAAATAGATACTAGCAGCACAACATAGCAGCTGGGGTTTCCTATGACTATAACACACCCATACCATTTCTAACCAGGGCTTGAAAAGTTACCTTTAATTGGTACTTTGGTATGTAACTTATCACAACCCCTCCCCTGATATAACTTGTTACTGTAAACATGGTAATTCATTGTGTTACTTGTTACTTTTTCATTATTTTTATTGTGGAGAGGATCTTAAGATTGATAAGAGATTGGAACAAAACATACAATTTATACTTTTGAAATGATTTTATTTTAGTATTTTATTACTGTTACTTTCATTTTTAAGAAATAGATTAATTTTTACTTGTACAATTAGAAAAATACCTATCCTCAAAAGACCACTAGAATCATGGATAGGGTTAGGGAGGAATGTAATCTGGTCTTTCTTTTTCCTTCTTTTGTTATTTTTGCCAATTTCTTTTTTTTTAAATACTGCCTCTTGTGTTTTAGTGGATGCTATGAATTCTCCCCAAAATTGTAAACTTCTTTATAAAATCAGGTATGGGGAAAACTTGAGCTTTTAAACTATAAAATTTGGGAGAAAGTAAAATAGACTGATTTGTTTATCTAAACATAAAATCTAAGAGATTAGCTCTCTGAAATCTGGTTTTTAATCCCTGTATATACTACCATGTTTAAGACACTGAATTAGGATTGTCTCTAATCATCCTTTTTCCTGACATGCTTATTTTAAACAATTTTATGGCCAGTATGTACAGCACAGTCCTCTTTATGTTGAGAATTGCAAACCTACTGAATTTGATTAGTGTCAATGGCTGATATTTTCACTCAGTTCATTTTCACTTGCCAAATCTCACAGATTTCATCATAAACAGGCCCAAAAGAAGTTGAGATTTAAAACATTTGAATGAGGAAAAAAGCAAAACTGAGAGATTTGGCCATTCCTAGCATGAAGCACTTCCACATAATGTAATATGTTGGGGGGGGGGGGGTTTAAGTTAAGAAAGGTAGCTAGACTGCTAAAAATTAAATGAAAACAGTCTGTTTTATGACTAACGTAAATTCTGAGCATTATTGCAATAGCATAATTTTTATAGTATTTCAGTGACTGACATTCCTCCTTTTCCAAGAAATAATGTGAAAATACTTGCAATATATAGCCAAAGTCTTATTTGCTTTTGTAAAAGCAAACACTACATAGGAACTTTTGTTTCCCTACCAGTTTCCAACATAGATATTAGATAATGTCCAGCAAATACTGAAGATTTTTTTGACCTGCAGTCCTAGATGCCAGATATTTCCTAGCACTCAGCTCAGATTTGTTTCTCTAGAATTTGCTGTGTATCAATAGCTTTCCTCACATCCTTCATTTCTGACCTTAATTCTTGCTTAATTTACACTTTAAAATCCATCATATCTTGTCATCTTGAATTTCTCAGCTCAAATCACTCCTCATAGATTTTATCTCGTCCAATAGGATAGTATATGATAGGATCTCGGTAGAATTTAACAAAATGAAGATAAGGATGGGAAGTATTGAAGATAGGCAAAGTAAATTTGAGGAGAAAATTGTAGGACTACAAGATTTGCCAAAGGATCTGGAGGAGGAAAGGATTAGAGGTGATGCCAAGCTAAGGGAAAAATCGGTGAAGTTGAGAGGTCTCCCTGAACAGGAGGGGGAGAACTTAATGGAAGCCCTAGTACCTGCTTTGGCTAATTACCTGGGAAGACCTGAGCATCTCTTTGACTTGGAGATAGACAAGACCTTTAGATTGAATTCCAAGGTGGCACTTCAGAAAAGTGTCCCGAGGGATATAGTGGTAAATTTTGTGAGAAGGCAGGTAAGGGACCAACTATTAAGCTTTCAAAATGAGACCCCCCTTAGTAATTAATGGTAGTGAGTTGAGGGTATTTAAAGATGTGGCACCGAATGTAATGAGGAAGAGAAGGGAATATTCCTTCCTAACTAACCAACTTCAGAGATTTAAGGTAACATATAGATGGCTGATTCCAGAAGGCCTTACCTTTTGGTTTAGGAAGATGAAAGTTGAACTGAGGTCCCTGTTTGATGCGAAAGAGTTCTGGAGGAAGTACAGAGGGGAGTTCAAAGTGGATGAGAAATTTGAAAGCAGAAAAAAGCAGAAAGAGGAAGCTAGGACAGAGAGTAAGGGAAGAGACTTCAATAATCAAGGAAGGTATATGAAAAAAGTTGAAGAAATACAGGAAGTGGATAGAAAAAATAAAAAAGGGGCTAAGACTGTTCAATTTGTTAAGGAAACTTCCCAGGAGGAGGCACTGGTAGTCAAAGAATTAAGTGAGAATCGAGATAGTGAAGAGGATGATTTAGACCAGGAATTAAGAGAAGCAAAGCAAAAAGCAGCTTATTTATATACCGCTTCATATCACGCTATGGGATGTCTAAGCGGTTTACAACTGTGAGCTGATTGCCCCCCAACAAGCTGGGTACTCATTTTAGCGACCTCGGAAGGATGCAGGCCTGAGTCGAGCCTCAGCCCTGGCTGGTATTGAACTCGCAACCTTGTGGTCTATGAGTGAGTGGCTGCAGTACAGGCATTTAACCACTGCGCCACCAGGGCAGTGGTTAAATGAGAAGGGAATAATAACCATCAAATCAGATCCAAAACTGTTGTAAATGATGATGAGGAGGAGGAGGTGGAGGACGATGAGTTGGAAGATTTAGAAGGGAAAAGTTTGGTAGGTGAGGAAGAATTTATTTCAGAAAATGAGTAGACAAAATAAATTGGTGTCTTGGAATGTGAAGGGCCTGAATGGTCCGATAAAAAGGAAGCAGGTGTTTCACTACTTGCCTAAGTTGAAATGTGATGTCATTTGCCTGCAAGAGACTAAAATTAAAGTAGACGATAGAAAACTTCTAGAAAATAATAAATTGGGTAAAGAATTTATAAGCGCCTTTGGAAAAAGGAAGAGGGGTGTGGCCCTCTATGTTAAGGATAGGTTTGAACCCATAGAAATTCTGAACAATCCCAAAAGTCAGTATATTGGAGCTGAAACACTTTGGCAAGGTATAAGACTAACAATAATTGGAGTTTATGCACAAAATGAAAATAAAGGAAGGTTTAATAATGAGCTTCTGTCCACATTAATGGAACTTAACATAGAAACAATGATCATGATGGGTGACTTTAATGGGGTCATCAACCCGAAGGTTGATAGATTATTCTCGAAAACAATAAAGTCGAATCAGAGTAAACTCCCCACTGAATTTTTTAACTTGATAGATCAATATGGCCTGTTAGATGCTTGGAGGGTGAGATACAGTTTGACCAAGGAATTTACTTATTTTTCTGATAGACATAAGCCATGGGCTTGTATTAATATGTTTTTTATTTCTAAAAAGATGTGCCCAATAATTACTAAAATGGAAGTTCTGCCCAAATTTAAATCAAATCATCAACCCATAACAATCAAGTTTAGAGAAAGAATTAAAGGTTTCCATTGGAGACTTAATGATACATGTCTGAGAAATGAAGAAGTGGTGAAAGAAGCCAAAAATCTGTTGAAGAATTATTTTTTGGAAAATGCGGATCCTAATATTCCTATACAATCTGGGATGCTTCAAAAGCGGTAATTTGAGGGGTTTTTTTAATATATATATATATATATATATAGGGATCTGAGTGTAAAAAGCGAAGGGAGAAAGAATTTGCTAATATCCAAAACCAATTAAGAATTAAGGAAATCCAATTCAAAGAATCCCCCAAAAATACTTCCCTAGCTAATGAAGTTAAGGGTTTGGAACAGACAATGTCTGTGTGGTTAACAGGAGATATATCTAGGAAAATGAAGTATACTAAGCAAAGATTGTTTGAAGGGTTGAATAAACTGGGGAAATTGTTATCACATCAATTAAGATCGGATAAGGCTAAAAGGGTAATACATAAATTAAAAGAAAATGGTAAAGAAATAACTGAGCAAACAGGGCTGATGCAAGCAATTTGGAAATTTTACAATGACCTTTATAAAAAAGTAGAAGTAAATAGGGAGGATGTAGAGAAATATCTCCAAAATTGCACAATTAATGGCTTTGTGGAAGAACAGAAAGAGAGATTAAATAGAAGGATAACTTTACAGGAAGTCCAAGATGCAATTAGGAAGTGTAAGAATGGGAAGGCTGCAGGGCCTGATGGGTTTCCTGCAGAATATTATAAAACGTTTAAGGACAAATTGGCGTTGCCTTTGTTAAGCGTATTTCATAACATTGAGCAGACCAGAGGGCCAGACACCTGGGCAGAAGCCAATATTAGTTTAATACCAAAAGAAGGCACTGATGGGATGGATATTAAGAATTACCATCCTATTTCCTTATTAAACATTGATTACAAAAATTTTGCTGCAATTTTGGTGGAACGATTAAAGAGAATTTTGTCGGAATGGATCACGCATGATCAGAATGGATTTCTGCCAGGACGTAACATAAAAGATAATGTTAGATATATTTTGAATGCCATTGAATATCACGAAAAAGACATTAATCGTAAGTTGCCCATGATATTCATAGATTTTGAAAAGGCCTTCGATAACGTCCGATGGGACTTCTTGCTGAAATGTTTAAATAGAATCAATGTAGGCCCTAAATTCTTAAAATGGATTGAGATCATATACAAAAAGCAAAGGGCCAGACTCATTGTGAACGCGGACAAAACTAAGCCCTTCTCAGTTCAGAAAGATACTAGGCAGGGATGCCCCCTTTCCCTGCTTCTATTTTTGATAGTACTGGAGACTTTGAATCATAGTATTAGAGAGAATACAGAAATAGAAGGCATCAAAATAAAAGGGAAACAAATGAAACTCAGGGCTTTAGTTTTGACTATAACCAATCCTGACGAGATAGATATGGTGGTTAAAGAATTGGAAAGCTTTGCTGTGGCCACTGGGTTAAAGGTTAATAAGAATAAAACAGCAATATTGACTATGAACCTTGAAGAAGCTGAGATGATTAGATTGAAGGAAAAACTGGGTTCCAAATTAAAAAAGAAGTAAAGTATTTGGGCATTATCATCACTGCCAAAAATGTTGATTTATTTAAAAACAACTATTTTAAAAAAATGGCAGGAGATTAAAAAAGTTCTAATGAGATGGAATAATTTAAAATTGTTGTGGCTAGGAAGAATATCCACAATTAAGATGACCATCCTTCCTAAGATTCTCTTCTTATTTCAAAATATACCGATAATCCACAATGAGATCCCATTTAGAAACTGGCACCGGGACCTTTCGAAATTCCTATGGAGTGGGAAGAAATCCAGAGTTAGGATGAAAGTCACTCAAGATAAGATTGAAAGAGGAGGTCTGGGTATGCTGAATTTAAAGATTTATTTTGAGGCATGCTGCTTTACGTGGCTGATGGACTGGTTTATGTTAAAAAACAAGGAGGTACTTGCTCTATAGGGTGCAGAGTTAAGATACAGGTTTCATGGATACCTGTTTTACGACAAAGTTAAAGTCCACAAAGAGTTTGAGAACCACTTCGTCCGTAAATCTCTGATAAAAGTTTGGAATAAATACAAAGATGTACTGTGCAGAAAGATTCCGTTGTGGGTGTCAACGAATGAGGCTCTCTTTAGAAGAGAGAGACTATGGTGATAACAATTGGGTAACATACAACGAACTAGTTAAGTTCAAAAATGAAATGGGAGAAGTAGAACTTATGACACATGAAGAAATATTAAGGAAAGGATATAATTGTGGATGGTTTTTGTATTGGCAACTTAGAGAGAGGTTCAAGGAAGATAAAAATACTAAAGGAATTTGGAAAACTGAAAAGGATTTTGATAAGGTTTTGGAAAGTGAGGGAAAGCCCAAAATATCCCAGTTTTACGAGTTGTTGTTGAACTTAGAACAAGAGGACGAATTTATTAAAGATAATATGATAAAATGGGCGAGGGATTTAAAACAGATTATACCTCTTGAGCAATGGGAAAAATCATGGACCCACAGACTTAGTTACTCTCTTAGCTATGATTTAAGGGAGAATTTCAAAAAATGCAACACCATTGGTATTTGACTCCGGTCAAACTGGCAAGAATGTATAATGGTGCTAGTAAAGTGTGTTGTAAATGTCGTAAAGAGGTGGGTTCCTTTATACACGTATGGTGGGACTATAAAATTGCTAAGAGATATTGGATGAATGTTCATAGGATGGTTACTCAAATGGTTCTGATTAAAGGAGGAAGGGATCCCAAATTCTATTTGTTAGGCATGACAGAAGATAATGCATTAGAAAGACAATATAGTAAGTTGATTTTTTACTTAACTACAACCACCAGGATGGTATACACGGCTAAATGGAAGTGTAATGAACCACCAACTATGAAAGACTGGATGTATAAACTCACAGATTATGTAATCGCAGACAAATTAACTTTACACTTGAGAGGGGAATCCTGGGATAAACAAAAAAAAGGCCTGGGAACTGGTAAAAACTTTCTTAAAAAACAGTGAGTATTGTGAGTTACTGTCAAAAGTATTGGAATAGAATTTAAGTTCATCAGTGCTTAGCTTTTCTGTTCTGTTTATGTGTGTATATGTTTTGAAGCCCCTCCCCCATAGAAATTGGTGGCTGAAGGGAGACATTTAATACGAGGTTGTAATAATGGTATTACAGAACATGGGAGATGAAAGTAAGATCTGTATTAGAATACCGTATTTTCTGGCGTATAAGATGACTTTCTAAGCAGGAAAACCTGGAGTTAAAGCTGGGGGTCGTCTTATAGGCCGGTATAAGATGGAGGAGGTTGAGAAAGACTCCTCCCCCAGAGGTGAGAGAGGGGAAGGAGCCCGGGAGAGAAGGAGGAGGAGCAGGGAGACGCTCTGAGGCTGGGAAAAAAGCCTGGGAGAGAAGGAGGAGGAAGAGGAGGTACTTCTTCTTTCTCCTGCCTTTTCCCCACTCCTTCCCACCTTCACCCTTCATCCTACTGGTCCTCCATTTTCTCTCCCTGCCTTTTCCCCACTCCTTTCCACATTTCCTCTTTGTCCTACTGATCCTCCATTTTCTCTCCCTGCCTTTCCCCCTCTCCTTCCCACCATCCCTCTTTGTCCTACTGATCCTCCATTTTCTCTCTCTGCCTTTTCCCCCCATCCTTCCCACCTTTCCTCCTGTCCTCCTGTTCAAAAAGGGTTTGCCATTGCTTTTCTCTGAGGCTGAGAGAGTGTGACTTTCAAGACTGTTGTTGTGTGCCTTTAAGTCGTTTCTGACTTTTGGCAACTCAAACATGAACCTATCCTGGGGTTTCTTTCAAAAGGTTTGTTCAGAAAGGGTTTTCCATTGCTTTTCCTTGAAGCTGAGAGAGTGTGACTTTCAAGACTGTTGTTGTCTGCCTTCAAGTCGTTTCTGACTTTTGGCAACTCAAGGATGAACCTATCCTGGGGTTTCCTTCACAAGGTTTATTCAGAAAGGGTTTTCCATTGCTTTTCCCTGAGGCTGAGAGAGTGTGACTTTCAGGACTGTTGTTGTATGCCTTCAAGTCATTTCTGACTTTTGGGAACTCAAACATGAACCTTTCCTGGGGTTTCCTTCACAAGGTTTGTTCAGAAAGGGTTTTCCATTGCTTTTCCCTGAAGCTGAGAGAGTGTGACTTTCAAGACTGTTGTTGTCTGCCTTCAAGTCCTTCCTGACTTTTGGCAGCTCAAAGATGAACCTATCCTGGGGT
This sequence comes from Phrynosoma blainvillii, assembly GCA_026167975.1. NCBI lineage: Eukaryota > Metazoa > Chordata > Lepidosauria > Squamata > Phrynosomatidae > Phrynosoma > Phrynosoma blainvillii. Next base: position 171,684,126 of record JANUYF010000001.1, read on the forward strand.
TTCCTTCACAAGGTTTGTTCAGAAAGGGTTTGCCTTTGCTTTTCCCTGAGGCTGAGAGAGTATGACTTTCAATACTGTTTTTTATGTTCTGCATCTTCAAGTCGTTTCCAACTGATGATGACACTAAAGCAAACCTATCATGAACCTATCATTTCTTTCCTATGTGTTTTTTCAGACAGGGTTTGCCTTTGCCACCCTCTGGGGCTGAGAGAATGTGACATCTAAGATTGTTGTTGTTGTATGCCTTTGAGTCATTTCTGACTTACAGCAAACCTAAGGCTCATAGTCTTTGCTTGGCAAGGTTTCTTCAGAGGGGAGTTTGCCATTGCCATCTCCTGAGTCTGAGAGAGTGTGACTTGCCCAAGGTCACCCAGGGGGATTCCATGGCTGAGCCAGGATTCGAACCCTGGTTTCTAGAGTCATACTCTGATACTCAGACAGGGTGACCAAATGTCTTCAATGCAAAGGAGGACAAGTCACTACAAAAAAATGTAGGACATACAAGAAAAAAAGGTAGAGAAAGCTAAAAACACTAATATAAATGTAAATCCATGCTTCTTAGCCGTGCTCAAAATGGAGGACTTTTTAATGGTCAAAATGGTGACTTTTAACCTTATCATGGGGTTTTCTTGGCATGTTTCTTCAAATGGGGGTAGCCATTACCATCCTCTGAGGCTGAGAGTGTGTGACATGCCCAGGGTCACTTACTTGGTTGCAAGTATATTGGCAGTCCTTCCCCCAAAAAACTTTCTCATTTCCCCCCAACCATCTCATAGCTGGGAGATGGAAATAATTTTTAAAGCAGCATTTATGTTAAATCAGGACTATTTTTGAAAAAGTAAGGCCCAAAATACACTGCAGAAATAAATGTTAGGGAACATGTGGGAGCTGTAGTTTGTTGTGTTTATAAGTGACAGTTTTTCTGCTAAGTACCTGCCTGTCATAAGCATTTGAATTAAATTTACCATATTGAAATCAAATCTGATGTTTTTAAAAATTTTATTTGGTGTGTGTTGGAAGAGTGGGGTCGTCTTATACGGCGAGTATATCCCAAATTCTATATTTTAACTGGAAAAGTTGGGGGTCATCTTATACGCCCAGTTGTCTTATACGCCGGAAAATACGGTGCTTGAGTTGAAGCTCAGGATTTTTGTTTAGTTTTGTTCTTTAATTGTTGTTGTGATAATGGTTTTGCATAGTTTTTCTTTTTCTATTATATGGTTTTGTCTTTTTGTGTATGTGTTTATTGTGTTCACTGTTTTTTTAAATATATTAATAAAGAATTAAAAAAAGAATTTGCTGTGTAAAGTTATCATTGCCTTGAGCCAGATGAATAACTACTATGTTCAGAAATTAATGCTTCTTGGCACTGCTGCTTGGCAGTTGGTGTCTCCCAGTGCAGTAACTCATGGTGTCACCTCCCTCCTCCCATTGACCTCCTCCCAGAGCACACCATACAGAATCCTTAATAATATTTTTATTTGTACTATCATTACCCATAAATCACAATTCCCATGTATCACCGGATGTAAGGATAATAGTTGTGACATTAAAAAATGAGCAAAATTTATGATATATTTAAATTACAATATCATATGCACAGAATAAATGTATTTACATATACATATACATAGTTTCATGTGGTTAGAGTGAAAATTTAATAAAAGGTGATGCTTTAACCAGAAAAATAAAAAAAATAATTTTAATTTTTTTTAAAAAATAAGAATTTTGAAATTTGAAATTTGAAATTTGAAATTTTTAAAAAGTTTGGGCCTCTTCTTTTTCCTCTCACTGACCTTCACCCCACTCACACCATATTTTCAGCCACAGCCTATTTCTGCCAAAGTGCAGATGTTTGTGGAGCAGTGGTATCACCCCTTCTTAGGGTGTCACCTGGTGCAATCCACATCCCCTAGTAACACCACTGCTTCTTGGTATGATGAGCACTGAATCATTACAAGCATGTCCCTGTTTTCATCCAAGGTGTAACGTGGCATATATATATATATATATATATATATACATATACATACTCTGTTCTTCTTGCTAGCTGCAGAGGAGAATTTGTGACATATAGAATTCTTAATCCCTCCCTTGGCCATCAGATCCCATCCCATCAATACCTGGTCTACCTTCTGCATCCTTGGCTGTACGAATGGAAACCAGAGATTCTCACATTATCTTCAAAGAGAGAATAATTTCTACTTCAATTAATTAATGTTACTGTAACCAATGTGGTAAAGTAATTGGACTATGACTCTGGAGACTAGTGTTTGAACTCTCACTTGACCATAAAAATCCATTGGATGACCTTGGACAAGACACGCTCTCGCAGATGGCAAAGGCAAATCCCCTCTGAACAAATCTTGTTTAAAAAACCTTGTAGTAGGGTCGCCTTAGCATCACCATAAGTCAGAAATTGTTTAAAGGCTCATAATAACAATCCATTAAGTACACTCATCCCTTCATTTTCACTTAGGGTCTATGGTTTTGGTCCTTCGTAGACTGGCAAGTGAGGAGGGTTAAAATGGTGCACGCACCCATGGCACATGCCCAGAACTGCACACAGGAACATGCAGCCATTGAAGCCTATGGGGCTTGAATGTTTGCAAATTTCCATTTTCGCAGGGGTGGGATGTGTATGTCCAGAATGGATCCCCAGCGAAAAGGGACAGACGACTGTATTTTCATTTCACCCATCTGTCTAAATGATCATCACACATTTTTAGCATAAATATAACAGTTTGGAATCTGAAGTGCTCTACTTTTCACACAAGGGGTAGTGAAACACACACACCCCTCACATTCTCCTGCACCATTTTCAAGTGTCTTCCAATCTTCAGGAGAAAGTAGCATTAAATAATAATTCTTGGATAGTACAGGGGAGAGTGAGATAAGAAAGCCTCACTGTAAGGATAGCTCTGTGTTCTGTTCATGGATGGGAAACTATGATCCAAGCCAATGTAATTTAAAGGCAAAAAAATTACCAATAAAGTAGGGCAATGAAATCCAAACACTTTTGAAAGTTAAACATTAGGAAGAGAAGCCAGAGGCCTAAAATTAAAGTTGGACTAAAAGCAAACTAAAATAGAACCAAACAGACCTTCTTTGGGAGAGGGTTCTAGAGATTCAGTACTGGGGGGGGGGGGGGAGGGAAAGACCTTGACCCTTCATGTGTGTCCCATCCCACCTCCAAAGATGCAGGGACATGGACCAGGGACTCTGGTATCAATTTCAGTGTCTAGGTAGGTTCACAAATATAAAGAACATTCTTAAGCCCAGTCTCTTGACTTGTTAAATCTAGCATTGTATAATCTTAAAGATTTATGAATCTTCTAATTACAGTCTATGAAAAAGACTGTCTTTGATTGTGCATGACCAACAAATGCATGAAGAGTTCTGAAATATGGCACTGAAAGTATGTTTCTGGGCCACACCACACTGAGCTGTGAGTCAGAGTAAGCCTTGCCAATATCATACATCCACAAACTCTGTAATGTGTAGGGGCTGCCACTTTTTATATGCTTCAGAAGACAGTTCCAGTATTTGACCAAGGATATACCAAAGACACTAAATTGTCAAGCTTGATTATTCTCCCCCACAGTCTCCATATTTTCTTATAGTTTTCTTGCACTTTTTAATAATACACCCAATATTCAATATAAATCCAGAACCTCATTACATTTAATGGAAGATGCAGACAGATCCTGATCTTGTTTATACTGAGACTTGAATTCTATTAATAGAATCAGTAGGATCGAACTAGTAGAAACATTGAATCAATAGGGTTTATCAGTGGGTTTTGGAATATATATATATATATATATATATATTCCAAAAAGCGAACCTTCATTTTGCCATTTTATGTAGGGGACACTATTTTACTCTGCCATTCTATGTAATGAGACTTGAGCATCCATGGATTTTGGTATCCATGAGGGATCTTGGAACCAAACCCCAGCAGATACCAAGGGACCACTGTATAACTATTCCCTCACCAGTCAACAATTGCATCAATGACCTGCTTTAGTTGGATTCACCCACAAATACTACCAATAGCATTCAGGCCTAAAACAAAGAAATGAAATGAAATAAACATGGAAGTATTTTACTATAGCAGGTGAAAGTGAGTGTGGAGACTAGCGAAGGCTACAGTAATGAGAAAAGAAGTTTTAGTTCAAATCTCAACATTCACTAACCTGGTCTAAAACTAAGCTGTTCCCTTTTAAAAGAGGGAATTATTTTTTAATATTTATATCCATGGCATAGTCTTGCCACTGAGGTATACAGTGGATGTTGGTTTTTCGGTCTCTGAAAAAAAAAATGATTATGAAAGAGAGACCTGCTTTTCTACAAGGAGATTTCAAACTAGAGGGTTACATCAGCGCTTACCAATCTAGGCATCATTATGAATTATTGTCTTCTTTCTTTGTACATGAACATTCTTAAGTGTCAAGGCATGAAGGATGTATTCTTCAGAGCCTGGAAAAGCTACATTTTTGGGTGATAACTCCCAGAACCTCCCAGCCAGCATGGTGACTGGGGGATTATAGAAGCTATGTTCAAAATAGAAAAAATTTCCAGCTCTGGTATCCTTACCTCTACATAGAATGTAGTATGCAGCAGTTCAGCTTTTCAACACAAAAGCTAAAGGGGTGTGTTCCTAGATTTGCACTAATGGTTACTAGGGTTTAAAATTCTATGTAGACAAGGAGAAGATATATCTCAAGAGATATTATTACCAATGAGCAATCAACTGGGAGGTATATAGAACAAAGTATTTATAATTCTGAGGAACAGAATCAATGGACCTCATTCAGTGACACTCTGTAATTTAATAGAGCTAAAGCATGGTGTTATTGGGATCCTCTGTTTGCTTGCCCTCTGCTGTTTTGTAGGTCTCCTACTGTGCAATTGTTATTATTATACTGAATTACTTTGTGGTTATTTGTAGGGCTCTGTATCAAATGTCAAATGGGAAATGAAACAAATCAGCCATTTCATTTCTTTTATTTACACAAATAGGAATGCAAACTAGTGAGTTCTGAATGGCAGTTCATTCATTTTTCTTTAATTTATTTGACACATTTTTTCTTCTTATATTTCATTTTAATTTGTTTCAGTTGGGATGGGGAAAAAATGAACAGTCTGGAATGTGTCACAGATCACAGAAAATGTCAGATGAAAGGGAGAAAGACAGCAATGATATTGAACAATAAACAATGGTGAAAATGCCGTAGTGCTCAGTGGAAACCAGAGGACAGAGGAAAGGGAGGAGGCAAAACACCCATGTGCCTGCATCTAAACTAGCTGAACTAGTGTTCAGGCATATAGCATCATGAAATGGACATAAAATTTCTAGTATATGAAATGGATGACCCCATGTGTTCCTATGGATCAAACATATGAACTACAATGCATTTAGAACTGCAATTCTGTGCAGGTAACTAAGGGGTGTCAAGTCCCCATTTAAAGAAAGCCAGTAAAGGGTAGTGGTTTGAATGTTAAACTAGGCTCTTGGGAAGTCAGGATTTGAATTCCTGCTCAGCCATGGAAACCCACTGGATGACCTTGGGAAAGTCTCACACTCTCAGCTTCACGGAAAGTCAATGGCAAATTTCATTTGAATTAATATTGCCATGAAAAATCTGAGAGGATCAACATAAATTGAAAATGACTTGAAGGCTTGTTGCTGTGCCATTTCAAGTCATTTCCGACTTATGGCTACCCTAAGGCAAACTTATCACAGGGTTTTCTTGGCAAGATTTGTTCAAAGAAGGTTTGTCATTGCCTTGCCCTGAGGCTGAGAGCATGTGACCTTCCTGTCGTCACTCAGTGGGTTTCATGTTTGAGCTAGGAATTGAACCCTGGTCTCCAGAGCTGTAGTCCAACACTCAAACTACTACACACTCTTTCATAACATCAAAAGAGTCCTCATTGAATTCAGAAAGATCTATTTCTGAGCAAACATGTTTAGGACTGTATCTCACTGAAGTTCTATTTCTGTCTTTCCATTAACTATATTGTTTTGAGGTATCCTGCCAAAGACCACACAGTAGATCATAGTAGTGCCAAGAAAACAGTAGTTTTAAAAATATATTTATGTACTCATTTGGTTTCCAAACCTCTGGTTCCAAAGTGCCTTTTACAGGGCTTATTAGCTGAGGATGTAATATAAAGTGTTAATAGCATCAGGAAGAAAACACAAGATTAGAATCTTTTTCTGGTGGAGCACCAGTCCAGATGATATGAAATTGTACTGAACTTTCCAAGCAGTTACTTAATAGTGAACGAAGAAAAAAAACACCCTTCATGTCAGCATGATGGACAGACTGTGTGGACTAACTCATAAGAGTGCACTTGGAGAGGCCGATGACTCCATTAGCACATGAGAATTGGACTTCTTGGTCTGTTTGAAGGGTGCATAATCTATGGTCCTTCTGATGCTGTTGGAATACAACTCCCAGCATCCCTGGATAAGTGTCAGTTACCTGTGGAGAGTCACAAATTCCCATAATCCTAGTCTAACTGAAAGCAAGGTTGAGTTTGCTGTTTGGGGAAGGGTGGAGCATCCAAGTGCTGGAAAATGACACTGAGCTCCTTTCTTCTTCCCAGAAGTCCATGTGGCTTGTGTAGGCTTTGGGAGCAAGCAGGAATCTCCAGCCAGTAAATTTGAAATCATTGACTAGCAAGTGGGCACTGGATTGACCCAGATGCAGATTTCACTCGAGTCAGGTGATGGCTTATAAAACAGCTCCCCCAATGCTCCAGTCTCAGTTGGCTTCAGAACTCCCTCCTTCCCTCCCTCTTTCTCATGTGCTGCATTCCATTAAGTTTGTATTAATGTATTTGTGATGATTTTATACTTATTTGCCACAACTTTTTTGTGGTGGTTTGGCTTGTGATCCAGATCTAGGAGGAAGGTATTCATGATCCACCTACCTATTGGTAACAAAAGGAGCCCTCTTACAGGGCTTTGGGAGTGTAGTTGATAAAGACATGCCCAGCTTGAGGGGCACTCATCTTTGTCACACACATGCATGGTGGCAGATGTATCACATAGTGGCATCTATCCATGAGAAATTCTATCTCTTTCACTTCACTGGTCACCCAGCAGAAAGAAGATCAATTGATGCCCGCATTCATACCCATGGGTGCAACAAGTCTATGTGCAGCTGTAACCAATAAAAGTTGTGGCCTATTTTGTTCCAAATATGATGTGTCTGTGTGTTTTGCATCTAAGCAAAGCAGGCTTTATCTCTGAACATGCAAGTGTATGACAGCAGCCCTTTCCAGGTGAGAGAAAGCAGCAAAGAACAGATTCAATTCAGTATGACCACTTTGTCTTCAGAACTCTTTTTTCCCCATTCTTTGGATTACTTCTCTCTTATGCTTTTCAGAAAACAATGACTGTAAACAAGGAGCCTTTTCCTCAATTTATTAATTGCTTTTATCTTTTCTGATCAAACAATGGTTTTAATGTTATTGGTGGCCATCTAAGGAATCCTTATGACTGAGAGGCAGGCTAATAAACATTACAAACAAGTGAAATATTTCTGAATGCTTTTCATGACAAAGATGTTTGCAACTCTGGATGTGATCCAACTAAAGCTAAGCAATTCAAAGTCCCATTGATTTCAACAAACTAATTAATGGCTGCAGTATTATTCATACCTACATGAGAGTAAGGGGCTAAGTAGACTGGCAAAAAGAGCTGATGTTTCAGCAGCCTGGGGGCATAGCAACTGCCTGCTGCCCACCCAAACTCTGCCTCCAAAACAGCATCACAATGCCCACCCCACCAGACAGTGGGCAGCATGGGAATGTTCCTGCGGCACAGCAATTACATGCCACATGCCACAGGAGTGAAGAAGAGCCATGGCGGCAGTGAAAGGGGTGCCTTTTTTCTGGTGCAAAAAGGAGCAGCATTTTGCCACTTCTTTTTGCACTGGAAAAACACTGGATTGGGGCCATGGCATGCAGTTACCATGGCCCCAATCTGGTGAGCAAAGGGGCAGCACAGAGCCACTCCTTCAGGGTGGTCTGTTTCACCCCTGTCCCATTTAACTCTATGAAACTTACTTCTCAATAGAACTGGCATAAGATTGCACTGTGAAGCATGTGCTTACTTGTCCCATTGAAAGTTAAAAGAGCCAAACTTGGATAACATGCATGCTATAGAATAGGAGCAAGCAATCTGGCCTTTGCCAGAAGGTTTGGATTACACTTCCCATCACTCTCTAACTGTATTGGCTGGGGTTGGTGGAAGCTGGGGTCCAAAACAGAGGGCAGCAGAGTGCCTATTTCTCCTACAGATAACCATCTATACCTTCCATGTTTGTGCAGTGCAGGTGTATACAGAAATTAGAGCAAAATGTATCTCAACTACAGTGAAATAAAGTAAATTAAAAAATTACAAATTTAAAACAGTATAACCCAACTCCAGTTTTCTCATGTAAGCCTCTGTTTGCATCACAAATACATATTTGATCCAAAAGTATAAATATAATTGAATATTGATTCACATTTTATTGGAATCAAATTAATACAGTTGAATGGCAAAAAAATAGCAAGGCACTTTTTGGATTTATTACTTTTGCTGTGGCTGCCATCGGAATGTTCCCTTTGGAGTCCAGAAATGGTGGACATAAATAGAACACTTTGTTGTTTTAGGTTTCTTTTAAAAAGATGTCTTGCTTCTAAATTAGATCAAGAAGATTACAGTCTTAAGCAATCTAGACAATCTCTTTCCAGTTTAATGATGAAGATAATGCTTCTGCTTTTGCTGCTGATTGTAGTAGTAGCCATTGTGATGGTGGTGGTGATGGTGGTGATGGGGATATTTAAACAATTTTATGCTGTTTTAAGCTATTGGTGTTTGAATTGGACAGTTTAATTGCTTTTTTTTTTTAATCTCTTTTAAAGTCATACATTGTTTTAATCTTTGCTGTGAACAGTTTTGCATCCCATGTTGGGAGAAAAGTGTGATATGTATTAACTAATTAACTAAGGTGGGAGTCCTGTATGGTATTACATATGCGTAACCAGCTGTAAGCAGCTGGTACAATTGACCAGGCTCTATTCTCCCATCACTCAGGAAGCAGCAGACTGTTGCTCCCACCCACTATCATGAGTGATCTCCAGGCAGAAGCAGGGTCTCTGTGGCAGCCAACTGCTTCCTGATCAACATGGAAACAGATGCCCGTCAATCACAGTGGCTGCAGCCTGGTAAGTAGGAACTTTCACATTTGGTTTAATTTAGGGACTCCTAAACTAGTAGCTATGTAGGAATCATGAATATACAACAATTGTGTGTGTAAATCTAGGTTACAGCAGCCAGCAGCAACATCAAAAGACAGAGGTCTGTTCTGCTGGGCATTGAGGCACAGCAAGATGACATTTCTTACCATCCCTAGATCTCTAGTTCAATGGCCACGTGCAACTGAGGCCCAGCTTCTGATTATAACATCAACTCTGGTTGTTCAGAGTTGAAAACATCCTCTTTCTCTTCCACAATCACCAGCAGAACAGACCTCTATTCCTCAATGCAGTTTCTGGCTATTAAGGTAGGTTGGGGGAGGGAGGATTCATGACAATAGTAAGATGATTGTGAATACAGAGCATGGATGAATACAGAGCAATTACAGATCCATAATTCTAGGTTATGAGTCTATATCTCCAGTGTAGGATGCCAGCCATTGTATTTAGAGAGTAGAAAAAAGAAACACACTCATAAAAGAACAGCCAAAAATGAGTGTCTGTTCCAGAAATGTCATGGCCGTCCAATAACGCTGTCCCAAGAGACTAGCAATTATCCACTACCCTACAGGAAAAACTTGTCATATGAATTCTCTTCTTTTAATATCCTTCTAATGGCTTCTGGTTTTTTTTTAATGGCTTACATTACTACATACATTACCACAGCCAGGAAAAATACACTAAATGCTATACAATGGAGAATCAATATCTGTACTTACAGGGCCATTTGTCATTAATTCACCAAATACAAAATGTTTAAATTCAACAATCCATATAATGCAATTCAGATGTTGCAAGAACAAAGAAGAAAGTATTATGTGAAGTCGAAGGCTTTCATGGCCGGCATCCATAGTTTTTTGTGGGTCTTTCGGGCTATGTGGCTGTGTTCTGGAAGAGTTTAGTCCCTACATTTTGCCAGCATCTGTAGCTACCAGCCACAGAAGCTGGTGAAATATCCAGAATAAACTCTTCCAGAACACAGCCATGTAGCCCGAAAACCCCGCTAATGTTCACAGGTAACAGCACACCATACTTTAATATGGTTTGTATTCTCTATTAGCTAGGGACTGAGCAGATGGGCCAAGAGATCATGGGATGCACCCATGTTATTCTAGTTCCAATGCTCACCCAGGTCAGTTCCTGGGTCAACACAGAGGCAGGCAGGTATTTACACATCAATTCCCATGCTGACCTGTGACCTGCTATCAGCCCATGCCCCTTACTGCGCTGCACTATCACTCCTACTAAGAATCCCCCCATCACTGCATCTGATATAGCCAGGCGTTCTATTGCACCCATATAGCCAGGCACCCTATTTCCATGTTAGATGCAGCAACGGAGAGCTTCTCAGCACCAGCAATGGCATGGCAAGGTAAGGGGTGGGGGTGGGGCATATAAAATAATGGGGTTTGTCATAGAGCTTCCAGGTTTGGGCTGGGTGTAGATCCAGGAAAAGTAGTTAATAGAGAATATAGAACTATATTATTCCTTTGTTGTAGTTTGAATTGATTTGTTGGAAAGCTGATTTGTATATAGAGTGGACGTTCCACATTCACTAGTATTAGGAGTACGGGACCCCTGCCACTTCTGGTTCTGAGGACATGGTGGTAGTACACACTACTGAGAGAATTGGGAGGAACTAAAAATCTAAGTACACAAGGGGCCTGAGCAGATGGGCCAGGAAAGTACAGGCGGAGCCCCTGCTTTCCTGGCCCTGGTGCTCACCATGGTTAGTCCCTTGGTCAGCATGGGCATGGATGGGTGTTCACACACTCATTCTCATGCTGATCTGGGACCTATGTCCAATGTGTGCTCCTTACCTTGCTGCACCATTGCCCCAACTGAAAAGCTCCCCCATTGCTGTGTGGACATAGAAACAGGACCCCTGATCACATGGGTGCATCCAGGCACCCTGTTTCCATGTTCAGGTGACGTTGCTTCCTACTGAACTAAATCAATTTCCCCGTTTAATATAATTTGTGGGTGCCCTCCTGGGATCTCCTACAATTTAGATAACAATACTCAGCTTTCTACTTCTGCTCCCCCCCTTTTTTTTCTGTAAGTGAACAGCTAAATTAAAATGCCAATGTCCATGGATTTATGTGGATAGCTGAATTGTTCTTATTAATTGCCATCAAGTCAGCTTCTGACTCAGGACAGTAACTTCCTTCTCTGAGTCTATTCACTTGTAGTATTGGGGTTTTCTTATTGTCTCCTACTTCAGCAAGAATTTCTGTTTTTTCTAACCTTCCCTAATTATAAATTGCTGAGCTCTAATCCTCTACAGAATATTCAAACACATATTCTACATACACACACACATCTTTACTAACATAAAGAATCTGGTTTGGGCCAAATCACACCATTTCAATGAACATATTTATTTTAAAGTGTGCTTAAATTTGCCAGTTTTATTCTGGAAAGAAAAAAATTCTCATAGATCCTTCATCTAGTTCAATCATCAGCACTATCCCACAACTTGGAAACAAAGGGCCTTTGCAGACTGCCAGAAATAGTGCACATTAAATTGAGGCACTGCCCTGGCTCAGTGCTAGGGAATCATGGGAACTGTAATTTATTGTGGCACCAGAGCTCTCTGACAGAGAAGGCTCAATGTCCCAGAAAAAAATACAATTCCCATGACTCCCTAGCACTGAGCCAGGGCAGTGCCTCAATTTAATGTGCACTATTTTGGTCTGTCTGCAAAGGCCCAAAGTTATCCACTATCGTCTTGAATGTGTTGAATCAGCATACTAATCTCATACATATCTCTTGCCTCTTTTGTCAATCACTCTCCTCACATGGAAAGCAATGAATCTGACCAAGAGTTTCCACTGTGTGTGGGCACTCTCCACAAGACTGAGAATCCTAATGTTCTGGGTTGTATGAGTACAAAACCCATCTCATCCAAGAACCCCTGGAATTCGGGCCACCACACATGCCAATACCTTGCTCAGAAATGGAGTATTGAAGACTGGCTGGTAATTATCCAATAAAGTGGAATCCATGGATACCTTTTAGAACAAGCCAAGCAATTGCCTTTGGGAGGGGGGAATGTTTGGGCCCTGCCTTGCTGTAAAAGCCATTAGTCATTTCTATTACCAACCTCTTTGGGAAGGGCAAGAGTCTAGCACACATAGGGTGGCCCCACTTCTTTATGACTTGTTCCATTATTTTCAGAAAAGGATTGTGCAAAATGGCATGGCTGGATTATCATCAAGCTTAAGAAATAAATGCACTAAGAGAAAATCATTTTTGTTTGCCATAGTGAGTTTGTTTTAGGGGAAAATAATGGTTCAGTTTTGCTGTGTGGAGGCAATCTTTTGGGCCCCCCAAAGTGTGGACATGTCTTATTTCTTTTATATTAATATTAAGAGGAGATCCTGGCTGACTCACTGCATCCCAGTGCTTTGAGCCGTTTCCCTCTACTCAGCTCTGCTCCAACAATGAATTGAGCCAACATGGGGAAAGGTTGGAGCTGTGCTGCACAAAGAAATGGAGCTGATTTTTTTTTAGTTGACTTTTGGGTCAATTGGAAAGCCGAAAATGGCCGCGAAAGGGCCAAGATGTGGTGAAATTGCCCCAACCACTCAGGGGATGGAGGGAGGCATTTGGGGCAGAAAAAAAAGCCTAAATTTGGGGGGATGTCATCTTCAAAACTCCCTGAGGGGGACAATGCTACACTGATATCCCAACAATTGTACACCTCTGGTATCAGACACGCTTTCAACGTTCCAGATCCCATGCCATGGATGACTGTTCAATTTGTCTTCCCACGCTGCTCCATCTGACGCTATGCCAAATGGGCTTATTTCACAGTAGGGCATCTTCCATTGCTTTGCAAATCAAGAAGGGCCTTTGTTCATTGGCTTAAAGGAGCATTTGAAAAACATTATTAGATTCCAAAATGTCAGCAGTTCAAAATATACTATAGCCAAAGTATCCCATGCTGACAGAAAGAAAAAAAAAATCTGTAATTTCTGGTTGCTTTTTTCTTCTTTAAATCAGTGCTTATCCTCCCTCCATCCCATTGCAAATGTGTGTGGGGGCCCAGTTTAGATTAGGATTGTATAGCCACTAAAGGTTACCCTTCCCCATTCCATGTCTGGGTCCTGATCCAGACCCTTCTGCCCTTAAGTTTTTGAAACAAAGCAGATGATGTCCTATTTACTTTGGGCCTAAAATTTAATTTAGAAGTGCACCTAAGTGTGTCATTTGGTAATAAAGTATTTTGTTCAAATCACACTGCAGAAATAATCCAGTTTGAGACTGCTTTAACTGTCCTGGCTCAATGCCAGGGAATTCTGGGAACTGTAGTTTTGTGAGACATTTATCCTTCTCTGTCAGAGCTCTGGTGCCACAGTAACCTGCAATACCCAGGATTCCCTAGCACTGAGCCAGGGCAGTTGAAGTGGTATCAAACTGAATTATTTCTGCAGTGTGTTTTGGACCTTACTGAGTTTTCAAAGAAAATCATATGTAAATAAGACTGTATTTCTATGGCACAGTAGCAGACAAGAAGACTATTTGTTATGCAGTTTAAAAATCCAATTGTTTTGTCAGCCTGCCCACTTCAGCCACACTTCAGATGCACTTGAAACTGATGGGTTTGGGGCAGGGACGCTAACTCTGCATTGAATCAAGGCTTTAGTGCTCTGAGTTGTCCATTGATAAATTGTGTGGTGCACCATCTGTCTTGACAATAGCTCTATTTTCAGCCCCAGGAAGACATGCTAAATAGGAATACCAAGAGAGATCTTTGAAGAATCTCAGATCCCTGAACAGGCACTACTGCAGATCTCTTCTCCACCTTCTTCACTTACCTTTTGAAGTAAACATATTGTCTTAGCTTGAGATGGTTGGAAACTGGCACACCTACACCCACACGCAAGTAGAGGCTGCTGTCTGTTTACTGTGCACCAATCTGGGGATATATGCCATTAATTTCAACGTGTCTTAGATGTTTCCATGTGTGCTTCCCACTGTCCCTCCATATATATAATATTACAGCCATGCCCTCCAATGTAAAGACCCCTCGGGGATCAAGGTCCATTTGTTTCAATGGGACCTGCTCCCCATGAAGAGAGCATTTCTTTTCTGTGCAATGGCTTATGTGGGCATCACGGGGCTTGTGCAATCCTGAATAGGATACCAGGCTTGTACAATTTACAAGAAAGAGAAAATATATGTGCAACAGCACTTATGCCAGTGTAAAGCCACAGGAAACTTCTGACCCTAGTAACTCATTCTCAATACTGTGAATGAAGGTTTAGCTGTCTTTACCAACAACCAGAATCAGAAAACCAAATGACAGTGCATACATAAGCAAAGTCTCTAACAGAGTAGCCATTCTATCTGAGCATAGGAAAGAAAGATATGGGACTCTAAGCCACCCTCTTGCTTCTATGACACCAATTCCTTGGGCTCCATTCCATGATTGTCAAATAACATGCAACAACCATCCCATCAGGATACAGCATAAGGACAGATGGGAAGCCAAGCACACCTCCTGGTTCAGGTGAGAGACTGTAACTTCTGGGCTCCTTTCCTGAAGTATATTATTATTATTATTATTATTATTATTATTATTATTATTATTATTATTCCCCTCCTCTCTTCTCTTTTGTATGGATGGGATGTTCATGTTTATCATTAATCTTTAATAAGCCACCCTGGCAGGGAGGCTTCCTGGCTAAAAAGTGAGGTGAAAAATGCACATTTATTTATTTATTTATTTATTTAATTTCTATGTTGACTTTCTCCCAAAAAGAGACCCAAAGAGGCTCACAATACATACATATCTACAAATAGTATGCAACGGAGTAGTAATGATCATGGACCTTGGGTAACACCCAGGTCAGCCTTAACTGTTATCTTTGCCTTAAAAGATACTTTAATATAGCACTCACATACAGTCCTAAACACATGAAAAAGTAATCCCATCATATACAATGGATCTTCCTCCATACTAGTTCTAAAACATATTCCAAATCTAATTAAGACTGTTGCCCTAGGTTTAGGAGTGCAGTCTTAAATAGATCTGGAATTTGGTTTGGAACTAGTTGATAGAACCATCCTCATGTTCATTTTTCTAACCAACCTAAGTCAGTACTAAGACATTAGTCTGGGAACAAATTATTGCTGCAAAAAAAGAAAAGGGAGAAAAAGGAAAAGAAATTATATAAATTATTGTATATATTAAATTCATTGGGTAAAATTAGTGCCAAAGGGTTTTGCTGCCACCTGCTGGATATAACACATGAAGTAAGACAAAGTATCCATAGCAGCAACATCTATTGCTTTATAGTTCTTCCTCCAAGCTAGGAACATTTAAGTCACATGCTCTCAGCCTCAGGGGAAGGCAATGGCAAACCTCCTCTTAACAAATCTTGCCATGAAAACCCCATGATAGGTTTGCCTTAGGGTTGCCATAAGTCAGAAATGCATACAACACACGGCAGCAACAGTAAACATCTAGGCAATGTTGTTGGTTTTCGTTTTTCGATGTCCATAATCAGTGAACTTATTTTCTTCAAAGATTCTTTCAAGTGAAACCTGGTTCCTGACAGGTACCCAAATTTATTATTCACAGGAATCTTTTAAATTAGAAAAAAAAATGCTTAGCATTGCAATTTAACACAACTTTATTAAGACTGCATTTGAGATAGTTTAGTATTATTATTATTAGGGAGCTATAGCAAGTTAACCAAACAGAAAAAGGAAGATTGCAGTTACTCACTGGGAATTCTTGTAGAACATCAATTTACAGTACATGCCTACTCTGAGGTAAACTCAGTGGAACATGTGCATAGATAGCATTACACTGTCAGAGAATATGCTAATGGAAGACTAGTCAAAAAATTACAATATTCAAGAAGAGAAAGGATTAAACTGAACTAAAATCTGCAAATAGGCAAGTAAGATCTACGGTCTGTATATGATGGGATAAAAAATGAGGCTGCTTTGCTTAATTCTGGCAATAATACTTTAAGAAAAAAAATACTTTAAGGACATCATTACAGCCTCAATAAGAGGAACAAAAGACAAAGAAGAGACATAATTGACACTAAGGCTGTGTGATTCCTCTGTAAGATGGAGATAAACATTATTACAGGTAATAAAATATATATATTGAAAAGAAGTCTTCAGAACAGCCCCCCCCCCCAATAAAATCCCTTAGTCATATCAAGTTTCTGCAGATGATCAAGCATCCATCCTGAGATAGTTATGCACTCAGCATGAGCAGAAAATTCTGATGTTAAAAAATATAACTGAAGATTGTTGCCATAAAAATGATACTGAAGGTCATGTAATCATGTAAGGTTACAATTTGAGTCAGGAATAAAGTATGAAGAGAAAACACTGGAGATTCAGGACTGAGCCCTGTGGATGCCCAAATGAAGGGGGGAAAGAAGGTGATCCACACTCAAATTGTATTGATATACACACATTTCTCCAGCTAAATTCAAATCGGTAGAAAAGGGTGTTTTGTCTCATGCATTTTTTCCTCAGTTCCAGCATGCATAAACCTATCAACCAACAGCCTTACTTTTTTCCCCTGTCAATCTAACTAACCACTTTGCTCTCTCACTGGATGGCTCCCCCATCCAACCCCCTCTCATTCACATCCCAGCAAGTAAATGAAAGAACTTTAAATGTCTCTAGACACAGGCAGCTCAGAGAAGGAGAAAGAAAAATAAAATAAAATGTGTCTTCCACTGTTTCCCTTTCTATGTTGAATCCTTAATTGAATTAAGGACATTATCACACGGGGAGTCGCGGGGAGAAAGTGGAAATAAACCGAACAAGCAAAAGACTTTAATTTACGGGATTTGTCCCGTTCCACCTCGTCTGATAACTAAATTCGAATTTAAAAGGGGGTTAATTCGAACAAAAACCTGATCTTTTCATTTCCCGAAAATGAAAAGATCAGGTTTTTGTTCAAATTAACCCCCTTTTAAATTCGAATTTAGTTATCAGATGAGGCAGAACAGGACAAATCCCATAAATTAAAGTCTTCCACTCATCCGGTTTATTTCCACTTTCTCCCTGCGACTCCCTGTGTGATAACGTCCTAAGACTGGTCTACAAATCAAACTCCTTCTCCTCAGCATGATATTTGGTTTATTTATTTATATCCCACTTTTCTCCCTGGAGGGACTTAAGGTGGCTCACAGATAAGGCCTTTAAAATTGCAATAAAATTCAAAAGAAATAAAATGTCTACATCCAATATAAAATCACATAAAATATACATAAGTTAAAAAACAGACTAAACAAGCTCCACATGTTACTTTATAATGCTTTGTTTCAATTTAGCTCAGCAAAGTCCAATTATATTCTCCAAGGATTTTTAGAAAAGTCTTATTCAATTATGCAGAGTTCTGTTATCAAAGTTTATCAATTCCATTATTTTTTTCTACTGTATATTTTCCAGAGTAATAAAATTAAGAAAAGTAAATTTACAAATCCAAACCACTGACGTAATGTTCTCAGCTTTCATCTTTGGAACAAAACTGCAAATATTTGTAGCTATTCATTAAATGGCTATAATAGCAATGAAAGTATGTTTGATGTATATATGTCAAAGTAAGAAGCTGAGAAATTGTTAACTAGTAAATCTGACTGCAAAATAGACAATTGTCTCTGGTTAATTGTTCTTGGCTTAGGAAACTATTGTTAATTATTGTTGCAACTCTAATAACAAGATTGAATATTGTTATTATTTCTTTAGCAAACTATTAGCTAATGTTAATGCAATAACAAAAAGTGATCCAATTTGAATATTATTACTATCTCTTCATTTGAATGTTTCTAGTTTATGCTTAAAAGAAAAAGAAATAGAAAATTCTATAGTAGTTTCCTTAAAGCAAGATTGTAAAATATTATTGTGCAGAGTGATAGACTAAGCATTTGAATTCTTATTATTATATCATTTACCCTTCATTACTTTGAAAAATAGACAAACTAATAAGAATTTAAAAATAGACAAACAAATAAGAATTTAATACACACATTACAAGATGGCAAATATGAGAGCAAGGACTGCACAAATGTTAGCAAAACACTCAACAACAACCCAAAGAAGACATTCAATAGAATCAACTAACAGAATGGATATAAATTCTATTATACTTCAAGTATTAAGAGAATTTAAGAAAAATTTTAAGAAAGACATAAGACAAGACTCTAAAGAAACAAGAAAAGAGATAAAGGCTGATATAGAAAGACAAATAGAAAACCTTAGTAAAAAATTAGATAATCTCTCAGAAAAAAATGCATGAAATAAGAGATGAACAAGAACAAGTTAAAAAACAAAATCAAGAACTGGAAAGAAAAACAAACAATGTACAGAAAGAACAAGAAATAGATGGAAAAAAACTCTTACTTCAAGAGACCAGGTTTAGAGAAAAGTGTATAAAGGTAAGAGGCTTGTTAGAGGTAAAGAATGAAAATCTATTAGATCGTCTTATCCCTCCCTTGGCAAACTTCATTGGAATCACAGAAGAATCTCTGGACATTCAAATTGATAGAATATTCAGAGTTAATTCAAAATACGCAAAAGAAAAGGGAATGTCAAGAGATGTAATAATAAACTTTACAAACAATAGACTTAAAGAGAGATTTATTTAACAAAATTATGAAGAAAGACTAATAATTGATGATGCTGAGATAGAGATATTTAAAGATTTACCACAAGAAATCCTTAAAAAATGATAGAACTACAAATTCCTGACAACACTACTCAGGAAAAGACACATGAACATTAGATGGGAAAGTATAGAAGGGATTTCTTTAACATACAACCAAAAAAGATATAAAATAAATACAGTCGAAAAAGCAAAGAAACTTTACAATAAAATAAACAGGAAAATGAAAGAAGAGAATAAGGAAAAATCTCAAAGAAAGGAGAAAGAAAGACAACAACTAAAATCAGAGAAAGAACAAGATAAAAGGCTTAATCAAATGCATAGGAGGCCTAATGAGGAAGAAATAATTGATCCAGATGAAGAAATAAAGGAAAAAAATAAGGAGGAAGATTCACTAGATATGGCCAACAAAGCAGATTTGATTAAAGCCAATGAAAATAGCCAAGAGGAGGAAGATGAACCAGTAACTGAAGAAGACAAAGCAGAACAACAATAGTCTAAATTAAGAAACAAAAGAAAAATTAAGGCAATAAGAAAAAATGATAATAAAAATAGGATCTTTGAACATAAAAGAATTAAATACATCTTACAAAAGGAAACAGGTATTCCATCTGCTTGAAAAATTTAACTTTGACATAATAGCACTGCAGGAAACAAGGATTAGAAATACATAAAATACCTGAGGAACCCTAAACTCTTCTACACGTCAATAGAAAAAAAAAAAGAGTAGCATTGTTTGTAAACAAAAAGTATCCAGCTGAAGAAAAATTTAAGATAATGACGGCCAATATGTCGGAGTAGAGTTACAAATTAACTCCTTGTCTCTTTTAATTGTTGTAATATATGGTCCCCATGAAAAAAAAAAGACCTTTTCTTTGTAAAATTTAAAAAAAGATTTGTTGAAATACAATAAAAATAATATTTTGTTGATTGGTGATTTCAATGGTGTAATAAACTCAGGGAAAGATAGGAAATCAACGAAACCCATAAAGAAAAATCAGGGAAGACTGCCACAAACTTTTTTTGATTTAATAGAAGAAAAAAAAAATAGTAGATATCTGGACACAAAAATATGGACACACGAATGGGTTTACTTTCTTTTCAGATGTACATCAATCTAGTTCAAGGATTGATTTGGGAATAATATCGAAACACCTATTACAATATATAAAAAAATGGAAATCAAATCAAAAATGATATCCAATCACAATTTAATTAATATTGAAATGTCATTACCAAATAAAGAATGGTATTGGAAATTAAATCCAATCCTTCTAGAGGATGAAGTGTTTGTTAAACAAATGAAAGAAGAACTAAAATTATATTTCAAAGAAAATTTTACCTTGGAGGTAAAAACTAAAATTATTTGGCACACCAGCAAGGCAGTGGCAAGAGGATTGCTAATAAAGCAAGGATCCAAGAGGAAGAAAAAGAAGTAAGACCTGATTTTGGATACAGTAAAACAAATGACAATCGTAGAAAAGAAATTAAGCACGGCACCTCATAACAATAAATTAAAGATGAAAATGAGACAACTGCAAATAAAACTGGAACATCAAAACTTAGAAGAGATAGCAAAAATATAAAGAAAAATGAAGAACATTATTTTGATCATGCTAACAAAATAGGAAGAAATCTGGCAACAACACTTAAACAAGAGAAAGGGAAAAAAGTCACTGAAATCATATATAATGGTAAATCTGCTAAATCACAAGATGAGATCAAAAATTCTTTTTTTAATTTTTTTCAGAATTGTTTAAAGAAGTAGAAATTTCTGAAGAGCACAAAATAAGAATGCAACAATATCTAGACAAGAAACCCCTTTTCGAATTAAATGAGCAACAAAAAGAACTGAATGCACCAATTTCAAAACAAGAAATAAGTCAAGTTATTAAAGATCTTAAAGTTGACAAATCTCCCGGACAGGATGGATTCTCGGCAATATATTATAAGACCTTTAAGGAAATTATAACACAGCCATTACAGAAAACTTTAAATTTAATAACAACAGAAGAGATAGCTGAATCTTGGAAATATCCAGACATAACATTAATACCAAAAGAAGGAAAAAATATAAAGGAAATAAGTAATTACAAGCCAATATTGCTCTTGAACATTGATTATAAAATATACACCAATTTTGGCTCAAAGACTGAAAAATGACATTACACAATACATACAAGAAGACCAAAATGGTTTCCTTCCAGGAAGATATGTTAGAAACAATATAAGAAACATTCTGGATACAACTGAGTATTACCACATAAACAATGAAATTAGTGTATATTGATGCAGAAAGGCCTTTGATAAAGACTGCAGACTGATATGGTTACAAAATTGGATAAAATGAGATAATCAAAAATTACTAGATTTAAAAGGGGTGAAAAACTGATTTGGCTGGCATGCTTATGTTTGGTATAATAAGACCCAAGTTAACAGAGACTTTAACAATCATATTTTCAGAAAATCTCTCCTAAAAATATGGTTAAATATAAAAAGTAAATTATATCAGAAAATTCCTCAGTGGATCTCCTCTCAAGAGGCGAACTTCCAAAGAAGCAGTGAAGGAACATGCATAAGGTATGAAGACTTAATAAAAAAAAATAAGGGAGAGTATTATCTTTTAGTAAGAGAAGATTTGAAGAAGGCAAACATTAACTTATCATGGTCCAGTTACCATCAAATAAAAAGCAGATACAAAGAAGATATAAAAAATCAAAAATTTCAACTAAACGCAAACGAAATCGATAAAATTTTACTATTACCAGATAAAGGAAAAATCTCCCATCTTTACACGATATTACTCGAAAAAGCAAGAGCACAAATACATTAAAAACACAATGATACGCTGGGCAAGAGATATTGGGCACCCAATACCCTTAGATGCATGGAAAAGAATAAACTCATTCACAGCTTCACAAGATTTAAAGGAAAATTTCATGAAAATATCCAGATGGTACTTTACCCCAAATAAACTAAAGAAAATAAATAATAGACTGAGTGACAGATGTTGGAAATGTCAAAAAGAAACTGGAACAATGTTTCATATGTGGTGGGTTTCCCTGAGAATCCAAAAATACTGGTGGAAAATACATAAAATCATACAATCAAAATTGAAGACTCAAATTCCCTTTACACCAGAATTATTTCTGTTGAACATGATAACAAAAATTAAAAAAGAGGAGGTAACAAATTACGGGAGAATAATTCTTTATTTAATTACAGCTGCAAGAATAATTATTGCCAGAGGATGGAGGAC
Organism: Phrynosoma blainvillii; assembly: GCA_026167975.1. Taxonomy (NCBI): domain Eukaryota; kingdom Metazoa; phylum Chordata; class Lepidosauria; order Squamata; family Phrynosomatidae; genus Phrynosoma; species Phrynosoma blainvillii. The sequence continues at coordinate 171,706,292 of JANUYF010000001.1, forward strand.
AGGAGAGTGGCCAAATATAACTGACTGGAAAATCAAGGTAGAAGAAATGAAATATTTGGATAAAATGGCATAAATGATTAATCACAGATCAATACAAACAAACAACAAAAAAAAAACAGAAAAAGAATGGAGTTTACTTGACAATATTCTCCAAGAGGAGATGAATTGAATATATACAAGCAGAGAAATTAAAAATAATAATTAATAAATACCTGTGAATATATTATAAGATGGGAAGATAGAAACAGCTTAGATAAGTAATAAACAAGAGGGAAATAAACAATGAATATGACATGAGATCCTCCACACATAAAAGAAAAGGCTCTACTTTATTTTAATAAAGCTAGTAGAAAATTATCAATAAGAGACGTAATAACCATTACATAGTAATTAAAACAAAAGGAAAGAAGGATAGCATACTTTTTCTTTAAGAAACTATTTTATTCAACTAGCAAGGTACAAGAAAACAGTTTGGAATGTATTCACAAGAAAAAGAATAAGGAAGTTTAAATGCAACTATGACACGTTAAAAGTTGTAAAATTCTATAATACAAGTTGATTCTATGTTGTGAATGCTTTTAATAATAATAATAAAAAAAACCAGACTAAAAACCAACCTGCTCCATAATACCATCCTGTTATGCATTATATACAGAAAGCCTGCCGGCATAAAAATCTTTTTACTTGCTGATGAAAGGCCAGCAGGGAGGGGCCCAGCCTAGCCTCCCAAGGAAGGGCATTCCAGAGGGCGGGAGGATGCTTGGCACTGCTTCTCCCACCCTTCTCCACTATCCAAGTGCTGGACTTTTCAGAAACATGGAAAGCACCCCTGGGCTTTGATGTGAAATTGAAACAAACTTGATTTAAATCCATGCTTGTAGAACAAGGGCTGGATTTATTCCTTGGGTGGATTCATTGCAAAAGTGCAAAAAATGGTGAAATGCTTTCTGCTCTGTTCTGCCCCCCCCCCCCAACACCACACACACTCATACCACACCAATCCGGCAGGACACACACTGCAAAAACAAAACAAAACAGTTTTTCCTAGAAACTGCAGTAAAAAGTGAGTTTTTCTCAATCACAATATAGCATGAAAGAAACGCTTTCACTGTGAAAATGGTTGTATGTTGTGTGTTCTAGAGCACCAGAATCAAGATGGGTATGATAGATATATATATATAGAAAGAGAGAGAGAGAGAGAGAGCTAGTATGTATCCAACCTCAGTTAATCTTAAAGGAAGCCAGCATCCTAATATTTCAGACTTAAATGTTGGCACTGGTATGTTAACACAGGACCAAATCTTACTAGAGATAGTGGAATATATTTCCTAAAAAAATATTCTTGTTATTTTATTCGGTTTATAAAGAAAAATAGAACTCCAGCAAAAATCACAAAATGTAACAAGTAGGAACAGCCAGAAACTCATCTGAACTATTCATCAGATTGGCAGCAAACATTTTCTTTTCGTCAGCCATCCAAACTGCATTTCTGGTCCCTTTTACAATAGCCTACTTGTAATAACCATCTAGACGCTAGAGACAAAAACTTATCTAACCACTTTGGATCTATGTATGAAAATTCAAGTTCCCATTGCCTCCCTGACTCTCTGGGAATATATTTCACCTGCTTCCAATTTACCATCATCTGTCTACTTCTTTCCTGCTCCCAGCTACTGCTCTCTTAAGCTATGTGCAGTTTATCTATCACACCCCTTTTTCTTTGAGCCCACATCTTCTTAATTTCTTTCCTATTCCTTTCCCCCCCTCAGGCCTCCCTACCCATCCTTTCCCCATCCATCTGCAAATTCTATGTATGCCTTGTCTTCCTTTTTACTGATGCTACTTTTCCTTTGGTAATTCAAATGTCTGTGAAATATTCCATATTTCAGCAATTCAACAGGCAATTGAGAGGCCAATTGCAAAATTACAGCTACTTTTATGCCTCATATGGTATGCAAAAGTTCAGCTTGTGGGCATCAAGTGGCCCACTCCAAGTCCAGTTTTGCAGGCCTGCAAGGATTCCTACGAAATTTGAGAAAATCTAAAATTACTCTTTTCTTTTTTTTTTGGCTGAAACTGGCCCATATCAGCTACTCCTAGTGCACTGTGCCATAATACCTGCTGGGGGGAGGGAGGTCCATCTGGGCCTAGAAAGGATGGACCAACCAAAAAGGTAACACCCAGAAAAGCATGTGTATAGATGGAGGACAATACTCACTGGAGGTGAAATGTTTCCCCTCAACTGCTTGCAGCTAGCCAGCCTTGCATTGTAAAATGCTAGTTCAGTGTTGGATGTATTGTAAGTCATTTCAAACATGTTACCTGTATGAGATGCTGGCTTAATTTAAAAAATTAAAAACATTTTTAAAATATAATTTCTCAAATATAAAAGACCACAATTCACTTGGCTAATGGAGCAATATATGCAGATAGTGTTTGCCACAACCTTTGCAGACATGAAGGGGTATCTGCATGCTGGTTCAGAACATTATCCTACAGAGAAAACAACGAGAACCACATACATTCATTTGTTGGATTGAATCTAGAGATAACCAAGCATATAAATAATCCATTTGGGAAATGAAAGTTGCAGATGATGCCTTGGATAGAAATACATCTCAACAAGTGAAAAAAAAATGAAATAATAAACATGTATTTTATTACCCAATTTCTGTAAAAATTTATTTTACCTTGAATGTCAAGCATATTATAAATGACAAGAAAAAAACCCAACAACAAAAGGCCAGTTATAAAGCTTTGAGTAAGTGCAATAACAGACTCTTAGCATTAAAACTTTAAAAAGGATTCAAACTCTGATGAAAATTGTACAACTGAGTTGATTAGAATGGCAGCAGTGCTTCTTGGTTGCATCTCATTTCACAATATAAACATAGAAATGCCTTGCTTAAAACATACAATGAAGCAGCATAACAAAACACTATAGTTACATAGTGAGCATAAAAGTATATCTTGTAAACTTTTGTTTGACAACTGCAGTCCTATGGAGCATAGCAAACATGACAACATCAAGCTCTAGAGTTGGGCTGAAAAATTAAATATGGTTAAGCTTTGTTGTGCAAAGCTTTTTGCTGTTTTGTTGCTATTATTTTTATTTGTAAAAAACAAACAAATGCTTTTCCAGATTTTCATTAAGTGCATTTTGTAAAATTGTTCATGGAGCCTCCAGAGATTTCTTCAGTTGTAGATGAAAATGTATCATTGGATATTCACATAAATTATTTGAGGACAACATGGGTCATAGAAATTGCATGAAAAAAACCTGATATTAAAATAGCCAACAAAAAAAGTGATAACTTGGTTCATGAATCTCACAGAAGAATACTGTAGTTAGTAAAACATGAAACATATAGGAACTGATGATATTCACAAATATCTGAAATAACCTGCCATATTCCATTAAAATGACAAGAAGCTGAACATATGGGGGTGAATGCAAAATAGTTCACAGTGATTTATACCTGATCACCAAGCACTGGAGGCCTAATCCAGCATCAGACGGTCAATAAAAACATTGTTAATGGACTTTTTAAAAAGCAAGTCTCACTAGGCAAATGTCATAGGTTAAAATACACTCCAACAATATCAGAGTCCCAATTCAGATAAAGATAGTCATGGCTGAAAGGGATGGGATTTTAAGTTAATGAGCTAAGAAGGCTATTAATATTATTATTATTATTATTATTCCCTTCAAGGGACAGTGATAACTAAATTTAACTGGATCAGGGCCCAGAGATTTAATTAAATCAAATGCCCCACATATTTAGTCTCACACTAAATATGGAATATTTTACCATATTAAATTTTACACACCAGAGGTACTTTAATTCCTGGGGAAGGGAATGATTGCCAGCCATCTTCCTGAGACTTGAAAGATCATATAAGGCAAGCACCAAGCCTAGTCTGTCACTAACACATTCCAGCTTAATAATTTGGTCCCTTTCTAAATGGATCTCTTCCTACAATAACACTAAAGCATAAGGATGGGTCACAAATTCCAGGTGGTCCAGTTTGTCCAGGATTTCCAGGACTGCCACGTTCTCCATCTTTACCAGGTTCCCCACGGTCTCCAGGACGCCCTTCTTTACTTATCCCAGGTGGGCCTTCAGGTCCTGAAAAATAAACAGAAACAGATACATGGGGAATATTTGTGCCCATACTCTATAACTGGGTGAAGATTTTCAGTTTCAACTATCTGGTCTGGATATGTTAAGGACTACGGCTGCAATTCTGTATCACCGAGATGATGATGATGATGATGATGATGATTATTATTATTATTATTATTTATATCCCGCCCTTTAGAAAACCAATCAGGGCAGCTCACAACCATAAAATCTTGCATAATATCCCAAAGCCAACAATCCCTCCCCCCCTTAAAACAGTATTAAATCCATAGAATTAAAACCACAGTTCAACAATTAAAACAATTAAAATACTTAAACAATTGTCCAAAAAGACAATATTAGGCCCACAGCAATGTTCCTCATCCATCCTTAAATGGGGCCACGTGAAGATCATTCGGGTGGGGGTAATATTGTCTTTTTGGACAGTTGTTTAAGTATTTTGGGTTTGCTATGTAGAAACTTTAGTGATATAGCTATGAAGTGTCTCCCAACATGCCCAACCTAATTCCCACATATTGGGCAGCAGCCTCTGCGAGTGACAGCAGTTTTCCTGTCAACAAGGAAGCAGCTGATTGATGTTCCCACCCCCTTCCATGAACAAGCTCCAGTGTGACAGGTCCCTGTGGTAACCTCCCCCCCCACACACACTGGGGACAGCTTGTGCAACTGGGATGAGAACATCAGTGAACATCTTGATGACCAAGGAAGCAGATCCGTATTATTTGCAGCAGTTGATGCCTGGTAAAGTGAGGATTGGAGGGCTTTCATGGTTCCTATGTACTCCCTAATTAGAGAATATGAAGAGATCATGAATACGGATCAGTCATAAATGCATTACTGTAAGCCAGGGGTCCCCAAACTATGGCCTGCGGGCTGAACCCGGCCCGTCAAGGCCTTTGAACTGGCCCGCGGCCGGTCTTGTCGCTGCTGCCGCCACCGCCATTACCGTGCAACGCGGGGCACCATTTTGTGTTCCAAAATGGTGCCCGGCATTGCGCGCACATGCGCATGACTCTGGGCACCATTTTAGAACACAAAATAGCACCCAAGTAGTGCGCATGCACATGCACGCGCGTGCGTGCGCCTCTGACCCTCTGACGATCTGGGGGCCAGCGAACCGCCCCCCGGCTCAAAAAGTGTGGGGACCCCTGCTGTAAGCCATAGTGAACTCTGCCCTACCATTTTTTTAAAAAAAAAAATCTTGTTCATAGATGGGCAACTGATGTTTTCCACATGGTCTTGGCTTACAGCTCCCACGTCTAACAAGCACAGCCAGTGATGAAGGATTATGGGAGCAGTACAAAAAACATCTGGAAGGTCACAAATGCCTACCTGTAGTTTAGATTAAAATACTATGGGTGAAATACTCCATTGGGGCTGCTTAATGTAAATCTCCACATGTGGTTATAGATTAATTGTGCTATGTGATCATTGTGTAGAAAGGCAATGTAGTGCAACATAATGCATTGCACTTGAATGTGCAGCTAAATGTGCAACTGAATGTGAATGTGTGCACAAACATGCACAACAGCACTGCAGGTGCAACTTTGCTTCTGTACCCTTGAGCTGAATACAGCCATTCAGCACCAGAACAAAATTTCCAGCTTCTTCCATGGGGAATAGTTATGAATGCATGAGATACCATCATGTTTCTAGCTTTAACTAATACATAACAAGAGATTGTACCTTCTAAAATACAGGAATATATGTCACCTGATGGGGTAGTCATGATGCTGTTTACCAAACAAGCCTCAGGAATGGCATAAGAGCATCTTCCTGCTGCCCTGGCAAATAAGTTGATGCTCTCTTTGCTGTACTATTTTGGATCTGTACTGCCACTGGTTGGGCAACCTTTGCATCTTGATATCCATCACCCACAAGAAAAAATGATGACTCTATAAGAGATGGGGGAATGCTGCTTCTGAAAGGGGAGCTAGGAACTGTGGATAATGTGCACTGGAAATTTACCAGCCAACATATTAAAAGACTTATAGAAATAGAATATTCCCTAGTATGCAAAGACATAGCTTAAATCAGTAAGCAAAGGGATCTTGCAGTACTAACTGAAGACTAACTTTGAGACTACTGAAAGATAGAAGTTGGTAGCTTTCATAAACCTGAACCTACTTCCTCATATGCAAACATAATTAGAGTCACAAGAAATGGGCTTAAACTTTGACAAGTTCATACTCTATCAGTATTTTTCCAGAATTAAATTTTCCAGAATTTCAGTGTCTTTCAACTAAGAATGAACATCTTTAGTTTTCATGGGTCTTACTAAAGCTTTCTAATTTGGGGGTAGAAATCCAGTTATAAGGAAAAAGACATTAGTACATATGTGGGCCCTTCCCCTCCAGTTATGATCAGAAATTAAGCTGCTGTGAACTATTTACCAATTCAATCCTTTAAACTTTCCAGTGCAAGAAGTCAATATATTGGCAAAAATCCTACATCATGCTTGGTAGTGCAAATGTACACTCACATAGTTACACACTAATTATATTACACCACCCTTCTGCTCAATCTTGTTATACAAGCAATTATGTATATGCTAATGTGCCTGCTTATTGTCCCACTATGCAATGGAGAATGCACAGTGGATATTTCTGCAATCTCAGGGAATAAAGTGGTACATTGAAGTCAGGGATTAATTCCTACACCATTCAAGAATGTGCAGTTACACTGGTGGAATCCTGTTGGTTAATCCCAACTAGAAAAGACCCACTGAATACATTACAGAATAGTGAATCGGCACATAGGTAAATTCAATTGATTCATTGGATCTGATCTAGAATTTCACTTGTGGAACTCCACACATACAACCATGAATTAGGTACATCTGTTGCATAATGCCCCCAAAGTACAACTGTAAGTATAAGTTCCTTAAAAAACAATAACAGCAGAATTCTAGTCTGTGTCTTCCTTGAATAAAATTATAATTTCAGTTTATATATTCCCAATGACAGCTCCTGCAAAAGTGTCCCATCAACACCAACCAACTTATGCAGGAGGAAGAGGTTAAGGGTTAAATCCTTACAACACATATGTTCCAAGTAATTAAATAATAAAAATACAAGCAAACAATACCTGGTGGTCCTGGAGGTCCCGGTATCCCAGGGACCCCAATTCCTTGGCTACCTTTAGCTCCATTTTTTCCTGGTGGTCCTGCAATTTACCAGACATAATGAAGCTATTTAGTCAATAATTCTCAGATGATGTACATTAAGGCATTTTAGTGTATTTGAGAAATAAAGATTTAAGATTCACCCCTTAGCTCAACATATCCTTTTTGCATGATTCAGTGGTTTGGCAGTTTATGACTGCAGAAAGGATAGTTCTCCTGCATTTCTGCATATGATGTAATGTTGCCATTCAATCATTTCTAGTGCAGACGGGGGCAGAATTATGTAGCCTCAGAGGAGACTACTCTGTAACTCTCTGTGAGCCACTCTTCTGTGTTGCCTCCTTCCATTCCCAGGACATGCCAAAACTAATGATTTGTGCACAATGCACTGGTTTCCACAACCATCCCAACTGAAGGTAACTTTCACATGCTACAAGAATCAATTAAAATTGCGGGGGGGGGGGGGAATGCTCAACAATTTAGGAATGTGTTGGCCTAAATACAATTGTTAATTCCTATTTGCAGTGATTTCCACCATCATCCCAACTGCAGGTAACTTTCACATGCTATAAAAACCAATTTAAATTTGGGGGAAATGCTAAACAAGTCAGGGATATATTGGCTTAAATCCAATTGTTATTTCCTATTAAATGCAGTAGTTTCTATCATCATCATCTCAACTCAGCTTTCTTATGTTATAAGGATCAATTTAATTTTTTGGGGAGGGATGTTAAAAAAAGTTAGTGATATATTGGCCTAAATCCAATGGTTATTTCCTATTAAAGTAGGCCACTGAATCAATAAAAACTCAGTAAGTCAATAATGTAGTGTCATGGTTTGAGCGTTGAACCGTGACTACGGAGGCCATGGTTTGATTCTTGTTTAGCCATGAAACCCATTGGGTGACTTTGGGCAAGTCACATGTCCTCAGCCTCAGGGGAAGGCAATGGCAAACCTCCTCTGAACAAATCTTGCCAAGAAAACCCCATGGTAGGTTAATCTTAGGGTCACCATACGTCGAAAATGACTTGAAGACACACACACACGCACGTCAATAATTGTATAAATGCCACTGATTCCACAGATTTACTCTAATTGGGATTTACAACTGGATTTAGTTACAGTTTGTTGTTGTGTGCCTACAAGTAATTTCTGATTTATGACAACCCTAAGGCAAACCTATCACGGGATTTTCTGGGCCTGAGAGTGTGACTCGACTAAAGTCACCCACTGGGTTTCCATGGCTGAGCGGGAAATTGAATCCTATTCTTTGCAGTTGTAGTCCAGCACTCAAACCATTGTTGTTGTTAACTGCCCTCAATTCTGTCTTGTCTCATGGCAATCTTGTGAATGTGACACCTCCATGTCCTCCTATCCTCTATTGCCCTGTTCAGGTCTTGTAGGTTCATGGTTGTGGTCTCCTTGATTGAGTCTATCCACTTGGTATGTGGTCTTCCTCTCATTCTGTTGTCCTCCACATGTCCTAGCATTATTGTTTTTTCCAGTGAGTCATCTCTTCTCATGATGTGGCCAAAGTATCGCAACCTTAATTTAGTTATCTTGGCTTCCGGGGGAGTTCAGGCTTGATCTGTTCTAAGACCCATTTGTTTGTCTTTTTTGCTATTCATGGTATTCTTAGCACTCTTCTCCAGCACCACATCTCAAATGAGTTGATTTTCTTTCTATCAGCTTTCTTCACTGTCCATCTCTCACATCCATACATGGTGATGGGAATTACGATGACTTGGACGGTCCTGACTTTGGTGATCAGCCTGATATCTTTGCACTTTAAGATCTTGTCTAGTTATTTAATAGCTGCCCTTCCCATTCCTAGCCTTCTGATTTCTTGTCTGCAATGATTGATCCAAAGTATGGGAAATCTTTAACTGTTTCAATATCATTGTCATCTGCTTTGAAATCCTGTAGCCCCTCCATGGTGAGTATTTCTGTTTTCTTAATGTTCAACAACAAGTCTGCTTTAGGACTTTCCTCTCTAACATTCTTTTGTAATTGTTTCAGCTCTTTGATGTTTTCTGCTAGTAGTATGGTGTTGCCTACATAGCCTAGATTGTTAATATTCCTTCCTCTGATTTTCACTCCTCTTTCCTCCATGTCCAAACATGCTCTGCATATAATACATATAGAATAATTACACTATGCTTATTTGTAAAAATAGAAATACAGGGCTAGAGCCACTGTATAATCATTAAGAATTTCCTGCTAGGATCTTGAGAGGCCCAAGCAAAAATCCCTATTCATCAATAGGCAACCTCAGGCCCACCACTCATTCCCTAACTAAATTCATTCACAGGGTTGTTGTGAAGCTAAAATTAGGTTGGTGGACTTTTAGGCTCCTTGGATATCAATGAAAGAAAGAAAGAAAGAAAGAAAGAAAGAATATCGAATCCTGCGCAAATTATAGAAACAACATTCCAGATGTAATTTAAGATTGCATATCATCAAATGTAATTACTAGAATGTGAAACAAGACCACAGGCTTCAATTAAAGATAGGGTTACAATAATACTGTGGTTCATGGATATGTTACAAAAATTAAATATCTGGAAAAGCACAAAAGCAGCAAGAATAATTAACAAACTCTTGGAGAAAAAGGTTCAAATGATTAAAAAGCAGATTATTACTTTGGTATGCAAAACTTTGAGGGGATGACATTTACTAGGTAAGTGATTACTGACAACATAGTAATGAGTAGCAACCCTGGTCGATGGGCAATAGGATTGGGTCAATCTCTCGAAGTAATATTTTTTCCCTTAAAAAGAGGATTTTTTCAAACAGGTAAATGCCTAATTTTTAAGATGACTGCACTTAGACTATTCTTATTTTATTTAAATACTGATGAATGAAGGGTTTGGCTCTTACTTCTTCCAGTTCTCTCTTAGGATCAAACTAGAAGTTAAGTGCAATATACATTCCTTGCAATTAACACATTTCCACCCCACAGAGGTGCTACCTCAGAGACAGGGGTGTTATCTGTTTCAGCAGTTAGATTTGCAAAGTACTGTACCCTGTATACTCATGTATAAATCTAGAAATGTTTGTAAAAAAATTACCCCCCCAAAAAACCTATGTTGCCTCATCCATGGGTCAATGTAAGTACTGTACCTTAAGTCTTATCAAAAAATGACCACCACCCCTTCTCTGAGCAGAGTGGCAAAAGCTGAGAGCTTAGTCTGTTGCAGGTCAACCTACAAGAAGCACTGACCCCCTCTACTCTCTCTGCTGCACTGCTGCATTTGGCCTTTTTTGGATGCCTGGGTGGGAAAATAGTGGCAGTAGTGGCTCTTTGGCACTTCCCCTCAAAGGAGCACCAAAAGAGTAGAGCAGGTTGGTGCTGCTTTTAGGTACTCCCAAGGAGAACTAAACTCTTGCCTTTCACCACTCTGTTCAGAGAAAGGGGTGGTTCCTTTTTTGATAAGACTTAATGTTGAAATAATATTAATAATAATAAACTCTAACTCTTGCCTTTACATGCTATTTTGACATGTGCATGTTTTCTTAGCCCTACCCTCACCTGGTCAGCTCCCTGACACATCGCACACCCACCATTTACTGTAGTTCCCTCCCCATCCTTCAAGTCTTTAGAGTGAGCACTAGCAGTTATACCTGCCAAAACTGTGCATGTTGTCTGGCATCTTTTTTTTTTTTTTTGCTTTGTCCTTTGCATCCTTTGTTACATGCCTTTATGTTTTAGATTCAACTCATCAAAATCCATAATTTTGGCCTGCAAACCTACCCTTGGCTTATACATGAAGTAGATTTATACATAAGTATATAAGAGGAAGTGCTTACCTTATATACCTTCCAATGGTCAAGCACAAAACAAAACATACTACATGCAACATAAGAAATTGAGGACAATTATGTCTCTGACACAGATGTCTTTCAACACTTGAGAGAGCACTTCATTCAGTCTTTGCACTAAATATGTGCCAAACATATTTTCTAGTTTCCACCTTAGTCATTTGTTTCCTTTGCAGACTAATATGAACCAACAATATGGTTTCATTCAGAACTGATTCATAATTTATGTTTTTGAAACATAGTTTTTCAGTTTTTTAAAAAAACATCTATCAACCTGAGAAAATACTGAACAAAAGTGTCCCCCACTGAAGGCAAAGGGGGGAGTGCTTGTGCCCTCCTGGAATCCTAATGTTATGTATTTATTTATTTAACTGTATACAGACAGACACTTTAGTTAGTCAGGAAAAGATTTAGACTGATCTGTGACTTTAATTCTATGAGATTCTGGCTATCAGATTCAGAGTTTCTGCATTTTCTGGGGGAGGCGCTCCTTGTTTCTGATTCCAAAACATTGAGGACTTTTTCTGACAAGTCTTGTGAAATTACTGTAAGGGCCATGTTACCATAAATTACTACTTATATTCTAAAATATGGTTTCATCAGAGGTTTGCCCCTTTTCCTCTTGTTTTTTTTTAAGTTTCACATAAATCCTTGTTAGCACTCATGATACCTCTAGTGTTTTCCATTAGTGCTGCCAATTTCCAAGTTCTGAGGATTTTCCTCTGAGCATTAGTAGGCTTCTAATTCGTGACTGAGTGTGGCATTAAGGATAAAAGCATGTATGTGGGCATGCATACAAGGAAACCAACAGGTGTGTTGTAGCAGCATACACATGAATTATGTCCATAAATCACTATTGATTCCCCCACCCCAAATTCCTTGCCACCTCCTCAGTTTTGCTGCACACAAACAGGATGGAGAAGTTTGGGAGACCATTTATGTGCTACTCTCACTTCTCAATGCTTTAGGCTAATTTTCTGCACTGGCAGTATGATCATTTACTGAAAAGCACAACCATTTGATTATACGATAAAACCACCAGACTGTTGTTCACATGTATTACAAAATGGAGTCAAGACTTTGGAGGCAAGATTTTCCCCATGTGCCAACTGCCCTAACTTCATTGGGCTGAGTGAAAAGAATGTGATATTTGTCCTTTTGAACAGGCTCTTCTTGTGTCTGTCTCCCCTATTAACATGCAGCATGCATAATTCACCTTTTAGGCAAAAAGTGACCCAGAATATAATGCTGGTTCAGCCAGATGTATGAACAATCAGTTCATATGATTAGATTAAAAATGACTGCTTTACATCATGTTACAGAAAGACAGTAGCTGCCTGACTATGGCCAATTGTTGTCTTTTACTTTACAAGTCAAATCCTCCTTTTGAGGAGGGGGAGGAGTTCAAATTGTTTCAAAATATTCCCAAATGTTAATGGATCATTATTTTAGAAGTTGTAATCTCACAATCTGAATTCCAACACTTTGGAAAACATTCACAATATAACTGAGCTTTTCTAGACAAGATTAACACCGCAAACATGTACCTATTTACTCAACTACTGATTAGACATGTACATTTTACAACCTCAGGCTACAGTCCTAAGCAAACTTATCAGAAAGTATGTCCCATTCAACTGAATGGGGCTTATTTCTGTGTATGCATAAACAGAATTGCATTGTGTTTTGAGTAACAAAATGTGTTACTTTGTTTTGGTGTATATATTGCTGCTGTTATTGCAACTGAAGTTCAGAAGCTTTGCACAGATTAAAAATATACTTTCTGTTGGTCTTGCCTTCTGACCAGCACTGATATTTTCCAATAATTACTCTCTCTTGGCCATGAGAGCTCTCAAGGATGAATGGCAGATTTCCCAGTCTGTCCAACGTAAAACACAGGAACAAGCCCAGCCTATTCCTTAAGTAGGTGAAATTAAAATTAAAAGGGAAAAAAATTCAACTGCATCCAAGGCTCTGAAATTTCTCCTACTAAATTGCCTATACAAATTGTGCAATTTAATAGAACAAATGGACATACAACACTAGAAAATGCCTTTAGCAATGTTAGGGGAACACCATTGTTTTTAATAGCATGGACTCAGACATAACTAGTAACAATAAAAACTGAACTGTGTGTTTTATGGCTGGAAGCTGTTAAGAGTGCTCCTGATTTTAGGTTTCCCATTTTTATCCTAAAGGATCTGAGTTATAGTAATTGGAATGCAAATTAATAGAACATGGAAATATAAACCAAGTTCAAAGAATGTTCATGCTCTTCAAATAATGGTACTAATGCAATCCTCCTGTTGGCAATAAGCACAGATACATGAGGACATTTTACTACAATTATTATTTTATGGAATGGTATTTTCTTGTTTTGCAATAATTCTTAGTTATAAAAGGCAATGCAAATGGAGTGGGAGCACTAGTAGGTTTTAACAGACTAGCAAGGCTTGGAGTATGGGCCAAGTGATGGACTAATGTCTACCATTTGAGAACCAGCATAACTGAGCACAGAGACCATCACCAGAAGGTTCATCAGTGGATGATGAACTGGCCAAAGCAGCATGGAATAGCTGCAATTTTAATCTGTATAGGGACTACCCATATCAATAAAATCATCAATCTTAAAGGTATTCAAAGTGATATTCTTCACTATAGCACAAAGGAATGTTTGAAAAACATGCATACTATTAACATACAAACCACTTCCTCCCAACCAAGGACTCCACAGATACATATAATCCACACACCTCCATGCCACCATTCTCAGAACATACCAGCCACAAATGCAGTCGAAACGTCAGGAATAAATTCTGCCAGAACACAACCACATTGACTGAAAAACCAACAGAAAACTAGAGAATGACTTTATTAGGGCTTTTCTATTACTTCCAGACAGTGTGCAACTCTCAAATTCTGCACCTAGTCTTCTGAAATGTTACAAGCTACTTACCTAGGAGAGCATTTCAGAAAAATACAAAACTTTAAAGACTTCCCTTACATGCATGCATGCACGCACATGTGCATTCACACACTTCTCCTTGTCTTAAATTGGACATGTTACTTCACCTCAAATGGTGAAGTAGATTGGAGGACAGAGATATCTCTGTCCTCCAATTGTGCCAATAAATAAACTATCTCTGTCCTCCAATTCTGCCAATAAATAAAGTTTTAGGCATCCCCTCTGTGGAATGGGGCTTTGGGTGGGTTGGGGATGAATTTTCACATAATACATCAAGTCCTGCATCCATTTGAAATTTGGGAAGAATTATCTACTTAGAAGGGAGCCAATGTAGTACAGTTATTTGAGTGCTGGACTAGGACTCCAAGAGACCAAAAGTTAGTATCCCTGCTCAGCCATGAAAGTCCACTGGTGACCTTGGGCAGGTTGCACTCTCTTAGTCCTAGGAGAAGGCAATGACAAACCTCATCTGAATAAGGAAATTAGTACACTCTTTTTAAAGTGCCTTATCCCCAACAGGATAGAGGCACATTTAAGTTTACAAATGGATTTTATCGCATTCATGGTGGCTGGGCGAATGCAGCCCATATACAGCCCAGATGCCAGCCAGGCTTGTTCGGCAGCTTTTCAAAATGAGGATTTTCCTGTTCTTGAAAAGCTGCAGAATAAGCCTGGCTGGCATCTGAGTTGTATACAGGTTGCATTCGCCCAGCCACCATGAATGCGATAAAACCCATTTGTAAATTTAAATGTGCCTCTATCCTGTCTGGGATAAGGTGCTTTAAAAAGAGTGTGCTAATCTCCCATATCTTGTCAGGAAAAATCCATAATAGGTTTTCCTTAGGGCAGTGATAAGTCAAAGATGGCTTCAAGTCACACAACATACATAAATACACACACACACACACACACACACACTCAGAAACAGCTCCTATCCCTGCTAATAATTTGACATTGTCAAAAATAAAAAAATGAACAGTGATTTGTTCATTTCCCCAAGGAAGTCAATGGGTATATGGTGCTTTGGATTTTCCAGTGCCAGGCTCCACTATGGTGCTAAGGCAGAGTGACTCATGGCCAAAGTAGTCTAAGTATATCAGCTCACTTTTCAAAGCACTAAAACAAGTTCTGAACTTAAATCCTGACTTCAGTTCACCCTCCTGAAATATAGCAAGCTACAGCCTATCTTCCAGTCAGTGTTTTATATATGCGATAGCCATAAGGACAAGGATTTTCACAAGAACATCAGGACAGGTACATAAAGCTACATCCATCCATTGCTTCATTTATATCTTGCCTTTTCCCCACTGGGACTTAAGATGGCTTCTGAAATGGAAGGTTTCTCAACAGAAGCACAAGGACTATTAAGCAGGTATAACCATATCTCTTTTTGATTCATTCTTAGAGAAAAACTAGGCTTATGCTTTGCAACTGAGGCAACCTGGAGACTCTGGGGATGAAAGGTGAGTAATATTTGCTTGCCCTGGTTGAATAGTATTGACAAACCTGATGTAAAGGAACTTGACAGCCAATGCTTTTTGCATTCTCTGGTTTAGTTCCTGTTTTTCAGCTGAAAACTCATCTTCAGGCTCAAAGAAGAAATGTTCTTTGCAAGACATCCATACCCTTACCTTTTGCCCCACGAGATCCGTGGAGTCCAGGAACTCCAGTCAGTCCTGGACGACCATCATTTCCTTGCAAGCCAGGAAAGCCTCGGGGACCTTGTGGACCAACTGGGCCCGGGGGACCAGGAGGTCCTGGGGAAGCACCATGAGACTGACAATGATCACAGTGTAGCCTTCCATTCCGAAGTATTGTTGGTAACTGGGCTATGGAGAAGACAAAACAAAACTACATCAGACACAATTGTTGTTATGTCAATAATAGCTCCAGCTAACCTAAGCTTCAAGGTCACTGATTCAAGTGATAACAGACTTAAAGCACATGTTTACCTTTTCTTATGAAATAAGGATTTAAATGCACTTAATACTGGTTGGAATGTTCCCACAATGTACTATTTACAACTTTATGAACATTATAGGTAAGAGTGGGGAATATTTCTCAGCTTAGAAGCCAAATTCCAATTCGGGAATTTTGTTCTGATAAAATGTGAATATTTTCCCATCAAGCACATAGAGTTTAGCTCAATTTAACGCATGCCAGCTAAGGAGGAAATCCCAATACAACAGTTTTCTTGTGTATAAAGCACAGCTCATTCCCATGCCACAGCCTTTTGTGCTACAAAACACGGCTTACTTCCATGCCATAGTCTTTTGAGCTGCAAAACATAGTTTATTTCCAAGCAAAAGCTTTGCAGTCTTTCAATAAATATGTATCTCCAGTCACTGAACAGAGATACAACACTAGAAGCTTGCACAGCAATACTGGGGGATCCCTGTGAGCTTTATCCATTTTGGGGGAGCAAAGTTTCCCTATCTGTGTTTTAGGGGACACTGGCCATGCAATACTCTAAATTAGCTGGGATGACTGAGGACTCACTTCTCAGCACATCTGTGCAAACTTGTCGAATAAATTCTTCTGAAAAACCTCTTCCCTGAATTGAACATAGAAGTATTAGAAAGATCACATTGCTTCATTTTAAAATTAAATCAACCAGCATGAAAGAAAGGCTTTTTGTCTCAGCTGCCATACATACAGGTTTTCCATCTGAACCAGGAATTCCTGGAGATCCTCTCTCTCCTTGGCCTCCCCTTGGCCCTGGTGGACCAACCAAGCCATTCATGCCAGGTTCTCCCTTTTGTCCACTGATGCCACTAATTCCAGGATCCCCCTTCTCGCCTTTCTGAAAAAAAAAAAAAAAAACAGCAACGTACTGTTAATTGCTTTTACTGTTTTTTGCTGTGCATTTATTCACTGAATGTTTACTGTATTTTGTTGGGTATCATTTTTATCTTGTACTCTGCCTTGAAAGGATTCTACCCTTAAAGACAGCAGAGGAATAATTTCATATAAATTACAAATCAAGATGTGACAGAACTATCCTATCACCATCAGAGAAGAGGTTTGAGGACAGAGGCATGTCCTTATCCAAAGATCTAATAGGCTCAGACCACTAGGGCTGGAGGAGCACCATTTTGGGCTTTTTTATTTTCTATAAACTCACCTTCCACGAATGGAGTCTGTTTACATTCACTGAGCAAAATCACCCATTGGTCACTGTGTAAACTCAAATATTTGGCCAACTTCAATGCTTATAAGAGTACAGAAGTGCTTCAGCTCTCTGTCTCTTTCTTATAAGCAGGGGTGAAAATGATTACACATTAAGTCTGAGAGTACATCTACAGTGTAGAAATAATGCAGTGACTCCACTTTAAATACTATAGCTACATCCTATGGGATGCTGGGATTTGTAGTTTTACAAGGTCTTTAGCCTTCTCTGGCAAAGAGTGCTGGTGCCTCACACAAATACAAATCCCAGGATTTTGTACGATAGAACTATGACAGTTAAAGTGGTATTTCTACAGTGTAGATGCACCCTGAGTATTTTCTTCTTTGAATTATATGCAAATACATATGAATGACCAAAAATGAATATATTTGAAAAATGCATGCAAACAAATGGACTTTAGTCAATGGGAGAAAATGTATAAAAACATATCCATTCAGAAAGATGTCTGGAAACTGCATGCATTAGGAAAATTTGTACCAAAATATGTAGCAATTTCCATGTAGGAATTTGTTTCTAAAAGTTTAAAATTTTGTGACCCAGTATAGAACCTGAGGCAAAAATACCGGTGAGAACCTGAGAATCACAACAAAATTGAAATTGACAAATTTTCACATCCCTAATTATAAGGAAAATCCACCTAGTAACAGCAGCCTGAAATTTCCAAAAATGTTGTAGCCATAAGGGGAAAACATACATATTTTTTTGAAAATCTGAAATAATGTGATATTACAGTTGGCCTTTGGTATCAGTGGGTTCTTTTCCAGACGAAAAATGGTGATGTGTGTGTGCATGTGTGCATGGCTATTTTGCTGCAGCCATTAAGGGCAATGGGGCTTGCCATCCACAGATGCTTAATTCTGTGGATGGCAAACCCATGGTTGGGGAAGGCGGTCTGTAGTACCCTTTACAGATTGAAAGTCACTTTATTATTTTATGAGTATAAAAGATATTATGTTTAATTTAGTTTGGTATAAAACTATCATATTTGGAATATGACAAGTATAATTAATTTGAAATATACAAAATGGTTTTGTTATAAATGTAGTTACAAGGTTATGAACTTTAAGATAACACCTGAATTGTAAAGGAACATCTTTGGTTTTACTAATTTATAAGGAGAAATCAAAAACAATCAAAACAGACTACAACATCAGTATTAGCAAAACATATTTCTCTCTTCTAGTGGTTACGATTCTGTTGATTGCAAGATTGGCAGGTTGGCCGTTTAAGGCTTTAGTGCTGCATGATAAGGTGAGCTCCCATCACTAGTCCCAGCTTCTGCCAACCTAGCAGTTCGAAAGCATGGAAATGCAAGTAGATAAATAGGTACTACTTCTCAGTGGAAAAGTAAACAGTGTTCTGTGCAATCATACTGGCCACATGATCACAGAGTAGTCTCTGACAACGCTAGCTCTTTGGCTTAGTAACAGAGAAAAGCACTGCCACCTACAGTTGGACACGACTTGACAACCTTGTCAATGGGGAATACCTTTATCTTTACCTTTAGTCATCCTCAGTGTCAAGCACCCATAAAGCTCCCATTACCATACAAATAACTGAGAAAAGGAAATCAAGAACAGGAATTCCAGTGGTCTGATTCTGTACATAAAGGTATTTCCCTGACACAGTTTTTAAAAAGTATTTTGAAGGAGTAGCATATGAACACCTTGTCTGAAACATTTTATTCATAATTCTAAAGTAAAATACCTTTAAATAATCAATTTTTTCTCCATGGGGGAGGAATATACAAGGGAAGCAAATCAATAAAAAAACCACATTTTTCACCCAAATGTTTCCATTTTCCCCTCAGCCCTCACATCTCTACTTGTATATCTGGGAATAAGTATGTGTCACCATTGCTCTTCTTTTCTCATTTATCAGTGTACTACAATGATTGAAGCCATTTACAAAAAGTACAGATTATTACTACCTCACATAACATCATAACTCCTTTCTAAAAAATATTCCTGAAAAACAGTGCATCTTAACTTGGATCATGTCTCTTCCAACTCTATGGTTCTATGAAATGTACACCCACCCTTATGTTTTGATTTGCATTTTTTAAACTGTTGAGGTGGTGTATAACAATCAATAAACACAAACTAAAAGCTGAAACTCTGCAAGTGAAAAAACAAAGGGACAATAAATACAAATCTCAGGGACTATTTTACAAAAAAAAAAAAAAAAAAAAAAACCCAAAAAAAACAAAACACAAAACCCTGACAATAGTAAATGCATACCTCTCCTCTGGCTCCACTGAATCCCATGTCTCCCTTTTAGAAACAAAATTGGACATTTTATGAGTTATTGTCATAATCTGTTAATTTTACCAATATAAGGATAAACTGAGAGCCAGCATGGTGAAGTGGTTTGAGCATTCGACTATGATTGGAGCCCAGGGTTTGAGGAGCACTGGGTGATATTGGGCAAGGCACACCCTCTCATCCTCAGAGGAAGGCAAAGACAACCCACCTCTGAATAAATCTTGCCAAGAAACCCTGTGAAGTAAGAAACAACTTGAAGGCACATAACAATAGATGTAAACCTATAAACAATAAGCATCTTGGGCAAGAAAAGAGACTTTGCCAAATATCTAGAGGTACAGTGTCCGTGTCAGCTTGTGAAATGAGTAAATGGTTGAGGAGACATCCCAATGATGGGATCGGTGCCCTTACCCCATTGTGTTGTTCATGAACAAAAATTATTTTTTTAAAAAATCTTACCCTGAAAAATTCACTCTACAAATTTAAGAAGGGGAGAGCAGTATCAGTTTAGATACAAGATTTCTTATGACACAATATTGTCTTCGGGATATATAGAGCTGTCCCCCCCGCCCCCCATTCCTCTTTACAGCCACAGCCCCTGAAAAACTGTTTGGAACAGTGTGGAAACCTTCCAGGAAAGTGAGGGAATGGATATATTTGACTGCAAGTAAAACGTGGCAAAATGCCATGTTGTTTCCTTCAACAGAAACCTGCCAGGATGCCCTAGTAATATATCTGGATCTGAGAAAAACATCAATTTATTCCAGGCTGTACTGTACTGCAGGAAGTGACATTTTTATAGATAATTGATAAAAGGTCTGTATCATAAAGGTAACTGAGAAGGTTTTCTAAGAATCACATGTAAAGACCATTTCAATATGCATACACATCTATTTAAAAAGTATTGAGAGTTCATTTAAAAATATAATAATTATACCTTTTGGCCTGGACTACCTGATCTGCCACCTTCACCCTTCTGACCCTTTTTAAAAAGAAGAAGATAGACCCATTATACAGAAAATATGTGATCACATGAAAGTGGAAATTATGTTAGAACCAGAGTAAGTTATACTTCAAGGAGACCAACTGAGATCAATGGGATCCAAATAAGGCATAACTAACTGAAGCCCAATGATTTCAACAGGTCTGGTTTAAGTGCAGCTAACTCAGGATCCAACCCATTGTTGGCATCCATTTATTTATTGATACAGGATGAGTCTCCTTTATCCAAAACACTTGAGACCAGAAGTGTTTTGGATTTGGGTTTTTTTAAAATTTATTTCAGAATACCTGTATTTGCATATATGTACATAATGAGATATCTTAGATATGAGATCCAAATCTAAACACAAATTTGTTTCATTTACACCTTATATACATAGCCTGAAGAGTCTGAAGGAAATTTTATACAATATTTTTAATAATTTTGTGCATCATGCAAATTTTACATGCACTGAACCATAAAAAAGCAAAGGTGTCACTACCTCAACCATCCATTAAATAAGTTTGGTTTCTGGAATATTTCTGACTCTGGATAAGGGAGACTCAACCTGTATTTACATTCCACTCTTCTAATTTATATTGTTCAAAGTGACCTTTAATAAGATCACATAATCATATAACAATTCAACTATTTTTTAAAAAAATAAATAAATAACAGAAGTTTACAAACAATATAAATTACTTTATATATTTACATTTCAGGACTTCTTTTGAAATAAAATGATTTGGGCAAAAAAAAAATAATTCTATTTTCTGCAAATATAATGTTTTGTGGCCAAAATGTTATATTTTATAAAAAAAATAATAGTTAGTATCTTGTGAAGGATTTACAATAGTGTAAGCCAAATTTAGATGTCATAAACTTTGCAATTACACTATGCCTGGACACAGTATGGAATAACTTTGGTAGTGATGCCACTGGCCAGCTCCCAGGGACCATGTGGGAAAGCAACTTCTTGTTGTTGCCGCGTTTTGCTGCAACAGGTTAAGGGCAGGAATTTGGGTGAAATTTGGGGCCAGAATATTCCAGGAGCAGCCCAGAGCATTCTGCCAAATGTAGACAAGTCCATATCTACATCTACACAGCTCCATTGTTACAGCTATATCTGACAGTACAAGATTTAGGCCATTATTTTCCCCATAAGGACAAGAATACTTGTGAATTTTCTTTGTCTCTATAGCATAGCAACCCAAGTTGGTAAAAGGTTCCTGGGCAATGATGACCTTTGGACATCCAAGTTTTAGAGTTTCTAAAAATTAAAATCTCAGCATAATAACTGGATTACACTCATGCCAAAAGCCCATGCTGTTTACATTTTCCATAAGGTTAGGAAGATGGCATGCAGAGGACATAAGATTTTAACTTGCCATTTTTGGATTTATATGGCTAGCTTTTTTAAAAAAATTGTACTGCCTTTTTTGTCAGGTTTTGGACAAGTAATGGATAGGTTAATTTAAGCATCATTTCTGCACCATTATGTTTATGAAGGCTAGCAGAAAATGCCTTTCATAAGCTTGATATGGTTGGTGGGCTTTTCCTATGTTCTGATATACTCTGTCAAAAAGACTAATTACAATTTGAAATATTAATAGCATTTTTTTTTACATAAATCAAATTTTCCAAGGTAAATGTACAGGAAATATACCTGGATTCCTCTTTCACCAGAGCTTCCTTTGTCTCCCTGAAAAAAAGGAAAAGCATCATCTTTCTATTATAATTATATAATACTTTTTATTGTAATATCATTACATCTTTTATAACTTACATTTCATGTGCACATATTGGTGTAATAACTATTATAGTTCACCAAAGCAACAAAAATGACAATACAATAATCCATGCACAATAAAAATGTTGTGCAGAAAAAGGCAATCTTACATTTTAAAAAAAACCTATGTGGCTTTTTATATGAAAAATTTCTGTTTTTGCAAAGTATTTTTTTGGTGCAAGAGATCTGTTGTACAGATTCTTGTCGGACAAGATTACTGGATTCTGTGAAAAAAATAGCAATCTTTTTTAAAAAATTAAAAAGTTAACAGGTTTAATTAATCCTGATACATACAATAATTTCTTCTTCCTACACAAATATCATAATTTAATTTTTTCTTCTCTGTCTATCTCTCCCTTCTTCCCTCCTCTCTCCAAATCATGAAATCATGTTTATCCCTGTTCGTCGCTATAAATATGAATTGTCTTCCAAATAATTACATGTTGTTTATATATAAATTATAACATTCAATACTTATTTTTCTGAAATCTCTCTTGATTCAAAGGAGGTTTAAATTGATCATTGCCTTGAGTAATATAAGCAGTGAATGGCTTCCAAGTACGCATAAACATATCTTCTTTTACATCACTTCTTGCTACTCTTTTTTTTTTTTTTTTGTATACTAATTTTTCCAAAAAAGCTATGGACCATTAACCACTTTTGTACTGAGATATTTTCTAATGTTTTCCATGCTTTAGCTATTTCCAGTTTTACAGAATTTAATGTAAGTTCTATTAGAACTTTATTTAGCAACTTTTCACTTTCAATTTTGAATACAGTAAATAATAGTAGTGCCCCTCCTAAGTGGACTTTTTGGTCCTTTATCTTTCACATGGTCTATCATTTCTAAATTGTAAGTTTTGGGAAATCAATATGGGAGCCTTCTCAGTGGCTGCTCCCAACCTCTGGAACTCCCTTCTATGGGAAGCTAGCCTGGCCCCCTGCTTTCCTTTTGCCAGCAGGATTTTAATAGGTACCTGCTACAGGGAGGCTTTTTATTGAGGTGTGTGTTTTATTTATTTTTAAATGTTTTAAAATAGTTTTATATTGTTTTAATTGTGGCAATTTTAATTGTTTTAAAATTGCATTGGTAGATTTTATTTGCATTGGTAGATTTCTGTGAGTTGCCTTGGGTCCCACTCCGGGAGAGAGGCAGCATATAAATAAATTAATAAATAATAAATTTATTAATTACCCCTTCCATTCTGAGCTAAATTGGTCTTTAAAATATGATTGTGGCAATATTTCTTTGCTTCCATTGTTCGTGTGAGTTTCTTGAAAAAAGAATATATTAAGTCTCCATTTCTCAACTGAGTTCCATACGCTATACCTTTTAACTGGTGAACCTAAACCATTTACATTTGAGGAAATTAATGTAAGTTTGTCAATTTCTAATTCTTCAAGTAATATTTATATAGTGGAACTATTTTAAATCAAAGAGGACTACAGTTAGCTGAAGTGATTCTAACAACATTGAAATTACCATTCAGAATGATTGAGAGGAAATAGATATTAACAACTTGTGTACTCCTTCCCCTCTCCCTTCCTCCTCAAACTCAAACAGGGCAGTGAAGACATGTGCCTTCTCACTTTGCAGAAATGAAAGTGCAGCCACATTGGCAAATGCCAGGGCCAAGAGATCATGTCTCCCTTGTGGTCTAGCTCTTCCCTTCACTGTCCCTACTACTAGTTTTATCTACAGAATAGGAAAGCCTTGCTTATTTCTTCACTCAACACACACACAGATCTAAATATTCATGGCAGTATCTCATAGTCTTTTGTTAAACATTACAAAAATATTAAATAACACCAACATACCAAAAAATGTAATGAAAAAACTTAGCATCCAATAACTGAATTTAATCCTTAACTTAAAATTCTTAACTGTGTAACTATTTGTATAGACTCTAAATATAAAGCCAGTCCAGTCAGTTGCAGACTGAATGTCTTATCTCTGTCTTCAGTGACCTTGGAAATTACTGTTGACTCTTTGTTTTCATCCTCCAACATTCCCAGCAACTGTTTGATTCATTTTCTCTCCCCCTGTTTGGTCTGCTGTCTAGAATTTCCTTTTCTAATTCTCAAAATTTTTGAGCAAGTTCCCCCCCCCCCCCCCCCCCCCGTTTATGGCAGCTATCAAAACTCCTTCCTTGCTTTGAACCACAATTTTAAAAAGGAAAGCTCCATCCATATATAATACCGGCTCTCCTTAAAGTTCTATTTATATATAATACTTGCTTCCCTTAAAGATCTGGTTTTCCCTCCCTGATTCTGATGCCTGGTCTTGCTAAGCCTTGATTCTCTTTCCTTTATATTTCAAGATCTTGCTGTTGCGCAAGGCTTTATAAATTTGTGTTTTCTTAGAGTATCTTGCAAACCTTATTATTATGTCTCTAGAAATAACAGACTGAGTTCTGTATACTCAGATGGCCCTATGAATTCGAGAAAGATATCAGGCTGTTTCCTTAAACCATGCCATAAATATTTCAGAGAGGTTTTTTTTTTTTTTTTTTTTTCCTCCTCAGGGAAATTGTGAATACAAATGTTCAAACAATGACCTCTGTTTTCCTGGTCCTCAAGCTTATATTGTAATTCGCTGATCTCATTCTGCATAGCCTTTTGCTTTTCTTCAAGTTTTAGGCTCAACTTCAAAAATTCTCCTGCTGTTTTAGTGATATCACTTATCTGTTCATTGAGTTTCTTCACCTCTTCTTTTAATTGCCTTAACGGCCTAGCAAGATCAACTCTGAATTCTTGTTCTAATTGCCTTAAATAGTCCCTTACTTCTGTAGTTCTTTTTTCTCCTCTATTGCCTCTTGCACTTTTACTTTCTCCAGAGGCCATCTTATTGTCCCTGTATCTTCCATCACTATGGTATGGAAGGTTGCTTTCATCCTCTTCTTTTTCTTCTTCCCAATATCTTGTTTATCATTTATTCTGCCTTGACCTCTTCCCTCAATTCCTTGTTAATTAATCACCATCTTATTCTATTTTATTTCATTTTAAAGTTCGTTATTAAGCAGGGAGAGAGGGAAGAATATGTTTATGCCTGCTGCCATCTCCAATATAGCAACCCACGCAATAATTTTGAATAAGACTACATGAATATCTAGAAATAGTGCTTTTTGTGTGCAAAACCCACAATTTTCATGCAAAAAAAAAAAATGACATTCATTTCCTGGAGAACAATTTCCTGAAATACTGCAGGATATGTGAATATTGGGCAAAAACTGCACAGAAGTCTCACCACTGTATTATCTTTCTGGACCAGGTTTCCTGAGATTCAGGAAAACAAGTTTTTGGCCAAGAAATATCCAACCTTACCTCATATACACAATGGATATGTTCTGAAGTACGAACATGCCCACAGAATTAAAATTGTGACAATGAAGAACAAACATTAAGGAGGGTCAAGATCTATATTAGCTATTTAGTTTTGTAACTATCTTAGTTATGTAGCTAAGTAGCATCTTACAGCCTGACCACCCACTCCTGACTTACTGGGCAGCAATCATTATGAGCAACAAAGTCTGTTTTCTTGTTGTTTGAGATGCAGCAAACTGACATTTTCACCCCCTTCCCACAAGCGATACCCAGTGTGACAGTCAGAAGAAGGATACTTGTCACAACTATTCCTCACACCAGAGATCACTTGCAGGAGGGGGTTGGAAACATCAATCTGCCGCATTCTGATCAATGTGAGACCTGACCACCTCAATTGTCTGTAGTGGCTGTTGCATGGTAAATCAGGATTAGAGGACTTTCCCAATCCCTATGTATTCCCTACACTATTGGATACATAGGTTTTGTGAATATGGATCAATTATAAATGTGTAACTCTAGGTTACGCACTAATAACTGTCATCATGAATTCAAACCCATGTTTATAAATGACAATCCAACTCTTCCATGGAGGAGGCAAGATTCCCATGGCCAATTCTCCTGTGAGAAGAATCTCTCCCCAACCCCATCAACTGATAGCTGGCCAACACTGGCAATGCCCCAAAATTTCTAAAAACAAGGCAAACCCATATAAGGAAGATGGTAGGGCAACACAAGGAATGGAATGAGCACTCAGCCTTATCTGACAAAATAGACTAAAGCCTGCAGCTTCCAGCATCCACCACCTCAGACCCATCCCCAATGCCTCTCTCCTTTCTGGCCAGTTTCAGGAGAAGGTCATGGTGATCTGGAAAACTTCACCATCACTTCAAGATCTGCACCCAAAGGGAAATCCTGATAAGCACGGGTCAAGTACATCTATTTGGCCCCACTAAAATATGCCTTCCAAAATTTAGTTTGAGCAACTAAGCTTGGTAAACATGTAATGATGGTGACAACAATTTGGGGTATGCAACATATATGCCTGCTTCTGTTTCTCACAGAAATGCTTTGAAAAGCTTGTATTCTGTGTAAATGATCTTTGGAGAAAAGTGAAAGCAAAACCTTTCCCAATAAATAGCAGTCTGAGTAAAAAAAATTCATCTCAAAACTTTATTTTGTCTCATAGACACATTGGATAACCTGTCCAGATTTGCCTCCACTCAAATAAATATTTCATCAATCTCTATCTAGATCTCTTTCTGTACTTGAAACTGGATTGTAAATGGCTGCCATAATTTAATTACTTCTTGAAAAGGTATTACAAGCCAAAAAATATGCAACACTCAATCTAAAATGTTAATTGATTTTTTAATGTCCCTTTCACAATGTTGGCTATTGTTCCCAAAATTATCCAACACAAAAGATATTTTTTCTCATGGGTTTTATGTTTCCAACTTTGTGTTTTTCTAATTTGGAACATTAGAAAAAACTACAAATCCAAATCATGGGATATCTTCCAAACTGGCTGTTACAAGCTTTAATTTCGGCTCACTTGCTCTCTCTCTCATGGTAAAAACTGACATTGTTGGCTAAAGCATCTTCTTCTAAAATGTCTCCCATTAAAATATTTCTAAGACTGGGGTTGAAGTGTCTAAGAAGCTTTCCATTGTAACAGTTTGCTCAAACCTTTGCTAAGTGAGGACAGCCTTGCTGTATAGCCATAGGAAAACAAAAATAAAGAAATATATTGAAAGTTATATTGTGTCATTCACAAGTCAAGTCATCATGGCTGGAATCCCAAATTTCACTGATCAATTTTCTTTTGCTAGAGACTTGGAAAGTCTCCTGTTCCCATTTCCCACTAAGTCCGCACCCCTCCCCCCAAAAAAATCCTTGTGATTTTTGGGAAACAACTATTTTGTGCATGATGCAGTGGCATGAAGGGGGGGGGGGAGATGAAGAATCCATGATGTTGGCAGCTGACATGGGTTTAGGCCCATTTTTTAAAAAACACTACTTAGGCCTCATTCACATTAGCATTTTTGCAGTGAGGAGATCCAAGCAGAATTGATGTTGCGATTCTGAATCGAAGTTCACACTATGTTTACCCTGATCAAATCTCTCTGGTGCAATTTAACCCTGTTGAAGTTCACACTGACTGAAATACCAATTCAAAATGGAAACTCCATATCGATCACATTCAATCATTTTGGGGTTGTTGTTTTTTTGTTCTGTCAATCAAATGATGCGCACCACCATCACACCACTTCCATTGTCACAGGACTTTATTACACAGGGGAAATTGGGGGAAAATTGGGGGTTTAAAGAGGCATTATCCCAGGAAAATGACTTCCCATGAATGAGAGGAATAAAGAGGGAGCAAAATGTAGGACATTCAAGAAAAATAGAGGACAGAGCAAAATAAAAGCTACAAGCACTCATAGAAATATAAATCCATGCTTCTTAATCTTGCTCAAAAAGGAAGACATTCAAGAAAAATGGAGGGCATGAACAAATGAAAGCTAAAACACACACATAGAGATATAAGTCCATTCCTCTTTGCCCTGCTAAAAATGGAGGACCTTCAACAGAAATGGAGGATGTGACCAAAGAAAACCTTCACAAAACCTACCAGCCATAGGCTTCCCATTGGTGGGGGAGGAGTCACACTGTCTCAAACTCACAGGATAGCATAAGAATACCTGTGATAGGGGGAGGGAGGTACCAGAGAATGAGTAACCCCACACAGAAGCCACGGAAACTCAAAGGTTCACACAGTCTGTCAAAAATATATTAAAAAAATACAGATGCCCCCAAAAGAACCCCCTTCCCCAGCTTTGGTGAGGTCTGAGCATCTGGTAAAGCATGATTGCAGAAACCAGAGCAGAAAAGGAAAACAGCTGAGAGTTTGTTTAAAGGTCCAAATAGCGAGAAATTTGAATCCACTTGCTGGCAACTAGATGCAAGAACCAAAATGGTGCTTGCCACCAAATCTAGACCTGCAGGATGGGATGGGTATATTCCTCCCCTCTGCCCAGTACATTACTCCCTCTAGGATGTTCCAAATGGGATTAGGAGCATTGGTGGTACCCCAATAACATCCAGTGCTTTTGGAAAGACATGGGGGAAAACGCGATCCTGGAAAACATGGGTTAAAAAGATTTGACACAGCCCCCTTGAATTTGGGTTGGAAAAACCCGGCACCAGTGTGAATGACAGCATTTTAAACCAGTTTGCGAACTGGTTTATAACATAGTGTGAACGACCCCTTATTTTCACTACATTATTGTCATGTGAAAACAAGACCTGATCTCTGCACACTAGGCCTCTAAATCTCTCACAGTTGTGATGGTTATCCAAAGTCTATTGGCTTCAACATGAGACAACACTGATTTAAACTACAGATTTAAATGACAGTATATAATGCTTTGATCAAGACAATAGAAATTCCATGGTGAGGAGAGAGGAAAATGTGATTAGGCTAGGGGAGACCAAGAAACCTTGTAAAATGTAATTTTCTGTGGTCACTTCTCTTACACAGATAAGACTGCATAAGATCAAATGTAGTATTTAGTCCACTGGTTTCCATCTCAAAGTCTTTTTTTTCTATTCCATGTATATAGGCTTTGATTATTGCTGGGCAGAGCCAGTGTAATATAGTGTTTTGAGTGTTGAGGAGTCTGGGAAACCAGGGTTTGA
Organism: Phrynosoma blainvillii; assembly: GCA_026167975.1. Classification (NCBI taxonomy): domain Eukaryota; kingdom Metazoa; phylum Chordata; class Lepidosauria; order Squamata; family Phrynosomatidae; genus Phrynosoma; species Phrynosoma blainvillii. The sequence continues at coordinate 171,735,596 of JANUYF010000001.1, forward strand.
ATCCCTACTCAGCACTGGGTGATCCTGGGTGACCACACTCTCTCAGCCTCAGAGGAAGGCAATGGCAAACCTCCTCTGAATAAATCTTGCCAAGAAAAGCCTAGAAAAGGGTCACCAGAAGTTGGAGTTAATTTGAAAGCACATAAGAACTGTTATTGTCATATCATCTTTTGAAGGAGGTAACTTGGAAGCCAAGGAAATGTATGGTTAGTGGTTAAGAGGAATAATTAGAGTTACGTCTACTTTTATGAATAAAAGTTACCAGTACAAGCATGGAACCTGGAAGTATTCATATACTTTGAGATTCTGATTATGAGGGAACTATATACTTCTCAAATCTTCAGATAATTCCCATGTATTACTTTTCTGTCTTATAATTATCTTATCTAAATTTTGGAACAAATGAATTATTTATTAATTCAATGGAATAATCAATTTACTTTGACCTCCTAAAGGGCTAAATATTATGACAATTTGCACTTAATGGAGACCAGAAAAGTTGGCATCGTTTTAAGTAAAATCTTGATGTGCATTCTGAACTAACTCTGATCTTACCAACCTCTGTTGTAACAGTAATTTATAGCTAACATCTTACTAGATTGCTATGAAACACATTATAAAAAGAATACAGCTTCACCTTTTTAGTCTCATCACAGTGGATGAAAAAACTCTTCCCACTAGATATTTATAACATATATTAGAATGCATTAAATGGCAGTAGACAATGACATACCTTCAAACCCGGTGTGCCAGGTATCCCAGGATAGCCTGGTTCCCCTGAAGTACCTGGTCGACCTTGTTCTCCCTGAATAATACAACAGCTCCATAAATCTGAGATTACATAATAGATTATTAAAGTATGCATAGCTTTTGCCATATTTAAGATGCAACCATATACACATGCCCTACTAAACTGCAACATTTACTTCTAAGTAACCATATATAGGACTCAGTTGCAAAAGTAGCAAGCCTGATTAAAAGCCCCAACATTCTCATTTTTCTTAAGAATTTTTCATGCCACCATAATATTCATATATTATTATTAAGATTGCTGAACTATTTCTAGCCCTGCTAACAATCCAGCATGGAGTTACATGTAGCTAAACCCACTACTACCAAAACTAAATGAAACTTTTAAAAAGAACCTGTACTAGAACCAGGCTTTTTTAGTTGTTTTCTGTGTTGGGTTTTTAAACTTAATGGATTTGATGTTTTAAACTGCTTGATTTAATATTGTTTTAAGGGGGGTGGGGGTGTCTTGTATTATATGTTTTATTATAGACTGTATGTTTTAAAATCTGTAAGCCGCCCTGATTGGAGTACCACTGGGCGGGATATTATTATTATTATTATTATTATTATTATTATTATAAAAAACAAAATGTATATTACAAAATTTCACAATTTCAAACATTTCAAAATTACAAAATTTCAAGAATAAAATTAAATAAAATTACAATTTCTACCAAAAGTGCTCAACCAAGAAACTCTCTGTTCACTCAAGTGGAAGAGAAGGGCTTGACAAATTACTAAAGAAGGAGGAGAAATAGTGTAGCCCTCCAGAATTGGCCTGCAATTCTCAGCATGCTTCACACTGGCTGTACTGTACTGTACTGTACTGAGAGTTGCAATCTAACAATGAGAGGTCCATATGATTCCCATCTCAGTTTTTAAAGGACCAGGGAGTCTAACTGAGTTAGCAAAGCAATACAGCAGATTTTAAAAGGGAAAGATACTAAACTAATGAAAGATTAACCACTGCCTTGCCTTCTTATTTTCCATGCCTATATATCTTCTACTTCCCTATTTGTATTACCTTAGTAAATGCTGGTTTTGCAACACTCATATGGTAAGCATGGCCCCATACTGCAAGTACACTGATTTTTTACACATCCTATAAACTGCTGAATAATTGTTTACATTGGAAAGAACAAATTAACTCATGTCAAGTATAGGAAACTGTAGTTTGCTTAAAATATGGTCTGAGAACAAATTAGAATCCAGAAAGAAAACCTCGTACTGGTTTGCTTTGTTTAAACAAAGTATCCCATTGGGAAACTATGGTTATTTGGAAGTCAAAAACAGAAGCCAGAAGTCATCAATCTATTCCTTGCAGGTACAAAAGAAAACTTAAAGCTCACCACAGTTCATTCTCACAGCAAAATAGCATGGGGTTAAATCCAATGTTAGTCCTACCCAGAGTAAACCCATTGCAATCAATGAGACTTACATTGATTGTGATTAACAAATCCCATTCATTTCAGTGGCTCTCCTCTAGGAAAGCATAATCATGAATTCAGTTCAGGTTTGGAAATCATATGGCTCTCCTGATGTAGTTTTCTTTAAAAAAGAAAGAATAAAAGCACAAAAGACAGGGATGACACATTCCAAGATGCTGAAAGATGATCTTTATTAGCAAAAGGGCTTTTTAGCTAATAAAGACCAGCTTTCAGCATCTTAAGACATATCTCTCTTTTCTCTGTGTTGATTAGGGCTGCTGGAAATTGCAAACCAACATCTTCTGGAGGATCAAATAATTCCTACACTTGATTTAGCCCCATGGTTGACATCTGAATCAAGCCACATTAGCAAAATTGTCATCTGTGTAAAGGAACATTTATACAGGGGAATTACATGTCAAGATTGAATGGGTTAAGTAACAAAAAGTAAGCAAAGCCAGGATGACACATCAAAACATTTCAAATGTAGATGGACTGTTTATGCTTGGAGTGATGGTCTTAATACTGAATTGCTGTTGTGAAGGCGCATCAACATCCTAGGATTAGGAGAGCAACCTGAACCTTCGCCTGTGTTACTAGTAGAAGGCATAAAGCAGGGTGAAAGCATCATGGAGATTTATGTGGGTCCTGGAACCTTAAACACATAGTTCCATCATCTGGAAAGCCTCCATAACTATGCATAAAAACCTCCCAACTTCTGATACAAACCTGGCAGTATGCCCACTTTCAACATATTCTTATCCCTTCACACCAGTAACATGCATGTGCATGAATCATGGTTAGCCAAAGTGCAGATGTAATGATGGACCATGGTTAAGAGAAATCACTTATTTGTGTAAGAGCAAGAAGTGTGGGGTGACCACTATATATTCACTGGCCCATTAATGTAGAGTCGCATATGCTCATGAGTTTTAATTCACAGATGAAGGGTATGTTTGTTTCAGTTTCCTAACTACCATAAAATGGTGTTGGCAGACTTATATACTTGATTTTCAACCAGTCACTAATTTAATTAATTCATGGTGAAACCTGAACCCATGCACTGGACACAGAGCAATCATACCACTTTCACTTTGATTAAGCCATGCAATTTCAAGCCTGATGATGGCATTACAAACTGAAACTCAGACACATTTACCTTGACACCTGCCACTCCTGGTTTCCCTTGTAGTCCTTGTTCACCCTTGCTGCCCTGTGAATATACCAGTTTAACTAGTTGATGGAGAAAATTAAACACAATTTCAGCAAAATATCTGTCAAACACATCTGGCTAGAGGCACAAATTCAAGGGCCAACACCCAATTGGTTACTTTTGCTTGATCTTACTCTTTTCTTGGTGGCTCTCATCTCTCTTATAGTCCCTCTGCCGCCTACAAACATGCTGGGAAGTTAGGAAGCATGGGGGCTGTCAAAGGGAGGGGACACCAAGTCTGACAGAAGCAGAAGTGGGATCATGTGGAAGTACCCACCTGGATCCTGGCCTTGTTTTTTTAGAATTCAGACTGATAAAAATATCTATTTGCACCAAATATAAGGCTCAACAGGAGTAGCAGTGGAGTTAGTCCTTCTCCATGAATGCCCCAACTGCAACATTTCACATCTAACATGAATATACTGAAGCATCCACATATTTTCAATAATTTTTCATGTCACCAAAGACAAACTTCAACATACTATAACAAACATATGAGCTTATCGTACCACACTTTTAAAACGGGTCTAGGTTGCTTTAACTGCTCTGACTGCTTCCTGTTAATTTTGAGGTTTGTAGTTCAGTGAGGCTTAAAGGCTCTCTAGCTGAATATTCTAAATGCCCCTTCCTAAACTACAAGTTCCAGAATGCAACAGAAAGCAGCCAGTTAAAATAACCTAGCCCCATTTTAAAAGTGTAGAGCAGGGGTAGGCAACCTTTTTGAGCCCTGGGCCGGTCCCCCGAAGTCCTCCCCTCCACCGGGCCGAGGGGGGGAAATGGCGGTGCGTGCGCTCATGCGCGTGCATGTTCACCCCCTCCCACCGCGCACGACCCCCCTGTGCGCTGCCACCACTGCTGCCGCCGCCACCACACATGTTGTGGCTGCCATTTTGGAAAACAAAATGGCGGCCGTGGCGCACGCAGCCGCACAGCGGCCAAAACGCGCAGTGAAAGATGATCTTTATTTAGTGGCAGGGGTCCACCTGGGCCGGTAAGTGCAGCAACCTGGGCCGGAACCGGCCCGGGGGCCGTAGGTTGCCTGCCCCTGGTGTAGAGCAACAGTCTCGCATTTTGTCTTATATTTTAAAAGCAAGGTGTGCAAAAGTTAAAATTGCAAGGCACTCAGCATCTCAAAAAACTTTATATAATTGAAGTCACAGAATATACCTTAGGCCCAGGTCCCCCAGGTAAACCTAATGATCCCTCAGGTCCAGGCAAGCCCTATAAAAGACAAGTAGAAATTATATGTAACATGTAGCTGTGATCGATAAGGAAGACCAAACTATAAATATTTAAAAGTATGGGAAATGATAGAAGTTTGGGAGCACTACCATAAACAATATATACACTGCTGCTTTTCCTCCAAGAACTATACCAAATTTACTTAAATATGAATAAATAAAAATTGAAAAATGCACTCCTATTGCAACATATCTTTCCCAGTTTCTCTTAATTTTATTCTTGTTTCAGGAGTGTAGTCCACTACAATGGGCTCCTTCCTTAAATTATAAAGATAGGAAACAAATATTTTAAGTAAATAAAAACATACAGTAAATAGAAATATAAGCGTTTGGATTGATTTAGAGCAGGGCCTGGGTAAGCTTTGTGGGTCAGGCTTCAGTTTTCTGCTGCAGGCCATACCATCTCCCAAAACCAGATGTTGAAGTGGCTTGAAGCCAACTTTCAGCTTTGTAAAATTTGCTGGGGGATGGCAGCTCAGCCTCTGTTTTAAATAAGAGCAGCCATTTGTGGAAGCCTCCTACCATTCATTTAAACACAAAATAAACCCCCATGGCTTTTGGTCTTGTTCCTCTCTATCTTCTCTATTTTAGCCTTAAGCCATAATTAAAATTAGTATCCAAGAACTTGAGTAGAAGGAAAGGAAGCCTTTTAGTGTTGAATCCTAACGATAGGCCCTCATTTTCAAAGTGCAACTTATAGGCAGCTTTCATTAAATCTGGTCCAGAGCAAAGTCCAGTTAAAGTGAATTGGAATCTTTCTTTCAGATTTCATCACAATGATTTCATACAGACTTTGCAAACACAGAAGCCTATTTAACTGAAATAAGGATCTTGATGTCATCCTTAGAAGGTCATAAGAGGCAGTCCTATTTACTCATAAAGTCCTGAAAAATGTCATTTTTTGAGTTCTGTACTTCACAAATACCATTTTCTTGCACAGTATGTGCAAACCCCACATTTGAAACCCAAAAATGATGAATCAACAATTTAATAAGGAGGATAATGTTGCTTAAGGAAAAACAAATGGTTTTAGCAATATTAATCATTACTGCTTCCTTCCAGAAAACTGGCCACACTTGTGGAGGATAAATCAATCAATGATTGAAACTGGCAACAATAATGGGGATAATTGTTACTTAACAATTATTTATTGCAGAATCTCCCTAATGTATTACATATAAACTGTCAACAGGATTTCCATCTGTTCTTTCTGGAGCAAACTGTATGACTCATAGTAGGAAAATCCCACTCAAAGGGTCACACTAGATGTTAAAGGGAATGGACATTCCATGTGATTAATAAATTTCCCCTCCCACAGTGGTGTTTCCTCAGAAATATATGGTTCCACCATTAGGCTTGCACACTAGGCTACTTTGACCTTTCAATGGCCACATAACTGCAGGTAAGATAAAGCAAGAGATGCCTTCCATCACTTGAAGCACAGCTCTTCAAAATGTGTGCTAAACATACAGTACAATATAGTTGGCCCACAATATCCAGATTTTCCAAGAATTGGGAATGCACTTTTCTCAACAGAGGAGTAGAAACAGAAAAGGGATCATCTCAAAATGAATTATATTACATTATTAAAAGTAAAATAGGTGTTACTTCTTAAGACATAAAAAACAACAGCAAAAACACATTGGAACAGAGTGCGACAGTGCAGTCCAAAAGATGCAACGAAGATATTTCAAGGATAACATCCAGCAATTATTAAGTGGAATAAAGAGATATAAAGCTTGTGATAAATATAACATCAACAAACAATGCCTAGACAACAGGGCACTTTGCCTATGAAAATTCCTTTCCCTTTTTAATAGAAAAAATGATGTGTGCTTTGCCACACTATACAAGCAGAAGGTTACAGAAAGCACTGTCAGGATGAATAAGTTTGGAGGCTTTTTGTTGCTTAGTGAAATTTTATTGCTAACCCCAAAGTGTCTGACTTAGTCCCGTAGATCTTCCTCATTCTAACCAAAAAATCTATATCATGGAGGTAGTTCAGAGCTAGGAAGGCTATTTATTTGCTTAGTGCAGACATGGTGCTAGTGTATTAACCAGGATTAGGAATTCCACAAACTCACATGCTTCCACCCCTACCTTTCCCTCTCATGTCATGAATTCCCCTTCCCTTCACTTGGATTTGTGATAAAACTGGTGTGATAACTTCTCCACCACTGACAACCATATTTGGCTTTAAACTGAAAAGATATAAAATGGATTGTGCCCCTCAATTAAAGCTAGTGCCAATTTAATGTCATATTGCACAACAATTAACATTAACTAGGATGTAGTGCTGGAGAAGAGTGCTGAGGATACCATGGACATCCAAAAGGACAAACAAATGGGTCCTAGAGCAGATCAAGCCAGAAATCTCCCTGGAAGCCAAGATGACCAAACTGAAGCTGTCGTACTTCAGACACATCATGAGAAGGGAGGACTCATTGGAAAAGACAATAATGCTGGGAAAGGTTGAGGGAAGTGGAAGAGAGGAAGGCCACATGCCAGATGGATGGATTCTATTAAGGATGTCATGGGTATTAAGGGGTTGCAGGAATTAAGCAGAGCAGTGTAGGACAGAGGGTCTGGAGATGTCTCATCCATAGGGCTCAAGGGCAGTTAACAACAACAAAAGGAACTATCAGAGTAGTTCACAGTGGAGGGAGGGAGAACAGAAGCCCATAGCATGTATCCAGTGTTCATTTGCTAGACAAGGATATCATCAGTATTATGCCTTCACTAGGCCACTGTCTCATAAGCCAGCTACAGAACTTCCTATTCCACAGCTAAAACTCATAATATTACATTAGCTGGCATATAAAAATCAAACCTTCTGGCCTTAACTAATTAAGAGAATCTCCTATAGATAATTAAAACAGAATCCATAACTCAAGAGCTATCAAGCAGACTAAAGCTTTAGTTCAAAGAGGAAGCATCCTTTAAAACCATTCTCACACACAAAGAAATAAAAGAAACATCACTTGCCATCGATTCTGAACTACACTGGTGAAGCCTACCATCTGTTGAAAATTAATACCATCCACTCTGGAAAAAGAATCATTGGTGGAAGTTATTAGCAGATCAGAACAGAGGCGCCTTTTAATTATAAAAAGAACTTAATATGAGGGAAACAATAGCCATTTTCAAGTTCTCTAATGACAGGGTGGCATGAGTCCTGTTAACTCACACGCAACTCTTAGAAAAGATATTTAGGATAACAAATTACTCCTTCTTTTAAAGAAAACATTTTGCTCAGTTTGTACACAGCACCCAGTCTGTATGTACCAGAATGTAGAATACAGGTTGAGTCTCCCTTACTGGAAACGCCTCGGTCCAGAAGTGTTATGGATTTTGGACTTTTTTAGATTTTGGAATATTTGTATATACATCATGAGATATCATTGAGATGGGATCCAGATCTAAACATGAAATTAATTTATGTTTCATATACACATAGCTTGAAGGTAATTTTATGTAAAATATTTGTAATAATTTTGTGCATAAAACAAAGTTTGTGTACATTGAACTATCAGAAAGCAAAGGTGTTACTATCTCAGCCACTCATGTGGACAATTTGGGATTTTGAAATATTTTAGATTTTGAAATTCCAGATAAGGAAGACCCCACAATCTATAGTGTGCTCATAGTATTTCCTACATATTTCTGATGACTGGCTTTGTTCTGTTTTAAAATGCACCTACGGTATATACAGTGGACTGAATGCTCAAACTATTGGTTGCTCCCCTTCAATAAAATGTATTTGCATTCCCTGAGCTAATGAAATGGTAATCAAATGATTGCTATCACACCCATACTACACACTTCAAACATTTGTTTAATTTAATTTATTACAGCCAATATCCATGGACTCAACCATCTGTGGTTTGAAAATATTTTTAAAATTCCAAAAAGAAAACCTTGATTTTGTCATTTTATATAAGGAGCAGCATTTTAAAATGCCATTATATTATAAGACTTGAGCATCCATAGATTTTGGTATCCACGGGGTGTGTGTGTCTTAGAACCAAACCTGAGTAGATACCAAGGACCCACTGTTTCTCATTGATTGCAATGTCAGCATCATATCTACAAAAGACTTTTCAACAGTTCAAAATGTTTCATTAGTCACTTATGCAGGTGTAATTCCAACGTATGCCTACATGATGAGTCTTTCTTTTTTTCTTTTTGTCTTTGTGGAATTCTCTACCTTGCTCACATATCAACCCCTCCCCCTAAATCCTACCTTTTTCATGCTGCCTCCCACCGCTCCACATTAAGTGGACAGTGGAGAGCATGGGACATATCAGAAGCATATGACTATGTGAGTAGACAGAAGCACAAGAATGAAGGGATCTCCCAGGGCCTCTTGCGGATGGAAGATGATTTTGTTATTGTTCATCTCACTACAGTAGCATAGCTAGCTATTTCTCAGGCATTCTGCACTCTCTAGTGGCCTCTAAATGTCTGCTGCTGGTGGTGGTGATGGTGGGGAACCTACTGGAGAAAGGAGAGAGGGGAAATGTATTTCACCAGCATCATTGCAGAATTTTATGATGTCTCCTGGAGCAAGGTCTTGGTGAACAGTGTAGACATGCAAGTACAGTTGTCCCCCAGTTTTTGTGGACTTGAAGTCTGCAACCCTCGCATATCCATGAGGGACAAACGGAGGGGCACAATATTGGGGGGGGGGGTCCACTGCATGTGCCTGCACACCCCCATGGACACGCACTTCCATTTGAGCCAGTAGGGCTTGAATATTTGCATTTTTCCTTTTTCGTGGGGGTGGGTGGGTGGGTCCAGAACGGATCCCCTGCAAAAAAAGGAGGGGGTGATAGTATTATAAAGATATTTCCTGGAGATATCTTGTTCTCTGGTATGAACTTGTTTGTTGCAATGTTATCATCCTACCTACAAAAGACTATTCAGCACATAATCAAATAAACACATAAACATCACACAATCACAATCACAATCAATAAACATCACACAATCACATAAACATACAGGGATCCCCGATGATCCTTTTGTTCCTTCTTGTCCTGGTGGTCCAATTTCACCCTAAAATGGGGGGGGGGGGAAACAAATTTAAAATAAACTCAGTATTTCTGGGTTTGACATAACTAGCCTAAACAATACTTTAAACAAGAGCAATTTCAAAAGGCCAAAATAACTGTAGACGGAAAAGTATTTTCTCATAGGTACTGTTCAAAGAGGCAGACCAGATTTTAAATTCAATTCATGGCCCCCCACTAAGGGCCTTTTCAGCCACTACAGAACAGCCAAGAAAGTAGCAGTGGGAATAAGTCATGCCTTTTTAGCCATTGGGCCCAGGGAACTCAGCATGGGCAAGATACATGTCCCACATCTCTTGTAAGAGATACTGAGACAGCCAAACTATGATAAATGCAAGGCTCTGCTTTCCACATTTCTCTGGAACGTATAAAATGGTTCCAAAGCAAATTTATTAGACACTAAGTCTAGCCTTATAATACAGAAATTTACTTATATTTCAAAGCCATAACCTGGCTATGACAGAAATACATACTTAACATTTTATCTATCATATATAATGTGGAGGAGAACAATGAAAAACGTTAAGGGTCTATATTCTAATGTCACATCCTTGTGAATACCTTTTCTCCTTTTATTCCTTGAATTCCAGGCATTCCAGGCATTCCCTTAAAAAAAAGAAAGAAAGAAAGAAATTTAAAGTTAATGCGTAAAACATCATTGGCATTTGGCATGCATGGCTGTTAGAAACACAATCATTCCACACAATCAAACAGGATCAAACAGAAATGGGCATGCAAACATCTTCTGATGATGAGACAGTGCAAGATGATCTCACATACTGTAAAATTCATTCAGTTCTTTGCATGAAATATTACTTCCAGGAATATCTTTCGCCTGATATGTTTATTAGAATTTATAAAGTTTATTTGGTCATAGCATAAAAAGTTTGTTGCACCACCATGGAATCAGATTTTGCTAGTTCATTTCAGCTAGGTGAAAATCTCTCTTTTTTTCCATGAACTTCTTTTTCATTTTGTCTCCTACCTGAAGCCTCACCCCAAGCTCCCAGAAGTTGGGAGAGTGAGCTGTGACCTCCAGCCTCAACTCAGTTGGCTTGAATACTCCCACTCCTTTCTCAATCCAAGAAGCATGGCAAGGCAGCAAAGCCTATTCAGGGCTCAGCCACAGTGTTCAGGAGTGTTTTTCAAGGCTGTGGTTGAGCCTTTAATCCTTCCTCATCTTTCCCAATCTGGGAAGGCACTGGCAAAGCAAAGCTCAGTGTTCAGTCAGTGCTTGTTAAGAGCAGCATTTCCAGGCACCGGGATGACAAGTGGTGGGGAAAAGCCAAAAGGCAACTAGGCCACTGCCAAGCACCAGTGGAATTCTTTTCTTTGGCCAGAAATAATCGCAGAGTTTTCTGCCTCCCTCTACATGGATGCATGCAACACAGGCCAGACGGTTCCGGGGAGAAGAAGATCTGCCTCTGATGCCTGGAGGACATTTAACCCTGCAGGTTGATCCTAGAAAGCAATATGTCCTTCAGGGTCAATCCTTTTTCTCATCCCTACTCAGAAAGATTGGTCCCGAGAGGTGAAACATACTTTTCTGTTTTTATCTAAACTGTTTTCTTTTTCCTCCTATTTCCTTTCTTCTTTTTCTTTATTTCCCCCAAAGCTTAAAGCTTAATCATCTTTTATTTTTCTATTAGGAAAGTTTGGAAAACAAGCAAATTATCCCTGCAGTGTCCCAGGGAGGATGTTTATTATATATCTCCAGTCTTCCAGCCCGATAATAACAGGATTTGGGGTGTGACCTTCCCCTCCTACACCATGAAGATTATTGGCAGGAAAATATCCAGAAAAGTACTACATGTCTTTGTTGCAGAACTAGTTGAACTGTGCTCTTTGGTTTGATGTTACTGTACTGAATTATTCCACACTACTGTTCCCACACTATGTCTCTAATGAAATACAGAGGTGACCTCCCAGGGCTTATGAGCAGATACTGTTGTTTGCACTATGGCAGAAGTGAGCCACTCATACAATCTGCTAACCACAAACAGAAAGTGCCTTTTCAAATTACTACCGAAAATGCACACTAAACTGGAGATATGTAAAATGGCAGTTTCTGCTTGTGGTGAATATGTCTCGATCTATTTTTCTTGAGGCAGGAACTATCATATGCAGAAAATATTAAACAGGATCTGTGAATTTGACCTTCTATCTTGCATCACATTGTGATTATTAACAAGAGAGATGAAGTCCCTTTGTGTAGAATACAACTGACATGGGAAGCCACAGAGGGTCAACTGGCTGTCACCACTCCATTTCTCACCCCAGGGTCCCTGAATTCTGCACTGCCCCTATGGGAAAACAGGAAGAGACTGAAATAGTGCCCCTTTGTGGTTTCTCTAGATGCAATATTTTCTTTTCATTTCTGGGGCTCTGGGAGGGATCGAGGAACCAGACATATGGCCTTCAGGAGCCACATTAACCCATGTGTTGTACAATTCTCATTCCTACTTTACAAAGACACATTTGCAAATGAGTAAACCTCACCACAGTACAGAATACAGTATGGTGTATTTAAAGCATCTGTGTTTCATTATGGAACACCAAGAACAAAGATCATGTTGCAACATCTATTGATTCCTCCTCCACTTGCATATGGAATTGGATGACTTTCACATAAATATTCCAATATATGCATTGCTCTGAGCTAGCATCTAGCAACACAGGTGGATTGATATTATTATTTATCATTTATATCACAACTTTGTAAAACACTGTTTATACTTTCACAACAGCCCTTTGCCATAGACCACCATGTCTACTATAGAAATGGAAATCTAAGCCAACATGAGAGGGACTTGCTAAAGATTATGCAGTATATTAGTGGTACAAGAATAAAATCAAGGACTCCCAGAAGAAATGAAGCTTTGTTGTTGTGTGCCTTCAAGTCATTTCCAACTTATAGCAACCTTAAGATGAACCTATCATGGGGTTTTCTTGGCAGGATTTATTAAGGGGGGGGGGTTATGTCTTTCTCTGAGGCTGAGAAACTGTGACTTCCCCAAGGTCATTGTTTTTCATGGCCAAGTGGGGATTCAAACCCTGGTCTCTAGAGTTTTCATCTAATGCTCAAACCACTATACTATGCTGACTCTACAGCTATACACAGAAATATTTCATTGTTATCATTATTCCTCACCCTAGTGCTTTCTAGACATTTTGCATTACAACCCCCATAAACCTTAACTACTGGCCATGATGGCAGGATGCAATGGGAAATGTAGCCCAAAATGTCTTTAGGGCATGAGGAAGCTGATGAAGATCTTGCATGGAGAGAGGCAAAGGTGAACCTCCTTGCAAAACCCTCTCACCAAGAAAACCCTGTGAAAAGACAGACTCAAGCAAGCCAGAAGGTAGTACCTGAACAAAGACAAAGAGATAGAAAGAATAATCATAAAAAAGAACTCTCAAGGACATAAAAGAACTCAAAGATGGTAAGACAACAAACAGTCCAAAGCAGCACTACATATATTATAGGAATGTGGAATGAATAGTGCAAATTGAGTCCACTTTAACTGCCCTGGATCAGTGCTAGGGAATCATGGGAACTGTATTTTTTTTCTGAGACATTGAGACTTCTCTGTCAGAGAGCTCTGGTGCCACAATAAACTACAGTTTATTGCACTCTTTCTGGCAGTCTGCAAAGGCCCCTAGTAAAAAAGGAAATGGAACATAGCAATACTAGGAATGAGTGAGCTAAAATGGACAAGAATTGGTCATTTTGACTCAGACAACTACACAGTGTCCTACTTAGGTAATGAAAAGTCATGAAGAAACCAGGTGGCTTTAACAGTAGGGAGAGATGTAGTGAAAGCAGTCAAAGGATATAATGCAAAGAAAAGGGAGACAGGAACAAAACCAGAATCATGTGTGCAACTGTCCAATAACTAGTGTGCAAGGATAAAGAAAACTAACCCGGGGCTAGGCAACCTTTCCCCTTTAAGGGCCAAGAGACTTCAGCTCCCAGTAGCCTCAGCCATGTTGGCCAATAGCTTCTGGGAGCTGAAGTCCCTCGGCCCTTAAAGGGGAAAGGTTGCCTACCCCTGTAATAACCAATACAAAGAAATGGAAGACAACAACAAAAAAGGAAGAATGAGAGATCTCTTCCTCAAGATCCGGGAACTCAAAGGAAAGTTCAAATCAAGGGCAGGGATGGTCTATGATCAGAAGAGGAACATACTACAAGAATAAGAAGAAATAAAAAGATGATGGAAGAATAAACAGAAGAGCTTTATAAAAGAAGAAAAAATGAATGACACATGGAAAGAATACATATGAAAATGAACCCCAGATCCTAGAGAGTGAGATGGAAACTGCTATAAGAGATTTTGGGAAGAATAAGTAACCAAGAACAGATGATATGCCAATAGAATTGTGACAATCCTCACAGACAGAACCATCTCTAGTGATGACTAAAATATACCAACAAATATGAAAAACAAAAAAGTAGCAACAAACTGGAAACAACCAATATGCATCCCCATCCACAAAAAAAGGAGACATAAAAGATTGCAGAAACTATAGGACCATAACATTAATATCTCATGTAAGCAAAATTGTGCTCAAAATACTGCAGCATAGACTCCAACCATATATGGAGAGAGAAATCCCAGAAATTCAAAAAAGGAAAATGCACTAGGGATGACATTGCAAACCTATGATGATTAATGGAGTGCACTAAGAAAATCAGCATGTGCATTATAAACTATAACAAAACCTTTGACTACATAGGTTATGAACAACTAAGGAACACTCTTAAAGACATGGGAGTGCCAATACATTTGATAGTCCTGATGAGAAATCTGTACTTAGCTATGGTCAGAACAGAATATGGAGAAACAGAATGATTCCCAGTTGACAAAGGGATCAGACAAGGCTGCATATTATCACCCTCCTTGTTCAATTTGTATGCAGAAAATATCAGACTAAGTGCAAGCTTGAACTCGGAAGAAAGATGAGTGAAGATAGAAGGAAGGAACATCTGAGATAAGTGGATGACACCATACTACTAGAAGAAAACATCATAGACTTGGAACAATTACTAAGGAGGGTCAAGAAAGAAAGAGCAAAAGTGGCTTACTGCTTAACATGCTGTTGATGTGTGTCTCCAATTTGTTTCCAATTCATAGAGGCACTACCATGGGGTATTCTTGGCAAGACTTGTTCAGGAGAGTTTGCCATTGCTATCATCTGAGGCTGAGAGAGTGTGACTTGCCCAATATCACCCAGTGGGTTTACATGACTGAAACAAGATTCAAATCCTGATTTCCAGATTTACTGTCAACACCCAAACCACTACACCACACTGACTTACTGCTAAACATAAAGAAAACAAAAATAATGACCACAAACTATCTACATAAATTCAACCTTGATAATCAGGAAATCTGAATAAAGACTTTCTGTACCTAGGATCAAACAATAATAATCATAAAATGTATTTATATCCCTCCTCTCTGTAAAATACAACCGAGGCGGTTTACAAGATAAAACAAATATCCCATCCCACCCACCCCTAAAATACAATTAAACAAACAGAATATAAAAACATACTTTAAAATTACAAAAACAAAAAATTTAAAATAGCTACAATGAAAATCAGGGACAGGCATAACTATTTTCGGTGGCCGGCTGCCTACTCAGGAAAGGCCTGCCAGAAGAGATCTGTCTTAACAGCTTTTTAAAAGCTGTTTAAGGTGGTCAAGTGACGGATCTCATCCGGCAGGCTTTTCCAAAGTCTGGGAGTGATAGCCGAAAAGGTCCTCTGGGCAGTTGCAGATAATCTAGTTTTTATAGGTTGCAGTAAATTTTTCCCAGAGGACCTGAGTGCACGGGATGGATTATAGGGAGGGAGACGGTCCTGAAGATAGGTTGGAACCAAGCCATTTAGGGCTTTAAAGGTAATAACCAACACCTTGTACTGCGCCTGGAAACTGATAGGCAGCCAGTGAAGCAATTTTAGAATAGGTGTTATATGGTCTCTTCTGGTTTTACCTGAGACGAGCCTGGCTGCCATATTCTGTACCAGTTGAAGTTTCCGAACTAGGCACAAGGGTAACCCCATGTAGAGTGCATTGCAGAAATCAATACGAGAGGTTACCAATGCATGTACCACAGTTTTGAGGCTCCTGACCTCCAGGAAAGAACGCAGTTGGCATATCAGTTGAAGCTGATAGCAGGCATGCCTGACCACTGCATTCACCTGATTTGTCATCACAATGATTGGAATGGAGACTACAGTCAAGAAATAAGAAGATTAGGAATGGGGAGGACAGCTATGAAAAAACTAGAGAAAGTAAAGAGTAAAGATATAAAAATGAGCACTAAAGTTAGAATTGTCCAAGCCATTGTATTACCCATCGTCATGTACGGATGTGACAGCTGGACAGTGAAGAAAGTGGATAAGAAGAAAGTCAATTTATTTGCGATATGTTGCTGGAGAAGATTGCTGAGGATACTGTGGATGGCCAAAAAGACAAAGAAATGGGGTCTAGAACAGTTCAAACCTGAACTCTCCTTGGAAGCAAAGATGATGAAACTGAGGCTGTTGTACTTTGGCCACATCATGAGAAGACACCAATCATTATAAAAAAAAACTATAATGGTAGGAAAGATAGAAGCAGAAATAGAGGAAGACTGCATGCCAGATAGGTAGACACAATCAGAGAGGTCACAGGCCTGAGCTAGCAGGACCTAAGCAGAGTGGTTGAGGATAGTGGGTCTTGGAGATATCTTACCCACAGGGTCACCATGATTTGAGGCCAACACAAGGGCAGTTAACAACAAACAAACATATTGAAGCATTTTTCTTGTTTTCAGTGTTCTACTAGAACTGTTTATTTCATATAATCCTTTAATGACATAGTCCAGAATCGAGATGATGCACGTCATTCACATAAAAAAAAGAACAGTTGCACCTTTTTCCTGGGTCATGCAGTAACTTCAAAAGTAGGATGACAAAGACAAAGTCATTGCTGGCAGGAGTAAAAGAGTGTCAGCTATGTCTGCCCTCCTAGTGTGAGGGGTTCCTCAGAGTGAGACACTCTGGAAGGGCTGCCTGTCCTGTGGCACAATTGTCCAAGATAGTCTCCAGAACACCTTGGAGGATGGACAGGACACTGGCACACACATGATCAGAAGCCACATACTGGATTAATAAGATTAATTATTAACAGCTGGCAGCCTTCCCCTCTTGCCACAGTCAGCTGTGTCCTTTTTCCTTTGACAACAGTGTGCCTGAAGCCACTGCCTGCACCTTCATAGTTACCCAAGAGGATTTGTAGTTTTGGTATCAGCAGCTTTTTTGTTTCAAGCTGGAGAAATGCCCAGTATTTTAAATGTCTATGGAAGTTTGTGCCATAATAACTTTGTCGGGTGTGAAGGTGTTGCAAGACACTTGTTTGAGAAATCCTTTTTAGTTTTTAAACATGGCTAAGAAGAGGGGTAGGATTATCAGCAATAGCAAAAAATATGTTCGTTAAATGAGTTATTTCCCCCCGAAATCTGTTCAAATCATTGGACTCTACTTTACATGGTCCAACCAAGTTTTCATATCAGATTCTAATGTTGTAATTCATACATTGAATTTGTATGAAGAACAATTCAAGAGGAGGACAGAATCACAGAACATCTGGATGAATGCTATTAAAAGGCCAGACTTCTTTCAAAATTGAATTTCCTTTTTACAAAACCTCTTTTCCTTGACGCTCAGACAACTGGCAATGGAGCAACCAGAATAGAGAAAATTTGGCAGGAGAACCATGCTAACTGTTCCATATATAGTGAAGGTTCTAAAACTGAAGGGTGAAACTCAAACAGAACCCCAAAAATGGAGGGTGGGGTGGGAGGAAGAGTTCCAGGCATGGAAAGGATCCTGGAGGAAAGTGGAACTTTCTTCCACCCACTAAAGATTAAAAATGATATGGACTGAAGAGCCCTTAGCTAGGACTAGGCCATCTGTTTGGTCAAGTATTGTACAGCAATGATCAAGGCTTTGTAAAGCATTCACTTCAGCAGAACAGAAAACAACCCTCAAAACTACTTTAATCAACGGTTTTGACATTTGTGCTGATTTCAAAAGCTATTTGGTTAGATGTTATTGTGGAACAACCAAATCAACCTTTTAATTATGATGGAAAAGTGGGAATTCAGCAAAAATATTGCAGCATAGAGTGCTGATATTTGAGAGTCCCACAATCTTTTTGCATCTCCCCTGCCCAGCAGCTACCATTCTATGGCCTGTGAGCTAACTTTGCAGACTGCCAGAAATAGTGCAAATTGAGTCCACTTTAAGGGTTAGGGTTAGGGTTAGGGAATCATGGGAACTGTATTTTATTGTGGCACCAGAGCTCTCTGACAGAGAAGGCTCACTGTCTCTGGAAAAAACAATTCCCATGATTCCTAGCACTAACACTAACCCTTAAAGTGGACTCAATTTGCACTATTTCTGGCAGTCTGCAAAGGCCCTAATTAGTGTTCACTTGAATACTTTCCAAGGCTCTTTCCCATTATATTTTTTTCCTCTTAAGTTTTGAGAGAGGTGTAACCAGGTGGTTCCCCTGAATCGGCACACCCGTTCTAAAGCTACACAAGCAATGACACTAGACTTTGTGAAACACCTTTTAAGACTAATTAAATAAATGCATTATCCTAGCACCAATCAGGGATGGCTTCAACAAATCATAATATTCATCCTTCTTTAAAGTAACTTCTCAAAATCTGAACAACAGTTATAGCCTGAATACTAGGAATACAGAAAATGATTATGGCAATGTATAACAACATTAAGGAATGGTTTCTATAAATATGAACAGTATAATAAGCAGTTCTGCTTACTGGCCTCTGTCAGGAAACACCAGGATCAGCCACTAGTTACAATGCTGATTTTTTAAAAAGGGAATTATAATAGAAATAAAGCTAGTGTTAGCAAGTTATTTTTAAAAAGACTTTTAAAAAAGGTTTTTGCTAAGTAGGTAGCATGGTTTGTTCTATTCAGTGACCTTTTACCAGTAATAACTGTTTGAATAGCAGGGGTCACTAGTTTTGGTTTTCTTCTCCACTGTGCTTTCCCCTACTGTTGATATTAGAATGAAAACATACAGACTTAAACTTCCACCTACACACGGGCATTCCTGGTTCCATGGAACATTTGACAGTCTAGCCCTAGTCAAGCAAAATTTGATCTGTCAGTTGACCCGCTTGCCAACATAGCTCTAGCAGAAGATCCTTACTGCCAGCTTACAGGCCACTACCCACCTTTTATTCCTTACTTTAGTTCTTCTGTTTTTTGAGTGGCTTCCCACAACTTTTCTCTCCTTCATCCCCTAAGCACAGCCCCATCTCAACTTTGGCACTGTGAGGTTTTCTCAGAGTCCACTCTCTGGCTAGCTCAGGGGTAGGCAACCTTTCCCCTTTAAGGGCCGAGGGACTTCAGCTCCCAGAAGCCTCAGCCATGTTGGCCAATAGTCCCATGTTGGCCAATAGCGCCTGGGATTCTGGGAGCTGAGGTCCCTCGGCCCTTAAAGGGGAAAGGTTGCCTACCCCTGGGCTAGCCCCTCTCCTTGCATTGAAACTAGCTGAAAGTGTGATAGATACTATGCAGGATGAAATGGAACCAGAAATACAACATGATATGAAAAAAAGAAACAGCTGTCCCATTCTATTTGTGATGACTGTTTCTTCTTCCATGGCTTAAGCTTTCTAGTGAAATGTGGGAAGTGGGGTTCAGGGAGTGCTCCTACTTCTATCTCAATCTCTTTTAAAGCAATGGGTAACTAATGTCTTGTTTGAACTCTCCTCTAATGCCAATATTCAATTAGTATCCCAGATTCAGATGTTCGTACATGTAGGTTGAGCACAGCGGCTGTGAACATGAGGTTCACTTCATTGTCTATGGAACACAAGAATGATGTTAGGGAAAAGCAGAATAGGTACTATCCTATATGGCCCCATGGCTGCATTTTGCTCATCCCTACATTAAAGTGTAGATGGCTTCCTAAAGGGAGGCTTAGATGAGCACAGTGCAAAGCCTTCAGTAACTTTAAACAGGCCTGGAACTAATTTGGGAGTGTGGCAGCCAATCACATGAGGGTGGCAACTGGTTGCCACACCAATTTGCTGGGGCTAATCTGCTCTGACTACAAGTGTTCAGAGGCAAAGGCCTCAAGATAATCCTGCTGATCAGCCAGTTGATGATGAAAATTAGGTCTGGCAGTGTAAGTGTGCATCAGCAGTAAGATGGGAAGGCTCAGGCCCTTGGCTAGAAGAAGAAATGCCACACCATGAAAATGGGTGGGGATAAAATTTAGTCCTAGGCTCATTGATGGCAAGGCAGTCCCAACTAGAGAGGTAGTAGGATCTATCCTCTCAAAATCTCTCAGAGATCAGTTACTTTTGCATGACTCATTTCTTCTTGATATCTCCAGAATCTGGGTAATTCTCCAGATGCAAGTAGTAAATGATTAATGCATGGAGCATTTTGAAACCAGATTACAAGATTTAGGGGGGTTGCAGACTGCCAGAAATAGTGCAAATTGAGTCCAGTTTTAGGGTTAGGGTTAGTGCTAGGGAATCATGGGAACTGTATTTTATTGTGGCACCAGAGCTCTCTGACAGAGAAGGCTCAATGTCTTAGAAAAAAAACACAATTCCCATGATTCCCTAGCACTAACCCTAACCCTAAAAGTGGACTCAATTTGTACTATTTCTGGCAGTTTGCATCCCCCTTTAGTGACTGGTGGAATAGTGGCAGTCACCCATTAACTTTATTTTCCTATTGACACACCACTTATTAGCAGCTGCAAAAGCTAATTTACATATATTCAAACCCAGAAGGGCTTTAACTGCCCTGGCTCAGTGCTAGGGAATCATGGGAATTGTATTTTTTTCTGAGACATTGAGCCTTCTTTGTCAGAGAGCTCTGGTGCCACAATAAACTACAGTTCCCATGATTCTTTAGTACTGAGCAGGACCGTTAAAGTGGCTTCAAGCTGCACTATTTCTGGCAGTCTGTAAAGGCCTAAGTTCTTCCTATGTTTCTTGGGTACAGTTTTCTCTGTTTCATAAACTACATTTATTATTTGTTGATGGAATATGTGTATATTCAAAGGAGGATATCCAAAAAAGGCACTAAGAAAGCTTTAAAAAGTTTTTTCCACACTTAAAACCATCCTGGGTGATGTTTTTGTTTGTTTGTTTAAAAAACTAGTGAACAATTTCTTTTTAAAAAAACTTTGCAATGAGGAGGACAAGCAGCAGCAGCAGCAGCAACAGCCCAGGACAAGCAGGGCCCTTTGGGAAGGTGGAGTTTACTTGAGAGGCAGCCCTTTAAAACCACTCTCTTGGCGTCCTCCGGTGAGGAGGACAAGCAGCAGCAGCAGTAGCAGCAGCCCAGGACAAGCAGGGCCCCTTGGGAAGGTGGAGTTTGCTTGAGAGGCAGCCCTTTAAAACCACTCCCTTGGCGTCCTCCGGTGAGGAGGACAAGCAGCAGCAGCAGCAGCAACAGCCCAGGACAAGCAGGGCCCTTTGGGAAGGTGGAGTTTACTTGAGAGGCAGCCCTTTAAAACCACTCTCTTGGCGTCCTCCGGTGAGGAGGACAAGCAGCAGCAGCAGCAACAGCCCAGGACAAGCAGGGCCCCTTGGGAAGGTGGAGTTTGCTTGAGAGGCAGCCCTTTAAAACCACTCCCTTGGCATCCTCCGGTGAGGAGGACGAGCAGCAGCAGCAGCAGCAGCCCTTTAAAAGTGGGATTACCGGTGGCGGCGGCGCGGCAGCAGTAGCAGCCTTAACACCAGCCCCAGGAGGAGAACGCTTGGCCCACGGAGGACTCCCTGTTAGCGGCAGCGCAGTAGCAGCAGCGGAGGGCGGGGCTCCGCCCTCCATAAAAGCCTCTTTGCACCGTCTCCAGGCACGGCGGCGCGGCAGCAGTAGCAGCCTTAACACCAGCCCCGGGAGGAGAACGCTTGGCCCACGGAGGACTCCCTGTTAGCGCCAGCGCAGTAGCAGCAGCGGAGGGCGGGGCTCCGCCCTCCATAAAAGCCTCTTTGCACCGGCTCCAGGCGCGGCGGCGCGGCAGCAGTAGCAGCCTTAACACCAGCCCCGGGAGGAGAACGCTTGGCCCACGGAGGACTCCCTATTAGCGGCAGTGCAGTAGCAGCAGCGGAGGGCGGGGCTCCACCCTCCATAAAAGCCTCTTTGCATCGGCTCCAGGCGCGGCGGCGCGGCGGCAGTAGCAGCCTTAACACCAGCCCCGGGAGGAGAACGCTTGGCCCACGGAGGACTCCCTGTTAGCGGCAGCGCAGTAGCAGCAGCGGAGGGCGGGGCTCCGCCCTCCATAAAAGCCTCTTTGCACCGGCTTCAGGCACGGCGGCGCGGCAGCAGTAGCAGCCTTAACACCAGACTCTCTCCCGGATATAATGTTAGGTGAAACTGAATAATTTTTGGAAACGGGTTTTATCTTTTAAATAAGTCTTTTGTATTGGAAAGAAGAGTTGTTGTAGTATTGAGATAATCTTCCAGGTTTGCATATTTCTAACCACGAGACGGGAAATAAGGATTGACGCGTAGTGTCAGTCCTCCTGAGAAGCAGGGACAAGGCAATTACGTCTTGTTCATCCTGAGTTCTGGGAAGAATCTCGGGGAAGGGGGCTTGGAGGAGGCAACTGTTGCACCCGCATCAGGTTAGCCAGTAAGCAGCCAACTGCTTCCCAGGAATACCTTTTTTAGGGAATTCCCGCCGTGGGAAAGCTAACAGGAATCTTAGGGGTTATATGATAATACATGGTTGCTGGAATAGATAAATACCCCTACTCTTAACTTTAGAACGCTGAATTTAAATAAGATAAATCAAATTTATAATAAGCTGAGATTGTTTACTTAGATGAGTTTTTTTTCTTTTTTTTTCTTTTTTTCTTTCTTCTTCACTATTTAAATCTTTATAGTAGATTAGAGATAATTACAAACTTAAGGGCTTCAACTCAATGCTTTCTTGGTTTTTGTATTTAATTTACTATTACTTAAATGGCTGCAGGGCTTAGATCCTTAACAGCAAGAGCCCAGGTATCAACAAATAGGAGAGGGTCAACTGAAATATCAACTAAACAAATGGACGCAATTCAACATTTGATTGAGGAAATGCGAAACTTTAAACACGAAGTACGACAAGAATTAAAGGATAATAGGTTAGAAACAAATGAAAATTTAAATAAGGGATTTGACAAAATAGAAAAATCCATAGATGTAATTGTGAAGGAGGTGGCGGTAATGAGAAAAGATCTGGAGAAACTTAAAGGTAAAACTATAAAGTTGGAAGAAAGATCTAAAACGCTAACGGAAGAGCAAAAAAGAGATCATAACCTTACTTTATTGCAAGAATTACGTTACCGTGAGAAGTGTTTGAAATTGAGAGGGCTTTCAGAAAAACCCAATGAGGACTTATATGCCCGTGTATTACCGGATTTAGCAGTATATCTTGGAATTCCAGAATCGGAATTAGACATCGAAACGGATCGGTTATTTAGAATTAATTCAGTGGTGGCTAGGGAGAAGAACTTACCTCGGGATATAGTTATAAACCTAACTAGATCAAGAATGAGAGATTTGATTCTGCAAAGAAGTTACACAGAGAAATGCCAAATAGAGGGTGAAAATATAAAAATATTTAAGGATATCCCAACATCTATTTTGAAAAAAAGACAGACATATAAAACCTTAACTCAAACATTAGCCAGATACAAAATTAAGTACACATGGGATAGAATTGACGGATTAACTTTTAATTATAAACAGAAAAGATTTAGAATAAACAACAGGGAAAAAGCTGAAGAAATAGAAAAACAAATTAGCATTGAAATGCAGGAAAATTTCAACCAAGGAGAAGCACAACATGGAAAATCAGTTTACAAACAAGGATTAAACATTCAAAAGAACCCGAATCGACAGAAACCAGTAAAAGAATCAAATTCACTCACAAAGGAAGATAACCGGGACCCTAACAAAGAAGAAATAACCGACCCAGAAACAATAGAAGGACAAATAACTACGGTAAATCACGATATTATTGGAACTGATGAGCTATTAAGTTTGTTGGAAGGGACAGAAGTGGGTAGCCGAGGATAGCATATTTCTTCATACTCTTCTATTCTTTTCTCTTCTATTATTTTTTCTTTCTTTGTTTTGCTTTTGTCCTTTTTTCTTTTTCTTTTTTTAAACTCACTAAATATCATTCTTAATTGTTGTTCTTAATTGTCGTTGTCATTGCTTCTCAAAAATAGATTCATAATAATAATAATAATAATAATAACAATAATAAAAACAACAACAAATAAATAAGTACATAAGACTTCTCTTTAGTACATGAGAATCCGAACCAACTATGGCATTTAAAATAGGCTCTTGGAATGTTAAGGGTATTAATGCAGCTGTAAAAAGGAGACGAATTTTTCATTATTTGCAGAAAAAAAAAACTTGACATCATATGTTTACAAGAAATCAAAATAAAGAAAGGAGATCAAAAATACTTACTAAACTCTAGATTGGGACAGATGTTTTCCTCGAATAATGACAAGAAAAAAGGTGGAGTAGTAATCTACGTTTCTAACAAACTTAATGCTGTCGAATGTTTTAAGGACTCTACAGGGCATTATATTGGTATACAGGTTGAAATTCAAGAACAAAAATTATTAATAGTCGGGATTTACGCCCCTTTAGAAAACAAAAATAAGTTCTATCAAAAACTATTTAGGGAAATTGAAAAACAAGAGGCAGAGGAACTAATAATAATGGGAGACTGGAACGCAGTTATAGATCCAATGCAGGACAGAATTTCCTCCAAAAAAATTAAAAAAAACCAGGGGAAATTACCGACGGCTTTTTTTCAATTGAAAGAACAATTACAACTGAAAGATATATGGGTCCATTTATATAATCAAACACCAGGATTTACCTTTTTTTCTACACAATATAACTCGGCATCACGTATTGACATGTTTCTCACCTCTAGCAAAATAGCAACGAGAGTTTAAAAAATGGAGATTGAACCAAGAATCGAATCCGACCATAACTTAATATGGATTGAATTAGAAGTAACCAGGAAACAATTTCATTGGAAATTAAATGACTATCTATTATTGGAAGAAACATATCTTAAACAGTTGAAAAAACAAATAGAATTGTACTTTGCTGAAAATTCAACTGAAGATGTCAAAATTCAAACAACCTGGGATGCAAG
This sequence comes from Phrynosoma blainvillii, assembly GCA_026167975.1. Taxonomy (NCBI): domain Eukaryota; kingdom Metazoa; phylum Chordata; class Lepidosauria; order Squamata; family Phrynosomatidae; genus Phrynosoma; species Phrynosoma blainvillii. The sequence goes on from JANUYF010000001.1 coordinate 171,760,577, forward strand.
TAAGGCTGTGATAAGGGGTCTTCTAATTCAGAGAGGAGCAGAGCTTAAGAGAAAGAGTCGGGAAAATATACAAAAAATTGAATGTGAAATAAGATCTAAAGAAAAAGAATTGGAAATTAATCCAACGTCTAAAACAATCCAAATACAAATAAAATTGCTACAGAAAAAATTACAAGAACGTTTAACTCTCCAATTAAATAACAAATTACAGAGGGTGAGACAGAAACACTTTGAATCGGCTAATAAATGTGGTAAGTGGTTGGCAAATCGTTTAAGGAAAAGTAGAGAACGAAACATAATAAATAAGATTCAAGATAACAATGAACAAATCACATCGCAAAAAGGAATAAAGTGTAAATTTGAGGGGTTTTTTTCCCAATTGTATGAACAAACTCCCAGATCGCAAAATGAAGAGCTTCTTCTGCAAGATTTTCTTCGTAATGAAATTAGTTTTACAATTCCAGAAAATGGACAAGAGACATTAAATAAAGAGATCACAGAAGAGGAAGTAGTCAGAACCATCCATAATTTAAAATTGGACAAGGCCCCCGGCCCAGATGGCTTCACTCCTTACTTTTATAAAGCAGTTACAGATGTCATTAAAAAACCACTAAAAGAGGTGATGAACGGCATTCTAAAGGATGGGATACCAGAATCCTGGAAGTATGCTAATATCACTCTGATTCATAAAGAGGGGAAGGAGAAAAATAAAATGGACAACTACCGCCCAATCTCATTGCTTAATATAGATTATAAGATTTTCACATCCATATTAGCCAACAGATTAAAAAAGGTACTGAAGGATATAATTAATGAAGAACAAACTGGATTTCTTCCATCGAGACAACTAAAAGATAACACAAGAATCATAATAGATTTGATTGAGTACTATGAAAAAAACAATGAAAAAAAACTGGCACTATTCCTATTGGATGCGGAGAAGGCATTCGATAACTTAAAATGGGACTGTATGTTAGCGGTATTAGATAAAATCAAGGTTGGACAGAATTTCTTAAAATGGGTCAAAAGCATTTACAAAGAACAACATGCATATATAATAGTTAACGGAGAAAAAACAGCTCCAATTTCTATTCAAAAGGGCACAAGGCAAGGTTGCCCTCTTTCCCCATTGCTCTTTATTACGGTACTTGAAATGTTAACTAATAAAATAAGATTGGACCCAGAGATAACTGGCACAAAGATTAAAGGTAAAGAATACTCTCTTAGAGCATACGCTGATGACCTGGCAATAATTCTAGAAGATCCTCTATCATGTATTGATAAGTTAATGGAGATATTGAATAACTTTGGAATAGTAGCCGGATTTAAAGTTAACAAAAATAAATCAGTATTCATAACCAGAAATATGTCTATTATGGAAAGAAATCAGTTAGAGGCAAAATCTAACTGTAAAATAGTTAAAAAAGCTAAGTATCTGGGTATATGGATCACTAATAAGAATACAGATCTGTATGATAATAATTATAACAACACATGGAAGGATATCCAAAAAGATCTGGAAAAATGGGCAAAATTAAAACTCTCCTTCTTAGGTAAAATAGCTGCCATTAAAATGTCAATATTGCCAAAATTTAATTTCTTGTTCTCAACTTTACCAATTATAACAAACAATAAACCATTCAACATGTGGAATAAAGAATTGAAAAAAATTTCTCTGGGGGGGAAAGAAACCCAGAGTGAAATGGAAAACACTAACAGACACAAACCATAACGGAGGATGTAATAAGCCAGATTTATTTCTCTATTATCAGGCTAATACATTAGTATATCTAGCAGATTGGGTCAGTTTATCAAATCCAAAATTATTGAATCTTGAAGGGTTCAACTTAGAATTCGGATGGCATGCCTACCTCTGGTATGGAAAAGATCAAACTCATAAAAATTTTGAACATCATTTTATTCGAAAATCTATCATTAAAATCTGGAAAAAAATAAAAATAGCTTTTTATAGTAAGATACCAGGTTGGTTATCACCTCAAGAGGCTTTATTACAAAGAACAAAAATGGGAGAGAGATGGATTCGCTATAGAGATATACTTAAAAAGGACAAACATCAACAATATGTACTTAAAAGTGCTGAAGAGATACCAGAGTTTAAATCGAATAAACAATGGTTGATATATTATCAACTCTCCGAAAGATTTAAAAAAGATAAAAAAGAATTTGGATTTGAATTACAAAAAAATGACCTTGATAAAATCTTGGAAGAAAAGACTCCGAAACAAATAGCAAAAATTTATAAAATATTGTCAAACAGAAATCAGGAACAAGAAGTTATTAAAGGATATATGATCCAGTGGGCTCGAGACATCGGCAAACCAATTGATTTGGAAAGTTGGCAGGAATCTAGGAAAAAAACTTTTAGATTTACTAAATGTCAGAGTGTAAAAGAAAACTACTTGAAAATGGCTTTTAGGTGGCACTTAACACCAGCTAGGTTAGCTAAAATTTATAAAAAAAAGGATGATAAATGCTGGAAATGTAAAAAAACATTGGGGGACTGGTACCACGTCTGGTGGCAGTGCCCCATAACTAAAAAATACTGGGAAAGCGTGCACGAAGAAATTCAAAAAATCTTTGATATAAAATTTGCTATTTTACCGGAAATCTATCTCCTAAATATGACGAATAAAATTACAGATACGAAAGCAAAGAAACACTGGAGAAGCATATTATATCTAATTACATCTGCTAGAACATTGTTTGCCCAAGATTGGAAAAAAGAGGAAGCTCCAACAATTGATGAGTGGATTATAAAATCATTGGATAATATCGAATTAGACAAATTAACTAATATTATAGAAAAGAGGAATATTGAAGAAACAAACTCTGACTGGGAAAAACTGAAGAGTTATTGCTGTAAGCGTTGGCTGAGATAACAACATGTAATTTTTCCTTTCACATTAAGAGATAGTTAGCCTAAAGTTATTAAACTCTTTTTCGGTTTCACATTAAGGGGACTTAATTCACAGTGTATTATGTTGTCCAGAACCATGTATTAATATTAGAAATGCAAGGATGCTATTTTTTTCTTTCCTTTTTTGATATACAATACTGTAAGGGAGGGGAAGGATAAGATAATGCTTTGTAACTATACTTGTATTTTCTTTTAAAATTAATAAAAATGAAATTAAAAAAAAAAAAAAACTTTGCAATGCAAAACCCCAAAACTGAAACAATCAAACAGCCAATGTATTATAACGGGTTAAATTAAAAGGGAGAAATTTCCCAAATTGTAAATATCCCAACTGTGTAGTATTTTTGAAGAATCAGGATGTCTGTTATGTCTTATCAGCCTTGCAATAATACTTGTTAAATTCAATCTGTGCCATAAAAACAGAATTTCTTTAAGTGTTGCATTAACTGAAATGATAAGGAATGCCTGTCCATAATCAAAGGCTAATACATAACAGATTATTCATGCAATTGTTCAGTCACCAAGGAAAACAGAATCTTTGGAAACATTACAAATGGGAAAACTGCCACTCTCTGGATTGTAAAAACAGTATGGAATAAATCATGATTCACAGGCTTACAGCAGAAATAGTCTTTGGGGAAGTCCTTGTAGAATTAACTCTATCTAGTAATGTTTCTAATTGGCAAGGAATGATTTCTATTTGCTGACCAATTTTTTCTTTCTTTGGAAAGCTTTTGGAAAGCTTGTCTTTATAACCTGCAGGGTATACATTTGTTAGTATTTGTACTATTTTAAGTACTGTTTTCCAATATACATTTAAAAGGGTCATTTATATCTCTCTATTAAAGTAAGAAGCAACATTGTAAAAGCACAGTATCTCCCCTTGCTCTTATCACAACACCAGCTTCTCCATCTACTATCACTGCCAATACTATCTCCCACTGAAAGCAATTCTGGTTTAATAATTTATAGAGCTTAGAATGTGTCCATCTTTAGTTGGATTGTGCTGTCTGCAATTATGAGTAATTTTGCAGGACTTGGAGTGCAACAACAACAACAAAATCAAAGACAGATTCCAACTCAAAACTGCTAAAAAAAAAGAGAGAGCTATCAGTCTCCTTCTTATTTCTTCATCAGCACATCAATGCAAGAGGTTTGCATTACTATTCAACTGCTGATTGTAAAAGTGCTAAAGTGTTATTAATGTTCATTGTTTTGATACCACTAATTGTCACGCATATCCACTCATTAATGCAAGTGTGTATATCTGTTAACTGAAGTAACATTCCATGTCTCTGGTGAAATGGGCTGTCATCCAATAAACTTTATGCCATTATAGGATGTGTTAGTAAAACTGAAGAAGAAAGCATAAACAGTCATCATACCAAAATATGATCTGAGCAATATCTCAACAGAATTTACAGACAATGTAAGAAACAGATTTGCAGTATTAAGCATAATCAATTGGAAACCAGAAGAACTATGGTCAGAAGCCAGGGACATAATCAAGAAAGAATGCAAGAAGACATTTCAAGGACTAAAAGAAAAGAAGACACAATGGATAACAGAGGAAATGCTTCAAGCAGTAAAGGAAAGGAAAGAAAAACAAAAGAAATAGGAACAAAAAAGAACCATGATTGCAACTATTCAATGACTAGCACATCAGGATAAAGATGACTACTGTAATAATCAATGCAAAGAAATGGAAGACAACAACAAAAAAGGAAGAATGAGAGATCTTTTAACAAGAGAATACACAGGAGAGTTATATAAAAGAGATGTAAAAATGAATGACACATGGAATATACAGTGGACCTTTGTATATGTGGGGGATCCATGTCGGAAACCCCCTCTCCCATATCGAAAAAAACCATGAGAATTCAAGTCCCATTGATTTTAATGGTGGCGCGCCCCTGCACATGGTGCTGCATACGTGTGCCATTTTGTCCCAATGGGCTTGCTGTCCTTCTGACCTAAAGTCCGCATATGGCAAGCCCACGTATGGGGTGGGCAGACTGTACGATGACTAATGGAGTGCATCAAGGAATTCAAAAAGAAAATCAGCAAGTGTTTTATAGACTATATTAAGGCCTTTGACTCCCCCAATTGGCAAGGGGGTCAGGCAAGGCTGCATATTATCACCCTATTTGTTCAACTTTTATGCAGAAAATATCATATGATGAGTAGGTTTAGACTTAGAATAAGGAGGAACAAAGATAGGAGAAAGGAACATAAACAATCTTATATGGATGACATAATACTATTAGCAAAAAACATCATAGACTTGGAATGTTTACTAAAGAAGGTCAAGAAAGAAAGTGCAAAGGCAGGCTTGTTGCTGAACATAAAGAAAATAAAAATAATGACCTCGGAGCATCTAGATAAATTTAACCTAGCCAATGAGGAAATCAAAATAGTTAAAGACTTCCTATATCTTGGATCAAACATTGATCAGAATGGAGACTGCAGTCAAGAAATAAGAAGGTTAGGAATGGGAAGTGCATTGATGAAAGACTGAAGATAAACAACTGATCACTTAAGTTAGAATTGTCTATTCCATTGTATTCCTCATCACCATGTACAGATGTGAGAGCTGAACAGTCAAGAAAGCAAATAAAAAAACTGCCAATTTGAGATATTGTGCTGGAGAAGAGTACTGAGAATATCATCAACAGCAAACAAACAAACAAACAAACAGAGTCCTAGAATAGATCGTCTTAACTCTCCTTGGAAGCCAAGATGAGGCTGTCATAGTTTGGCCACATCATGAGAAGGCATGGATCACTAGAATCAATAATAATGCTAGGATAGTAGAAAGAGAGGAAGATCACCTGCCAGATGACTAGACTCAATAAGGGAGGTCATAGGCCTGAATCTAGAAGAACAAAGCAGAACAGTGGAGGATAGGTCTTGGAGATGTCTCACACAGAGGGTCACCATGAGTCTAGGTTGACTCGAGGGCAGCTAACAACAACAACATAAAGCTATTAAGGTGCCACAAGACCTTTGGGTATTACACATACTAAGTGCACTTAAAATAATTTTCTAGCAAGATGAATTACTAAATGCACCCCCCACTTAGACAGAGCAAATGGATGCAATAAGTGAGTTTCAGACTTCCTGACATCACGCTGGATATGTGGCCCTTACGCTTTTCTGAAAAACAGGGGAAAACAGTATTGAAGTATGTATTGCAAACATTTTTTCAAAGCAAAATAAATTGATTAAAAAATTGGCTGGCATCTTGCTGAGCATCTACAGTATCATAAGCTAGATTTACTAACTCGCAAATGTTGATATTCATTTATGATCATGGCACCATTGCCATTATCATAAAATCCCCCTAAAATCCACCTTCTGTTCCTTGTCATACTGTGCATCTTTGGTGGGGAGGGGGCTGGACCCTTCCACAGCCTTACTCACCACAGATGTAGAAATCCTTCAGTTGGTGTGGCTGTCTAGCTTTTAAAGTGGGGTTTAGGGGTTTGGTTTAGAAGATGGATCATAGCTACATCTCCCATGCAGGATCTCAACCATCATTTGTTTTTATATATATATATATATATATATATATATATATATGAGCTGGGTGGATCTGTAGTTTACATGTGACCTACTTCAATTGATTACCATCACTATAAAACCCACCCTCCAAATGTAGCATTCACTCAAGACAAATAATTAAATTTACGCAATAACAGAAGAGTTGTCCGCACTGGCCAAGATAATCCAGGGTCAACTTGGAGTATCCTGACTCCATAGCTGCCCTGACCTGCCCCCATTACAGTGGTCTCCATTCCACAAATGCTGGGCACCTCATTCTCACCTCAGAACAAATGGCCCATGGCAGCATCATAAGAATGGAGATCTCCAGATCTTCTCAGAAGATTCATCACAACTGGTAAGTTATTTTAATGCATTGCATCTTGTTTTCCCATAGAGAGTGTGCCAACAGAAGTTGAGGTGGCTGCCTTTAGGAACTCTTCCAAGGGATATCTATCTTAATCAGGATAGGTGGCCTTCTGCAGGAATCAGTAATAACTCCAGCTAGTAAAACTTTGCCTTACCTGTAGAAACCATTTATTCTTAAGCCATCTTTGGAGTTTATCACACGGGACGGATCCCATAAATACTTCCTTGTTCACAGAGAACACACTGGAGAAGAAATGAACACTCATCACAATATTTTTTTTTAATTTGGGGATTTGGAAAATGGCCCATTTTGGTTAAGACCAATATGGGAACTTCCTTGTCCACTTTTTTCTACTTTCCACTGATGATAATTATTACTAAAAATAAGCAAAAGTCTATGACCTTTTTTGGCTTGTCAAAATTCCCAGAATTTACACAGTAATTGCCAAAATTATGCACTGGAAATTTCCAGGCTTAGCAGCCCTTTAGGAGACAGGTTTGGCTGCTACCCTTCACAAAATAAGATGCAAGAGTTGAGGTAAACATCTTTACATCTTTCTTTTAGTAATAGAATTGCTGATAATTTTTATTTCTTGCTAGAACTGGATGAAATTTTCAGGGACCCTTCTGAAGTGAAAAATGTTCTCTCAGAACAGGAGGAAAAGGTTTTCTTTACAACCAGCCTTTATAGTTTGAGGGCTACTAAAGAAAAAGATAGGAATCACTTATGTTTTGTGGCAATTGTTATGAAATCTATACCTTCAAAATTTCAAGAGAATAGATGCAGTGCCTTTTTTGTGTGGAAGGGAAGGCATTCAAAAATTAAGGGCAAGTGCTCCCATTTACTCCCTAACGTGAGGTTTATGCTCCAAGTCATTTCCTACTTATGGCAACCCTAAGGCAAATCCATCATGACTTTTTTTAGACAAAATTTGTTGGGGAGGGGTGGCCATTGACTTTCCTTGAAGGTGAGAGACTATGGGGGGTTGCAGACTGCCAGAAATAGTGCAAATTGAGTCCACTTTTAGGGTTAGGGTTAGTGCTAGGGAATCATGGGAATTGTGTTTTTTTTTCTGAGACATTGAGCCTTCTCTGTCAGAGAGCTCTGGTGTCACAATAAACTACAGTTCCCATGATTCCCTAACCCTAACCCTAAAAGTGGACTCAATTCACACTATTTCTGGCAGTCTGCAACCCCCCTATGATATGCCAAAGGTTACCCAGTGGGTTTTCATGGCTGAAGTAGGATTTGAACTTTGGTCTGCCAGAGTCCTAGTCCAACACTCAAACCACTACACTACACTGGCTCTAATATTCCCTAAGCAAACATGTCAAACAAGTTTCTCCCTGGGAAAATCCTGATAGGTTACCTCATTAATAGCCTGAAAGTATAAATTGTACTTCAATGTTCAGAGGTTTATCTCTGGGTAGATTTTGAGATGTACAGTGATAGAAAATGGGCATACATTGTATGACCCACCAAGCTTCAATTTGTATTTTGTGGTCATTGTGTTTGCCATCCCATTCTGAGGCACTGATATCTGCTCATCTTTAGGACATCTGCCCTATTCACCATAAATATAATAATCATGTTGAACTATGCTTCATTAATTCAGAGACACAGCAGTGTTAGTCTGAAAAGTCTGTATACAAAGGGGTTTCATAGCATCTTTTAGACTGACTGTGTAAAAGAAGTTATAGTGCAATCACCTCTCCATTCTCAAGGGGGAATCTGTTCCACACACCCCATGCAAAAACAGAAAATTGTGGATATTCAAGCCCTGTTGGCTTGAATGTAGGCACGCACCTGCGGAGGCACACTGCTGGCACACGCCCCATTTTGTCCCCTCCATTCGCTGCCCAAGAATGGGCGAAGGACGTGGACTTGAAGTCTGCGAAAATGGAGGGGCGACTGTATAATGTTTTGTAGACTTATGTCTGAGGAAGCTTCTATGATGACCAAACCTGAACTACAGTGAATGAGAATGACCCTGGAACAAGCCATCATTTCCTTTTATGTCTGAATTTTGTCTTTGTGTAAAATGTTTCTTTTAATGGAGCAAATCAGTCTGCAAGGGGATTTGGTAGCACTTTTGAGATTAATTGTGTGAAGAACTTGTAGCATAAGCTTTCATAATCTCAAAGGTGCTACAAGATCCCTTTGCAGACTGATTTGCTCCATTAAAAGAAACATTTTAAACAAAGACCAAATTCAGACATAAAAGGAAATGATGGCTTGTTCCAGGGTCATCCTCATTTACTGTAGTTCAGGTTTGGTCATCATAAAAGCTTTTAGGTTTTTCCTCACAGTCACATAACCAGAAGGGATAGCAACAAGGAATGCACATTTATGAAATGGGAAACCAATGTTTCTTATCACTTTGGACGCAAATATTTTGTCTTCTTATATAGCCCAAAGAGAGCACTGTGGCAAATCTTTCACAATGAGATTCAAAGAATATTACCTATCTGGCTTTCTTTGAGAATTTATATGCCACCTTTTTAAAAAAGTGACTAATAGATAATAACGCACAGTAATATATATAACTTTATATATATATGAACTTTAGGAACAAAGATATTCTTTCTCATATATATATCCTAAAGTTCACTGGCAGATGTGAAACATTGTTTGTTTACAGGGAATACAAATTTTTCTGGCACCAAATATGACTGAAATCAGCATAATGAACAAAAAATGCAAACTGTAGCCCAGGCATGTTCCCCAAGAGTCTCCTACTAGCAGAGATTTTTGGACATGGAAGGATATCATATGTTTGACTATGTTGACTTAATTTTCTTCTTCCTTACTGTACTTAGGGGGGTTGCAGACTGTCAAAAATAGTGTGAATTCAGTCCACTTCTAGGGTTAGGGTTAGTGCTAGGGAATCATGGGAATTGTTATTTTTCTGAGACATTGAACCTTCTTTGTCAGAGAACTCTAGTGCCACAATAAAATACAGTCGCCATGATTCCCTAACCTTAACCCTAACCCTAAAAGTGGACTGAATTCACACTATTTCTGACAGTCTGCAACCCCCCTTAGTTTCAGAGCAATGTAACTGCTGTGATTACAGTGTAACATCTCTGGACTTCATTCATACAGATAACTGTCATTCTCAGATATAATTGCAGGCCTCAACACCAGGAACCAGATCTTGTCTGATCTTGGAAGCTAAGCAGGGTCAGCCCTGGTTAGTGCTTGGATGGGAACCACCAACAAGTACCTGGTGCTGAAGTCATATTTTAGAGAAGGAACTGGCAAAAACAGCCCTGGTGATGCAGTGGTTAAATGCCAATACTGCAGCCACTCACTCACAAACCACAAGGCTGTGCGTTCAATTCCAGCCAGAGGCTCAGGGTTGACTCAGCCTTGTATCCTTCTGAGGTTGCTAAAATGAGTATCCAGCTTCTACAGTTGTAAGCCACTTAGAGACTGCTTAATGTAGTATGAAGTGATATATAAATGAAGCTACTATTGCTATTGCTAAAAACGCCCCTGAGTACTCTGCCTAAGAAAACCCTATGAAAGTCATAGGGTCGCTATAAGTTGACATGTGGCTTGAAGATACATACACACACATTTAAATATGTTTAGTATTTGTAAGGTTCTCTAGAAGCAATGTTCTCTGCTGTTTGTTTTATTAAATTCATTCAGTTTTATTGAATACATTTTATTTGCATGTAGCCACTGTTTTATATTTTATGGTTTTAATTATTAGCTAAAAACCACACAGAGGGCTTTTATGTTTTTGGATGGCATATAATGAAAAAATGAAGGAATAAAATAACAATATATTGAATACAAACCTAAAATTTAAAAACATTTTTTTTATTATAGAAAATCTGGAAGTGTCAATAAATCACCTTTTTCTTTCATGTTACATTTTATGTACTACTAGGATATGTCAACTGCTGATGAGCTCAACAATCAGTAGAAGAAATCCAAATCTCTTGTTCATCAAATATGTTTATGCATTCTAGTAATTCTGACATATTCCTTGCTGATACATACTTCGTTTGAAGTAGAGGCTCAGGGTTGTTGTTTTTTTAAAAAAGTACAAATACATTTTAATTATGTGCATGATGTATGCCAGTGGAATGATTCAGGGAAACACCTTGTCTCCCCACACAGTGACTTATGAGGCACTGAATCAAATCTATGCAGAATTACAAAACAATACTATGCTTCTTTAATGAGAGGTAGTTTCCACGGTTTGTAAAGTGTTGCTAAAGTATAAGGCAAATGCTAAAGTATTAGTGCCTGTTCCCAGGTACTGAGTCCCTTTTTTCTAACAGGAAAAACATTCACCTGCTGAGCATGATGAAGCCAAAGCTTGGAATGGTGGCTTGAGAGTGGACTGACCACCTTTTTCAATCCAGGTGCATCACCCAAATTTGCAAATACAGTTGACCCTCCATATCCATGGATTTTTTATCCATGGATTCAAGCATCCATGGTTTGAAAATATTCCATAAATATATGTACATTCCAAACAGCAAACTTTGATTTTGTCATTTTATACAAGGGACATAATTTGACTATGCCATTGTATTTAATGGGATTTGAGCAGCCATGTATTTTGGTATCCTGGGGGGGGGGGGGAGGTCCTGGAACCAAACTCCATTGGATACCAAGGGCCCATTGTATTATTCTTAACCTCATCTTTCTATGAGATGAGCAGTCCTGAAGGGGGTGAAAAATGCCGAGCTCTAAAGGAAAGTAGTAATATGAAGAAGAAAAATATAGATGGGGCCCATGTATATTTTCTAGAGGAAATGAACATAGACAGTGGTGTGCTGATAAATCTCTGGGTTATTTATATTAGACTGGGAAGGATTACTGAACTGCCAATATTTAATAATAATACTAGCTAGGAGTTCTACCATCTCACCCTGCTTGAAAATAATAGAAAACTTAAATGAAGAAAGCCTGGAGGAAATCCAGGAATAGGCTTTCGTAGGCAGATTTATGAACTCATTTCTGAGATAGACAACAATCTTTCAGGCTGATCATACATCCAGTGTCACTGTGTTTCTTAGTTCAAAGGGTGCATCCAGAATCATAGAATCTTAAAGTTGGAAGGAGTCACAAGGGCTTTGTAGTCCAACCCTCTGCCATGCAGAAATACCCAACTATAGCACTCCTGAAAGATGTCCATCCAGCCTCTGTTTAAACAACCCACAAGATGAAGAGTCCACCTTTTCCCTGGTAGTGTATTCCACTGATAAACAGTTCTTACAGTAAAGAAGTTCTTCTTAATGTTCAGGTGGAATCTCTTTTCTTGTAATGTGACTCTGCTCCATCACTATTTTTAATTTGCTAGTAATAACCAGTGGCAGCTGGTTGTTTCCAACATTTAATCTGCTCCATGTTTTAGACAGATTCTAAAGCTATCCAGAGTGCTTAATTTTATCCCCAAAATAGTTTCAGCACCTTGTATATCTCCTTCAACAGATTGGACTAACACCTAGAATGAATTTATTGCCTCATCGACATGGAAACCACCAGCTGTCACTTCCATTAGCTTGAATCAGTTGTTGGGCATGATGGTTTCAGGGGGACAAAGCCAAGCAGAACTTGTAAGCCTGAAATCAATCATTCCTGTGAACCTAAAGTTGGGTTTAAATTGTTTTACCCCACATTTCTAAAAATTTCTCATGAAAAACTGAACCTCTGGAACAAGAGATGAGTGCAAAAGATGTGTGGTTATAAAATTTGTTGAAAGACTTACAGGGTCTCCCCGTCTTCCTTCCTGTCCTGTAGAACCTGGCTGTCCATCTTCTCCCTTAATATGAATGACATGAAGTTCAGTAATCAGATAAAATTATAACTTTTCATTAAAGAATTAAGACTTCATTATATTAAAGGAAATGAACCTTTTTCAACCAATACATGGCTAAGACACAAACCCTGCTGGGAAAATGAGATATTGGGCCTCTGCAGACTGGCCCAAAGGCCCTGCCTGGAAGCAGAGATGGGGAGGGGCAGCCGCATGCCGGCCCCCCCAGCCCCAGCCCGACGCCGTCCTGATACCGTGCGCCGTTATGCATGGCGCACGGCATCAGGACGTCCTCCCAGTGCAGCATTTTTACCTGCTGCTCCAGAAGGGGTGCTAAAGAGGCAGAAAAAGGGAAGATTGGGGCCACGGTGTGGGGTAGCCGCTGCCCTGATCCACGGCTAGCAGGTGTGGCCCAGAGCTGCCCATCTGCAGCCCCCCATTGTCACATATTTCTCAACACAGTTCCTCATCATTATAAGCCACTGTTTAAACTCCCAACTGAAATCTGGATCACAGACTGTACCTTAGATCTCAAGGCGCTTTTTTTTTTTCAGGATCTGTTTAAGATTTGGTCTTATGCTCCAACACTTCTCCCCTCAGAGGAATTACATATGGTGCAGTAATAGTGGCTAAAGTCTTAAACAAAAAAGACCAAGTTGTTTGTTGACACAGTCATATGTGTCTACTATTAATGCACATCTTCAGTTATTTTGTTTTGGCACACAAGAACAAGATATATAGCAAGCTTTCTCTTAACTGTGTGGCAGTATAAGAATTCCTGTAAACTTAAAGTAGGATGAGAAAGTTATAAACCCAAGAGAGGTAGGTTACATAGTAAGCATCTGTTCTCCAGGGACTTAGGGGGGTTGCAGACTGCCAGAAATAGTGCAAATTGAGTCCACTTTTAGGGTTAGGGTTGGGGTTAGGGAATCATGGGAACTGTATTTTATTGTGGCACCAGAGCTCTCTGATAAGGCTCAATGTCTCAGGAAAAAAAAACAATTCCCACACCAATTATGGCATGCCAAGCCATGTGAGAGGGCACACCACACCCCCAGGAAGCAAGGACAAGGAGGCGCACATGGCTGGGCCGACTCCTTGCTTCAGCCTGGCTCTCCTATGCAAAACCAAGCCCCACCCTGCCCCACTCTGTTAGAAGCCCTGCCTTCTCATCATTTCCTTCTCGTCTTTCTCCTCCAACGAGACTGGGGGGGGGGGGGCGGGGGGGCGCGTTGATGTGTGTTGTGTGTCTTCAGGTCTTGGCAAGTTTCTTCAAAACAGGTTTGTCATTGTCCTTCCTCTCCCCCCACCATACCTGCCAACGTCCTCCTTGCCCTCCTTTCTTTTTATCTTCCTCCTCTGGGGAGGAAGAGGAAGAGAAGGCTTTCTTGGCAAATTTCTTCAAAGGAGGTTTGCCATTGTCATTCTCTGAGTCTGAGGGAATGTGACTTGGGGAGAAGCTTTCAAGTTGTTTCTGGGGACTCTATCCCCAGGGGTTTCTTGGCAAGCTTCCTCAAAGGAGGTTTGCCATTATCGTTCTCTGAGGCTGCGAAAGTGTGACGGGATGTGTGCTGTGAGCCTTCAAGCCATTTCCAACGTATGGCAACCCTAAGGTGAACATATCATGGGTTTGTCTTGGCAAGTTTTGTCAGAGGGGCTTTGCCATTGCCTTCTCCTGAGGCTGAGAGAGGTCACCCACTGGGTTTCGTATATCTGAGAGGGAATTGAACCCTGGTCTCCAGAGTCATATCCAACACTCAAACCACTATGCCACCAGGTAGCTTGTCTTTCTTTCTGACCAGGCATCCTCCTTTTCTAGAATGCATCCTACATTTCAACCTTCTGCCCAGGAAGAATTTCAGAATATCCTCCATTTTGAGCATGACTACACACTCTCAGCCTCAGGGGAAGGAAATGGCAAACCTCCTCTGAGCAAATCTTGCCAAGAAAACCCCATGATCACCATAAGTCAGGAACAATTTGAAGGCACACAACATACACATATAACCTCCAAGTTAAGGAACTTGGTTCTCCTTTAGATAAATCTTCAAGGGCACACACACACTCTCTCTCTCTCTCTCATTGTGCAGAATTATTTGTTAAAGAAGCCATGCCCAAGCAACACATCAACTTTGGCTGCGTCTGCATTGCAGAAATCTATTAAAGCAGTTTGACACCGCTTTAACTGCCCTGCCTCAAAGCTATGGAATTCTGGAATTTGCAGTTTTGTGAGATATTTAGCCTTTTCTGTATGAGAGCTCTGGTACCCCAAAGCAAACTGCAGATCCTAGGAGTCCATAGGATGGACCCATGGCAGTTAAAGCGGTGTCAAACTGCATTATTTCTGCAGTGCAGATTCAGGCTGCATCCACACTGTAGAACTGGCTTCCTTCTCCTTCTCCCCTCATTCTTATCGTCCTCCTCCTCGCTCCTGGCTTCCTTCTCTTTCTCCCCTCCTCCTCCTCCTTCTCTACCCGGTGTATAAGATGGCCCCCAACTTTTGAGACCCTTTTCCAGTGATATTTAGCTACTGATGTTAGGGCTCTGTCCGGACTGCAGAAATAATCCAGTTTGGCGCCGCTTTAACTGTCAGGGCTGAATGCTATGGAATCCTGGGATTTGAGGGTTGGTGAGATATTTAGCTAGAGAGCTCTGGTACTATAATAAACTACAATTCCCAGGATTCCGTAGTACTGAGCCAGGGCAGTTAAAGCAGTCGCAGACTGGATTATTTCTGCAGTGTGTTTTAGACCTCTGACTTCAGCCCCAACCCCCTGGAAGTCCCACCCTTGGAATTCCTGCCCCCTGCAAGTCCTGCTCCCAGCACTAGATGACAGCCAATGCAGGAATGCCACAGAGTTTGAGCACTTGGTCTCTAAAAGGTTCACCATCACTATCATAGGGACTTATCTCACCTAAAAAAAACCTAGCTGCTCCCCAACAGGATACAGCCAGGTGGCGGGATGCAGGTGGGTATTACCGCACACAAGTCGACACTGATTCTGCTGGGTGGGTGTATCCCGGGTCCCAGGTGCACTTTGGAGGCTCATTTTCAAACACGGCAAGCTCCCAGCTTTGAAAAGCAGCCTCTAAAAAGCATGCCTGGGACCTGGGATGCAGTTGGGTTGCACTCACCCAGCAGAATCGTAAACAACTTACATGCGGTAATGCCCGCCTGCATCCTGCCACCCGGCTGTATCCCATTGGGGAGCAGATGGGGGTTTTGACTATGTGGTAAGTCCCATAGTGTTACACACCCCATGATATATCAGTGGACTGAAGAAATGATAGCTAGCATTGTGACAAATCAGATTTTTTTCTTCTCGTCCACTGAGAACTAGATGCAATTTAAAAAAAAATATTAGTTTCAAAATTCCCACTTTCAAAAGGTTATTTTATCTCTCCCTGCCAGGGGTGAAAGAAGTATTTTTCACAGATTTCCCGAATGAAAATAAAAGACAAGGCAATCCTTTACACTAATTCCATGTGTTGGTGCTAATTTAATTTGCATTTCAAACTCAATTAGCATGTCAAAAGGAAGCTTGGCAGAGGTTTAAAGAACATTCCTCAGCTTGAAAAAACTTGAAGGTATAAAAAAGAGGGGGGGGGGGGAAACAATCTCAACAAATAAATTTTGGTTACAGCCCCAACAAGAAATTGTAGACTTGGGGGACCTTCAAGGACCATCCAGCCCACCCCCTTCTTCTATGAAGGAATACATAGGATCCTAGAGGACATGTAGCATCACCCCCGTTTAACATCAGGATGGCAGTGGAAGATGTGATCCTAAGGCAAACCTATCACAGGGTTTTCTGGGCATAAAGAGAGGTTTTGCCATGGGCTGCCCCTTAGGCTGAGAGAGTGTAACCCTCATAAAAGATAAGAATAGTAATAGCTATAGCAGCATCATTTATATACCACTTCATACCGTGCTATGCAGTCTCTAAGCCAGGGACAGGCAACCTTTTTGAGACCTGGGCCGGTCTCCCGTAGCCCAGGTCTCGGCTGGGCCAAGGTGGGAGGGGGGGGGGAATGGCGGCGCGCGCGCGCCCTCCGCTGCCGTGCGTGATCCCCCCATGCACGCTGCCACCGTGGCCTTTGTTGCTGGGGGGCCGGGGGAGGGGGGGAAATGGTGCGGGGGCCGGTTGTACCGGGGGTGGGGGTGTGCGCACGCGCATGCACACGCCCGCCCACCCCTCACAGCCACCATGGGGCCGTTCCAAGCCCCCCCCGCCCTGATCCTTTGGTGAATTCACCTCAGGATCAAGCGAAGGGACCTTGGAGGACTGTTGCCAAGGTGCCTCTCCTTGATCCTGGGGTAAAATCACCCGAGGATCAAGAGGAGGAACCTTGGAAAGGTCCCCCCAAGGCCCCCACGCCCCAATCCTTGGGTGAATTCGCCTCAGGATCGAGTGGGGAGGCCTTGGAAAGGTCCCTGCAAGCCCCCCCCCACCCCGATCCTTGGGCGAATTCACCCTGGAAGCCCGTCGCCACCGAGGGTCCCCCCGAGGAGGATTCCCTCGGTGGCGATGGGCTTCCAGGAGGCCCGTCCCTGCCGAGGGAATCCTCCCCGGGAGGAACCTCGGTGGCGACGGGCTTCCAGGGAGGAGGCCCGTCCCCGCCGAAGGAATCCTCCCCAGGGGGAACCTCGGTGGCGACGGGCTTCCAGGAGGCCCGTCGCCACCGAGGTTCCCCCCAAGGAGGCTTCCCTCGGTGGCGACGGGCCTCCTGGAAGCCCGTCACCACCGAGGGCCCCCCCGGGAGGCTTCCCTCGGTGGCGACGGGCCTCCTGGAAGCCCGTCACCACCGAGGGTCCCCCCGTGGAGGCTTCCCTCGGTGGCGAAGGGCCTCCTGGAAGCCCGTCGCCACCGAGGGTCCCCCCGAGGAGGCTTTCCTCGGTGGCGAAGGGCCTCCTGGAAGCCCGTCGCCACTGAGGGTCCCCCCGAGGAGGCTTCCCTCGGTGGCGAAGGGCCTCCTGGAAGCCCGTCGCCACCGAGGGTCCCCCCGAGGAGGCTTCCCTCGGTGGCGAAGGGCCTCCTGGAAGCCCGTCGCCACCGAGGGTCCCCCCGGGGAGGATTCTCTCGGCGGGGGCGGGCCTCCTCCCGGGTACCGTGCGCGCTCCCGGCGCCGCGGCCGCCATTTTGCTCTCCAAAATGGCGGCCGCGACGCATTTGCGCATGCACAGTAATCCTGCACATGCGCAAACACATTGTGGCCGCCATTTTGGAGACCAAAATGGTGGTCGCAGTGCGCGAGGCCATACGGCGGCCGAACCGGGCGACAGCGACAGCGGCAGGGGTCTGCCTGGGCCTGTAAGTCCGGCGACCTGGGCCGGAACCAGCCCGCGGGCAGTAGGTTGCTGACCCCTGCTCTAAGCGGTTTACAATTGTAAGCTAATTGCTCCCATCAAGTTGGGTACTCATCTTAGCAACCTCAGAAGGATGCAAGCCTGAGTTGAGCCTAAGCCCTGGCTGGTATTGAACTCTCAACCTTGTGGTTTGTGAGTGAGTGGCTGCAGTACAGGCATTTAAACACTGCGCCACCAGGGCTCTGGTGGGGTGAAATGGCAAATGTTCTCTTCTATCAAACAGAAATTTTGCCATGGAAAAATCCTAGCATTGGAAGGGATTCCAAAGGGTCATCTCGTCTAACCCCCTTCTACCATGTAGGAATACCTAGGATTCTAGAGTTGGAACTTGGCAGCTGAGAGCAGGCGACTTGCCCAAGGTCATAGAATCATAGAATCATAGAGTTGGAAGAGACCACAAGGGCCATCCAGTCCAACCCCCTGCCATGCAGGAACTCCCAATCAAAGCATCCCTGACAGATGGCCATCCAGCCTCTGCTTAAAGACCTCCAAGGAAGGAGACTCCACTACTCTCCGAGGGAGTGTGTTCCACTGTCGAACAGCCCTCACTGTCAGGAAGTTCCTCGTAATGTTGAGGTGGAATCTCTTTTCTTGCAGCTTGCATCCATTGTTTCGGGTCCTAGTCTCTGGAGCAGCAGAAAACAAGCTTGTTCCCTCCTCGATATGACATCCCTTCAAATATTTAAACACGGCTATCATATCACCTCTCAGCCTTCTCTTCTCCAGGCTAAACATCCCCAGCTCCCTAAGTCATTCCTCATAGGGCTTGGTTTCCAGACCCTTCACCATTTTAGTTGCCCTCCTTTGGACACGCTCCAGTTTCTCCACATCCTTTTTGAATTGTGGTGCCCAGAACTGGACACAGTATTCCAGGTGAGGCCTGACCAAAGCAGAATAGAGTGGCACTATTACTTCTCTTGATCTAGACACTATACTTCTACTGATGCAGCCTAAAATTGCATTGGCCTTTTTAGCTGCTGCATCACACTGTTGGCTCAGGTTCAACTTGTGGTCCACCTGGATTCCTAGATCCCTTTCACACGTAGTCTCATTCAGCCAGGTTTCCCCCATCATATATCTGTACTTTTCGTTTTTCCGCCCTAAGTGCAGTACCTTACATTTCTCCGTGTTGAATTTCATTTTGTTAGCTTTGGCCCAACTTTCTAGTCTGTTCAAGTCATTTTGAATTTTGATCCTGTCCTCCGGGGTATTAGCTACTCCTCCTAATTTGGTGTCATCTGCAAATTTGATAACTATGCCCCCAATACCATCATCCAAGTCATTAATAAAGATATTGAATAGCACTGGGCCCAGGACAGAGCCCTGTGGCACCCCACTGGTCACTTCTTTCCAAATTGAAAAGGAGCCATTGTTGAGCACCCTTTGGTCAACCAGTGAGTTTCTATGGTGATCTAATCCCAGCTCAGCCATGTAAATCCACAGGGTGACATTTTGTAGGTCACACTCTCTCAGCCTCAGGGACATTCTGAACTCTCCTTGCCAAAAAACAAACAAACCCATGATCAGTTTGCCTTAGGATCACCATGACAGAGTGAATGTGCAGAGGGAGGTTTGTCATGCCCTGCCTCTCAGGCTGAGAGAGTGTGACCCTCACAAAAGAAAAGAAGAGGCAGGGTGGGGTCCACAATGTGACCTTGGGTAAGTCACACTCTCTCAACCTCAGGGACATTCTGAACTCTCCTTGCCCAAAAGCAAACCAATCATAGGTTAAATAAATAAATTGTAGCTTTAAAATTTAGAGAGGCTTTCTTTAAATGAAACAAAATCAAACATTCTCTCCTTTGCCAGGGGCAGAACCATCATCATTCATTGTTATGAAAAAACAACAGCATGAAAGGAGACAAGGCACCGTCCTCCATGATTGCTCACTTCACACCTTTGCTTTGAAAAACAAATGATTAGAAGAATTTAGCAGGGAATACCAGCTGCGTTGTGCGAATTCGTATGGCGCAGCTGGCGTGGGGCCTTCCCTGGGCCTTGGGAATGCCCCCCCGCCCGTGCACCGGACAAATTCACCCGGCGTACATGCGAGGGGCGTTCCAAATTGGCACTCCCCACGCGTGCACGCATGCGCATGACGGCGGGCGTCATGCGCATGCGCGCGGGGGAAGCACATACACGCCCCCCCACCCCCCCACGCCATTCCCCCCCCCAGCCCCCTGGCAACAAAGGTTGCTGACCCCTGATCTAAGATATGCAGATGGCACAATATTAATAGTGAAAAACATCAATGACATGAAACAATTATAAAGAAAGGACAAGGAAGAATGCTCAAAGACAGGCCTGCTGCTGAATATAAAGAAAACAAAAATAATGACCATGGAGAATCTACATAAATTTGGGTTACACAATGAGAAAATTGAAATAGCCAAAGCTATCTCATACCTAGGATCAAATATGGATCAGAATGGAGAATGCAGTCAAGAGATAAAAAGAAGACTAGAATGAGAAGGGCAGCCATGAAAGAGCTAGAGATGATCCTAAAGTATAAAGATATACAACTGAGCACTGGAGTTAGAATTGTCCAACCAGGGGCTGAGGGACTTCAGTTCCCAGAATCCCAGGAGCTATTGGCCAACATGGGACTATTGGTCAACATGGCTGAGGGTTCTGGGAGCTGAAGTCCCTCGGCCCTTAAAGGGGAAAGGTTGCCTAACCCTGGTCCAAGCCATGATATTCCCAATCACTATTTATGGATGTGAGAGCTGGACAGTGAAAAAAGCAGATAAACAGAAAATCAACTTATTTGAGATGTGGTGCTGGAGAAGAGTGCTGAGGATACCATCGACAGCCAAAAAGACAAATACCACTAGAAGCCAAGATGACTAAACTGAGGCTGTTGTACTTTGGTCATATCATGAGAAGGCATGACTCATTATAAAAGACAATCATGCCTGGAAAGTTTGAGGGTAGAAGAAGGAGAGGCTGAGCACGCCAGATGGGTGGACTTATTTAGAGAGGTCATGGTCATGGTCATGGTCATGATCATGCAGGACTTGAGCAGAGCAGTGGAGGAGAGCGAGTCTTAGGACCTTATCACACGTGGCCCACAAAGTGATAATAATCCTGAAATGACAGATTCCGAAAAGAAACCGAAAATAAACCTTCATTCCGCAAATGGTTTTCACACGCAATTACCTTCATCGCGCATTTAAGGAAAGCACTCCTGGGAACCGTATTTGCCGTTCACGCACAAGTGAGAAAATCCCGTACATGAACAAGCAATGATGTTCTTGCACATGCACACTATGCTCGCTGCGGCTGTCACTCGCCACGGCTGCAACCCTTTCCCAGGTCATCCTCGGTGCAGCTGGCCCTCCGCATGGCCAGCGCTCCGAGGAGGTCTCCCTTGGAGAGCCGGACCTCCGAGGAGGTCCTCCTTGGAGCGCCGGCCCTGCGTCGGATCAGCGCTCCGAGGAGGTCCTCCTTGGAGCGCCGGCCCTGCGTCGGATCAGCGCTCCGAGGAGGTCCTCCTTGGAGCGCCGGCCCTGCGTTGGATCAGCGCTCCGAGGAGGTCCTCCTTGGAGCGCCGGCCCCACGTCGGATCGGCGCTCCAAGGAGGTAATGACGGGGAAATGCTCCCCAATACCTATTTGGCGATACGTATTTGGTGATCGCACTTACGGTAAAAGCGATATTAATCCCATCGCGAAATTGTAATTCCTGAAGAAACCGAAATTCAAAAGATCTTGGATCATTCCACATTCTGTCGGGGTTCTGTTGGGGTTCTGTGCGACGTCGTGTGGAAACACGGGAAAATAATACGTATTAGGTTGGGATTTCAATTGGATTCTGTCTGGATTGGGCCCCGTGTGATAAGGTCCTTAGGGTTGAAACAGACCACCCCAAAGGAGTGGATCTGTGCCACCCCTTTCAGTGCTGGATTGGGGCCGCGGCAACTGCACACCACGGCCCTGATCTGGCATTTTTTTTTCAGCCAAAAAAGGAGTGGCAAAATGGCGCTGTTTTTTGGGCTGGAAAAGAAGTGCTCCTTTTGCTGCCATAGTGGTTCTTCTGCACTCCTGCGGTGCAACGCATGTAAACGCTGCCTGGTCAGGCAGGTGGCATGTCAATGGCTTGGGGGCAGAGCTGGGGTGTATGGTGTGCAGTCACCACACCCCACTCCACCCCAACTCCAGCCCTTTTGGCCCGTCTGTTCAGCCCCTCAGAGATGTCCCATCCACAGGGTCACCATGAGTCGAAGTTAACTTGAGAGCAGTTTAAAACAACAGTGATTTTAGGTAAATCCTAGGTAGGGATTAACCATACTTAATATTTGTACTAATTTTTGAAACCATTGTTATGATGTAGATTTGCTCCTGCTCCAGGAAAGAGGGGAGCTGTGGGATGGAAGTACATGCTCATAAAGATGTTCCCTAATTTGTTAACTGCAGTTACCAAAGGACTCAGCATGATGTCTGCAATACTCCAAAACAGAACTATGGCTCTCACAAGATGCTCAAATAGCCTGCAGTTATGGAAAGGTCATAGGGAGCATCTTGTGCTGGGTATGCAGCCTACATTGCCAGGAAATTCTACAGTTTGAAGTATTCATGAGATGGAGTTTCACCAATCATTCCTGGTGGCTAAAGCTGCAGCACAAAGGGTGATGTTTGTTCAATCCATTTTTTGTAGCATTTTGGAAAGCAACAGGGAGGAAAATGAGAATTCACCCAGTTTGAAAATGCTTATTATATTTGGACCATTTCACCAAAGAATCTCCCCATGTGTATGACCACACAAAGGCCAACTGCAGAAAGTATGGACTTGGTGTACAGCAAAGTTATTTCCAAGAATAAATATGTTTCTGAATTTTTCTAAGAAAAAAAGGAAGACTCCAGCAGAAATCTCCAAACATGTCTCTCTTGTTAAACTCTAAACATGTCTCTGATTTTGATTACAGTGAGCCCAAAGTAAAGTAATGGTTTATGAAGAGCAGATGTTGAAGGGCAAGCTGACAACATTTTACTCCAATATGAATAAGGGAATACTACTTTTATAGTTTAAATCTAGCTGAAAAAGTGCTGTAAAGCCTGTTCCTTTTCTGCATTAGGATTGCCTAAGACTGACTGCAGGGCCTAAATACCTTAAAACCATCAAAACCCATCTAATCTTGGAAGCTAAGCAGGGCTAACCCTGGTTAGTACTTGGATGGGAGACTGCCAATGAATACCAGGTGTTGTAGGCTATATTTCAGAGAAGGAACTGGTAAAACCACTTTTGAATATTTCTATCCTAAGAAAATCCTATGAAAACCATGGAGTCACCATCAACTTGAAGTCACACATACCCACACACACACACAACTGACAGCAAAATGCAATCCTTTCCAAAGAAATATATAGATATAAAATAATAATATTTAGAATAATGTACTGCACAATGTTTGGAAACGTTCCTTTTTATGCTCTTCCAGAATGCCCCAGCCAAAGTATAGACTAGAAAAGTAGCCCCAAAACAATAACTTTTCCAGTCTAAAGTACTTAGCCTATATGAATATCAAGAAATAAACTACAGATGGCAATCAACCACATTCTTCTCATTCGTTCAGCAAAAAGCACTATTGTTCAGCAAAAGGTGCTATTGACCATCCACAAAGAAGAGAGAGATATTTCTGTACGTTCAAGGGATTCCTGAATTAAACATAAGGGGGGGGGATGAAAAATAAAGTTTCCCAAGATTTTCCCTCTTCCCCACTGCCGTTCCCTTCTCCTTTTGTGTTGTGTCTTTTTAGATTGTAAACCTGAGGGTAGGGAACTGTCAAATTAACACACTCTGAGCCACTCTGAGACCTTTTGTGGCATAAGAGTATAAATACTCTAAATAAATAAATAATGTAAAAGCAGAAAGCATTTTACTATGAGGGTGGAAACAGAAGCAGCAGTCAAAGAAAAAAAGATGCATGAAATAGCGCCCGCACATGTTCTTTAATTGAGCTTGAACTTCAACAAGCAATCTACTATTTAAAAAACAAACACTCAAGTCTTCTCCTTTCTTGAACACAACCTATGGGCTTATTCTACTCACTCATATTTGCTCTGGCTGTTATTAAGAAGACTTGTGCTGCATGATCTTTAATATGTTTTGTTAGAAATAAGCCCCACTGAATTCAGTGGGTAACACACTTTTGAAGTAGTTCAGAAGTGGCTGCTTGTATATGGCAATGAGCATGATCTCCCTTCAGTAGTAGAACTCTATTCAAATACTTCAGTATTCACTGTGTCTGTAAAACCCCCTGCAATTTGCTACAAATGTGTGGACAACAAGGGGCATGGGTGGGGAATATGAGGCCCATATGTCTCCCCACATGCTTCGTTTTAATGTGTGGGGGGAGTCATCTCACACTTACTACCATATGTTAATTTGTTGAGAATTTTGCTTTCTTCTCTCTGCCAGAAAGAATTCTTCCAATTAGCTATTCATCCTAGGGCTGCAGAAGCAAATGAACGGATATTGAGTCCTCTGCTTGGCAGCCAAGGCCAAAGTTCCACTTGGTAGCTGCAATGAAGCCAACAAAAGAAGGTCATCCTGGCCCTAGCAGGACATGGCTGCTTGACACACACAAACTATTTTGTTCTGGCATTGTCAAACTGATCTTTTCACCACTCTCCTTTTCTTGTGTGTGTCATTGTCTTTCTAGATGTAAACCGAGAGTCCCTTATTCTCTTATTGGCATGGGCTATTTGGGGGAGAATCCCCCTCAGCAGAATAAAATGTAATGAAATATTATTTTAAAACATACAAATGTGTGTATGCTTAATAAAGTTCATTCTTGATATTAACTGAAATAATGGTTAAGTAATTGCAATATTTCAAATACCTTAAAACCAGGACTTCCAGGAACACCATCCTTTCCACTCCTCCCAGGATCACCCTGTGGAAATATAGTAAAAATGCTGTTATTTAAATATTCAGTAAGAAAGTTTTTAAAAAGTAAAAAGTTTAAAAAAAATCCTCACAGGCCTGCCAGGCATTCCTGGAAATCCTCCATCACCCTTTTCTCCTTTTGCTCCCTATTAAAAAAATGAATAGAGAAACTATTATATAAGTTATGTCTATGATATCACCAAGTATACATCAGTAAGTCAATGTCACCTGAAGCAGTCCAGAAGCATTAATCCATGACAAGACATTCAGGCACATGTGGTGAAGGGAATCCAGTTCATTCATATTCCATGTGCCCACTAAACAACATATCAGCTAGTTACCTGAAAAATTGAGACATTTGCACTGTGCAACTAAGTGGCATGCAAGGGGCAAAAGAAGCAATTTAGGCAAAGTAGCTTACATACTAGGGAAGATATGCACCTTCTGCCAATACCAAGATAGGTATCATTTAGGAAAGAAGGAGTTATGGGACTTTCTTATGAAAAAGTAATTAGCACAGAAGACCATTTTTGTTAAGAATTTATGTGTGTGTAGAAAACAGTGCATATTGTGCAAAATACACAGTTTTCTGTCCAAAGATGTTTTTTTTTGGGGGGGGGGGAAACAAGGGGTGGGTTTTTTGTTTGTTTGTTTATTTATTTGTTTGTTTTTGCACAAATGAATTTTATTGTGAAGGGAGCTAGGGATATAAGGAGTACTCACAAATGTTCTCGTTCTCAATAAAAAAGATTGGTTGGCATCCTGTCCAGTTGTTATGAGATCATAAGAGTGATTTATAATCTTGTAACTGCTGGGGATTCATGTTTATGGGCATTAAGAATGAAACATGGCCTTTGAACCTCAGCTTTTCAGATTTTCAACAGGTTTTCCAAGATGCTGCACACTGGAGTGCCAAGGAATGTCAAAGTGTCTCTCCAGCTGCCTGTTGTGGAAAGATGCTATGACCAGGAGAGTGAAGCAGGTGTCATTTTCCAGCACCCTGATTTGCAGTATACTAGAAACCTTTGGATTATGGTATTGCCAGGTTTGGAGGATGGCATTAGCAGCTGAGACTACAGTGATGGAGCTCGGTCATGATAATTATATCTGACAGTTCAGGATCTTGGTCATTGTCTTCCCATACTGAGGATGAATCTACACTACAGAAATAATACAGTTTGACATCACTTCAAGCATTGTAGCACCATCCTATAGAATCATGGGAGTTGTACTTTTACAAGGTCTTTAGCCTCCCCTGCCAAAGAATGTTGGTGCATTACACAACTACAAATCCCAGGATTCTGTAGGATGGAACCATGGCAGTTAAAGTGGTGTTAAACTGCATTATTTCTACAGTGTAGATGCACCCTGAGATATCCCATTAAGAAAAATAAGACATTCTTACTATAAAATTCATTTTTGCAAAAACCCCTTCCTTTTTGTGCAAAATATCTTTGGACAGAAAACCATGTATTTTGCACAATATGCATTGTTTTGCACATACACAAAATTTTTCACAAAAAAAGGTTTTCTGTGCTAATTACTTTTTCATAAGAAAGTCCCATAAATTTTCAAAAAAGCACAGAAACTCTCATAATCATGCTGGGGGGGGGGAGCTTTAGAAATTATTCATTCCAATATGTCAGTATAAAATAAGCAACATTTTACATCCCTAAAGGGAACACCTCAGTGTACTGTTTATCATCCATCACAAGAGACAGGACCCAAATTCTTCGAAATTCAAAGGAATCACAACCCTTGCCTGCTGGCCTGAACAATATAACAGCATATTTAGGAAACAGAGAGGCTTCAAGCATGCCAGTATTCAGGCAATATCAGATAGGAAAGTTTTCAAAAAGGTATTGGGAATGGGGAGAGAAGCGGAAGCCAAAGTCTTCAGAGCAAATACCAGCCTGGTCATGTTAAATGCAAAACAACTGGAGCAATTGCCATGTCAGACATATGGGGATGGCTACCAGCACTAGGCATTACCACAAAATTCTTTCTTACTTCCTACTCATAACATTTCTATTACAAACAATTTAAAAGAGTCAGTGCTATTTTAGGTCTTTATGGAAGGATCTTAAGAATTTGTCCACAGTCTACAATGTCAATGCATTCAAATTGTTCCTAGTTTCACAAACTGGCCAAATAATGCCTTCATTAGTCCTGCAATCATAATATTCTTGCTTGCTTCTCATTGAAGTTATACTAGTTACACATACATTCATGTTTAATAACATCAAAATGCCTCAAATCTGACATTAAGTTCATTTATATTACTACACTCAATTTTGCCTGCCACTCTAGCAGTAATACAAAGCTCTTGCTTCTATATTAAATTTTAACTTGCCTTTTTCCCATAAATTCCTGGTGGCCCTGGATCTCCTTTTGGACCTCTGTCACCCTTGACAGAAATAAATATACAAAGATCACTATGAATGTTGTATTTAAGAAAACAAATTGTGCAGTGAAAAATGTAACTGTTAACATATAACCAATGCATCTGGGGTGACAGTAGACGGAATAATTTATGGATCTCCCACAGGTATGGATGTGGAAAATGAATAATACTTTCTTCAATAAAAACACCTAAGGGTGCATCTACACTGCAGAATTAATGCAACTTGACACTGCTTTAACTGCCATGGCTCAATACAGTGAAATCCTGGGATTTGTAGTTTTGTGAGCTATTTAGCTTTCCCTGTCAGAGAGCTCTGATATCACACCAAACTACAAATCCCAGGATTCCACAGGTTGCAGCCATGACAGTTAAAGCAGTATCAAGCTGCATTAATTCTGTCATGTTGGCAGCTGCCTTAGAGCTAGGTGTACTATGCAAATTGGGGCACATTTTCACACATTCACATAGAGATGGTTAATTGTCTTCATTTTCCTGAGCAGATTTGAATCTATTTGCATCTATTCACCCTTGCTCTACTGAAAATGCTCAGCTGTCCAAGTGCAAAAGGTCTGCCACACATGTGATAATGCACATTTCTGTGGATTTCAGCATATACTCCAGTAAAAACCATGAAGCCTCCCCTTCATTCCACCACAACATTAGTCCTGCAATCATAATATTCTTGCACAGAATTTAAGGATGGGGGGGGGGGGCATAAAAAGGCCAAACTCCTGCATATCACATTCTATTTGACTGGAATGAGTATTTTAAACATGTAGACTATCCCTAAAACTGCTGCAAATAGTTGTTCACCTGCTACACCTTAGAATTCATAGCTGTCTTAATTTGAATTCAAGTGATTACCACACAGTTATGACAACCCTGGTACTTCCACTGAGTGAAAATCAGTTTACATAATGTTCTATATAAGGAGGCTAAAAAACATGTGTGTAGTAAGGCTCAGATGTATCACAATGCATAACTTCATTATTTTCATACAAGGCAAACTTGGGAATGACATTAGGCAATAAAACAAAGACTCATAGGAGATTATCAAATGGGGGGAAATTGGGGAACAAAAAGGCATACTCCCAGCAAAGTCGCGCGATCATGCTGAAGATTTTCAGATGACATTGTGTTTATCCAGGAATGCTCCAGCAACAAACCATTCCTGGGACTTCCTTGGGAATTGTTTGTTGCTGGAGCATTCCTGGATCTTCATGGGTTAAGTCCTGGATAAGCACGATGTATCTGAAAATCTTCAGTATGATTGCATGACTTTGCCAGGAGTATGCCTTTTAGTCCTGGCTCACCCCCCTCACCCCGGTCTGATAATCTCCATAGTCTTGTTCATGTCACCTGTATAATAGAAATAGAATAGACCAGTTTCTATTTTGGAGAGGAGTACACAGGAGAATACAGGTGACCATCTGTATCCATAGATCTTATATCCATGGATTCAATCATACACAGTTTGAAAATATTTTTAAAAGATATAAATTCCCAAAAGCAAAGCTTGATTTTACCATGTCATATAAGAGACACCATTTTGTGATGCCATTGTGTTTAATGGGACTGGAGCATCCACAGATTTTGGTATCTACAGTGGGCTGTGAAACCAAAACCTAGCAGATACCAAGAGCCCATTGTAGTCCACTTAGCATTGTATCACAGCCTCTTTTATGAAATATGGAGCTCACCTAATTTCAAAGAAAAGACAGCCATGCTGCACAAAACTGCCACCTTAGCAGGTACAGTTATCTTTTTATACCACTTGACAATGGCTGGCATCTTATTGAATTACAATGGCACACGAGGGTCCCTGGAGGTCCCTGCAAATGTCTGTCACTGTGTGTCCAGCTATACAACTATAGAAAACTGCTGCCCCCCCCCCCCCCACACACACACTCCAGTGACTAGGAAATGGCCACGTTTGTGAGGGAGGGCTGCAGCTAAGAAAAGCAAGATGGGTTGGACAGGAGATGTCTTGTAGCTGTGTCACTCAATGCAGAATTGCAACCACTATTTCAAAACGCTCTTGAAAATAGAAAGAAGTAACTGGGCTAGCTGAGATTACATCTAGAACTTTCATTCTGGATGGGGTACTAAGCACCATTTTTGCTCGTGAACAATCCCTTGATACTTCTTAACATCCTACCCATTGTTACAAGAAGCATTTGGTTTGAACCTTAGATGCTGGCATCCCATGTAATCCAGGGAAACCTGGAAGTCCACGTTCACCCTAAAAGAAACAAAAGAAAACCATGGGAAAGTACATAAGAAAACAAAATATGAGCAATTTGAAGACTTTACCTGTTGAGCAAAATGGAGTTCTATGCTCCCTGTGCCCAATATTAGGGGTAAAAAAAATGCTGTGGCTCTAGTGGCCAATTTTCTGTCCTTAAGATTCCCCAGGGGCCACACAGACTGTCAAAAATGCCAAAAAATGCACAAATAAAGCCAGAAGGAATTGAAAATATGTTAGGGGAAGCAAGATTCACTTGACTATAAGTCGATCTCATGTATAAATTGAGGGCATGGTTTAGAGTCAAAATTATGGATTTTGATATTATCCATGACTAAGTCAAGGATAAAACCTAGGGGCATGTAACAAAGGATCTAAAGGATGAGGCAAAGGAAAACAATGCCAAGGAACTTACAAAATTCCAGCAGGCATAACTCTTTGTGCTCAACCTAAAGTTTGGATGGATGAGAGAGCATAGGAGGTCAGTGCTTTTGGGAGAGATTACATTCTTGTCTTTTACCAAGGGATGGTTCCTCCTTCTTTTTCTAGTAAGAGTTATTTACATTGACCTGTGGATAAGTCGACTCAGGTTTCTGAGGTCAATTTTTTGACTAAAATTTCTAGACTTATACATGAGTATATACAGTACTCAAAAGATGAATTGTTGCTGCTGGATGCATTCCAGAGATGTAATTCATCTGGGAAAAGGAGCAGAAAAATGACAGTCCACGGACTCTGGAGATTTTGATGGCAACAAGTGTTTGGGTTGGGTGTACCCCAGGACCACACTTATCCCAACTCTAGCCTCATTCCTGCACGACATTAAACATCACATTCACCAATCCATACTCTCCTTAGCCTCTCAGTTGCATCAAAATTAAGGATCTCAAATCCTTTAATCTTGCTATGCCACAGATGTTACCATTGTCACTCAGTTTTAGGAACTGAGGAAGTGGCATACAGAATCAGATACAAAGTCCAGTGCTCTGGCTAAAAATTCAACATGGGCTCAGATATCTGCCAGACATGCCTCTCAGTAATAGCACTTTGAAGTCTGCCAAGAATGAGCTATCTGGAATGCACAGAGGCACAGTGGCCAAAACACTCCAGGATTCAGCTTGCTCTTTCTTTGCTGGCACCATCAATAGTCTCCCCTCAGAGATACAGCCACATCCAGTGTTCCTTATGGTCATATTGAAGAAAATGTATACAGTATAGGCACTATCCATTTACAATTGGTATATAGTACAAGCAATTGACAATTAAAAGAATCAAATTAGTATATATTTGTATGAAGTTGTCCACAGAGAAAGTTTATTGGTTAGCACTTTGTAGGACTTTGGCTTTCCTACTGTTCATCGTCATTGCCAGAGATTAAACTGTATATGAGTGTGTACATTAAACTGCTGATAATTTATTTCTAGGTTAATCTTACCTGTTTCTGCATGACAGATGAATTATATATTGCCACTACCTGAAGTGAAGCAGCCTTTAGAGCAGGGGTAGGCAACCTTTCCCCTTTAAGGGCCGAGGGACTTCAGCTCCCAGAAGCCTCAGCCACGTTGGCCAATAGTCCCATGTTGGCCAATAGCTCCTGGGATTCTGGGAGTTGAAGTCCCTCGGCCCTTAAAGGGGAAAGGTTGCCTACCCCTGCTTTAGAGAGCTGAATTGGCACCATCAAAGATAACTATAAGTCAGTGTCTGGGCAATAAATTTCAATACCACTTGCCATGGTTTTATTCCCATCCTTTGAAAAACATTGCAAAAGGAGTCCCTAAATCCACTACTATTAAGGTTGAACAACCATCATACATTTTCGTTTGACTGTAAAGTTATGACACCTTTCAAAATGCCTAAAACTAGCATTTTACTTCACCACCATAATTGCAGGGAACAGTGTGAGCACAGAGCTTTCACCTCCAAAGCATAAGATCTGGCTTCAAGTTTATCCTCAGACATGAATTTGTCTAGTTATGGCAAAGCTTTCCCTCCCTTCACAGGGAATGAAGAATTTAGGCATCTATTCAGAAAGTTTGCTGCACAACTTGTAAAGCTCATGGAGGGATTCTTGTGAACACGGATTTTCAGTTCATTCACTATAAGTATTGGTGACATTTCTGGATTCCCCATTTCCCTATACTTGTGGAGCTGCTTTTGAAATTACAGAGAATAGAAAATTGTGCACTCACTGAGATCTCTCTGTACACACTGAGGAGTACACTGGAATTTGGATCAATGAGAAAGACTTCTAAATGTTTTGGAAATGTTAAGAATGTTGTACAAAAGGATGATTAGTAAAAGGATGCTGTGCCACCCAAAAGTATGCTATGTCACATGAATAACACATTTCAGAAATGTTGAATTTGCCCTCCCACTAGACATAATAATAATAATAATAATAATAATAATAATAATAATTATTTATACCCCGCCCCTTTGAGATCAATCAGGGCGGCTCACAATAAAATACAGTCCAATAGTAAAAACAAGTTACATCCCACCCACCCCTTAAAATGTTATTAAATCTATTACAAATTAAAAATAGACAAAGTTAAAGTTAAAATGGATAATGATAATAGAGAACAACCATTGCTGCTGCTGCTGTTGTTGTGTGTCTTCAAGTCATTTACAACTTATGGCAACCCTGAGGCAAATCTATCATGGGGTTTTCTTGGCAATATTTGCCACTGGCTTCCTCTAAGGATGAGAGAGTGTGACTTCCCCAGGTCACCCAGTGAATTTTCATTGCTGAGCAAGTATATGAATCCTGATCTTTCTGGTCCAACTCAAACCACTATACAACGTTGGCTCCTAATTACGATAATATACTCTGTGTGACTTGGCCAACAATAGATTCCCATGACCAAGTAGGGATTTGAACCCTAGTCTCCAGAGTCATCGGACGTTTTCACACGGGGCTTTTGGAGGACGCTAGCCGACCTCCATCCGGCCCCACTCCGGCTCCATTTCCGGCGTGTTCACACACGCGCGGCGGCAAACCCCGCCCCTTCCAGTGCCATCCCTGCGTCCGTCCGGCTTCTTGCTCTGTGTGTTCAGACGCACGGAGCCGTAAGTCCGGCCTCACTCCGGCCAAAAGACCTGTAACTCCGGCTTCTGCGGCTTAAAGGTAATTCCGGGTGCCAAAAGGAATTAGCCTGCCGGCGGCGGAGCCATTCCGGAATCGGCGGCACAACCCGTTCCGGAATGGCTCCACCCGGCTTTAGGGAGGGTAGTGTGAAAACGTCCTAAGTCCAACACTCAAACCACTACTGGCTACTGGGCACAACTTTGTTATCAGAGGAATCTGCAAAACAACAAATGAGATATGCAGATACTCATGCAGGAGAAGCTGGTTAGATTGAGCCTCCCCAAGATAGAAACTCTCCAGCTCTGAACCACAGGGAACAGCCATATGATTTTTCATTGCCTAATTCCTGTGAAGGGGAATAGGGACCCAGGCAATCCCCTCAAATAGTGCTGGTTACCATTCT
Source organism: Phrynosoma blainvillii (assembly GCA_026167975.1). Classification (NCBI taxonomy): domain Eukaryota; kingdom Metazoa; phylum Chordata; class Lepidosauria; order Squamata; family Phrynosomatidae; genus Phrynosoma; species Phrynosoma blainvillii. The sequence goes on from JANUYF010000001.1 coordinate 171,793,606, forward strand.
TGATGTGGGGTTCAAAAATGAATCAAGAAACCAACTCCCTTTACTTCTCAAGTCAGATGGCTCTGAGTTGTAGGCAAGGCTGCTTCACCTTTCAATGCATCTGGGAGAATCTCCTAGATACAAATTAGTTAACCAAGGCCTCATTCCCACTATGATTTGAAGCAATTTGCTGATCGCTTTATATGTCCCTTATTCACAGTGAAAACGGATACAGATGTGACTGCAGTCGTTCTGACTTGCTTTGAAGTAAGACAAATGCAAAAAAGTGCTCTTTTTAAAGAGTAGTTTTTTGGTGGTTCTTTCGAAAAGAATTGATTAGCAAGTGGGTTCAGCAAGTGGGAACAACGGACCTGAATTGCATTGCACTGGCAGAGGGTGGAATCTCGCCCCTGGTTTTTGGGAAAACTGCCATTCCCCCCCCCCCCCTCCTTTCCCAGGACCCATCCTATATTCTAACTTTCTGTTCAGGCGGAATTACAAAATGTCCTCCATTCTGAGCATGACTAGGAAGTATGAATTTATATGCTGTGTTTTCAGCTTTTGGATGTGTGTGTGTGTGTGTGTGTGTGTGTGATGTCCCCCATTTTTGCTGGCAAGTCCTCCGTTTGGTGGTGCCTTGCCCTCCTTTGCAGTGAGGGCATCAGTCCACCTTGGCCCTGGTTCACTTCAGGGGTCCCTTCCCCACCTGTAGAAAAGACAAGGCCCAGTGCAGCCCCACCAAGGCTGGCCCCTTGGAGAGGAGGAGGCTATTTGGAGGTTGCCAGCCAGGGCTTGAATGGCGGTGGCAGAGGCAAGAAGAGGCAACCCTCAACCCAGACCCATCAAACCCCTGAGGAGGCCCGGCCAGCAAAGGACCCAGGGTTCAAATCCCCGCTTAGCTAGGGAAACCCCCTCTGTGAGCTCAGGGTTCCTATAGAATCCAATGTCACACTCCTAATAGCCACTTACCCGTGAGTAAGTGCCATTGCAATAGGGGGATTTACATCTGAGTAGAGAGCCAGGCTGGTGTAGTGCCTTGAGTGTTGGACTAGGACTCTGAGACAAGGGTTTGTATCCACACTGAGCCATAGAAACCCACTGGGTGACCTTGGGCAAGTCCCACTCTTTCAGTCTCAGAGGAGGGCAATGGCAAACCCACCTCTGAAGAAACTGGCCAAGAAAACTCCATGATAGGGTTGCCTTAGGGTCATCCTCCTTTCCCAGGACCCATCCTACATGCCAACCTTCTGTCCAGAAGGAATACTAAAACGTTCTCCATTCTGAGCATGACTAGGAAGCATTAATTTATATGCATGTTTTTAGCATGTGTGTGTGTGTGTATGTGATGTCCCCCATTTTTGGTGGCAGGTCTTCCATTTGAGTTGAAGGTTTGACTGGGAAAAGAAACCCACTATTCTCTCTCTCTCTCTCTCTCTATCTGTTGTCTCTCCTCTCTCTTTCTTTCCCCGTTCCTCTGCCCCTCTGCCCCTCCCTCCATCCGTCCCTCCATCAGTGGTTCCTCAGTGGCCCAAATCCCTTGCCATTGGGATCCTAGTGACTTCATGCAATGCCAGTCTTAAATGTGAGCACAAGGGCTCTGGCGCTAAAAGCACTCATATATAAATGTCAATTCATGCTTCTTAGTCCTGCTCCAAATGGAGGACCCTTTGTAATTCCTCCTGTACAGAAGGTGCAAATGGAGGATGTGCCCTGGGAAAGGAGGACGACCTCTGGTCACCCTGACTTGGAGTCATTTCCTGTCTTTCTGTTTAAACAATGGTTGTGAGAGTGGGGGAAAACACCGACAGGTGTATAGAGGAGATGGAGCCCCAAACTTTTTAACTTGGGTCCAACCTTGTAACCAGGGTGATCCAATGTTCTCACTGCCAAGGAGGACAAGGCTCCCCCTTCTCTGGATATGCCTTGTTCTTCCTCTTCTTAAGAGTGGCTAGGCGGCAGTGGCAGAAGTGAAGGAAGAAGAGGAGGACTGAGATCTCCTGCCGCTGCTCCTGTTGCCACAGGACCTGCTCCCACTGCCCACCAAGGAGGAAGAGAGGTGCAGCACTGTCCCCTCCCAGGCACCCATGAGAGCCGCAGAGATCTCCTCCTCCCCACCGATGATGCAGTTTGATTGACAGGGGAGCAAATCAAGTGGGAACAACAATCATGTCAAAAAGAGACACGAATTCATGGAATAATGAAATACGCTTCTATAGTGGGAGCTACACATCGGCCTGAACTGATTCAGAGACCCAGTGTCACTGCGACTCACAAAGTGATTTAAATGCAACTATCTCTTTCAATATGCTTAAACATCTAATATCCAAATAAATATTTGCGGCAAAGAAAGAAACAAAGAAATAATGGGCATCTTGCACAATGGTAGAAGATGGCCCTATTTTGAAAACATGGGAAATCGTTTTTAGAATTGAAAAGCAAATAAAACAGTAAGAAGTCTTGATAGGAACCATTGTTATCTATATAAAGTATCTATATACGCACGCACACACTAACCAGAAAAAATCAATTTCAGCCAAAATAACTTTTCAAGTACAGTCGTCCCTCCCTATTTGTGGGGGATCCATTCCAGACCCCTCCCCTCATGAACGAGAAATATTGCAGATATTCAAGTTCCATTTTGTCCCTCCTGGAAATTCAAAACCACAAATGGCAAGTCCATGAATGAGTGTATTTGTTTGTCAGTGCTTTGTAGATAACAGGAACTGCAGTTATTAAAGGTCTTACCTTTGCCCCATCTGACCCAGGTTCACCCTTAATGCCAGGAAGCCCACGTGGTCCCTAATAAAGAATCAGTATTTATTAGAATTTTTATTGAGGAGTGGGATTGAATGCAACAAGAAAAACAGCAAGAACTCAGAAGCATAGTGGTAGTCTCCTCTACAGCATTCTCCTATACAGGGATGAATAGCCAAGTGGAGTGAGCACATCTTACTTACTGAAGTGGGCCTCTCACATAGATTGGTTAGTGCCAAACAAGCATAGATCAAGTTATTAAAAATTTTGGTTGGTTCACACTTATCTCTTGAAATAGAAATGCTTTTGACTATCCCTGGGAAGAAAATAGTTTTTTCCTCCATGGTCAGCCAGGCTGAAGCCCCTTCCTTCCATTTGTTTTCCAGCATGCACATCTCATGAAAGCTTTGAGAGCTAACGGAAGGCCTATATAAGATTTTATCAGGAGCAGAAACCTTTGTTTTCATTCTGGGGAAAGGAAGTGTGCTGTCCACCCAAAGAACTGCTAGCCTGCAGGGCAACAACTTGCTGCCTTTTAGAAACCATGTCAACTATGCATGGTTTTCAGTATCCATAAACTGACAGGCAAGTGAGCTTTCTTTGCCTTTGCCATTTATATTCTGCATGTACACACTAGCCTTGCATAATCAATAAGTTGTATTATTATTCTCTTACATGTTTGACGATCTTACATATTAAACTAGTTTGACTGGGATCTGAGTGGATCAGGCCTTCAGGATTATTAAAACTCTTTTATGTTTTTTTCTCATTTATACTTGAGATAATCACTGCAGAAGGAGTTCCTTAAGTTTAAAAAGGTAAGTGAACTTACTTGAATCCCTGGGGTCCCTGGAATACCTGGAGTTCCTGCTACTCCTTGATAGCCCTAAGAAGAAAAATCCAAACATTATCCCAAAGTATACAAAAATTATGCATTCGTAGCTCAGTCCTAATGTATGGATGCACCTGGATCAAGTGACCAGGACTGGACCTAGCAAACTGTTTAAGTAGAACAATCCAAACTATGATGTAATGCCAGTATCATCAGTAGAGACTCCAAAATAAGTTTTTGAAGGATCAGTCTATAAGTCATAAAATAGGTTCATGAGATATTTATGCAAGTACATTTTAATTATGGATTGTATTCATATGGTTCCTTATTACAAAGATAACCAACACAGTGTGCAGCAAAACTAAACCAGAAAGTAACACAAAGAAAAGTAATTAAAGTGTTAAAAACTATAAACAATAAAACTATTTTATAGTGGTTTTCTTTCTACGCATTCAATCAAATAAGTTCTATCAACTGACTTAAATTCAGTTTAGCAGCTCTGAGTGACCAAATGAAACCTAAACCAAATGGAAGCTCCCATACAGACACAGCTGTTCAATTTATTCATTTGAATGATTCATCTGTCAGTTTATGTATTTTTCTTCAAAGATTGTTTAGATGCCTTAAAGGCCCAAAATAAATAAATGTTTGTGTGCTTCTATTGTTTTTTAATAACTTGTTTTCCCCCTTATACTGCTGTGTAATACTAATAGGAGGCTTCACACAATGACCTATATTATGTGACATTCATGTACTCTGGCTTTCAAAATGTGACCATTTTATATTATAGTGGTAATAGGGAAACTGCAGCCTGATTTCCTCAGGGAGCATGTACTGCTTTCCCCTTACCACTGCAGTCTATTCGGTAACTGGGACTGAATTGTGTCAGCAGCCAGATTTCTCATCACAGACCAAATCTATTATTAGAAATGGCTTATAGTTTATTTTTACTCATATCATGATTGGCACAGAAAACATTTTCCCAATCCATACCAACCTCAACTTTATAAGAGTTGTTAGGAATGTACAAATCATCATTATTTTTATTTTAAACAGAACTGAGGAAGAAACCATGTTGACAGAAAGAGCCCATGTCTTTCATAGGAATGTAAAAAATTTGGCATCCCAAATCTGAGCCCAGCAGTCTATTTGCTGATCTACTACACCAGGTTGTCAGTATCCACTGGGATTTGGTTTCAGAACCCCCCCCCCCCCCCATGTATACCAAAATCCATGGATACTGAAGTCCCATAGTATACAATGGTGCAGTAAAATGGTGTCCCTTATATAAAATGGCAAAATCAAGGTCTCTGAGCAACCCAAAAACCAAACCTTGATTTTACTATTTTATAAAAGGGTCACCAATTTCCTACGCCACTATATATGATGGAAATTAAGCACCCACAGATTTTGGTATCAAGAGAGAGTTCTCAAACCAAACCCCAGTGGATAATAAAGGCCCATTCTATTATATATGCAAGCACCACCTTCTCACATATATTAGCCCTGACACAAGAAACAAAAATGCAGGCTTCCATGACAGTGAGACTGTAAAGCTGCTCCTGTTTTAAAGAACTATCCATGCTGCTGAACCATATCCCCCTGGCATGTTCAGCACCTTAGATACCTCTTTTAATATTCAAATTAAACCTGGAGCAGATTTACCAGTCTACAGATAAGGGAGTCACCAGTCACTGCTGTATTCAAGGGCCCTTTCACACAACACAAGTATAGCATAATCATTCCACTTTAATGGCCTTGGTTCCATCAATTGGAATCATGGGATTTTCAGTTTAAGGAGCGGGTGTTCTCTAGTGTCTCTGACCAAACCACAAGTCTCAGGATGCAGTTAAACTGGAATCATGGTGCTACCTTATTCTAGTGAGAAAGGACCCCAAGAAATAGATGAGCAAACAGACTCCAGTAGCCTGCAGGAAGAAAGCAGGTCCACTTACCCACCACAAGAATAATGCCTGTAATATTTATTAGAAAAAATATTGGCAACTACTACCAGTACTAAATTCATAGAAAACACAAAGGGCTCTCATTCTCTAAATGAACTCCTTGACTGCAAGATTTGCAGATGGTCATTCAAGCTCTGTTATGTATCAGAGTCACTGGCAACACACAGGACATAAATGTGAGACACACTATTCTTCTGTATTAAAGATCTGGATCTATTATTACCCACAATTCCATATATACATGATGTTTAGCATGGATTAGCATCTCCACTCTGGTGGAATGGGGAGGAGGTTACTATGACCTAGTTCTAAAGAGGTGAAGTGGTTTGATAACGGTGTCTTTAGAAAAAGACATGTGGTGACACTGTTCAGTGCAGGTAAAGAGTAAGTGGATCTTAAGAATGGTGCTTTTAATGTCTACTTAAGACAGGAAATTACATGTTTTCTAGGACAGTATCTTCTTGGGTTTGGGATCACTAATACAATCCCAAGGCACAGCCCATAGTGTAGTAGAAAGATAGGAAGATAGTCATATCAGTGAAAAAAATATTTTCACTCATTATAAAAAGAAAATATATTGATTTTAAAAACCCTTAGCCTTTTTCTTTAAAATGCTGTTAGCGTATCTGGCTTTTGTGCAGAGTACATTGTGTAAGAAAGATTCATCTTTAGGTCAAGAACAATAAGAAAAGCACAAAACTTCTGGACAGAAAATCAGTAATAATATCTTGCAGCTTTTTTGTTAAAGGAAATGTTGGCACAACCAGAAAAAAGTACTTTATTAGGTGAGACATTTGATATTGTTTTAAGAATGTCAAGAACAATAATCCACATTTAGAGTTTGCATCTGGATATTTCAGTAAAACCACTTCTGCCAGGTCATTTTTAAGTTGCAAACCATTTAACTGGACATTCAGAAGGAAGAATATATATATAAATCCATTCCATATTGGTGCACATCTCTTTAGGAGATTGAATTCTTCATATTTTTAAATACACCTCAGTTTGGAAATCTTATTTCACAGCAAAAAAATCAGGAATTATATTGTTTCACCTATATTTCCAATGCAGATGGGGGAGGGGAGAAGAGGAGGCAAAAATGAATAAAAAGTGCACTGCCTTCTTTTTGTTTCAATGGCCATATCACACTGTTTGTTTGTCATACTTAAGTAGAATGTGGAATAGGAAAGAACCTTTAAGAATTTATAACAAAGAATTTGAGCATAACAAATACTGAATTCCCATTTATACTGATATGTCTAGCATCTGTTTCTACTGATGTTACTTTACCAATACATAAATTTACTTGTTTATTTAAAATATTTATATGCTGCCTTTTAATAAAAGTCTTCCAAGACACATGCTCAATAAAAAGCATCCAATTGCTTCTGCTTAAAAGAATGTCTAACTTCAATTATTTTACAGACAACACTTCAAAGAAAAGTAGCCAAAACTGATAAAATGTAAGGAAATTCCTATCTAGATTTCATGTTTTTTTAAAATAAAATAAAATAAAATAAGGTAAATGCAGTTGTACAGCTGGGGGAACAGAGTGGACCAGAAATATAGTGCTGGAGGAAGAGTCAACTCTTTTCCTTGTACCATATGCTAAATTCAGAATGACCCTAGACCTGCCATTTATCCTGCATGTGATGACATACAGATACTCATATCACAAAATAACAAAATATCTTAAAATAACTTAAAATAACAGAATTATGACATCTGATGGAATAGGGATAAATATGATGTTACATGTGTGGATGTCTACTCCTGGGATGGGATTTTTACCTGTTTTCCCAAGCAGTCCCCCTAAACTATACTGGACAGTCCTCCACTCATTCAGGGAAGACATGATGACACACAGGGTGGCTGCAGAAGAAAGTGGGAATAGCAGCATCCATTCTGCTGGTGGAATGACACCAATGAATACATTCCCAGTACAATATTTATGTCACTAGCTTTTATGGATCACAGGCCTGAAACACACAGGAAAAATAAAGTGGCTTCTAGCCACTTTAGGGGCATAGTGTTTATGTGATGCATGCCCCCTAAGTGGTTGAAAGCTACTCCAAGGCCATGCTAAGAGGGGGGGGGAGGTAAAAAGGTAAAGGTATTTCCTGTTGACAAGGTTGTCATGTCATGTCCGACATGACAAAGAGCCAGCGTTGTCAGAGACTACCCTGTGATCATGTGGCCAGTGTGATTGCACAGAACACTGCTTACCTTCCCACCAAAGTGGTACCTATTTATCTACTTTCATTTGCATGCTTTTGAACTGCTAGGTTGTCAAAAACTGGGACTAGTGACAGGAGCTCACCCCATAATGCAGCACCCGGGCCTCGAACTGCCAACCTGTCGATCTTGCAGTCAACAGATTCAGTATCTTAACCACTTGAGCCACTGCATCTCTAAGGGGGGGGGGGGAAACAACCCCAAACGGAGTGGATATAATTGAATAAAGATTTTGAATAAAGATATAATCCGCTCCTGCTATTCTTTTATTCTTTAGTTGCAATATATACAAAACTATATACACTCACCACCAATGACAACCCACACCACAACCCACATGCTGTGGTCTCGGTTTTTTATAGACACTTGCCATGCGGCCTCTAAATCCAGCCTCTTCCTGTGACTTCTTCCTGTGTCGTTTGAATTGTTGTCCCCCAAACATGATGACATAATGTGTTTACATGTTCTCTGGCACATCTCTGACCTTGGACACTGCTAAGATGTTTTGAATCCCAGCTGCAAACAACTTTCCCAGCTAGCAAGCTTTAAAGTGACCTGTAGTACCCTTTGTCACTTTCCCACATCTGGACATTTAAACTCAGGTTACAAATCCCAACAAAATTTCTGCTAACTGCATCCATGATAATCCAGTTTACATGTTCTTGTTGGTATATATTTATGCCTGTAGAAAGTGAGATCTGTATGCATGAAAGGAAAATGGTTGTAATTCAATGGAATATTCCATCTTTTTAAAGCTTTATTTGAAAGGGGCTGTGTTTTTTACTAGAATTGCCCACACAGCACATTCATCAGGAAAGGGATCTAGCATCACACAAGGTCTGAGCATGGGTTTTTTATTACTACATTTTTATCCACTTTATGTGAACTTTAGTTAAAGCAAAACTCAGAGGAATAATTATTTCTATAGCTCAATTCTTAACCCAAAGAAAAAAATACTAACAACAATACTTGGAAGCCAATTCCACTAAGTTCAAAGTGTGCTCCAGACTACAGACTTCAACCCATGACTCATAGGATCACTGAGTTCAAGGTGGTTAAGAGTGTTTAGGATTGCAGCCTAAAGAATGACTCATAGGAGAATCCAGCTTTTAAAATGCACTGAAATCACTCAATAAATTCTACCCATGTTTATGGGAGAGAAACAAGTCCTGATAAGTTTGTTGGAACTTCTTTCCTCATTAAAATGTATAAAACTGCAGTCTAATATATATATATATATATATATATATATATATATATATATAGGGTGCAAAGGCAGAGGGTTTCCATGGTAAAGTGGGAAAATAAATCCTAATCTCCAGAGTTGTAGTTCAGTGCTCTAACACTGTGATATTACTATTCTGATATTTGTTGTTGTTAACTACCCTTGATTCACGGCAGCCCTATGGATGAGACATCTCCAAGACCCTCTGTCCTCCACTGCTCTGCTTAATTCCTGCAAACTCATACTCATGGCCTGCTTAATAGAGTCCATCCACCTAACATGTGGCTTTCCTCTCTTCCTACTTCCCTCCACCTTCCCCAGCATTATTGTCTTTTCCAATGAGTCCTCCCTTCTCATGATGTGTCCGAAGTATGACAGCCTCAATTTGGTTATCTTGATTTCCAGGGAGTTTCTGGATTGATCTGCTCTAGGACCCATTTGTTTGTCATTTTGGCTATCCATGGGATTCTCAGCACTCTTCTCCAGCACCACATCTCAAAGGAATGGATTTTGTTCCTATCATCTTTCTCATCTGTCCAGCTCTCACATCCATACATGGTAATAGAGAATACAATGACTTGTATGGTTCTAACTTTTGTGCTGAGTTGTAGTATATCTTCACATTTTAGAATCTTTTCTAGTTCTTTCATAGCCACCCTCCCCATTGTTAATCTTCTTCTGATTTCCTGGCTGCAGTCCCCATTTCTATCAATGTTCGATCCCACGTATGAGAATTCTTTTTACTATTTCTATTTCTTCATTGTCTATGTTGAACTTGTGAAGGTCCTCTGTAGTCATTATTTTTGTTTTCTTTATGTTCAACATTAAGCCTGCCTTTGCATGTGTGGTTGGAGTCTATCTTGCAGAATTTTGAGCAAATTTTTGCTTCAATTGGAGATCAGTGCTATGGTCCTATAGTTGCTGCAGTATTTGGTATCTCCTTTTTTGTGGATAGGGATGTATATTGACCACTTCCAATCTGTTGGCCAGCATTTTGTTTTCCATATCTGTTGACATATGTTGGTCAGCACTAGAGTTGATTTTTTCAGTGTGGATTGCAGCAGTTCAATTGGAATATCATCTGTTCCTGGCGATTTGTTTTTCACTATTTCTCTTATTGCAGTTTCCACCTCGCTTTTTAGAATTTGGGGGTTCTTCTTCATATGGCTCTTTGCTCCATGTCTCCTTCATTTTGTCATCTCTTTTGTATAATTCTTCTGTGTATTGCATCCAGCATCTTTTTATTCCTTTTTGGTCTTGAATTCTGATATTATTTGTAAGTTATCTTGGTATGATCCTTAAAGACAACATACAAAGAGATGTGGAAGAGGAAGAGGAAGAAGAAGTTGTTGTTCTAAAAGGTGATGCAGATATCTTGTGCATGGATTTGCACAGGGGGCTAAACAATCAATACTAGGGTGTTTCTGGATCATCTTTATTTCTTCCTCTATAGAAACCTTTGCACAAACTTTGTGCCACTACAAATTACATGACCTTAACATAAAGTTTCTGAAATGTGGCTTTTCTTTTTCCAGTAAAAACTGGGGGGAAAAGACATTGAAATCTAGCTACTGTGATCAAATGCCAAAACAACTATTCATCTAAATGTCAAATATAACTATTAATCTAAACCTGAAATCAAATTCGGAACAGTAACTCTGTTCTGTGATAAATAGCTGTAAATCTCACTAAAGCAATGTAACTTGTAACTATCTAGCATGAATGTTTTCAGTGAGAAATGTAGTGCTATGCAATGAATTCAATTTGGCTTACTCCTAAGTTAAGTATTGAAGAGGATTTCTGCCTTAATCATATTAACTTTAATCTAGTTGGTTTTTTTGTGGGGTTTTTTTAAACTGTTCACAGTTTCTAAACTCCCCTGCTCATTTTATAAAGTCCACATGTAAAATATCTTTTCCATAGTCAGGAAAATGTTCAGCTTGGTAAATTGTGACTCATCTGAGGAAAATACACACAAGTGCCAAATTGTAATAGTACAAAATTGATTTATTTTTCCTTCATGGTTCATTATGCAGATATTTATATCATTACTAGGGAGATAGGTCTAAATCTAGAATAAAAACCTACCGTGAAGACACGAATCTCAGCTTTTAAAAATATCAGAAATGTAATGTCTTACTTTGCACCGACAGCAAAAGTAAGTGTATATGTGTATCTTCACATTGTGTGTGTATGTATCTTCACGTTGCCTGCTGACTTATGGCAACCTTATGAATTTCATAGGTTTTCTTAGGTAAGAAGCACTCAGATCTAATTTACGGCCCTATTCAGCCATAAAACTTATTAGATGACCTTCAGACAGGATATAAATGGAGAGGAGAAGCATATATGTCACTTTGAACAACTTGGAGAAAAATTGGGATACAAATGTAATGAACAAAGAAACCTATCAATACCTTTATTTGTTTAGGGGGGGGGGACGGGGTCTGTTTATATTGTATGTTTTATTGTGAACTGTATGTTTTAACTGTAAGCCGCCCGGATTGGATTACCAATGGACGGGATACAAATAAATTTTATTTATTATTATTATTATTATTATTATTATTTTATTCATTCATTCATTCATTCATTTTTAGTGCATAACAATTTATTAAACAATTTATTAAAAATGCCTGCATCAGAGTATCACATTGATTCTCTTTGTTGGATAAATAATGAGAAATTTCTGAGAGGTATAAAAAGTCTGCTATCACAATGAAGAGGGCAACTGTACAAACAGACCAGTTGGAAGAAGCCTGATATTGTTCCACTGTTACTTCCTGACAAAGTAAGCCAACTGGTGCAGAGATCAGACAATGGTGATTGCCAGAGGGGGAAAACTTCATAAAATAGACTGGCTGTCCCACTGGTTCCCTGCAGCTGTAACCATGGCTCAGACTGGGATGTGTTCCCTCTCCCTTTGATAACTGTCGTGGCCATAAACATAGTTTTATATTAATTTTTTTTTATACTGCTGTGGTGCTGACCGTAATTAACCCTACTCAAGCATTCCACTCCTATCCTGGGCCTGCAAACCTGCTTCAAACTTTGCTTTCATGCTCAGATTAAGAACTTTTCTTAGCATTAACAATCATTAGTAGTGGATCACATAATGACACTTAATCAGGGTTGCAGTTGAAGAAAGAAGTGAAATTTTGCCCCACAAAGAGAGGCAGGGAGAAATGGATAAGCCCACAGCTCACACCAGATGATTAAAGTTACTCTTGCACTGAGCCTACAAAATAAGAATACAACAAATAAATTCATAACCTATTAATAGATTAGTTGTGTATATGACAATCAACCTAACTTTATAGCATAAGGCAGCAATAAGTATGTCAAACAAATTCTCTTAGGGAAAGAATAAATAAAATGTGCTCAGTCTTCTCCTCTGTTATTAAGGTATGCTAGCTTTCATGACAAGACAAATGCTTACTGGATTTTGGATATGGGCAGACCAGCCACATCTCAGTGGCAAAGGGCATGCTTTTTGGGCACAAATTCCCAGGTTCAATCCCTGACAATTCCAGATGAGGCTACAAAAATCCCCCATCTGATAAGCCAAAGTAGTGCAGACAAGGGAAACTTGGAGGCCAATTTTCTTCCACTGGGGACCCCCAGTCCTGGGTATTTATAGTCTGCCAAACAAAACAAATCAAACCACAAACCCCAGAGGTATACAGAGACCTATATCTGAATCTGGAGAACTTTTTTATTTTTAATTCCTGTGAGTCCCAAACGGGAAGTGGACAAAAGAAAACAATCTTAGGGAAATGGTGAGTTTGGCAGCTGCAAAAGCAGCCTGAGGGGTACATGCAGCCCCAGGTCCATGCTTTTTCCACTGTTTGTAAAAATTACTGAGTTAGATCCTATAAAGGGATGTGTAATCAGTACAAATAGCTAGCACATGTAGAGGTAAAGTCAGGAAGGCCAAAGCACAGAATGAGCTCAGGCTTACTAGAGGGGTTAAGAACAATAAAAAGGGCTTTTTTGGGGTATGTCCATAGCAAAAGAAAGAAGAAAGAAATGGTAGGACCACTGTGCAGAGAAGATGGAGAAATTCTAACAGGGACAGAGAAAAAGCAGAACTACTCAACACCTTCTTTGCCTCAGTCTTCTCACAAAAGGAAAAGGGTGTTCAACCTGAGGAAAACGGAGCAGAGGACACAATAGGGGAAATGCAGCACAGAATAAGTAAAGATGAAGTACAGGAATACCTGGTCAACCTAAGTGAATTTAAGTCTCCAGGACCAGATGAACTACATCCAAGGATATTAAAAGAATTGCCAAATGTAATCTCAGAGCCACTGGCAATAATCTTTGAGAACTCCTGGAGAACAGGAGAAGTCCCAGAAGACTGGAGGAGGGCAAACATTGTCCACATCTTCAAAAGGGGGGGGGGGGAGAGGATCCCAACAACTATCACCCAGTTAGTCTGACATCAATACCGGGAAAGATTCTAGAACAGTTCATTAAACAGAGAGTCTGTGAACATTTGGAAGGGAATGCCATAATCACTAAAAGTGAACATGAGTTTCTCAAAAACAAATCATGACGGACTAATCTGATCTCTTTTTTTGATAAAAATTACCAGCTTCCTAGATGAAGGGAATGTGGTAGACATAGCATATCTTGATTTCAGTAAGCTTTTGACAAGGTCCCCCATGATATTCTTGCAAACAAGATAGGAAAATGTGGGCTAGACAATACAACTGTTAGGTGGATTAGTAACTGGTTGACTGACCGAACCCAAAGAGTGCTCAGCAATGGCTCCTCTTCATCCTGGAGAGAAGTGACCAGTGGGGTGCCACAGGGTTCTGTCCTGGACCCAATGCTATTCAACATCTTTATCAATGATTTGGATGAAGGAATAGGGGGCATGCTTTTCAAATTTTCAGATGACACCAAATTAGGAGGAATAGCTAATACCCCAGAGGACAGGATGAAAATTCAAAATGACCTTAATAAATAGATTAGAAAGCTGGGCCAAAGCTAACAAAATGAATTTCAACATGGAGAAATGTAAGGTATTGCACTTAGGGCAAAAAAAATGAAATGCATAGATATAAGATGGGGACACCTGGCTTAACAAGATTATGTGTGAAAGGAGTCCTAGTAGACCACAAGTTGAACATGAGTCAACAATATGATGCAAAAAAGCCAATGCAATTTTAGACTGCAGTAATAGAAGTATAGTATTTAGATCAAGGGAAGTAATAGTGCCACTGTACTCTGCTTTGGTCAGGCCCCACGTGGAATACTGTGTCCAGTTCTGGGCACCACAATTCAAAAAGGATGTTGAAAATTTGGAGCGTGTCCAGAGGAGGGTGACTAAAATGGTGATGGGTCTGGAAACCATGCCCTATGAGGAACGACTTAGGGAACTGGGTATGTTTAGCCTGGAGAAGAGACAGATAAGAGGTGATACAAGAGGTGTTTATATATTTGGAGGGATGTCATATTGAGGAGGAAGCTAGCTTGTTTTCTGCTGCTTCAGCAAATAGGACTCAAAACAACGGATGCAAGCTACAGGAAAAGAGATTCCACCTCAACATTAGGAGGAACTTCCTGACAATGAGAGACGTTCGAGAGTGGAACAGACTCCCTCGGAGTGTGGTGGAGTCACCTTCTTTGGAGGTCTTTAAGCAGAGGCTGGATGGCCATCTGCCGAGGATGCTTTGATTTTGAGTTCCTGCATGGCAGGAGGTTGGACTGGATGGCCTTTGTGGTCTCTTCCAACTCTATGATTTTATGTATGATCTCACACATGTGCTAAGAAAACATGCCTAGTAATAATCTATACATGTGCGGGGGGTTACATGTGCTCAGGAGCCTCAACTGGGAAAGGCTAGAAAAGTTTGACTTTATGGACTACAACTCTCAGAAACCAATGGCCAAGTTGAATAGAGATTCTGGGAGTTGTAGGCCAAAAACGGTCAATTTCCCAAAATCTGCTCAATTGTACAGTACTCCTAGCTGGACAACAGTACCTGTGGCATGCAATTACGGTGCCTATAGCTGTACTGTTCAAGTGAGGTCCAATAAAAGCTTTAAACTATTTTTAAAAAAAATGATCACTGCTTCCACCCACTATTAGTTCTCTTTGAACATCACTCCAAAATGTCTTATTCATATTCTTGGACACTCCCACAATTCAATCTTTAGTACGTGGAAATGTGTATTTTTGGTACTATCTTCATAGTATTACTGTGTCAGCATCCAAAGGGAACCACCACAGTAATTTCAACCATCTGTTATGCCTCAGAACATGGCCAAAATGTAGCTAAGCAACCTAAATAAGAAATCTGGACATTGTATAGTAAATGACATGCAGCTCTCTAAATATTTGGCAATATTCTTAGGATTTATACAATTCCCTGCAAACATTTATCTAAGACTTTCCATACAAAGCATATACAGAACTCAAACATACTATCCGCACAACCAAAATGTAAGATTCTTACCAGACCCAGATTATGAAATGCATAAAAGTCACAGACAGTGTACATTCTGAGCAAGAATGCCTCACCTTAAGTGGGATGAACAGTAATGCTAACCATGTTGTTTAACTTGCAATTACTTTTTTAAAAAGAGTTCTGGAAACATTTGAAAGGCTCTGGAGAATCAAAACCAAATTCTCTAAATACATTATAATTGAAGTTAAAAGGAGTAGAATGGATTCGGGGGGACGGGGACGGGGACGACTGAACTTTCTGCAAGTTTCCACTTTTTTTAGTTTCCTGCAACTTTAATTACCTAGAAAATTATAACCTTTAGAACTTCTTTTCTCTCATCTCCACGCATTGCAAATGATTCCTCTACTAATGATAACCACCCATCCCATTCATATTTTTGCCAGAACTAAAAGAAACAAGATGTGACCTTGTACTCCCACTGCCCCAACTTGGCATGATAAAATTACATACTGTTTTATCCTACGGAGCAAATGATAAGACTAGCAAGCTAGTGATTATCTGATTTCCTTTTTTAGCATTATATTTGCACATATAAGGCTCCAAACTAAAAAAAAAAAAAGTGGAACAAAAAAGGGGGGGAATTTCCCTCTCTTATGTAAACACTGGCTAACCTGTGTAATGGGAAATTAAGCAAGGTACAAGACACTTAACGGAGCTCTCCTTGGAGAATTTGGGACCACAGAACAGCAGAGACAGCTGCTACAGCATAAGTGGAGGAAGACTTACAGTAAGTTTAATCATAAATGGGTGGATTCTCGTTTTATTTAGGACAGGGCTGGAGAACAGGCATCTCCAATGTTGTTGGACTATAACTATCAACAGTCTCAGCCCACATACTCAACAGCTGAGAATGATAGGAATTGTACTCTAACTATAGACCATCTGGAGGGCCACGTGTTCCCCAGTCATTTTAGTGGTGTATTTTAGCCAACAGCTTAAGCTAAAGAGGTGGTCAGTGGTAGTCTGTGACCAGTTTACAAGGGTTTGTGATGAAAATAAAAATGCATTCACTCCCAGCTGTACCACACATTGATACCAAAATAACATTTAAATGGACTTATGAGTTCCACTTTCATGTTGATCTCCAGAATCACTAAATATTTAGAACTAGTTGGCTCAGTGGTGCATCTTCACTTACAGTGGGTCTCAAAATCTAGAAGGGTAGTGCAGAGATTACAATTTCAGTAAAGTACATATTTAAGGAAAAGGGCATCATTGGGATATTCTTTCTATGGCATATATTTTAATACAAGGTATAAATTTTGTCAATTCTGATTGTTAAGAAAATGAAACCAGGGTGAATCCAACAGAACTATTTGACAGTTATTACTTGTCCTTTCACATAATTTTAATTTCATTTGCAATAAGATTACTATAGATGACTAAGTTTTTAGTACTCACAGGCTTACCATCTGGACCAGGTTCTCCAGGATAGCCATGATTCCCAGGTTGTCCAGGATCTCCCTAGGGTGAAGTCATAGGTGTTAGCACAAAAGATAGTTATGTAGGGATGAGCAATGTAATGTTGCAATTTCTTTTTACCCAGCTTCTAACAGTTTTGCTTCTATTCAGAGTTCCATCCTGGAGCCTGACACTGATATTCAGGATCATCAGGGATGGGGGTGGGGGAGGTATCAGATGAGGAAAAAGAAATGGAAAAGCAATACTCTTTTTTTCTCTTCTACACTCCCGATACCTCCTCTAACTGTCATTAAAATTGGCTAAAAGTACAGTTTCAAGGCTGCTTTATTGCTACAGTGTGTGTGTGTGTGTGTGTGCGTGATGCATAACCACTGGAAAGAGACTGATGAAGGAAGGACAGAAGGAAGGTGCCCTTTTTCCTTTGTTCCTTCCATGAATAATCTCATATAGTGCAGCTAGATTCACTTTTTTACTTTGTTTACCCTTCTCCTTATGAAACAAACTCTAACATAAAATACATGTCAATCATTTGTGCTTCATCGGTGATTCAAGCAGCAATACAGTGAGGATGGGGCCATTCCAGGTGCTGAGTGGGCCAGCTTTAGCAACTGAGCCTTTCTCTGCCCCTCAGCAACCAAGGCTGCTCAAGGCCAGCTTGGGATATATATATAATTGACAAGATATGTGATCCATTGGTTTTGAGCTGCAGTCTGCCCATAATTGCAAGTAGTTGCAAATATGATGGATCTCGCATATTCTGTCATATAGCGCCCATAGGTCACACCACAAGCACAAGGCAGCGTTGAGAGGGAGGGGATGGCTGATTTCCCAAGAACTGAGGAGGGATGATAAACACCCTCTGCCACTTGTCCCTCCCCTGCAGTATGATGCAATTCAGATCCATCGGTCCCAGTTGTTGAACATGCTTCAGAATCTATTCTTTTCAAAAGAACCACCAAAAAAAAAAAACCTAGTGTCAGGAAACAGTGGGTTTTTGTGTTTGCCTCACTTCATTGCGACTGAAACTGAGCTCAACAAGATCGGAACCGGTTTCAAGTGGGAATGACGGTCATATAACCTGATCAGCAATTCACTTTAAATCATAGTGGGAATGAGGCATTGGAGGAGCAGAGAAGGGGGTGTTGGACTAACAGATTGCATGTGTCAGTCAGTCTTCTAGATATCCATAAGCTATCTTGCCACACTCAGACATGGCACAAGATGCTATCCTACTGATGTAAGATTCAGCTGAAAACCAGTCAGTTATTAGAAGTGGAATTGGTGGGAGTAGGTGCACCTTGTCCTTTTCCTGAAGCAGCAAACCATTTAGAGCCAATCCTGCACTTCAGGAAATTACACTTTCACAGCTTTAAACCTTTGGAGGTAAACCCAGAGACATTTTATGTAAGAGCTAGTCCTTACAATCAAATCCTTAATCTCTCACTAGGGTACCTTCTCAGTAACTGTTATTACTGTTTTCACTAAATATGGCTGTATGCTTTTATAATATGCACAACTAAATAAAAATATTTTGAATGGATGACATTGCTAAGTATATGCTGGTTGACTGGAGGCTCAGAAGGTTGGTTAACTTGAGATCTTTGCCTTGGGGAGCATATGAGGGTGTTACAACTTTGCGCATTATAAATGAACTCAATACTCACTTTGGGTCCTGGTGGTCCTTGTTTCCCTGGAGGACAAATACAAGGAGGTGGTGTGGATCCTACATCGCTAGGTCCATTCATGCACTAGCAAAAACAAAACTTATTTTCAAACATAGATACAAAAATAATATTACATTTATTAATGACCTACTCAGCAAGATTCTTCACCAGGCCACAGCCAAGTTTGTCGATTTTTTCTTTACAATCTAGCTAAAATTAGACCTTTTCTTTAAGTGTCTACTGCTAAGATTTTGGTTCATGCCCTGGTTATTTCTCGCCTTGTACTACTGCAACCTTCTGTTGACAGGGCTTCCTCTGTCCCACTTCAGTTCTCTGATTCCCATTCAACACCATGCTGCTAGGATCATCTTTTCCACTCACTGTTATGACCATATCACCCCTATGTTGTCATCTCTTCATTGGCTCCCCATTCCTTTTAGGATTAATTATATGCTTCTTCTTTTAACCTTTAAAGCCCTACATGGTTTGCCCGCCCCCCGCCCCATTTGTCAGCTCTCATTTCCTCCTACCATCCTGCTCATGCTCTACATTTCAGCATCTGAGGGCTCTTGATCCAGCCAAGGGCCTCCTCTTCCCTGACTCAGATTCGCCCCTTCTCCCTCACTCCTGGAATCTCCTTCCCAAACATTTGCAGACTATTACTTCCTTAGTAAATTGTAAGTCCTAACTAAAGATGATTTTGTTTAGAGAAGTATTTCAGCTTACAGTCTGATTTTTAACAGTTAGACTCAGTGGGTATTAAGTGGGTATTGCTTTTATAGTCTATTGTTTTAGAGTTATTTAATGATAAGTTGTTTATTTTACAATTTTTGCTGTTTTCTGATTTTAGATTATACGCCATAGGCAGGTTTTAACTGTATCTTGTTTTGATTCTTATGTAAAGCACTATGCAAAACTTACAGCACTATATAAATAAATTTTAATAATAATCTTGAAAATCCCACAGCAGTCAAAAAGTGGTCATGACTGTGATATCACAAACCCAACACATTAATGAAATAAGATGGTTCCATTTTCAAGTTGAATATATATGTCCTAACTCAGTAGTTACCACAGTGTATTCCATGATAAATTAAAGAATCTGAATGTCTAAGATTCCTTTGAGACTACATACCCATCCACAGAAGAGGCTACTTACAGTCTCTGCATAATTACATGTCTTTTGCATTGTTACAATCAGCTATTTGGAGCTAGAGGAGGATGATTCTACCTGTACTTATGAAATTGGATCCTGCAGAACAAGTAGAGGAAATTGTTCCATTTGCTGCCCAGATTTGCAGGCCTGAGGACTCTACCAAACAACCACCCCCCACACACTTTTTTATGCTTGAAAAGGAGAATTGGAAGAAACGTGAAATATAAATCCCATACATAAATAACTGAATAAAGTATGCTTTCCTGTCAAAAGATCCAATACTTGGCATTTTCAGATAATAATAAAAAGATCAGGTAGCAGTATGATTGGAAAGACATCTGTAAGAGCTCCTGGGAGCGGCCTCTGGTCAGATTAGGCCAGCAATGGAAAACACGTGGTTCTCCAGATGCTATCTCTCTCTCAATCTCTGGCTACACTGATTAGGACTAATAGAAGTTACAATTCAACAGCATCTCTGAAAGGCCATACACCCTCTACCCTGGATCGGAGTTGGAAATATTAGGCTAGAAGGACAATTGTCTGACATGATGGAAGGCAGTTTCCTGTATTCTTATGAAACACAAAATTATCTTCACTCAGAGTAGCCAAGCCAAGATGGTGACTCACACAGAAAAATAGAAGATGGGCTCTTCTAAGGATAGATTTTATGTACTCTTGAAAACTTTTCTTGTCTAGCAGTAAACTCAGAATTTTTTAAAATCACAAAAATGCCTTCAGCAATATCTGTTTATTCAGAACCATTATATTGTTTGTACTAACTTCAGCCCTGGGTGAAATTAAAATCTTTGAACGAAACATGTTTTTATGTCAAATCATCAGTTGGAAGGTAATAAGTCTCCAACTTTTGAAACACAAGAAATGAGTCACTAAAGGTTTTCTCTAGAGGGGGAAATAATTTCTTCATAAAGAAACATGAAAGATATTTCCAGTGAATTGTGCCTATATTTTCCATCCAATTAAGACAATTTACACAACTTCATTTCAGTATGAGATCTCAATGTCACTACCAATATAAACCTATTTTAATTCTAAGGGGAGTATAATTAACATACCTAATTTATTCCAACAGTAAACAACTAAAAAAAAAGCTTTCACAGTATTAGTCACTTTAAAAAGAAAAGAATTTTTAACTTCAGAGTCAGGAAAACAACCTGCCAGCACAGCAAAAATGCTCTGGCAAAAGACCCTACCCCAAACAAATAGCCTTCTCACCTGATAGAACAATGGTGAATTCACTATAAACATTAAAACACTACCTTAATGTCAGTATGAACAGGCAAGATTTTTGCCTACCTCACCATTCTGGAATGAAAAAAAAACAAACATTTTAGAAAGGTCATCAAATGTGCATTAAAACCATAAACAAATACAAAAATCTATATTGTTGGAAGCTATGACACACAGACATATAACACCTATTCCTGCACCATTTAATCACCCTAAGTCAATGTTATTAATTTGTGGTTCATGTTTTGCTGGAATTACTTGGAACATATATCCAAAGAGAATTCTCTAACAACTCTCCTTGCTAGCCAAGGGGTGACTTAATACATCTGGAGAAAAATCCATTCCTGGCATGCATTGTAATTGATAGCAAAATAATTTTTCAAATTTCCTAGATGATTTCTTATCCTAACACAACTGTAGAAAAAATGTTGTTTAAAAAGAAAAGAAGGGCTTTATAGGACATATCACCTCTCCACTACTAAATTTTATTTTGAAATATCCCAAAATCCTCATAGAGTTCCCCCGTCATACTCACAACGCCAGGTATCTCACAGGCTGTTTCTCGGTTGTTTTGTTCAGGGTCACAGTAGATCCTTAGCTTTTGGACATCAAACTGAAATGCAGATATGATAAATCTCATTAGATAATTTCTATCAGTCTTTAATTATAGTGCTTTCATATGAAGAGAAAGATGTCCTGTTATTGATAACAATGTCAGAATCCTGGTAAGACAAAGAAATAACATGGTTTGATGCTGGTGAGAAACAAGCCAGGGAGGCACAAGCCAGAGTTCTATGCCTGGATGTCACAGTAAGCAAACCATGGACCGAAAGTCCATGGTTTGTTTAGCCACTCCTACATATAGCAAAAGCAATCAGGCAGCAATTACCCTGAACACATACTGCCTTGCTCACAATAAGCCAAAATTTGAAAGCACTTCTAATATTTGTCTGAAAAGTAGGTTGCAATTTTAGTAAGAAATAAATTAATTCAAGTATTGCAAAGACCATGAAAACAGAGGAAAAACTAATTAAGATGACTCTGGAAACACATTCATCTGGCAGGGCAGTTACAGACTTTTTGTTAACTTCTTTTAGCACTCTTCCATATTTTTATCCTACTTTTATCCGTCTTGAGGGGGCTTGTAAAAACAATTCCTGGAGCTAACAGATTAGGTCTGAAATTAACAGTTTTCTATATCATTTTCTATATTACTAATCTAAGAAATAACACAGTAAGAATCATTATAACAAGCCATGCTGGCTAATTTTCCAGTTCAATGGGAGAAGATACACCTAGGCTCCTCCTTCCATGTAATGCGTAGCTATTCAATTCTCAGACAATTATTGCTAGGCTATGGTGATCTGATGAATTAAAAACAGCCATCCAAGTTCTTATGCACATCCCTGCTCCCTCAGATTGTTTAAATGAGGTGTCCCAAGAACAAAACGTAGGGCTTTCCTCATGCAAAATCTATGCTCTCCTACTGAACTATGGCGCTCCTATAATATTAAAATTTCAAGGATACACATGGTGCCTTAATCATGATCTGACTTTGTTGACTGCAGTGTGAATACTGTATTTGCATTCCCCCCACCCTGACCTATTATCTATCTAGTATTTTCTATTACAAAATGTATATTGTAAGTTTGTACACCTCTGCAAGATTGGGCAGTAGTGGCTAAGCCAATGGACATCATGTCTATTAATGTTTCTCAAGATTTTGTGCTCCAGGTGGTCCCAAGTGAATCAGTCATGTTTTTCTTTGCTAACATTGGTTTACAGCATGGTTATGTAAATTGAAAACATTTTTTAAAAAAAATTAAAAACTAGAAATAATATCTGTAATCACTTGGAACATCTTATACTATATAATCCATTCCTCCATTGCTAAGGAATGATTTGTACAGTACACACTATGCTTATCTCTATGGCAAAATGAAAATGGCTGAAAGTGCTGAGTGTTCCTCAAAGAAATATATAAAACACAAAAACAACAGTTTACACATTTGTTTTGGCAGTTTGCAACACATCTAAAATTACATCTTTTGGGTACAATGTCAGCAGAACATAAGACAGAGAAGAGCACCAAAGCTCACACACTGTGTTCTCAGTACTACCACAAAGGCCAATGATTAAAAAGTAGAACAGCTGCTTTACAATCCTGATATTCCCGTTCTACAAATAATACACACCAATTATTCCATTTTACAAAAGCTTTACAGAAAATTATTCCAATTGTATTTGGAAAAACTGGCTCAAATCAGACTTTATGATAAATCATAATGTGTGGTAACCACCCTTAAGCTTCCAAATATCCAATAGAAAAAGGTGACTGCAGCAACTGGGCAGCTTTGAAAGCAAGCTCCCGCTGCAATCCCAAATAGACCACTAGCAAGGAGTGGATTTTTGTCACTCTTTTGCTGGCAGATTCGAGCCACCTTAGGTGGTCTTGGAGGAGCTTCCAGCCAGGTCGGCAGTGTGCATCATCTGCATGCCATGTCCCCAAAGCAGCTAGAAGCCCCACCTTTTGGCCTGTCTGTTTTAGACCTGAGTTGGTCAATTGAAAGCCCTTTCTGCTAAGGCAAAGCCACCACTGGTAGATGATGGTGGTGGTGGTGGTAATGATGATATAATATAGTGGATAACAAGCAAATTGGGAATTACATTTTGGGACTTGTTCCAAGGAAATCATGCTCAGAATCAGGCTATCAACCTCAGGTTGGGTAGGTGTCGCTGTCTTTTGCAAGGGAAGCATTCTGAACAGCACCATACCTGTACAGTCTCGTCCTTCCCAGAATATTTTCCTATTTGAGTTACTCCACTAATATAGATCCCTAAAACAGGATGCAATGGCTTCACTTCTGTTTCTTGGTCATCTATGTACAATGTTACATCTGCTTCTGTTACTAAGAGACGAATTTGATGCCAGCCTTCATCAAACAACATCTGAGGGGAAATGAAAAATTACTGTAAACATTTACACATATAAGTAATATTTATGTCGCTAAACCGAAAGACATTAAACTAACTGATCTCAAATATACTTGCTGCTATCAATCTAAATTAATATTACAACCAGTAAGATGCATTATCTATTACAACAAGTTAAATAAATTATTAAATAAAATTATTTTAGACCATTATCTCAGACGAATCCAAAAAACTGGGAACAAAGGGATTTCCCACCTGCGTAATTATTGCCTGTAAACTATAAACCCACCAAGTTTGAATTCTACAATTTGTGGATATCTGGAAGAAAGTTAATACTAAGGTATTATGAGGGCCTCAAGCCAGGCTTTAGTTGTTATTACAATATATCCACTGAATGAATTGCTGCATGATAAGCCTATACTTGAGACCCAGCACGGTGTAACGAATCTTGCCAAGAAAACCCTATGAAACGATTTAGAATCATAGAATCATAGAATCATAGAGTTGGAAGAGACCACAAGGGCCATCCAGTTGAACCCCCTGCCAAGCAGGAACTCCCAATCAAAGCATCCCCGAGAGATGGCCATCCAGCCTCTGCTTAAAGACCTCCAAGGAAGGAGACTCCACCACTCTCTGAGGGAGTGTGTTCCACTGTCGAACAGCCCTTACTGTCAGGAAGTTCCCCCTAAAGTTGAGGTGCCTGCTTTGAAGGCACAAAGCAACAACAAAGCCTGTACTTATGCAAATCACATTGATTCAATGACTCTACTCTTGTTGGGAGTAACAATGGGGTTGCTATGTTATAAAGCCATTGTTTGTTTGTTTGTTTTGGTAGTTATATCTCATTTTTTAGGCTAAAGGAATGCTCAAGCAGCACAGAATTTAAAAAAAATTAAAATGGAAAAAGCAAGCAGAAAATACATTTCTGAGTAAAGTACTAGTAAGCCAGAATATGACAGCCTAAATTGATACCACTTTGCAAATTGCAGAAGTGCTGTCTGAGGAAGAAGCACAGATACTACTAAAATCACATCATTCTGTCTTAGGACTTTATGCCTTTCAAAGGAAAATATACAAAATTTTACATGGCATGCCATTCAAAATTGACATGCACCATGAGGATTTTGTAGTCATATATCCTCAAGAATGTACTCAAAGACTAAAGGTAAATCACTGATGATCCTTAGTTATAACCACAAGAGTGAAGCACTCTCTCTGTGCCAAAATGCACAATATAGTTATAAATATTTCAACCCACGAGTGAAGTGGAAGTGGAACCATTGTCATGAAACTCACTGGATAACTATGGGCCATTTGCTCTCTCTCTCATCATAATCAAACTCACATGATGGCTAAGGGGCAAAGCAGATGGGTGGCTTGAAGGCAAACCAGATGGTGCAGCCAGAGGTATAATACGAAAGTAGCAGAAGGTGCAGACCAGGGCAACCAGATGGTCCACTCTGAAAGTGGGCCACTGCCTTGGTCCCAAATGGGCTGCTGGCAAGGAGAAGACTTTTGACGCTCCTTTTCCCATGGCTTCAGGCTGCCTTTGGCAGCCTTGGAGCAGCTTCCATCCACACTGAGTGCAAGTGTCATCTGCACGCCACACACCCCAAAGCAGCCGGAAGCTGCACCTTTTGGCCCATCTGTTTCGGGTTCATGATGATGAAGTAGGGAAGAAGAGGGCCATGAGGTCACCAAGGAACAAGTAAGATATCATGTAAATAATGAAGAAGGGCCTCGGCAGACGACTAATAGGGTCGTCTTGGAGGCAGGGAAGAGGAGGGGCAGCCGCACGAGCGGCGCCCCTTCCTCCTCCCTAGGTTGCCCTCGGAGCTGCCAGCCCTCCGCACGGCCGGCGCGCCGAGGGCAACCTCCCGCTGCAGCGTCCGCACACGCTGCGGCGGAAAAGTCAGGGAAAGTGCGCCCTATGCTTTTGGGGCGCACTTTCCCTGACTTCTGAAAGGAGCGCTGATTTAGCGCTCCTTTCAGAGGCGGCAACGGTGCGCTGCGGTGTGGCTGCGTCACTCCGGCGGCACACCGTCCGGCGGCGCCCCCGACGCCATCGTCTGCTTCCCCCCTAAAAGAGTGTGGTTTGAATGTTGGGCTAGGACTCTGGGAGACCAGGGTTTGAATCCCCACTCAGCCATAGCAGTCTACCTTGTGACCTTGCACAAATAGCATTTTTTCATTATAAAAGGGAAGCAATAGCAAACATCATTTAATGATATCTTGTCAAGGAAACCTTATAAGAGAGAAAGCATGGTGTGGTAGTTTGAGACCCAGAGGAAGGCAATGGCAAACCTCTTCTGAAGAAATCTTGACAAGAAAATCCTAAAATATGGTTGTATATTAGAGTTGACTTGAAGGGCTGTAACAACAAAACAAATTGTAATAAATAAATGTTCATTACCTTTACACGGGGTGCAGTAAAAGTAACAACCTGAGAGTCATTTACTAAGCTTGTTGTTGTAAATGACAATGTTTTGTTTTCTCCATTTACAGTAACAGCTATCTGTGGCCTTCCATCCAGGCTCAGAATTCTCCACAAATCCCATGTTTTTCGGACTTTAAATCTCTGAGTGGATACAAACACATATGATGGAGGAAGGCCTTCTGGAAAGACATTCCTAGAAAATATTTTTTAAAAAACAATAAATGATAGCATTCTTCAAAAATTACAGAATAATTACTCAACACATTATAAGGAAAACAAGTTGCATTAGCAAGTGATACAAATCTTTAAAAGAAAGTACCTTGTCAATTCTGACAGATCAATGCGTGAAGTTATTTCATAAGCTTTTGCATTAGTAGATGGGATCTGAATTCTTTTTTTCACCTTTTTCTTCACACCTAGTCCTAAGAGAATATCAAATCCTTTTTCATCCCGAGATGCCACAGGAATTCTAGTTGGGCAAACTGATTCTGCAGAGCAACAACAACAAATTAAAAATGTAATTAATTGGTATAATATAAAAGTATAATATACAACTTGGAATCATATAGGACAATAACCTATATTACACTACCAGGTTAATTCCCAATTGATTACTCAGTGCATTATACATAATTCAGTTATTGGACTGCATGATCTGGCCGACCAATTTAAAGCATCTTTTGAAATATTTAAGGGGATTTCATTATTGATTTTAGCATGATATAAATGCCATTATTACCATTTGACAATAATGTTTCTAAATGAAATACCAACATTTTGCACTACCAATATCACTGACAGTGCCTGAATTTATTATGGAAACATGTTACAATGCTATGAAACATTTTCAAACCTGCAAACATCCCTGCATGCTGTTGGATAACTACTGGTGTGGACCTCTCTGTATAAGTGGGTGTGCTTATGTGTGTGTGCGTGTGTGGTAGACAGAGAAAGCCACTCATGTGGTGTGAAAGAATATTAATCAACACAATGCAACCATTTGTTTCTATAAAGTTCTATTTGTCCTGTTGTGGTTAGAAAATTACTGAATCTTTGGCTGTGGTACATAGAATTCTACCCAATTCAGTTTGTCCAAAAATGAAGGCTTTCCAAAGAGACATTCATATTAATCTGTTGTGTCAAAATCAGTGGGAAACTCCTGTCACACACCAAAGGATAACTAATTAATTATAGTTTTTTGTTTGTTTGTTTGTTTGTTTGTTTGTGATCTATAGTCTACTTCATTAGATTCATGGTGTTTAATCCAGTATTTCAGATACATGTTGTTGCAGGTAGAATGGTAAACAGTGAAGTTAGAAGCAAATTAGATGAAGTAAATAATGGCAGCAGGAATGACACTATTAACACAGGCCACTCACAAAACTGTTGCTGAGTTAACATGTAGCAATAGCTAACCCAGGTCCTCCTCTAAGTTGTAATGTTGGTACAGGTTAAAAAGCTCCATGTAATGTGCTTACCTCTTCCTGATCTGAAAGACATTCTGCATAGCTGTGAAGAGGCTTGCCAACCCACTGGTGTGTTTTACATATAATGCTAAACCATGTCTTAGTGTGAAAAGAACAAGCTGCTATGAGGTTGGAGCTCATGTATTCTGCATACCTTTTGCCTTCTTCATGTGCGCAGAAGGTGACTTAAACCTTCCACTTTCAGTTTTGAATTAACTGCAGTTTATTCAATAAGTCTGAACTCAAGAAACTGTGGTTTATTTTAATTAATTATTAATAAAGCAAGGAATGATACTTTGGGATATAATTTGAAACAACTGTTTATTGAAAACTGCAATTGGGAACTCTCAATCTCTTCCTCTTGTACAGAGACGAGAAAGGAGAACAAAAGACACTAGCCTAATACTTGCAACAGCTAGCTCCCATGACACTCCAGGCATGGGCAACTGTGACCTTCCAGATGTCGCTGGACTGCAATTCCCATCACCCCTAGCCAACACATCCAACAGTACAGGAGTATAGGAACTGAAGTTCAAAAAGACTGAAGTGTCATAGTTAGTTGTCCACCTCTGAATTAAGCCATGGTTTAGCTTTCTGTTGGATCCTGATCACTGTTTACGCATTAACTTTTCAGAAATCTTGGTCAACCAACAAGGGGTAGACCACTTGCCAGACAATGTGTTGCTCCTACCCCAAGAGACAAGTCTAAATCTCTGCACTGGTATTCCTCCAGTTGCATAAGATGAATCAAAAGAGTTCTAGAGAGACTACATTATGCAGAGCCTAATAAAATCTGGAGACAAGAAAACAACAATGGAGGAATGGAATCTTTTTTCATTAAACCAGTTGTGCTTTGCCTTCTTTACATCTACTGACACTGCTATGGATTTGAAAGTTTATTAATTCTAATGGGTATGTCATGCTTGTGAAAAAAATCAAAGTTTTCTGAATAGTATTTTTTAAACACACATACACACACAATGCAATATTAGTTTAGAATGTTAGAATGCAATTTAAGCTAGAATGTTAAAGGAAATTTTATAATACAAATGCCAACATTTCTTTTTCTTGACACAGACTATAACAAGCCCCTATTATTCAGACTTTTTAGGGGATGAAGAAAAAATTGTGAAACACAAGACGAAGAGGAGAAGCACATTTGTACCATTTGAGGATCCACATGGGACTTTTTGTGTGCCACAAAAAAAAATCATCATCATCATCATCATCATCATCCATTATTTACACTTAAAATGAGGTGCGTGAAGACTATCTCTTTTAAAGCCTCTGTCTAGAAAATAGGGTTCTCCTGTAGAATACATATGCCCGTAAATACCTTGTTTAAGCCTTTAAAATGCCAAAAATCTAACTGCAAATAACCTTCTTTCTTCCTTTCTCTCTCTCTTTTTTGTTTTTTTCATTTCTGCCACCAAATTTTGTTGACATGCTGTAGGAGTGGGGTAATGCCACAGTAGGTTCCAGGAGAAAAAAAGACCCTCAACCCACTGAAGTTACTCATCCCTTCTGTAAACTGAAACATATACTGAAAATATAGGAAGATTAACTGCTGGAGAACAATGGCAGTGGAAGCAGGAGAAAATGTTGTGGTCTTCCCTGAAAATTTCTACATTGCACAAACATAAAATACAAACATTAATAAGAACTTGTTGGCAATTCATCACAGTTCATCTTTTTATCATTATTTTCTCATTTCAGAACCAAACTGATAAACTTGGTTGTCTGACACTCATTCAAGGGAAGAGGCCCTCTCAGGCCTTTCCACTACCGTATTTGCTTCAGTGGATTGGTGAAGCCACTGCAAAGACCAAGGGAGGGTCAGTCAGATAAAGTTTCATATACTTAACAGCTAGTCTAGACTTGGGAAATGCCAGATGTGGTGATTACAAAGTCTGACTTGGCAGTGAGTTAAATTTCCTCACTTCTCATGCGAATACTTCTTTTTTTCATAATACAAAACCTGTGCTTCTTTTTATTGGACACACCAGTTCCTTGTTAAATTCTTATTTCTTCTTATTTAAGGTAGATAAAATTTCAAATGTCAGTTCACACATGAACTTGGGATCAACATGTATAAACAAAGGAGCAGTAGGCAAGCCCCTACATCTTCTGCTATCTGCAGTGAAAACTAGGACATCCTGGAAAAGACTCCTCTTTGAAACACTGTTTCTAGTTGACTGTTTCCAGTCTACAATAATGATAAACTAAAAAGATGAATGGCCTGAATTTGTACTAGGCAGGCCCAGTATATCCATAAAATACATGTGGCTGAAATAAGTGAAGCCAGCATATCACAATAGCACATCATACAGTAGGCTCTCTGTATCCACAGATTCAATCATCCATGACTTGAAAATATTGTTTTTTTAAAAAATTACAAAAAGCAAATCTTGATTTTGCCATTCTATATAAGGGACATCATTTTATTGCACCACTGTATATAATGGGACTTGATTTTGGTATTCATGGATTTTGGTATCCACAGTGGCTTCTGGAATTAAATCCCAGCAAATTTCAAGGGCCCACTGTACATCTATAAAGAAAAAAAAAGATTAATTGCCTTGCAAAGAGGCATTAATATTTACCTTCACAGAGTTTCTGTTTTATTACTTCTCTTATTCTGGATATTGCCATATAATCTTCAACATAGAACACATAAGTTGATGGAGGCTTGTTGGCAATTGCTCGCAGTTCATCTTCTTCGATTTCTGAACCAACCCCAATTGCAAACAGGGTGATCTTGTTTTTTCTTGCTTCAGCTGCCACATCTTTGACATCGTCTTGTGACTTACCATCAGTAAGAACAACAGCAATTTTTGTAAGGAATCTTGAGGATTTTGCAAATAGGTGGTCAAGAGCAAACTGAATTGCTTTCCCTGTTTGTGTATTTCCACCCAAGTACTGTATATATTCCATTCCTCTGACTAGGTTTTC
Source organism: Phrynosoma blainvillii (assembly GCA_026167975.1). Classification (NCBI taxonomy): domain Eukaryota; kingdom Metazoa; phylum Chordata; class Lepidosauria; order Squamata; family Phrynosomatidae; genus Phrynosoma; species Phrynosoma blainvillii. The sequence goes on from JANUYF010000001.1 coordinate 171,824,353, forward strand.
ATTGGAATCATGAGACCCAAGTGGAATTTCAAGTACAGGATAATCACTGTACTGAACTACTCCAACTTGAATAAACTTTGGTCCTATATCAAAGTTACTTGTAATGTTTACAAGCCATCTTTTGACAATTTCAAAGTTTTCAGGGCCAACACTGTAGGAGCCATCCAAGATGAAAACTAAATCTGTTGGGGCAGTACGGCAACCTTCAAAAAGAGAGGTGGAGAATTAAAAAATGTATGTTATTTTTATTTAAACCAAGTTCAGATGTCTGCAATAAAGATAGTCTCTTCAGGCCACTAGCATTCAAATATGATGAATTCTAAGAGGATTGAATGGCAATATAGAAATCTTTCAGAAAAACAATTTGTGGAGTCACTTCCATCCAAATACATGCTACATTAAGTGGTTATTTGTTCACAAGAAAATCAACCAACATTAAAGATACTGTAATCTGGGATGTAAAATCCATTGAAAATAGTCAGACTTACTTCTGAGTAAACATGCACAGGACTGCACCACACCTTTCTTTTAAACTAAAAGGACTTAAATTGGTCACAACTAACATGGATTTATTAATTTCAACAGGGCTTAAACACAACTATCTTTCTCTAGGTCGGAGTTTGTAACTAGGAGTTTGTATGTCGCTATTTTCAACCTTTCACCAAATGCCCACTTGGTGACCTTCACTTATGTGTACTGGAAAGCTAACTGACAAGTTTGGCAAGGAAGATCAAGAGGTAGAGAAATATTCAATATATATTAATTTATTATGTGCACATTTCCAATGTTCCAAGGAAAGTAACATGGAGCAGAAGGAGGAGGAGGAGCAGCAGCAGGAGGAGGAGGAGGAGCAGCAGCAGCAGCAGCTTTACAAACCTACTATTAATATTACAGTTTCTTCAGTGGTGCTGAATAAAAGAATGCACATAATTTCTTGAGAAGCTAAGACCTTCTGGTTCCTAAAACAGCCTGCCTCCATTTCAAACAATACATATGTGAATAGCATCATCCAAAGCTTGCTCTATATTCCACCACCTAATGCGATTCGGTCAATGGGAACACACGACTACAACAGGGTAATGGTCTTCTTTGTGGAAGTACCTTACATGTAGGATAACATTGGCTCTTTCTTTATTTTCCTTCTGACCATCAGTGAAGATTTTTTTGTTTGGCTTAGCATTCCATGATGGTTAGTAAGACTTAATTGCTCATCTCAGTCCTATGTTAGCTGCTGCTTTGATTTTTTTTTTTAAAAAAAAGTGTGGGTTTGTGGGGGTTTTTGGTTTGGATGCATTTTAAATTTTATATTATACACCATTCCAAGAGTCTTTGATTGAATGGCAGTATAGAAATCTTTCAGATAATCAATTTGTGGAATCACTTCCAATCAGATGCATGCTAGATTAAGTGGTCATTTGTTCACTTTTTTGCTAAATCTTTATTATCTTCCTTTGTTAATATGTAATTTGTTGCATACCTTTAGAAAATACCCGAAATGGTTTGTATTAATAAGACTGTTTGAGAAATGAGGACTATAGGGGGGCAGTGATGTAGCAAAATACATAATTTTTCCACAGTATAGAGAGAATGGTTTAAACAATTTAAAATCCAGGTTTGTGGTTATGACAATTCACCAGAGTGAAACCACAAGCTTTAAAATACTCTCAGGAAGTGGTCACATCTAACCACATTTACTTGTTTCTAACCACATAGCACATAACCATGTACCAAAGTATACCAGATTAATATACTGCATCCTCAAATGGTCTTCTTTTATGTACTGTACCTCGGTCCATTGAAGGTCCTCCTATCTGCCCAATGAATGGTGAATTGTTTGCTTACATCTAATAAGTTAACAGAAATTGCCTGTTTCTGAGTACCACAAATTGCCTGTGCCCCAGAGTACTTCACATGCATAGGAATGCTATTTTTCTTCTATGGGCCAACAATTTCTCTAGCTTATTTCAAGAGCTGCAAGACTATAACCAATGTGTAACAAGAGTTGCTAGATGAAACCAAGGAACCTAAAGAGCTGATTTCAAATCACCAAGAAAAATGAATATAGCAAGAGTCCATTTTGAATTTTTTTTCTGGACATAGATGTAGAAAGACTAGGCTATTAGTGTGAACTCTGGGCTCCTATATCCCTACCCAACCCAGAAAGAATTGGTGTAAAATTGGCCAGTTTCTTCCAAAGAAAATATGAGGAGGAAGGCTGGCTATTTAAAGGCCATCCCACCTCCACAGGTCCGTTTGGGACCAGAAATATCCCTTTTTGAAAAACAGAAGTGGCTGTAAAACCTACCATGTTTTCTGACTAGATAGAAACTTTACATGATTTAGGAGCATATCTGAAAACACAGGGTTGCCAGTTCAAAATCATCCCAGGCCCTGAGATTTCTAGGTCAAAATCTGAGAGCTAGGTTGCATCCACACTGCAGAAATAATGGAATTTGGCACTGCTTTAACAGTCATGGCTCAATGCTATGGAAATCTGAGTTTTTTAGTTTGCTGTGGCACCAGAACTCTCTGACAGAGAAGGCTAGATATCTCACAAAATTACAATTCTCAGAAGTCCATAGCATTGAGCCATGGCAGTTAAAGTGGTGCCAAACTGTGTTATTTCTGCAGTGTGGTACAGCCCTAGTGACAGACCCAGGTGAGGTACTTAAGCATTATACATACATACCAACCACAGTTGCTCAGTCTGTGTTCAGACACACACACACACACACACACATACATACATATAGGACGTTATCACACGGGGCCTAAAGCAGAAAGAATCCACACCCAATCCCATCCTATTGCGTTTTTTTCCCCCGTGTGTTCACACGACGTCGCACAGAACCCCGTCCCAACCCCGTCCCAATGCGGCAACATCCCCATTCTTTTGAATGCCGGTTTCTTGGGGAATTACAATTGCGCGACCGGAATGATACCGCAATAATACTGCTTTCGCCATATGTCTGATCACGAGATACGTATCGTGGAGCCCAGGCCCCGCACAGGCTTCAGAAGGGGTGTGTGTGACAGCCAGCTGTCACACACACACACACACACACCCCTTCCCAACCCAAGCCGGGAAAGAGAGCTGCTCCAAGCAGAAGGACTCTCTTTCCCGGCTTGGGTTGGAGCGGCTCTTTTTCCCGGCTTGGGTTGGGAAGGGGTGTGTGTGCGTGTGTGACAGCCGGCTATCACACACACACACACACACACACACACACACCTTCCCAAGCCTGGAAGCCTGGTTGCTTTCCTTGGGATGAGGTTGCTTTCCTTGGGACGATCTCATCCCAAGGAAAGCAACCAGGCTTCCAGGCTTGGAAAGGGGTGTGTGTGTGTGTGACAGCCGCGGCAAGTGACAGCCATGGCTGTCCTGTTTCTGCGCATGTGCAAGAATATCCTTGCTGGGTTCTGGAGGGGATCTTCTCACTTGTGTGTGAACGGCAGATACAGTCCCCAGAAGCGCATCTATCACGGTATCATTAATTGCGTAATGAGGCTAGTTGCGTCTGATAGCCATTTCCGTCTTGTGGGGTCTATACCGGTATAGTTCTGGATTGATTCCATACCGCTTTCTTGCCACTTTGAGACCCGCGTGTGATAACGTCCATAGACACATATTTTCCTGTTTGGAAATTAAGGCAGAAACCTAAGCTAAAGGGGCTATTCTCAGATTAAGGTGAAATGAAAGGGATTGTTCCTTTTCGCTTACTTTGGAAGAAAGAATAAGGAACATTTAATGTATCTCACTTGCTTCTCACTAGAAAGTAGATGCAGAGCAGTAGGTGAGCCCCTTTATGCCATAATAACTGGAAAGGAAGGATGAAGCTAACTAAATAAATACATAGCCATCCTCCTCACTCAGCGTCTTTGCAAGTTGCACCAACATATCTATTAAGCCTAGCTGACTACTTTACAAGCACAAAACTCTCTCTTCTTGTTCTGAGCTGAGCTCAGGAAAACTGGTGAATCTGTCTCCCACCTGGGAAAACCCACAAAAACTTTAGACTCAGGACCAGGCACAGATCTGGCAATCTAAGCCCACATGCACTACAGAATTCTATCCATTTAGCGCAAAAGACAGACTTTAGTTTGGCTCTCGCCAAACATATCTAAAGAGCAAGCAAATAAGCAATCTTATCCATACGTGATGGTTGCAGTCCAATGCACATTATGAGGAGGGAAGCACATTCCATTGATCAAAATGGGAGATGGGGCCAAACTACACAAGACACAGGAGATCCATGACTGGCTTTCCAGAAAGTTTGTTTAAAAATTCAAAGCAGCTGCAGAACTGGGGAGGGCAAAATACATCTGGGAAGTAATGCTTAGGCTGGGGAGAGGTTAGCTTTCTTCCACACAATGTTTCCCCCATCCAGAATGTGTTTCCCGAGACTGATATTAATTCTGCTGTGGAATAACACAAGTACTCGTATTCTTTTGATCATTTTTCACTTACTAGTGAATCTGAATTCCACCATTTTTTATGGCTGACTTTAACCAGCCATGATTTTTTAAAACTCATTCTTGCCACATAGCTTCTACACAGCATCATTATATATAGCTTATTCTGAGACAAGCAAAGATGTGGTTGACAGCAGCACAGAGCATGGTTTATTTGATTATAATGGGGGATGGACCACTTCAGATTCATCTCCAAGTATGATGAATTGCAACCTGGTTTGTAGAGAGCATCTTGCATAGCTTCCTGGTTTAGACGCCAAGAATGGTGATTTAACAAACTTGAGTCCAATCTGCACTGCAGAAATCGTATCATTTGACATTGCTTTAATGGCCATGGCTCAGTCCCATGGAATTCTGGGATTTGTAGTTTTTGTGAGCTCCTTAGCCTTCTCTGTCACAGAGCTCTGTTGCCACAGGATTCCCTAGCACTGAACTATGGCAGTTAAAGCAGTGTCAAACTGCAGTATTTCTGCAGTGGAGATCAGACCTAGGAAGGCTCTATTAAGCCAGACACACAACAAGAAAAGGAAAAAATGAGAGTGGAAATCTGGCACACTCCTTATCCAAAAAACTAGTTTTTTGGAAGTGAATGTGATGTCAGAACTTGGCCAAAGTGTTAAGAAGCCATGAGAAAGCAATACTGCAGATGCAAGGAAAATTTGCAGTTTTGATGCAGATAGTGCCAAAGGAGGTAGGGAATAAAGGTAAATTAGCAGAGACCTCTTCTCTAGCTATAGGAAAAGTAATACACCTTCTTGTAGAGCAATTGAAGGAGGAACACTGTGTTCCCCCACTCCCAGGACTGTCTGAAGTTGTAACTTTTGAATTGCCATTTGTTGTTGTTAACTGCCCTCAAGTCAATCTCGACTCATGGTGGCCCTATGGATGAGACACCGCTCTGCTTAATTCCTATCACCCCATGCCCATGCCCTCCTTAATAGAGTCCATCCATCTGGCATATGGCCTTCCTCTCTTCCTACTTCCCTCCACTTTTCCCAGCATTATTTTTTTTCCAAAGAGTTCTCTCTTCTCATGATGTGTCCAAAGTATGACAGCCTCAGTTTGGCCATCTTGGCTTGCAAGGAGGTTTCCGGCTTGATCTGCTCTAGGACCCATTTGTTTGCCTTTTAGCTGTCTATGGGATCCTCAGCATTCTTCTCCAGCACCACATCTCAAATGCATTGATTTTCTTCCTATCATCTTTCTTAACTGTTCAGCTCTCACATCCATACATGCTAATAGGAAATACAATAGCTTGTATGATTTAAATACAATATTCTAAATCTAGCGCCCTAAAATGTATTTATAAGGTACATATATCCATGACAAAATATATCACCATTGTTTAACATATTTTAAATCAACCCTTTGCAATGCATATGATATCATATAGGAGGGGTAACAGAATCTTCTTTAGAAAAGCCTTCATTTTTCATTGATAAGCCATGGTTAGAAAATAATGTTGATGCTTACTTGATCTTATATCACCATCTTCAGCTGATACGCAATCATGCAACAACAACATTAAAACTGCTGAAAGAAATTTTATGTTCTTTGCCATCTATACAGTATTTCCAGCACTTCAAATCCTGAAATAAACTGGGGAAAAACGTAATTTGTTTTAATAAAATTGTATTAAATTCAGTTAAACATAAAACCATCAGAATTGTTAGGGCTTTCTAGAAAATTAGTCACTGTGTAACCTCAAGAGTCTTGCTTTCTGCATTACATGATTTTAATGATTTTGGTTGATACATGGCTATAAAGCTAAAATGTTTGTACATTTTACTAAAGGAGCATTATCATAAACTTGCAATAATCAGAGATAATAAGCTGGATGGGAAATTTCTTCATTTTTGACCTTACATTGTTAATTTGCAACCAGCAGGTACAGTACAAAGTTTGCCACAATAATAAAGGATCAGTCTACAAAATCCCATTTAGTTCAGCATGCACAAGTAGTTATGGGTACATGGAAATAACCATATAATTTCCCTGATTCTGTAGCAGTTTCCAAAAGTGGTAAATGACATGATGAAAGCAATACATGTCCAGCTCTTAGAGCATCACACAAACAGCACACAATAACAACAAACATGTTAAGCAGTCTTTTGCAGTTGCCCTAGAGCCTAACCAAATCTTTTGAAACTCAGCTGTTATAAAGAGATGATATTGATGGCACAGTACGAGAACAGAAAAAAATGTCACTGCACACAGTGTGAGTAGCAAACACTCACACACATCCAACTTACAGAACAAGATTTGTTAATCAGTACATTATTTCCAGACTATCTGCTGTGCTGGTTCCAATTATAACATGATAATCATACTAAATTGCAGCCTACAGTTAGGGTCAAGTAGTAGGAAATTGAATTAGTTTTTGAGCTGATCAGTGCCAGCTCCAAGTTTTCAGAGGCTCTCAGGCAAGACACCCTCAGTGAGCTGCTCTCTACTTGCACACAAATGGGTGGTAGGGGATGATTCCCTGTCTTGCCATCAGTTCTTGCTCTCTCACTCTTTCAGTGGCCAAAGGGATGTCAACACAGGCATCTTACTGATGCATGGGCTTTGGCACAGGATCAACAGTATTGATATCTGACTAAAACCCGCACCTAAACCCATACTTCAGCTCAGGTCTGAAGGTCTGAGGTCAACCAAGGCATTTGGATCAGAGTGCCCTAGTATGGATAGACAGCAATAATACTATTATAATTACAATACATGTACACAGATGTATCCCATCATCTTTATATCTCCTTTCCTATCCTCACCCCACACCAGTTTACAACGTAGGACAGTTTGCTCACGTTATGCTCTGAAATGAAACATCCCATGATGGTCAACTGAATTATTCTTTATTTCAGTTTATGAAATAGTTAAAGTAAGACTGCTCAAAGTGGTGATCCCTGGTCTGGTGCAGGTCCCTGGGCCATTGGCTGCCAGTTCCTGCCTAGTTTCCAGGAAAGAAATAAAAATTATACAGTCAGCCTTCAGTATCCACAGGGGATCCATTCTGGACCCTTCCCCCATGGATGCCAAAATCCATACTCACCTACTTCCCTGCAAGAGCTTTGGGGGCGCGGTGCTGACATTGGGGACAACACAAGCTTGCTGTCCATGGATAATCAAATCCATGGATGGCAAATCAATGGATACTGAGGGCCAACTATAGTACAATGGGAACAAATATGTTGCTAGTCCTTGACCAATTGGAAAAAAAAGATAATTACTGGACTCCCACTTCCAATAGCTCAAGAAACACTGAATTAGTGAGAAAATTATTTTACCCAAATCAATAAATAGATGCAAACTATTTTCATTCATTAAAAAGTAATTATTTTTGCTTTTTTGGAAGGGGGAAGCTGAACCCTGTAACCATTTCCTACTGAGTTTTATGTAAAGGTATAATTGTTTACACAAAGCCTGGTAATTAGTAGGATTTCCAATTACTTATTATGAAACACTAAGTTCTACAAAAATCTGAGAACCTGCTTAACAGTGATGCCAAGTTTTTGTCTGGTTATGCAAAACTTCCTCAGGGCTCAGGTATATGGAAAAAAACAATCATTTCCTTTTCTTTGTGAAGAGCAGCCAAATGGACAGAATGAAAAGAATGCCACTGATTTGCCATTAGAGACTGTACAGCCATGCAATGGAGTAACACTGCCAGCTAAAATTACCTGCGAGCCCAGAAAGAAGATGAAAGAAGAAAATAAATAACTGCAGACTTTGACAAGCCTTTGGTTTCACGAGTAACACATGCTAGAGTTTTAATGAGACAGTGATCAAAATAAATTTGGCATAGCATACTCAGCTTCTAACGTGCTGACTAATGGTTCTGTGTGCCAAATGGAGTGTCTTCTATCTGTATATTTGGGGGTTCAGATTTTTCTATCTTATGTAACAATCATGGTTTAATAAACAGTGAATATATGAAGTCACTGTACTCTCGTTTCCCCTCAACATTGCCATTGAGAACCCACTTTGGCATTTATATCGTGAGTTTTTGAAAGTTTCCCATTACATCCAAACTAAGAAACTGTAATTTAAACTGCTGTTTAGTCTCAGTTTATAATTTGACATCCTGGTTAGGAAACAAGCTTGAAATGTATCTGGAACTGTGGCTTAAACAAATGGTTAAAGAAACACAAAACCAGCACATGGAGGAAAGCAAATGACCACACCACTCATTCCAAGCCAAGATCATGACATCTAAACCACACACCATTCAACTTATTAATGCCTACATTGCTTAACTCCCACAGAAGTCAAGGGGAGAACAGCAGTCTAACTAGAGTTGTGAAGCCCACCTCACTCCCCTGGGGATGGAACAATACAGGAAGAAACTTTTATACCTCTTCTCCCCCCCCCCCAAAAAAAAAAGTTTGTTTTTTTGGAAAATTTTAGGGAAATTGATTATGGAATATTTTATTTTCAAGAATGATGCATAAAATGTTTAAAACAAGGTGTTGATATCTTTATTGCTCACACATTATTGTGAAAACTATGCAGCACATACATTTTAATGTAAGATTATGTACAACAGTGCTACTCAAAGTGGTGGTCTGTAAACCATTGTTAGTGGGTGAGCCATTGGCTGCCAGTCCACAGCACATTTCTGGGGGGAAAACAGGTGACAGATGCCTTGTGAAGGTTGGTCCTACAATTCCAACTCCTGGTCTCTGGTCATTCACCTTACCCTTCTGCCTTCAGGACCCCTCCCTGGATCTGGGCCTATAAAGCCCTATATGACTCAGATGTGGCAGACTGTCCATGTGGCAGACTGTATCTTCCTGTATGAGCCAGAACAGACTCTGAGATCCTCAGGAGAGGCCCTTCTCTTAGTCCCACCACCACTGCAAGCACGGTTGGTGGGGGCACAAGAGAAGGGCTTTTTTGGTGGTTGCCTCTAGACTCTGAAACTCCCTTCCCAGGGAGACCAGAATGGCTCTCTCCTCGTTGTCCTTCTGTCTGCAGGCTAAGGCTCAAAACAGATGAGCAGTAAGGTGAAGCTTCCAGCTGTTCTGGGGATGTGGCATTTAGACAACGCACGCCCCCAGAGCAGCTGGAAGCTGCATGGAGAGTGTGCCCACCTGGAAAAAGCTGGCTGCAATAGGAACAAAGTCTGCTCTTTGCTGGCGTCCTGTTCAGGACCACAGCAGCAGCCCGGATCGGAGCCAGGCATGTGCATTCACCATGGTCCCACACCAATAAAGGTGGGAGCATCCTCTGGCCTCTCCTTTTGCCCTGTCTGTTTGAGGCCTAAGGCATTTTTATTCAAACAGGCTTTAAAAATGAAGAGTCTTTAAAGAATTGGCTGGGGTGTGTTTATTATTTTTAAATGTTCTGTTTTTATCTTTTTAAACTGCATTTTACTCTTTTAATGAGTGATGTACTGTAATACAATAACAGTTTAATTCTACACTCGTCCCTTGCTGTTCGCAGTCTTGCCATTCACATCCCTTGCTCCTTCATGGACGGCAAGCCGTGAGGGACAAAATTGTGTGCGCGCCCAAGGCATGCAGGAGCATGCCCCATTGGAATCAACGGGGCTCCAATATTGGCGATTTTCCCAATTCATGTGGGTGGTGGTGGTTCCGTAACAGATCCCCGCAAATTGGGAGAGGAACTGTATATCAATGCTCACTTTTGTCTGTGTGTTTTAATTGTACTGTTCTTTTACATTGTAAGTTGCTCTGAGCCCCAATTTTGGGAGAAAAGCAGGATAACAACAACAACAAAACAGTCAGCCCTTAGTATCCATGGGGATTCCATTACGGACCCCCTGCAGATGTAAGCAAAAGGTGGGACCTTGAGTCCCACAGATTTTAATGGCAGCACACATGCACACATGCATGCACACAGCCACTCTACTAGAGTTGCATGCACACACAGCCATTAGCAGCAATGGGGCTTGCCATCCACGGATGCTTAAATTCACGGATGGCAATCCTGCAGTTGGGGAGGGAGGTCTGTACTTAGGCCTCAAGGTGACCACTATCCTGGATAAGTGATTATGATGGCCAGTGGGTTCAGTGTGATAAAGTGTAACCAATTGTCCTTGTAATTTATTAAAATAAAATCTCCAGACAAAAGATAGAGAAAATAAGAACAGTGACGATTTATTATATAACACTTATCTTTATGCTAGTTCCATATACACAGTAACCCTTCTGTTTCAAACTGAATAACACTTTTCTCTGAACTCACTGCACATTCTTAGGTCCCCAAAGACCAATTGAGATTTTCTCCATTCCCTTCCCCTGAACTAGCTCTCACATTCTGTCTCTGACCGCTCTAACTCTATTTCATCCTGTCTCATCTAACCAACAAAGAAGCCACTAGGTTATATGGTTTCCGTGATAGTACACACTGCCCCAGCTTCACAACAACCCCAAAACTCTATTGTCTGACTCTAACTAGGCTTGCCCAGTATCAGACCATTACAAATTTGTGGTCCTGGTTTCCTTTTCTTGGTTCTTTTTGCAGAAATAAGTCTTTAATGCCAGCTTGACACTATGGAGGGCCAAAGGAGACAAAATATATTTCCTTCTTTTACTAATCTTGATGTTTTCTTCTGGGAGCCAGCATGGTGCAGTGGTTTGAGTGTTAGACTAAAATCTGGAGACCAGAGTTTGAATCCCCACTCAGCCATGGAAACCACTTGTTGATTTTAGGCAAGTCACATTCTCTCAGCCTCAGAGGAAGGCAAGGGCAAACCCCTCTGAACAAATTTTGTCATGTAATTCGGTGATATGTTCATATTCATGTTGTTTGCTTTCAAGTTATTTCTAATTTATGACATCCCTAAGGTGAACTATCACAGGGTTTTCTTGGCAAGTTTCTTCAGAGGGGTTTGCTATTGCCATCCTCTGAGGCTGAGAGAGTGTGACTTGCCCAAAATCACCCAGTGGGTTTTCATGGCCAAGTGGGAATTCAAGTGAGTTTAGGGTCTCCATAAATCAGAAACGACTTGAAGGCACACAAAAACAACAATGTTTTCTTCTATTCCTATTGTTTTTGGTTTTTTTTTCCATGACAGGGAAAATCAATGAGGCTTCAGCCTAGGTATTATACTACAGCATTGTGTAGCTTCATTTGTAAGGAGGAAAGAAAGAAAATGTAAAAAGAAAATTTAATTTGAAATTGTTTTCTGAATGATAATTTTAGGCCAAACCAAGATAGATAGATAGATAGATAGGCATGTTCCTCAAGTAAAAGTGTGACTTCCAATTGTACTTCATTTTCCCTCCCAAATTTCCAAATGTAACTCTGTGTAGGACTACAGACTTAGCATTTCTTAGGCTAGGTATATAATTATTTTTTAAAAAATTTGATGAAATTGTCCATTTAGGCTACAATTTATGATAACAAGCCAGAATATTGATTTACTTTGGATTTTAACTAGGAGTGTTGCATTTTTATAGAAATAAATATTCACCCTTTTCAGTCTCTAAAAATAAATTTCTGAGTATTTTACTGCTGATGCTTGGACCATTTTGAAATGAAGTACAAAAACAATAATTACTTCCACACAAAAAAGGTTCCTAATAGTTATGTAAAAGGAAATCATTCCAAAGAAACAATATGTTCCACATAGAAGGAGGCAAACGCTGGGGGCCATTTTTCTTGCCCACAATACTCCAGGACAAACACCAACTGCTCCAGGATGTCAGTTCTATTTTTTTAAAAATACATATTATTATTATTATTTTTGTTTTTAAAACATCTTGCTGTGGGATGGGAAGGGAGGCTGGTTCTGGAAAATCTCAGGGCCACATGCAGCCTGTGAGGCACATGATTCCTCTAGCTACTTCAACAAATGTCAGAGCATTGCTTGACAGAAGTACATGTGAAAAGGATCTAGGGGGTCTTAACAGACCACAAAGTAAACATGTGTCAACAAGATGTTGTGGTGTCCAAAAAAGACAATGCAATTCTAGGCTGCATCAATAAGAGTATAGTGTCCCAGTCAAAGGAAGTAGTAGTGCCACTCTGTTCTACTTTGGTCAGACATTACCTGGAATACTCTGTACAATTCTGGGCACCAACATTCAAAAAGGAGAAATATCACCTGGAAGTTATTATGGTATACTGATGAAAAGAAATGTTGGCAGTGTCATCATTGATCCCTAAGTGCATGATGTAGAGAAAATCAACTCATTGTGTCCTTTATTTGTGTTACAAGTTTTGCCAGAAGTGACTAAAGTGTAAGATGGAGAAGACTGAGGCTCACAGTGTAATAGTGCCTGTCAAATTCATGATGAGATTATGGTAATTTATGGAAATGATTGCCTATCTCATGACACTATTCTGAGGTGGAAAAGGAATTTCCAAATTGGTCACATGTCCCTCACAGATGAACCAAGACCTGGAAGACCATCACTGACGGATGATGCGACCACAGTGAAGGAAGTAGAGTGTTTCATTCTGGAAGACAGATGAGCAACCATCCAAATGATCATGAATGAAACTGGTTTCGGTTATGGTAGTGTGTGTGGAAAATTATCCATGACAAACTGGACATGACTAAGGTATCTGCACACTGGGTTCCATGTTTGCTAACCCCTTTCCATACAAATTAATTGGATTTAAGCATATATATTTTTCCCATACATGGGGGGAGGGTCCAGAATGGATCTCCCACATATAGAAAGATCCCATTGTATTCTAGTCATGTGGAACTATGCCTTATGGATTAGCAGTGCTATGTTTTCAGTCCTAGTCTCACTAATTAAGGAGCAAGCCTAGTGCTTAGAACACTGTCCTTAGGATGCTTTATCTGTGAGTAAACATGCTTATGACTGTACCATAATGTTTCAAATGGAACTATAACTACACAACTCACCACAACATATAACAACAGCATCATAACATTATTAGGCCAGCTTTGTCAACTGAAAAGCCAGCTCCTACAGAGATTGTACTGATTATCTAGAACACATAGTTCAGTTCTAAATTAGTGATGTCCAAAATCCTTTTGGCATGATTTGGCATCATCTTGGTGTTTGGGAATTTCTTATGCTCAACTGTTCCTTGAGAGTTCTCTCCTGGAGTTTGTACTTGTAATGCTGATGGTGTTTTGTTTTGTTTGTTAACTGCCTTTGTATCAATCTCGACCGATGGCAACCCTATGGATGAGACATCCCCAGGCCCCCCATCCTCTACTGCTCTGCCCAGCTCCTGCAAACTCATATTCATGGTCTCTTTAATAAAGTCCATCCATCTTGCATGTGGCCTTCCCCTCTTTCTATTTCCTCCCCACCTTTCCTTTCCTAACTTTGTCTTTTCCTAACTTTGTCTTAACTTTCCTAACTTTGTCTTTTCCAATGATTCATGTCTTTTCATGATGTGTCCAAAGTATGACAATCTAAGGGGGGAAGCAGACGGGCGGCACAGGGCTGCCCCAGGAAGCTGCGCCGCGGGGCCAAGGTATCCGTACACCTCGGCCCTGCGGCGTACACCTCAGCCCTGCGGCGCAGCTTCGCTGCCCCTGGAAGGAGCACTAAAATAGCGCTCCTTCCACAAATCGCCGAAGGTGTGCCGCAGAAGACTGCTGGCGCACCTTCAGCGGCTTTTCCGCTGCAGCGCGTGCGGACGCTGCAGCGGAAAGGCATCCTCAGAGCGCCAGCCATGCAGAGGGCCGGCTGCTCCGAGGACGTTTTCGGGAAGGGGTTGGGGCGCCCAGCATGTGGTTGCCCCTCCCCTTCCTTGCTCTGAAGATGGCACTTTGCGCCGTCTGCTTCCCCCCTAAGTCCTGTCATCTTGGCTTCTAGGGATATCTCTGACTTGATCTGTTCTAGGATCCATTTGTTTGTCCTTTTGGCTGTCCATGGAATCCTTAGCACTCTTCTCCAGCACCACATTATCTCAAAAGAGTTGATTTTCCTCCTATCTTCTTTCTTGACGGCAGCCAGCTTTTTCCAGGTGGGCACACTCTCCATGCAGCTTCCAGCTGCTCTGTGGGCGTGCGTTGTCTAAATGCCACATCCCCAGAGCAGCTGGAAGCTGCACCTTACTGCTCATCTGTTTTGAGCCTTAGCCTGCAGACAGAAGGACAATAAGAAGAGAGCCATTCTGGTCTATCTGCAGTGTGATCCCTGGTGCCTCTTCCTTTCCTGAACCCTGCTTGGACCTCTGGGATTTCTCTCTCTATGTGTGGTTGGAGTCTGTATTGCAGTATTTTGAGCATAATTTTGCTTGTCTTGGAGATTAGTGCTATGCACTTAATGTTGCTGCAGTCTCTTGTGTCTCCTTTTTTTGCAGATGGGGATGTATTTTGTGGATGGGGATAATGCTACATCCACATATATTATCATATTGTGCCTTGGGAATCATAACTTTAACTTCACTTCCACTATACCCACCAACCATGTTAGACAGCTACCTGATATTCCAACTCTTCCACCCCCATCCAGCATGGTGCAGTGGTCTGAGCATTGGACTATGACTCTGGAATTTGAATACCTGTTTGGCCATGACAACCCACTGGGTAACCTTGGGCAACTCACATTCTTTCCACCTCAGAGGACGGCAATGGCAAACCCCATCTGAAGAAACTTACCAAGAAACCCCTCTCACAGGGTCACCAAATTCAGAAACAACATGAACGCAAACAAGACACACACACCACACTGCCATCCTGCCCCTTGGAGAAAAGAGGGGTTTTTTTAGTGCTGGATGAAGAATCACAGAATCATAGAGTTGGAAGAGACCACAGGGGCTATCCAGTCCAACCCCCTGCCATGCAAGAACTCAAAATCAAAGCACCCCTGACAATGAGCACACAAAATGCCTGGGGAGAGAAGGAATCAAGATAAATGGTTGTCTTCTCTGTTTGGACAACGATTTCTCTTGATTTTTTCCTTCTCCAGGCATTTTGTGTGCTCATTATCTCTCATTGTCTCTTCAGACAAACTACTGCTTTGGAGGTGGCATGATCATGCTGTGTATAGCAGTCCACAAGAGGTTCATCAATAGTAATGAACCAACATTAAAAAACTTCTGTACATGTGCCTATAAACCATCTAGTTTTAAGCACATGTTCACTGTATGTATACAGAATCTCATTCTACACTTTAATAAAGCCATAAGGGCAAATGGAGCTCAAGTTGTAATATCCAAGCATTAGAAACCATACAACTTTGTACAGTGGAGTAGATAATTACAGATTTCAGTAACATCTTGCTAAGTACTCCAAATGAATGAATGATTCATTAATCACACTTAGTAGTTCTGGCAAGAAGCTTTCATGTTGATAAGAAATGATTCCTCAAATAAAAAAAGCTATGTCTGTTTTAATTGTTTTGATCCGCTATGCATCCCAAACTGGGAAAAAGTGGATACATAACTAAAAATAAGAAGAATAAAAATAAGAATGCCTGTATAGAGACCCTGGATAAAGCCCTCCTTTCAAATCCTGGTACAGACTTAAGAATTACCGGAGCACAACTGCTTGCAGGTTGCAAGAAGCAATCTAGGATCAGTCTAACTCTCAGAAACACCAACAATTCTGTTGTATTTTATATCCCCAACTGCAACCAATGGAAATCAAAACAGTCCAGACCCAATGATATATGTAGGAAGCCACAGCTCCTCTTGGCTTCCACATCATATATAGTTTACTCTTTCCAGCTTGAGACTTTTATATCCAACTGGTTCATGGGCAGTTGAAAAGGCACTGCATGGTGCAGTTGTTTCATGTCATTTTGCTAGCTGATATTCTCAACTCCAAAGCCAAAGCAGTATGATTTCAATGTTTTTCCAGTCTTCTCAAAGTATGTTAAAGGTCATTTAGATTCACCTGTTATCCCAAGAGCAAGTTAACACTTCTCTCATGTTGCACTGTGATGTGAATCAGGCCATTATATTTGGCTTATGCACTGGAAACCATTTTAAAATATCACTGAATTAATGAATGAAAGGGCAGTCCAGGTCTAGTGGATCAAATGTCAACTTTACTTCATTCACCATTTTGGACATAGTAAAATTATACATACTTACAGAATAAGGAAACAACTAAGCACACTTGTCCTTCCACATTTGCAGCTTTGACCTTTGTGGATTTGATTATTCATGGATTTTATTAATATGTTCTAGGAATATCTAGTCTTCCAGGGCAACTGTATGGTCAACTTTAACCAAAAGTCGTACTAAGGGACCTAGAGATTCCTAGTGAGAACACTCCACTAGGCATTTGTAGCTCATCCAACACAATTCTCTGATCAATGTCTGGCAGATGTTGACCACAGAGTTCCAGTGGAGATTCCTAGAGAGGCGTTCTCTCAGGTAAAAACATAGTGTTTTTGTTATTTGCATTTTTTCCACATTCACAGGGATCCTCTGCCCCTAACTCCAGCAAATGTGGAGGGATGCATGTGTTTATCATTCATCAGAAGTACACAGGGCATGATCAAATTTAGTGACCAGCCTAGAAAACATAGTTTGGCACAGGACATACTGCTTGTCAGGACACACTGAACATGATGGACACAGAAGCACATGACCAGCTTGCTAAGCACCAGAAGGCAGTCATTGCTGACAAGTTTCTTTTCCTATGACTTTAATGCAATCAGATAGATGTGCACTGCAGTGCGCTGCTCAAGGATGCCAGCTGTGATCAAGATAGCCCTGACTGAGGTCCTAAATAGTACATACCCTGAGAACTTTCAGCGTCAGACTTTATTCTGCAATACAGGTTATGCTGCAAAGGTTACAAAGATTATGCATGTGAAGTGTGCTGACCCCCCCCCCCATAAGTTGCAATGATATTTATGATGGTGTCTGAATTTTTGTGAAATATGAGATACACTTTCAGACCCTGCTATTATTCAAAGACATAACCATGTTAGACTGAAAAACCAGTATGCAAAGTGATCTTGTAGCACTTTTGAGACTAACTGAAAGAAAGAAGCTGGTAGCATGAATTTTTGTAGACTTGAACCTATTTCCTCAGATGCATGAGGTACTGATGTTTGTGTTCTGGGATGTTAACCATTATTTTAAGGAAGATTCAATCAAACTTTTGTAAAATGAATTTACAAATACTGAAACAATAGAGTCTAACAAACATCCTTTCAGTTATCATCATAGTGTTATTCCAGGTTTTATATGATGGGACCAAAATGCCAGGGTCTTGAGAGACCACCCACAATCAATATTTAATAGGGGAATTTTATTCACTCAATTGCAGCAGCTGAGAGGGCTTGGGCAACTGTAACTTGGGCAACTCAAAACATAGATCAAGCCTGTGTATACCAGTTCCGAGAAACAGGACTCCAGAGTGCAACTCCAAATGTAGTTTTATTTGTAGTCAAGGGAAATCACCAGTCACACAAAGGCACTCACTCACATGTACATTCAATAACTAATGATATAAAAGATGGTAGCGGATAGCAACTGAAGAGACTGCAGAGGGTGATACTGTACCGATTTCAGAATTGGGGCTCCAGTTAAGGGACATTGTGAAATGAAATGGCTTAGCAGCTGCTTGTGAATAGTGGCCAGCAATGCTGAGGAGTCAAGTGAAAAACTGACACAGAGTCTGCCTGAACTCAAGTGAGAACAAATTGGGGGTGCCTGAGCAGGCATATTTATAGGGCAAAACATATCCGGGAGCACATTTTGAGATTAATATGAAGTTTCTAGGAGAGAAGAATGAGAAGGAAATTTGTGAATGGCCAGACAATCAGTGCCAATGTCTCTGAACAATGGAGCATTGCTTCCACAGGGAAGTTTTCTGGGTTTTTTGTTCACTTGTAAACATATGGTCTATCACCCATGATCATTCCTATCAATGAAGGGATTATGCAGATTCCCATCTTGATTGATCTATCATTGTCTATGTGCTCATGGGCTTCCCCCATGCTGAGACTCCCAGATCTCCAAAATACGGTCACAGATCTCCTTTTATGGCATGGCTAGTTTCCCGCACTGGACGCACCCTCTTGACTACATGTCTCAAACATCAATTTTGATATCAACTGAAAAAGAAGAGGGGTGCAGAGGGCCAGACCTTGGGGTAACAATGGGAAAGCAAATGAGTCACAGCGAAATATGGATATATTACTAATTGGCTCTATTCCCCTGCTTCGGGAAAAGAGGATGAATGAGTTGGTAGTGAAGAGAGGGACTGAAAACTACAGACAACTACTAAAGTCTTCAAAGCATGTTACCAAGGGTGGAATTAACACCACTGAAACTACATAATTTTTGAACGGGAGAAACTAAACTTTTATTCTTGATATGACTCAACAGAGGCCACCAAACCCACAGACTCCTCGTCTACAACAGAGGAAGTTCTTGTTGAGTGCCAACGTTTGAAGAAACACAGAAGGCCTGTATTCCTACATGCAGTTTGTTCTGGCAAGTGATGCCAACTTTAAGATTACATTGTGCCAGAGAAGACGGGTAATTAGCCATTAAGGAGGCAAGTAGGGAAAGGAAAATTTGTAATCACAGCGTAGGAGACCCTGTCTTGATAAGCATGATTTACTGGCAAGCCATGTATACTATATAGAGACTGAACATGCCAGAACTGCTAGTTCAAGATCTTGGCAGTAACAACCATTTAAGTCCATGGCTCCCTGGAAACCATGATTTCATACTGCCTACAAAAAAAAGAAAAAAGAAAAAAAAAGAACCCATAGATGTCATTTCTCCTTTTATCAAGAAACATGAGATTCCACTTTCCCTTTATAAACAAATCACAGAAAAATAAAACAAGCTAATCAATGGGCAGGATGGGCATTGAAGACTCTTCCAAGAAAACTGATAACATGCTAGCCACACATCGGATGCACAATTTTATAAAAGAGGCCTACTTTTAAAAAATGAATACTTTGGATGTTAGCACATCACAACATTTGAAATCAACTAATTATTAACTTACTGAGAGAACAGGTGTGCCCAGTGCAAAAGATTCCTGGCATCTCCATTCAAATACTTACTGTATGTAACAGTACTAGGGTGTACTCCAGAGAGAAAGAATGATAAGGGGGGGGGGGGGGGTTCTAGTGCTGTAGTGCAGGGGAATGTTTTAGAGCTCTCTGTAGAAGATAATTCTAAGTACCTCACCAAACTATAAATCCCAGCCTTCCATTGAATGGAGCCATGGCAATAAAAGCAAAAATAAACTGCTATAAATGTATAGTGACAATGCCCTCATAGCTCTAAGAGCTGTATTCCTTTCACTGTAACACACTCTAGGTTCAGGTTTGTTGTCATGGTGTGCCTTCAAGTTGTTTATGACATATAGTGATCTTAAACCAAACCTATCATGCAGTTTTTCTGGCAAGATTCGTTCAGGGAAGGTTTGCCATTGTCTTCCCTTGAGGTTGAGAGTGTGTGACTTTCCCAAGGTTACCTCATGGGTATCCATGGCTGAGCCAGGATTTGTACCCTGGACTCCAGAGTCACCATCCAACACTCAAACCACTATGCCATGCTGGATCTAGGTTCAAGTTACTATCTCCCTTCTCCAAGTCAATGTGATTACTGCTTATGCCCCTAAATTGTGCCTCTGAAGATTATCACATGGGCTAAAAAGCGTTAGAGAAGAGCATTGTTACCATCATTATTTAATTTTAAATTGTCTATGTTTACATTGATTTTAATTGAGACTGTATTTAATGTATTTTTTGGGGGGGTACGCTTATTATTGGAGTCTGGTTGGTTCATAACATTTTACTGCTCTGGCTGCCTCCTGCTGCATTTGTGGGTTTGTAGTTCAGTGAGGCTTAAGAGCTCTCTGGCTGAATATTCTAAGTGGCCCTTCCAAACTACAAGTCCCAGAAAGCAACAGGAGGATGATCTCCTAAATTGAATCCCCCAGTCTGGGAATCACTTCTTGTATCCCAGGAGTTCCTCAGCGGTGAGAGAGAAGCCCATTTTTTCTCTCTGCTAAACAACCCAACATGTGAACTGCAAAAGTGCTTTCTTACTTCTTGTGAATAATTCATGCCTCGTTTTTGTGACCAGTATGAAAGTGTTTTAATATCAATATTGTACCATTCTTGCTTAATAACATTAGAATAACAGTTTTTAAACTGTAACAGCCCTCGTGTGATAATCTCAGAGCCCCTTTACTGTATGTAAAATGTTGGTCACTCAGCATTCTTTTCTTTTAGTTGAGTTCCCCAGGTTTGATACAGCTATAGCCATTTCTGTTTTCACAGCCTCCAGCTCTGCCTCCCCCCCCCCCCCAATCCCACTTGCCGCCCCTGTTAAATGTGGCACAAAATGAGAGGATGGCACAGAGGGGTGCACAAAGAGGAAAGGAAACCCCTGTGCAGGTGGGTATGGGGCAGCCCTTGTACACATATACACACAGGGCCTCATCCTTTAGGAATGAAAAATGGAAGCGTGAGTCATGGCTGGGGGACGAGTGCTGTGCCCTTGCTGTGACACTGACAAAACGGAAATGCTGTTTATTCCTTGGGTAGGAATTGGGAAGAATGACAGCAAACTGGGAGGTCAGGTGTGGGGGATTGCATGAATGGGAAGGCAAACCAGACCTCTCCTGGCCCTTTGTAAAGCAGATTGGAGTGGCTTGTGGTGGCAATTTTGGGTAGGGGCCAGATGTTCTAAAGTGTTCTCAAATACACAGTGTATTTTTAACTTCTATTCTCTTCACATGAAGAGACCCTAGTGCTTAGAAGTGTTCTGTTCTATGGCATACAGATGACCTAAACAGATGTATGTAACAAAACTATTTAGCAGGGCCCAAACTCATGTATAACAGCCAATTTCTGCCTATCTACAGGGACGTAATGATTTTCATGCAGATCTGTAACTTTCTGAAGCACTGAAAGACAGTTTTATGACTAGTAATACACAGTGTTCTAGAAACCTGAGAGGAACACAAATTGCTCTCTGTGCCAGAAATTTGACATTTCAAAAGGTGGCAAATGCATTTTCATGCATATTTTGGAGTTTATTTAAATTCAGCAATAGTTTTTACTTGGAAATATTAGAATTGTGGCCAGAAGAAAAAGAAGAAAATGGGTGGAGGAGCTTATTAAAATTACAATGGGCACACATACAGTGCATGTATATTTAAAGTAAACTATATTATACTCTATGTTGTCAAACGGTATCATTTCATGTACAGCAGCTCTCTAGATTTTATTGAACAACAATTCGCTGACCAAATGCTGACTGAAGCTGAAGGAAGGTGGAGTCTAACAACATCTGGTGAGCTAAGGTTCCCTGCCATAGATGAAGAGGAACTTTTAAGCAAACCTATATAACATTCCAACATACTTTAATTCTGGTACCAATTATTAAATTATAAAATCTCAAGGCGATATTAACCAATTTATGGAGACTAACATATCTGTTGCCCATTAAACCTTGGCTATAGTGCAAGGATATAAATATTTTAATAAATCAACCAATAAAACCCATTAAGGAATGTTGTTGTTGTTGTTATTGTTGTGTGCCTCCTAGTAATTTCTGATTTATGTCAGCCCTAATGTGAATCTATCACCAGTTTTTCTTGGCAAGATTTGTTCAAAGGGGCTTCAGTGATTAATCCAGAATTTAAGCTTCCAATTCTCATCAGCTCCCCCCAGCATAATCCAACATTTTCCTTACCCAGCTCTAAATGTAATATCATAAATTGCCCCAAACCTGAATGTAAATAATTCAGGTAGAATCAGATTGAATCAGTGACAAAAATGTGCTCTTATTACAAAAACAACATAACATGAGTTCAGTGGCCATCTTGTGAAGGTCACTGGAGCTGCAGTCCTATATACATGAATGGCATTATCCTCTGTGAAGATGGTAGGACTTATCTCTGTGTGGATCTATAGGACTGCACTATAAAAATCCTCATGTGTGTCTTATTATTGTCTAAAATGATATATAAGTAATTACAGTGGGTCCTTTGCTGGGGTTTGGTTGCAGGACCAACCTTGGATACCTAAATCCACAGATGCTCAAGTCCCACTATATACAGTGGCATAGTAAAGAGGTGTCCCTTATATAAAATGGCAATATCTAGGTTTGTTTTCTGGAATGTATATATTTTTAAAATAGTTTCAAGCTGTGGATGGTTGAATCCATGGATACAGGATCCCTGGATACAAAGGGCCCACTGTATACTTAAAATAACAGCAAGAGTTCAAGTTAAATCATCATCATCATCATCATCATCATCTCATCATCATATACTATTATCTACTATTAGACATAATCAAAAATGGAACTTTTGCCTTGGAAAACATGTCATAATAGACCCAATGCAAGACCTGATAAGAGGCTGGGGTTCCATCACACTTCTTTCAAAAAGTGAATGTGAAAATTATATTGGCATACTTTTTAACCGCTCTCAAAACATTAAAAGGGTTTTTTGAAACCTGAAAACTTCAACCACTAAACATTTCAAATGCTGAAGCAGAAGAATTACAACTTTAAGAGTAACAGCCAAAACTGTTCTTCATAGCAGCAACATATGTGGGTGCCTAGTCAGAGAATAATCTATTTTTATGCATCTCTGCAAAAAAAAATGACTTGTTTTTAGAATATTCATGAAACATTCTGGAATGCCTCTTGTATTGTGCCAAAAAACAATTTCATGAAATCTTTGGGCTCATAATACAAAAGTTGTATAATTTGGTACTCTGTGCACATCTAGCCAACTGCATGCTATTTCTTTTCCCTCTTTTGTCCACCATATTCTATTTTAAACACCTAAATCAACATACATCATGATGGAAATTGTCTGTGGAATTTTTAATATTTGCAGTTTTTATATTCTCCCAAAGCAGGACCAATAGCAGTCTCTACTAAGGCTAGTTTGCCTGGTTGAGTTCTTAAAGAATAAATATTGCAAGGACTTCATGACTCCATCAGCCAAAATCTGGTTATGTACCTCTCAATTTGAAGAGGAAGCATTGCTGGCTGAGGAAGGTAATGTCAATGTAAGGCAGGGGTAGGCAACCTTTTGGAGACCTGGGCTGGTCCCCCGAAGTCCAGGTCTCCGCTGGGCCGAGGGGGGGGGAATGGCGGGGGGGGGCGCTCATGCGTGCGCACGCACCCTCCGCCGCCGCACGCAACCCCGCGTGCACGGCTGCCATTTTGGAAATCAAAATGGTGGCCGCGATTCATTTGCGCATGTGCAGTACTCCTGCACATGCGCAAACACGTTGCGGCCGCCATTTTGAAAATCAAAATGGCGGCCATGGCACGCACGGCCAGGAAAACGCGCGGCGGTGGCGGCAAGAGTCTGCCTGGGCCGTAGGTTGCCGGTCCCTGATGTAAGGAGATCATGTTCTCCATTTAACCCAGGGGTAGGCAACCTTTCCCCTTTATCCCAGGAGCTATTGGCCAACATGGGACTATTGGCCAAGATGGCTGAGGCTTCTGAGAGCTGAAGTCCCTCGGCCCTTAAAGGGGAAAGGTTGCCTACACCTGATTTAACCAATATCATTCCAGTCTCAAAGGAGCAGTGATGTATCAAATTGAATAATTTGTACTGTAGAAATTACTGTTAGTAATTTCGACTATGTCTAAAAATTAGGTTTAAAAAACAAAAGTGTAAACTGAACAGCACTGAACTTCAAATTGACACCTTGCTATAGTTTCATTCTGTGGCTACCTGAGAGTACTAAGAAACAAAACGAGACACATGAGCCTAAGCTAATGTATGTACATATACATACTGGATTTAATCCACTAGATAGTAGGGATCTGCTTTAAATAAAATGTGAGTGCTTTTATTAAATCAGCATTACTGTAAGTTCGGTGTCTTCTTTTCAGACATCTGGCAATCCAAGATCTCAGGGCACAGCCTTAAAAGAAAGCCCATCTTGCCCTGACCTTGCTAATATAATTTTCCTCCCAAAGCTATATGGATGAGTGTCTTGTTCTGTCCAATTCTAAAGGTTATGAAACTGAATATATGGCTGCCAGGATTCTGTATACTTTCCCACCAAGTCATATGCAGCCAAGGGAACTCCCAAGCCAGGATTTTCCAGATGTTGCAGAAATATACTATTAACCCAACACAGTTATCCAATGACCCTTTTTTCCACTCCAAGATTGTCTATTAGAAGAACGGCAACCAATCATCATCATCATCATCATCATCATCATCATCATCTCACTCTTTTCCCAAAACTGGGAACTTTGGTTAGTCTTTATAACCAAACTCTACAAACTCATTTGAATGCTTGCTAGTGATAAAGGTCACACAAGGTTAGACCTTACAATGTCAAGTTTTATTCACATCTGTAAGGACTAGGCTTAATCTTCAGCTTGTGGTGAAACAAGATTCTATAGCAAAAGCAGACACAGTACATGAAGGGGAAGAGGAGCACATTCCCACCTTTCTCTACTTTGTAGGGGAAGGGGGAAAATCTTTTTATAGAGGGAAAAAATAAACCAAAGGTAAGCTCATTCTCTGTGCTGTTCCATGCTGACAAAAAGTTCCTACATATCAAATCTACAATTTCTAATATTATGTAAATCAAGGCCAGTCTCCTGGTTTTTCAGGTCCTTGGCACTGTTTCCGCTCTTGCACCATGAACTTTCTCTTATTATGGTGCCCTCAAAGCTAATAGGCAGCTACACACAATGCACTGGAGCATTCCAAGGATTCTGGGAATTGTAAATGGCTGCTCATAGCTGCCCAGATGGAGGAGTTGTCACTGGCATTCTAGGAACTCAGCAGCTGCCCAAGGGTGACAGGTGTCAATGAGAGTAGAGTTAACCAATGCACAGGGAATGTGAAAATGAAACACATAGTCGTCCCTTCATATTCACAGATTCTTTATCTATGGATTCAAGCATCCACGAGTTGAAAATATTCCAAAAAAGAAGAAGATAAATTCCCATAAGCAAACCTTGATTTCACTATTTTATATAAGGGACACCATTTTACTATGCCATTGTATTTAATGGGACTTGAGCACCCATGGATTTTGGTATCCACAGGGGGTCCTAGAAGCAAACCCAGCAGATACTAAGGGCCCACTGTACTCATGTTTTCCCTAATGTGCCATTGCCATCCTTTTCTGAGGAATAAGCTGTGACTGTATCAATTATGCTGCACTTGTATGGCCTTATGACTGCTGACTTTCCATAATTCCACAATAACAATAATAATAACAACACCATTAGATCTAGAAATAAAGTGAACGGCACACCACCTCAATACTGTTATAGAATTAAAGGGGATGGGCCAGTTTTGATTGGTAACCATTTACAAGCTAAGCTTGAGCTTTCTGCAGAGTCAGGGGACTCCTTGAGAGTAAGAAACCAATCTATGGACGTTATCACACGCGGAGTTGCGGGGAGAAAGTGGAAATAAACGGGACGAGCGGAAGACTTTAATTTATGGGATTTGTCCCGTTCTGCCTCATCTGATACCTAAATTCGAATTTAAAAGGGGGTTAATTCGAATGAAAACCTGATCTTTTCAAATCCTCAAAAATTCTGAAAATGAAAAGATCAGGTTTTCGTTCGAATTAACCCCCTTTTAAATTCGAATTTAGTTATCAGACGAGGCGGAACGGGACAAATCCCATAAATTAAAGACTTCCACTCGTGCCCGTTTATTTCCACTTTCTCCCCGACTCCCTGTATGATAACGTCCTATGGTAGAAAGGCCTTCTGAAGAGGAATTTTGCCCAGACTAGAGGGAAACAGCACATCCATCTCCTAGTGTGGCCTTCCCTACCTGAACTCCCAGCAGAAGTTTCTGCTGGACATACCATCTTGTACTGAGAGGAGGGAAGAAACAGCAAATTCTGTTTGTACACAAAGCAAAAAAGGAGGGGAAGAAAATAGCAGGAGAGAAGAAAGAAAATGCCAACAAACAACGGGCCAGCTAGGAAGTAGAACAGATGCAGTACAAACCTGAATATAATCAGATGGAAATAGTTAAATTCTCATCAGTTTGGACAACTCCATTATCATGTTTTTTTCTTCCTTTCTCCCAGTCTCTCCACTCAAGTCTTTTGTATTCTAAAACTGCTGGGAGAGACTGGTTTATAACTGTTTTTTTAGAAGCCCTTTTTTGGCAGCCTTTTGGGGACAGAAGGCTGGAAAATGGGGTTAAAATGTTGTAAGTTAATAAATAAAGTGTGACCAGATTTGTATAGTTTTGATCACTGCATCCCAAATGAAACATTGCAAAGCTGAGAACAGGGATGTTACTAGGAGAGTGTGGGGCTTCAGGCTACATTGGGTGACACCTAAGTGGGGTGACATCACTGCTCCCCAAACATTTGCCTTTTGTCAAATATCTGCCTCCATCCCTCCCACCCACTCATACATTTGCATGCTTATCCTCCACTAGTGCCACCTCTCTCATCTCACCCCATTTATTTGAGACTCAGTGGGTGGAGAAAGAAGAGGTCACAAGTTTCTCCACCTAAAGGTAAAAGTATTCCCCATTGACAAGGTTATCAAGTCGTATCTGACCATAAGGGGTGATGCTCATTTCCATTACTAAGCCGAAGAGCCTGTGTTGTCAGAGACTACTCTATGATCATGTGGCCAGCATGATTGCACACAACATTGTTTATCTTCCCACCAAAGTGGTACTTATTTATCTGCTTGCATTTGCATGCTTTCAAACACTAGACTGGCAGAAGCTGGGACTAATGATGGGAGCTCACCCCATCATGCAGGACCCAGGCCTTGAACTGCCAACCTGCCAATCTTGCAATCAACAGAGTCAGCGTCTTAACCACTTGAGCCACCGCATCCTGTTTTCTCCATCTACTGAGCTTCAAATGCATGGGGTGAAGTGAGAGAAGTGGCAGCAGACAAGTCAGTTAAGATTATCACATGAGGGACGGGACGTCATTGTCCCATCCCTGTCCCATCCTTCCTGCCCAGTCACGGGAAGGATTTTCACACATAACCCATTCTTGACCCAGCAGAGAAGTAACAGTGAAAGTGATCCAGTGAATCACTTTCACATGTAACCAGGCTGAAAAGCAGTTTGAGCTGTCATTTGCAGTTTTTTGTATTGACAGAAGAACCCATTAATGCCATGACAGCTGAAAGCACTTTCAGCTGATGGCTGAAAGCACTTTTTAGCCTGCTTTCATGTGAAAGTGATTCACATGGGTCATTGATTGGATGGGGGAGCGATCTCATCCCTATCCTGCCTCCTGTGTGATAATCTCCAGCATATGTATAAATGGGTGGGAAAGATGGAGGGAGGCCCCTTCCCGGATCCCCAGGAGGGCCACATCTGGTAACACCAACCCTAGTGATGCCACTGGTTTGAGAAATCTGCAGAAAAGGGTGATCAAAATTATCAGGAGCTCAAACAACTCCCTACAGATCATCCCAGCATCCCTATAGATGGGTTATAACATCCAGTGTTGTTATTTGTTTATCTAAAGGCAAACAAGGGAGAACAAATATGACAGGTTTGTAAAATTACACAAGATGGAGAGAGAGAGAATTTCTTCTCCCCCTTTCACAAGACCACCACTGGGAATAATCCAATCAAACTGAATTGTTGCAGATTCAAGGACTGACAAGTGGAATTACTTCTTCACATCATTAACTTCACACCATTAAACTGTGGGGAATTCATTGGCACAAGACAGAATGATGGCTGACAACTAAGATGTCTTGAAAGGGAGATTAGGCAAATTCATAAAGAATTGTAGTGGTATGAATGAAACCTACTGGGCGACCTTGGGCAAGTCGCATGCTCTCAGCCTCAGAAGGCAATGGCAAATCTCTTCTAAACAAATCTTGCCAAGAAAACCTCATGATCAGTCTTGCCAAGAAAATCCCATGATAGCCTTATGGTCACCATAAGCTGGAAATGACTTGAAGGCACACAGCACCAGCAACAAAACAATAAATGCCTACTTTATAGTAATGGCTGTTTACTATGTGCAGGATCAGAGGTAATGAGCTTTTGAATGGAAATTTCTGGGAAACAAGGGCAGAAGATACTTGCTGCCTTCATGCCTTGCTTGTGTGCATATCTACAGGCATCCGGCTAGCTGGCCATGACAAAACCAAGATCCTGGATTGGACAGACCTTTGGTGTCATATAACAGTTTTTCTTATGCTCTTATAGCTACTAAACCATTTTGCTCTTAGTGAAGTAGAGCAAAGATGGATACATTATGAGAGTTGGAGGGCTACTTTCACCTCTTCTGGACTCTTGCCAGGACCCAACAGCATACTTACCAGTAACAGAAAGGCAACCAGGAGTAACTTCTGATTACTTTAAGATGGATTGGGGGGAGGGGTTGTGCTGCTTATGGAAATTATCACCCTGCCCTTTTCCATCCTTCTGTCCTGACATTGGCACAGGATGTAAACTTTAAAGGATGGATTTTATCACACACCTCCGTGCCCAGGTCAGAGGCATCCTATCATGCCATCCTGCACCTGATCCAGACTTCTCTGGCACTTTTTGAAAGAACAGGACTTTCTCATTCTTTCCAAAGTAAAGGAGAAGTCCAAATTGGGTACAGGATGCCTCTGCCCTGGGCATGAAGGCATGCAATACAATCCTTCCTTAAAAGTTTTCATCCCATGCTGAGGTGGGGATGGAAGGACAGAAAAGGCACTGCAATAATCTCCTTTGAGTGAGGGTGACAAAAACCCTTGGACTCTTTTTTTTTTTGCTACAAAAATATTTATTCTGCCTAGTTGGGTTCCCCCACCAAAAAAAAAAAGACTCTCCCAGTGGCTGCATGAGGCCTGTAGGCTGTGTGGTTCCCATCCCTGTATTAAAGCCGAAACAGGCCATTGTGCTGCCACTTCCAGCCAAAGTGGTTCTTCAGTACAGCACAAGGAGACTGGTTACCTTGTCCCAGAATACACAAACACAGATGCACACACTTTTCTTGGTTTGGAAGCAAAATGGATAATGTGCTATACAGCTTACCCTGGCACATAAGCCTTTCTTATTGTCCTGCAGTGTTCAGGCTCTAAAGTTGGAATACAACCTAAGGGGGAGAATTCAAAGACATAGCCGTGTTAGTCTGTAGAATCAGTATGTAGAGAGATCTTGTAGCACCTTTGAGAATAACTGAGAGAAAGAAGTTGGCAGCATGAGCTTTCGTAGACTTCAGTTTACTTTCTCAGATGCTTTTGGTGGAGTGGAAGCCAGGGATAGACATATATATGCCCTTAGCGTGTGAGAATGTGAGCAAAATCCTTCATATTCAAAAGCCTTCGTGTATGGAAATGAAATAGCAAGTCCAGATTTAATGATGGTCGTTTGTGGACAAAGACATAGCCATTGGGTATGGAAATGAGGTGGCAAGACCAGTTTGGCCTTGGAAACTAGCCTGCAGGTGGGGAGAATAGATGAATGTAGGATGCCCCTCTGAGGATGGGGTCAAATAGTGATGAAATGAATGTAGTGGATCAGGAAGCCATTGTCCCTGTTCAATCCATTGCTGAGGGACTGTAGTTTATGGAATTAACCTAAGGAGGAATTATTGATCTTCTTTTTAAAGACCCCAGGCTGTTCATCTGCCATCATCCCACCACCACTTTCCTACAATTATCATTTAAATAATAAGAGATGCAGAGCTCCATGTAAGTTTTTCCAAGTCCCCAACATGCCAAAGTTGTTATTTATGGAATATATAAAATCCTATCTGCTGTTGAAGAGATATGACAAGAAACCAGTCAGTGTGATTGAATTGTTATCTTCTTTTTCATGGGAACATCTTCTCTTATGCCACTGGGATCAGAGCAACATAAACAAATGAAGTCTTTTCAGCCTTCAAAAAGTTAGTAGGCTTACTCCAGGCAGGCCTCTTTCAGCCCAAACCACAAGGACTCTGTTCCATGTGGCGACCCATATAACCCACACACCACAAAGATCCAGGACCTTGCCACCACAAATCACAGGGTTTGGAT
This sequence comes from Phrynosoma blainvillii, assembly GCA_026167975.1. Taxonomy (NCBI): domain Eukaryota; kingdom Metazoa; phylum Chordata; class Lepidosauria; order Squamata; family Phrynosomatidae; genus Phrynosoma; species Phrynosoma blainvillii. The sequence continues at coordinate 171,854,689 of JANUYF010000001.1, forward strand.
AGTGTTCAGTGGCATGGCAAAATATATGGCCAACCTCCACACACAACTGGCTTGCCATATGAAGCAGTCACCGTAAAGGTTTGGATTTCAGATTTCAAACTACCATCATGTGCTCCTTTGTGTGAATTAAGTGCTTTGTCAGGCCCATGAACTGAGCCACAGCTCACACTAAGACGAGCAAAATGCATAGTAGGAACATGCCATGACATTTCAAAAAGAATACAGTAACACACAATGTTCCCATTTCACTGTTTTACAATGAGAGCCAAAGCCAAGATTTCTTTATTCAAAGTTCTCACGTGTAGATCAGCCAAGTTTCTATATTCCCCTTCAACTTCATCCAGGTATCCCAAGCATAAACAGCAGAGCACTTTAAAACTTTTTAAAACTGGCCACATCACTGGCTTGACATCTACACCTGTAATCTTATACAGAATACTTTTTCTATTCATCACAACCTATCCCTAGAGAATTCTGTATAGTTACACTGCCATAGTAAATGTTTATACAACCCACTCTTGAGCCAAGTTCTTTCTGGACCTATATCTTATCAGTATCCAACACATTTTTTTTACGAAGTATGACAAGGAGGCTGAGAGAGAGCAAGTTGCTTCAGGCTGTCTTCCTACCAGAGTCTGCATGTAACAGTATACTGTAAAAGCCTTCCTCACCTTACTGCCAATAAATAGGCACATGTTCAGGTTACACAGCAACACCAACAAAATTTAGAAGGGGAAGCAATTCCCTGATGATCACATGAATTCACATTTTAGAAAAGCCCTTCCACACTTTTAAAGAAACAGTGATCTCACCACATTCTTCCACTTGGCTACAAAACTAAGGAGCACTGGGGGATTAAAAGTCACACATTATTACCAACACACCCAACCAGACAGTCCCTAGCCTGAAAGGCCACATCCATCAAAGGTTGCAATCGCTCAGGAGTAAATCCCACAAAACTCAGTGGGATTGACTGCCAAGCAAAATGTGGACAGAATTGGTTTGCAGGTGGTCCCTGGCACCCAGTCAAGATAATATAAAGACGCCCAACACCAAAATACCCCATCTAATTGATAATAAGGCATATGGAAAGAAATCCCACTCAGCCATGAAAACCCACTGGGTAACCTTGGGCAAGTCACACTCTCTCAGCCTCAGAAAATGGCCATAACAAACCACCTCTAAAGAAACTTGCCAAAAAACAAACAAACCCTAAGATAAGTTCATTCTAGGGTCCACCATAAATAAAAAATGACTTGGAGGCACACAACAATAACAGTAACAAAGAAATCAAAGTATAGCTGAGTTTCACTGGAAAAACAGTATGCAAAGGGATCTTGCACTACCTTTGAGACTCACTGAAAGAAAGTTGCAGGGAGCCTGAAGCATCTGAGGAAGTAGGCTCAAGTCTGGGAAAGCCCATGCTACCAATTTCTTTCTTTCAGTGAGTCTCAAAGGTGCGACAAGATCCCTTTCCATAATAGCAAAGAAACATGAAACAGGAACCCTAACATGAGAGAAAGAGGGGGGATAATAGATAGATAGGTAGATAGGTAGATAGGTAGATAGATAGATAACAAAGAAACAAGAAGCAGGAACCCTGACATGAGAGAAAGGGGAGGAGATGATAGATAGATGATAGATAGATAGATAGATGATAGCAAAGAAACATGAAGCAGGAACCCTAACATGAGAGAAAGGGGAGGAGATGATAGATAGAGAGAGAGAGAGAGAGAGAGAGAGAGAGAGAGATGATAGATAGAGAGATAGAGAGATAGATGATAACAAAGAAACAAGAAGCAGGAACCCTAACATGAGAGAAGGGGGGGGGGAGATATAGATAGATGATAGATAGAGAGATAAATGGTAGATAGATGATAGATAGATAATAGATAATAGATGGATGGATGGATAGATAGATAGATGATAGCAAAGAAACACGAAGCAGGAACTCTAACATGAGAGAAGGGGGGGGGAGAGATAATAGATAGATAGATAAATGGGAGATAGATGATAGAGAGATAGAGAGATAGATAGATAGTGGATAGATAGATAGATAGATAGGTAAATGGTAGATAGATAGATGGTAGATAGATGGATGACAGATAGATAGAAGACAGACGGTCTCTTTTTGCAAGACACTGCCCTTAGGCCATTCCCAGCTTCTGCACCCATCTGCTGCTATCCAGGGCAGAGCATTTGCAATCGCCAGAATGAATGAGGGGAGGAATGAAGGCTGGGGAGAGAGAGAGACGGCTTTTTCCTTTGCCCCTCTCCTCTCCTCTCCTCTCCTCTCCTACCTGCTTCGGTTTGGACAAAGGGAGGCAGCTGTTCAGGGCTCTTTGCTGCAGAGCACAAAACCCAAGCTGAGGATGAGAAAAGTGCTGGAGCAGAGGAGCCCAGCCAGCCAAGCAGGGATGGGATGCTCTTGCTCTCCTGCTGCTGCTGCCTCTGCTGCCTCAGGGCCAGGCGTCTCTTCCCAAGATCCCGGATCCTGCCCTGGAGGTGGTATGGGGGGCGGCGGGGGGGGGGCTGCTGGCTTGTTCAGGGGAAGAGCCTCCCTGCAACTTTGCCCAGCCCTTTAAGTCTGCTGGCCCTTGGTTGGGGGCTGGGAGGGAGGTGGAGACTCCGAGGAGGGAGGGAGGGAGGGAGGGAGGCCTAGAGAAAGGCGAGGGGAAGGGGGCAGGCGTCCTCCTTTCCCCAGGACCTGTCCTCCCTTTCAGCCTTCTCCCCTGGAGGAATTCCACAAGGTCCTCCATTTGGAGCAGCACTAGGCAGCATGGATTTGCATTCCAACGCAGTGTGTTGAAAGCCTTGCTTTGGGCATGTCCTCCATTTGTCCCGGACGGTCCTGCATTCTGCGGCGCCTTGTCCTCTTTGTTGGTGAGGACGCTTTCTCTCCCCCCCCCCCCCACTGGCTGAGGGAGGCATTCCCTGCGATAGCTTTCTCAGTAAGGCTGCAGCTGGGGCAGAGGAACAGCTGGAAACAGTGGTTTGGGACAGTTGTGGGTTTGTCATTCAGTCTGACCCCACTTTTAATTGCCATGGCTCAATGCTATGGGATCCTGGGAATTATAGTTTTGGGAGACATTTAACCAGGGGTAGGCAACCTTTCCCCTTTAAGGGCCGAGGGACTTCAGCTCCCAGAATCCCAGGAGCTATTGGCCAACATGGGACTATTAGACAACATGGCTGAGGCTTCTGGGAGCTGAAGTCCCTCGGCCCTGAAAGGGGAAAGGTTGCCTACCCCTGCATTTAACCTTCTCTGTCAGAGAGCACTGGTGCCACAGCAAATCACAATTCCCAGAATTCCACATCATCCAGTGGTGTTAAACTGCATTATTTCTGCAGTGCCAATGCAGCCTTCAGTTACAAATGAATCGGTCTGCGATCCAAATCGATGGATCGGTTCAACAGTGGAGCGTGGGTTATTATTTTCTTGCAGTAAAATAACCCACTTGTGATTCACATTGAGGAATGAATTGATTCAAAATGGACCCGCTTCAGCCAGCCAAAGGGCAAATTTAAATCAATTCCGACCCACATCTGGTTCACACTTGCGCAGAAGCAATTTATCAAAAAAGATGTGGGGGGGAAAAATCAGCATAAAAAAGACGCACATTAAATGGGTCTAGCGCATGGCCCCCCTCTCCAAACTGCTTCAGCAATTCAATTCAAGTGAGAACCAGGGTCATTTAAACTGCTTCAAACCAGTTTGCAAAACGGTTTAAAACGTAGTGGGAATGAGGCATAGAAGGATTATCAGTTATGTCTTCATTACTGGGAGAAAGAGGAGAATACATTGCTATAAACTTGCTCTTTTTAATGTGTTACAAACTAGTTACAAACTATTTCCAAGCTCTTATTCAGGTCTTTCTTCTCCAAGAAACATGTGTGACTATATGCTGTGGAGCAGGGGTAGGCAACCTTTTTGAGCCGGGGGCCGGGTTGCTGTCCCTCAGACAATTGGGGATCCGAAGCACCAAAAATAAATAAATAAATAAATATAAAAATATTTTTTTTTAAAAAAAAATTAAAAACATTTAAAAAATATGCATGCACACTCTCTCAGCCCCAGAAAAGCCATGGCAAACCCCCTGTGGAGATTTTGCCAAGAAAACCTCAAGAACAAGTAATAACGACAATAATCAATATCATCATGACGGGGGGCGGCGGCGGCGGCAGGACAGGCCTGGGGCCGGTCCAAAGGCCTCGGGGGGAGGCGCATCCGGCCCCCAGGCCTTAGGTTGCCCACCCCTGCTGTGGAGGCTAGGAGCTTCCATGTCAGTGGGACAGTGAATCTGCTCTGGATTTTCATCAGCACAACATCTATCCAAGGTGCTGAACATCATCCACAAGTTTGGCATCTTGGATAGCTGCTTTAAAGTCCATACTAAATCTCCCAAATGGACTCCCTGTTTCGTTGACAGAGGAGGCACCAGCTGTCATGAGCTAGACTGCTGCCCTAGCTTCCTCCTGGGAGAAAAAAAAATGGTGGCAGATACATGTGTTTGTGTGTATAGTTTTTGAAGCACTTTTGTTTTTTTCCAGTGGGACACAGTTGTAAAAGTGTGTCTTTTGTTGCACTAGAAAAATCAGTTTGGCAAAAGGCACACTTTTATGACCATCTCCCTCTGAAAGGAGAATGGAAGTGTTATAACAGCATGTGGAGAGGCAAGGAGAAAACTGTTTCTCTCGCTGTGTCCCTGCTTTCTTTTTCTTTTCTTTACCTCACTTTCTGGAGGTAGGGGCAAAGGACGTTATCACACGAGGCCCACGAAGCGATAATAAAGTGGAAATGAGAAATCCCAAAAATAAACCGAAAATAAACCTTGATTCCGCAAATGGCTTTCACACGTAATTACCTTGAATGCGAAATTACAGTAAGCGCATTTAACGTTCACACACAAGTGAGAAAAGCCCTCGCCGCAGCTGGCAGATGTTGTTTTCATCACTTCCTTTTCCCCATTTCATCATTGCTTTGGCCGTGTGTTTTGGCCCCAATTGTGTTCCTTCACAAACCCCACATCAACCACGGCCCGATATCTCTAGTAAAAGACAGATATATTTAGAAAGACGAAGCAGAGAGGCTCATGTCTGGTCGGCAAGTTTGTTGCCCAAGCAAACCCGGAAGTAAACGTAATAAGGAGACGCTGCCTCGATGACCCATGGGAAACCCCGCGGAACCATGGGAAAATGCAGGGAAATGCTTCCAAATGCACATTTGCTTTTCACATTACGGTAAATGCGAAATTGCCTTAATTTCGCATTTGCATTTCCTCAAAACTACCGAATTTCAAAAGATCTCGGATAACACCAGTTTCTGTCCACTTTCTGTCCAGTTTCTGTGCGACGGCGTGTGAAAACGCGAGGCACAAATCCAGTTTTTGTTTGGGATTTATGTGGATTAACCAGCAGATTTGCCCCGTGTGATAACGTCCAAAGATGTAATAATTACCTGGAATAACTTAACTGGTGTAAGATATCATTTTTAAGTGTATTTTCACACAGCTGCATGCATACTGATTTGATGGGGAGAATGTCCAAATTTTGTTCCTTGGGAATTTATAAAGGGTGTTTTAAGGTCCAGCTAGCCATGGGATTCATTTCACCATAGGTCTCTTCCATTCACCAATTGCAAATCTGAGACACCTGGCCTTTTATGCTGTTTAAAGAGGCAATGTAAAATTCCTTAGATTTACTGAGTGATCTCTGAGGCCCTTCAGTATGTCCTAGTACTTTTGCAAAGGAGCTTCCCTGTATTCTCAGAAGCCACAAGGCCTTCAACCCTTTCCAGTTTAATTTCTCACTGCTTCATAGGGGCAAGTTGCCTTTGCTAAACAACTCTCACACCCTAAAGCAAAATTTAGGATGACCAAGAAAGTGAATTGGGGTGCAGATGCAGGTTCAAGGATTTGGGAATATGTCTATCAAATTCTCATTGTCTCATTTCCAATTATTTTCTGCTAATAGTCAAGAATGGAAATGCCACTTAGCTTAGATATCATATGACCTATCAGCATAATCACCCAACAATTTGCCTGTCATTCTGATTGCCTTTGCAGACTGCTAGAAATAGTGCAAATTGAGGTCACTTTAACTGCCCTGGCTCAGTGCTAGGGAATCATGGGAGTTGTATTTTTTTCTGAGCCATTGAGCCTTCTCTGTCAGACAGCTCTGGTACCACAATAAACTCCAGTTCCCATGATTCCTTAGCACTGAGCCCGGACAGTTAAAGTGTACTCAATTTGCACTATTTCTGGCAGTCTGCAAAGGCCCTGAATCAGTTGCAATACCTTGTTTCAGTTGAAATGACTAAACATAACTTTTAAGTCCAGGATAGCAAGTCCTCCTTTTGTTGCTGGACTATTTTGTACACAAAGGAATCTATATCTTTTGTCACTACTTTAAACACAACTAGTAATTCCTGCAGATAAGGAATTTATTATCTGTCACAATTTATTATCTGGCGAGGAATTATTTGAGTTAAAAAGTGATAAAATCTGCATGGCTAATTTTCCTAATTACTTCTATTTTTCTTAACTTTCCTTGATGTTAATTTTCTTAACTATTTTTAATATTTAATTTTCCTAATAGCTGAGCTTTTAGAGAGACCTCAGCCCCCTCTTTTGCTTAACCCACTTTAATGACAGAAATGTAATTTCTGTAAAATATCTGATTCAGAGTTTAAGAAGTTATTACATTCAGTCATATATCATTAGAGTAGTTTGTAGTGTTTCTTTTGTAATGTAACTTGTAAATAAATCTTGATATCCCTTGTCATTTGTGTTGCACTGGCAATTAGGCATTAAAACGTATGAACCTACCGTATTTTTCGGCATATAAGACGCTCCGGCATATAAGACGCACCCAATTTTAAAGGAGGAAAATCTAGAAAAAAAAGATTCTTAACCAAATACTGTAGTAAAATATTTTATATCAACTGTATAAAGTTAACAGCAGTTTAAGAACAATTTTAAGTTGTAAATGTAAGTTTAAGCCAGCAGCAGGGCCAGGTATTGCACAAATTCCCTGCCCAACTTTCTTGCAAGTCTCCTGTCGCCTTATGGTGACTCCATGAATTTCTTAGGGATTTCTTAGGCAAGGAAGACTCGAGAAGTGGTTTTGCCAGTTCCTTCCTCTGAAATACAGCCTGCAGCACCTGGGATTCTTTGGCGGTCTCTCATCCAAGGACTATCCAGGGCTGACCCTGCTTAGCTTCCAAGATCAGATGGACTGGTACCTTTGGAGTTTTTAGGCCATTGTCTTATGGAGTAATTTATGGCTTATTTTGACCCTACCATGAGGGTTTTCTTGGCAGATATCTTCAAGGTGTTTTTTTTTTTTTGCTATTTCCATCCTCTGAGGCTGAGAGAGTGTGATTTGGCCAGAGTAATCCAGTGCCTTGGAGTAATTTCTGGCTCATTTTGACACTACCATGAGGGTTTTCTTGGCAGATTTCTTCAGAGGAGGGAGTTTGCCATTTCCACCCTCTGAGGCTGAGACAGTGCAACTTGGCCAGGGTACTAATCCAGTGCCTTGGAGTAATTTCTGGCTCATTTTGATCCTACCATGAGGGTTTTCCTGGCAGATTTCTTCAGAGGAGGGAGTTTGCCATTTCCACCCTCTGAGGCTGAGACAGTGTAACTTGGCCAGGGTACTAATCCAGTGCCTTGGAGTAATTTCTGGATCATTTGGATCCTACCATGAGGTTTTCCTGGCAGATTTCTTCAGAGGAGGGAGTTTGCCATTTCCACCCTCTGAGGCTGAGACAGTGTAACTTGGCCAGGGTACTAATCCAGTGCCTTGGAGTAATTTCTGGATCATTTGGATCCTACCATGAGGGTTTTCCTGGCAGATTTCCTCAGAGGAGGGAGTTTGCCATTTCCACCCTCTGAGGCTGAGACAGTGTAACTTGGCCAGGGTACTAATCCAGTGCATTGGAGTAATTTCTGGATCATTTGGATCCTACCATGAGGGTTTTCCTGGCAGATTTCCTCAGAGGAGGGAGTTTGCCATTTCCACCCTCTGAGGCTGAGACAGTGTAACTTGGCCAGGGTAATAATCCAGTGCCTTGGAGTAATTTCTGGATCATTTGGATCCTACCATGAGGTTTTCCTGGCAGATTTCTTCAGAGGAGGGAGTTTGCCATTTCCACCCTCTGAGGCTGAGACAGTGTAACTTGGCCAGGGTACTAATCCAGTGCCTTGGAGTAATTTCTGGATCATTTGGATCCTACCATGAGCGTTTTCCTGGCAGATTTCCTCAGAGGAGGGAGTTTGCAATTTCCACCCTCTGAGGCTGAGACAGTGTAACTTGGCCAGGGTACTAATCCAGTGCCTTGGAGTAATTTCTGGATCATTTGGATCCTACCATGAGGTTTTCCTGGCAGATTTCTTCAGAGGAGGGAGTTTGCCATTTCCACCCTCTGAGGCTGAGACAGTGTAACTTGGCCAGGGTACTAATCCAGTGCCTTGGAGTAATTTCTGGATCATTTGGATCCTACCATGAGCGTTTTCCTGGCAGATTTCCTCAGAGGAGGGAGTTTGCAATTTCCACCCTCTGAGGCTGAGACAGTGTAACTTGGCCAGGGTACTAATCCAGTGCCTTGGAGTAATTTCTGGATCATTTGGATCCTACCATGAGGTTTTCCTGGCAGATTTCTTCAGAGGAGGGAGTTTGCCATTTCCACCCTCTGAGGCTGAGACAGTGTAACTTGGCCAGGGTACTAATCCAGTGCCTTGGAGTAATTTCTGGATCATTTGGATCCTACCATGAGCGTTTTCCTGGCAGATTTCCTCAGAGGAGGGAGTTTGCAATTTCCACCCTCTGAGGCTGAGACAGTGTAACTTGGCCAGGGTACTAATCCAGTGCCTTGGAGTAATTTCTGGATCATTTGGATCCTACCATGAGGTTTTCCTGGAAGATTTCTTCAGAGGAGGGAGTTTGCCATTTCCACCCTCTGAGGCTGAGACAGTGTAACTTGGCCAGGGTACTAATCCAGTGCCTTGGAGTAATTTCTGGATCATTTGGATCCTACCATGAGGTTTTCCTGGAAGATTTCTTCAAGGGGGGGACTCTTTCCACCCCGTCCTGGGTGCTCCAATGGACTCTTCCTGGGATGGGAGGATGTCCTCTGACCCCAGGAAGAGTCCATTGAAGCACCCAGGACGGGGGTGGAAAGAGGAGGAGCACATTCAACTAGCCAGGAAAAGAGGACTCTTTCCACCCCCGTCCTGGCTGCTCCAATGGGCTCTTCCTGGGATGGGAGGAGCCCACTGCAGCACCGAGGCTCAGGCTGAAATGAGGCCTACTTTTAGCCTAGGCCTCGGCAGTTTGCCCTCAGCTTTTATATTCGGTTCATTAGGCGCAGCAACTTCCCCACCCTCGTTTTGGGGAAGAAAAAGTGCGTCTTATATGCCGAAAAATACGGTAAATTCAAAGAAATTTATTATGAAGCCTGTGTAAAACTGAAAATATTCAATTGATGATTTTACAACTGGCTGCTCCTGAATCTTCCAGGAAGACAAGTATATAACAGACCTACAAATTAATCAAGTTGGTTTGACTGTTTATTTAAAGCACTTAATCTCTGGATTACCTTTTAATAACTTTGATGGTGGTTATACTGCTATGATGAACAAAATGGATGAAAGGGCCTCATCCCTCTACTAAGGACAATAGTTTGAAACCCATTCTGTTTTTATTTAAGACTGTCTTGAGCCTTTCAAAAAGCCTAGTAATTAATGCAACAAATTGTAAAATTGCCCAGTTTTCTTAGCAACTTCAGTTTCATGCCCATCCAGATATTTACAGATAGTTATCATGTCATCCCTCAGTCTTCTCTTCTCCAAGCTAAACATACCCAGCTCCCTCAGTTATCAGTTATCAGTTTAGCTCAGTTCTCCAATCTGTCAAAGTTAATTTGAATTCTGTTCCTGTCCTCTGGGATATTAACTACCCCATCCCCATTTAGTGTAATCTGCAGATTTCATAACATGCCTCCCATTCCAACATCTAATTTATAAAAATGTTAAACCCAGGCTCAGGACAGAACCCTGAGGGACCTCATTACTTTCCCGGGTGAAGAAGAACCATTGATGAACAGTATCTGGTTCCTGTCAACCAATTACAGATCCACCTAACTATGGTACTGTCCAGCTCACAGATCACCAGCTTGCCTGAAAGATGGGGGAGCTTGTCAAAATAATTATTGAAATAAAGATATACTAGCAGAATATTAGTTTGGCCCAACCTGTTTTTGAGAAATCCATAATGGATTTTAGTAGTCACAGCATTCTATGTATATACTATGCAAGCTGGATCAGAAAAGGAAGGGGCACTAGGGACCACATTGCAAACATACGATGGCTAATGGAGCACACCAAAGATTTTTTAAAAAAAAGAATCAGCATGTGTGTCATAGACTACAACAAAGCATTTGATTGTATAGATCATGAAAAGCTATGGAATGCACTCAAAGATATGGGAGTACTACTACACCTGTACCAAGGACAAGAGGCCACTGTCAGAACAGAATTTGAGGAAACAGAGTGGTTCCCAATAGGCAAAGGGGTCAGGCAAGGCTGCATCCTAAAACATCATAAGAAAAGCAGAATTAGAAACAGAGTTAAGATAGGAGGAAGCAACGTTTACAACCTAAGATATGTGGATGACACCATAATATTAGCAGAAGACATTCAGGAATTGGAACAGCTAATAAGGAAGGTCAAAGATGAAAGTGCAAAGGCAGGTCTGATGCTGAACATAAAGAAAACAAAAATATTGACCACAGAAGAAATACACGAAGTCAATCTAGACAACAAGAAAATTGAAATAGTTAAAGAATTCCCATATCTAGGATCAAACATTGACCAGAATGGAGACTGTAGTCAAGAAATAAGAAGAAGACTAGGAATGGAAAGGGCAGCTATGAAAGAACTGGAAAAGATACTGAAGAACAAAGATATATAACTGAGCACTAAAATCAGAATCGATCAGGCCATTGTATTCCCAATTACTTTGTACAGATGCAAGAGCTGGACAGTGAAGGAAGCAGACTGAAAATCAGCTCATTTGAAATGTGTTGCTGTAGAAGAGTACTTAGGATACCATGGACAGCAAAGAAGACAAGCAAATGGGTTCTTGAACAGATCAGACCAGGGCTCTCCTTGGAAGCAAAGAAGATCAAGTTGAGACTATCGTACTTTGGCCACATAATGAGAAGGCATGGATCACTAGAAAAAAACAATAATGCTAGGAAAGGTAGAGGGTAAAAGAAAGAGAGGAAGACCACAGACCAGATGGATAGACTCAAATGGGGGGGGGGGTATGGGGAAGGGCTTGCAGTTTCTGAGCAAGGCAGTGGAAGATAGGGGTTCTTGGAGATGTCTCATCCACAGGGTCACCATGAGTTGGAACTGACTCGAGGGCAGCTAACAACAACAACAATTGTTTAATGATCTTTTCTAGAATGTTTCCTTGTATCAACAGCAAACTGACTGGTTGGTAGTTGCTAGGATCTGCTTTTCCCCCCCTGCTTTGTGAAGAAGGGGGCAACATTTGCCCTCCTCCAGTTTGCTAGGACCTCTCCTGTCCTCCAAGAATTCTCAAAGATTATAGACAGTGGCTCTGAGATTATATCTGCAAGTTATTTTAATATTCTTGGAGGCAGCTTATCCAGCCTTTGAAACTTTATTTATAGTAGCTAAGTATTCCTTTACTACCTCTTTATCTATTCTGGGCTGTAATCCTCTTGCTGCATAATTTATTCTATTTTCACAGAGCACGGTTATCCTTTTGGGAGAAGACTGAGGCAAAGAATATATTAACAGACAGCTTTCTCTCTGTTCCTTGTTAGCATTTCATAATCTTCTCTACACATTGGCTCTAATCTTTCCTTATACTTTTTCTTGTTCCGCATAGCCAAACCTCCCACCACTACCTTTTGTTATTTTTAACCTCTAGTGAGCCTGAACTCATTCTGAGCTTTAGCTTTTCTGACTTCTCCCTACACATATAGACTATTTGTTTGTATTCCTCATTGGTGATGTCTCCCTTTTCCCATGTATAAGAAGATAAAAGCTGTCAGTTCTACAATAGGAACTGAACTTCACCAATGTGTAAGTTCTGCATTGTGGAAGTACACCATGGCTAGTACACCATGTATTGACCAAGCCAAAATTATTAAATAATAATTTTAAAACTGACACAGGTTATACAGAAATGATTCTTGGAATGTTTGTGTATGTATGTTCCTTCAAGTAGCCTGTCTACTATGGCAGACACATAAATTTTACAGGGTTTTCTTGGGCAAGGACAAGTTGGTTTGCCATTTCCTTCCCCTGAAATATAGCCTACAGGACCTGGTTTTCATTGGCAGTATCCCATCCAAATACTAACCAGGGCTGAACCTGCTCGATTTTCAAGATCAGAAGGAATCTAGTGCCTTTAGGGTATTTAGGCCTAAGCATAAGCATACATGCTTATATGGAGGTCAATTCAAACAATACAACCTAGCCATCAGAGGAGAGAAATTACTATTGCATACCTAATTCCCCACCTTCCTCCCACATCTGGCATGTCATTTCACACATTCATGTGGAGATGTCATATCTAAATTACAGCCCAACAGTTTTGGGTTACATACACAGAAGTTTATGTAATTTAGAAATGCAGCCCCAGTTTAGATGTACAGAAGCAGCAGAAATGGCATGCTGCACTCCATGGAATAGGCCAAATTAGTATGGTCCAAACCAGCTCATTTAAGTTACATCCATTTATATCAGCTTGACATGCCTTTCACATAAAATGTCAGTGAATAATATTTCATCCCATTACAGTGCTGTTTAAACTGTTTACTTTGCTTGGTATCAGTGTTAGGAATATGCTTCAGAAAGCCTAGATGTCAGAACTTATTTATTTCTTTTACTGGATCATGGAAATACTCTGTTTTTCCCCTAGATCTAAATATTATGGCTAGATGAAAAGTATCAGGTTATACAGATACTTTCATGGTTTCATGGCCAACATTATTTGGGCACAAACCTCCTATGGAAGAAGATAGAATATAGAAATAAGTCAATGTCAGCTAAAAATAAAAGCTAGCATCCTGAAAAGAAATTTAGAATACCATATTTAAAACACTGCAAGAAATGATGTTCTGAAATCTGTTAGTAGCTCCAATTAGAGTGGACTTACTATATCAGTTATGTAAATCTCCTTAATTTTATGAGTCTATTTTAGTTGGGGTCATCAGTCAGATTCAGGCCAATGTGTATAAGAAAATGTGAGCTCATCATACACATCCAAAGAAGACTGAATCCAAATGTATCACACAATTGATACTAGTACTAGTAACAGCATGGATCTGAACCTGGTTCAGATTAGTATTTGTGGGGTATGTAGGATCTTCTGTAGAAAAACAGATTGCATATATTGACCATAACACAAGTTACAAAAGACAAGATGTATTAACCAGCAAAACAGATACCTGAGTGGGAAATATGTGACTGTTAGATATTGTTGGTCTACAAGTCCCACCAATAATAGCCAGCATAGCTGATAGTTGATGGGAGTTGTAGTCCAATGATCATCTGGAAATTCATGCATTCCCTATCCCTGAGTCATACTGAACTCAGTCTTTCAAAGTTTGTTTCCATGCCATCGAGTTCTGATCTTTCCTTCCACTCTTCCTCATAAAACCCACAGGTCTTTGGTAACTGCAATTTTTTGTTTCTTCTGAAACCAAGGTTGAAAGGGGAGCTGAGAAAGTGACTATGGATTTTTTAAAAAGTTTCCATACTATTGGACATTTTGAAAAAATGCTGCCTGCAAGAATAATATTGGGGATTGATTCACTTGTTAGAGATGAGCATAGGAGATGGGTGTTCCCATCTAGGCAGAGGAAGTCCTGTGCAAGTATGCCCATTGGCACAGGTGGATGTATCATGCATTGGCCAGGATAGCATGGCCAGCATACACTTCAATCTCTAGAATGTGGGAAAATATTCCTCACATTCTAGAGAGCCCCATCTCATGTTCAGTACCTTCAGGTACCAAGTGCCTAAACAAATATTTGTCAAAATAACATGTTCTGGCTGTCACTCTGCTCATTTTAGGCTGCTTGAACCACACTGAAGTCAGTGAGAACTAAGCCACCAGACTGTATTTGGATTTGTTTCCTTCCTAAATCAGTTTCTTGTGGCCTGAGGCAGATATAAATGAAAGCTATATTTTCTCAGTGATCATTTATTACTCAATATGAGTTATTCAGTCCATAGCATTTATTGGATTCAGTTCTGATCTGAAAATACATTCAAATATGAGGAGTGAACAACTGCCAAGCCTTAAGGTTGGCATGAATAGAGGGAAAGTACAGCTGCCAATAATTGCACATTAGACATTTTAACAGTACACTCATCCCTCTACATTCGCTGGTTAGGGGCACAGGACCCCCATGAATGTGGAAAAACTGCAAACAACAAAAACACTGTTTTCACCTGAGAAAACACCTGTCTAGGAATCTCTAGGTCCTCCAGTGCAACTCTGTGGTCAACATCTGCCAGACATTGACCATAGAATTGCTCTGGAGGAGCTACAAATGCCAGGTGGAGTGTTTTCTCTAGGAGTCTCTAGGTCATTCAGTGCAATTTTTGGTTAAAGTTCACCATAGAGTTGCACGAGAGGACCTAGATATTCTTAGAGAGAACATATTAATAAAATCCATGAATAATCAAATGCACAAAAGTCAAAGCCACAAATGTGGAGGGACGAGTGTATGGTCTCTATTTATCTAATCAGAAGTAAGCTCTATTGAGTCCAATGGGACTTATTTCCAGAAGAAGGAAGAGTTGCAATTTGTATTTTGATAGATAGACAGACAGACAGACAGACAGATGGAGTTTTAAAATCTTTTTCATTATAGATTGAATTTAAAAAAAATTCATAAAATTTTGGAATCCAATGATTTGTGGAACCAGTGAAAGATCTTTCTCATTTTTTTTTCTGGCAAAATGTCATTAACGTAGCAGGAAAAGAAACTCAATGTGGAAAATGAACATTCTAAGTGATTTAACTTTACATGCTGAAAAAAGTTTATTATTAAAAAATGAGTTGATATATTCTATGAGTCTAATGTAAAACTGTTGTATAGTCACTTATCCTTAGGACTTTGGGCCCAAGTTTACAAAGAGGCGAAACTTAACTAGTTTGAAAGAAGAGGAGGCTGGAATTCTGTTGGTGGGTCACAAGTGCATGACCTAGAGTTATGCACTACTAACTGTTTGGTATTCACAGTCCCTGTATATTCCTAAGTTTAGGAGGCATGTAGGACCATGAATGTCCCCTAAACCCCACTTACTGGGAAACAGCCACCATGATCTAGGGCAGCGGTCGGCAAACTACAGCCCGCGGGCTGAACCCAGCCCGTTGAGGCCTTGTAACCGGCCTGTGGCCGGTCCTGCTGCCGTTGTCTACTCCCACCGCTGTGCGCATGCGATGCAGGGCGCTGTTTTGCATTCCAAAATGGCACCCATCATCGTGCGCATGCGTGCGTGAGCACGGGTGCCATTTGGGAACTCAAAATGGCATCCTGCATCGTGCGCGCATGCGCACGGCGGCAGGAGTAGTGCTCATGCACACGTGCACCTCCGGCACCATTTTTCCCCCCTTCTGCCCGCTGACAATCGGGGGACAGCGGAACCGGCCCCACCCGCAAAAGGTATGCCAACCCCTGATCTAGGGGAGTCTATTCTCCTGTCACTTGAGAAGCAGCTGACTGACATTCTCAATGCCCTTCATGTGAGCAATCTCTGTTGCAAAGAGGAACTGTGAAAGGGACCCTGCATCTACCTGTCACAATGGAGGGGGTGGAAACATCAGTCAGCTGCTTGTGGATCAACAAGGGAACAGACCCTTGTTGAATTCAAAGGCTGTTTCCCAGTAAGTGGGGATTAGGGGAGTCAGATGAAGAGTCACTGTGTAGTCACATAACTACAGTGATTATGCATTTGTAACTCCCCAACAGGATTCCACTCAGGGTGGTTTTGGATTTAGATTTTTTAAAGGACAGAGAATATGGGGAGGGGGTACAGAGGGCAGATTCAACAGTCAGCTGAGAGTAGCTGTCAAGAAAAGGCCAGAGGATGTCTACCTATGAAATTCATGCCAAAATAAGGCCACCCTGCAAGGCATGTCTTTGAATCAGCGCTGCTTTACACTAAAATTCTTATCAAATTGCTACCATACAGTGGCTTTGTTTCTAGGGTTTAAATGCCACACCCCAGCCAAATGATCACATCTTCCTTATTACCAGAATTCTAATGGAAACTGATTGCCAATATTGAAAGTTATGCTGTTTGAACATCCACAGAGCTGTGTGCTCTCTCCCATTCACAGCTTGCTAGTTAAAACTGTAGACATTTCTTCACCAGTGTTTTGACTGATGACAGTGTTTTTTTCGTCTTCTGTATCCTTTGCTGTTGACAAAGATATGGGCTTGTGGGGGGGGGGGGTAACGACACAGCAGGGGCAGGGGATATTCCTCCAAAACTGGAAATAACATTAATCCAGTTGTCTTCAGTTGCTGCATATGCAGAGTGGAAACAAAACAACTACACAACACATCCTAGTGCAGCACCATTTCCTAGCTTTCCTTCCCAGTGATTGCTTTTGGTTTGTTTTCAGCTATATTTCCCCTCATTTCCAGAGTAATAACTCTCTCTAACCATGTGTTCACTCTTAGATCCAACAGAGTGTTCCAGATATCACTAGCCAGATTATCTGGGTCCAAAAAAAAAACCCAACTGTCCCCAGTCCTATTTCTCCTTTTATTCATTGCTTTGAAGGCATTAAGGTGTGGTTTTGGGGGTGCTTTTTTTTTTTTTTTTTTTTTGAAAGCACTAATTTCCTTTGCCTAAGAGCAGCATCACACTATCCCCATTCCCTTTGAAAAAAAAAGAAACACAGAGATGCTTCAGGTAATGGTTTATATCTTTTGTGAGTGGCTGTATAAGCAAAGGCAGTTGCATTTTCAGATGTCAGAGTTAGCACCAACTTGCAACTTGTGATGTTCTGGCCTTATCACTAGCAATCCCAATTGATTGTACTGTGTGGATCAATGCTGTTGTGTCAGGGCCTTCTGCTACCACTAAAAACATGAACAGCATAAATGTAAGGTTCCGATGTCCCCCTTCATATGCACACCTACATGGGACTCACTTCCCCAGAGGTCCAATCCCACACAGCTGCATTCTGTCCATGTTCCACTATGTCAATGGGACCAACTGCACAGCAGTATCTTTCATCTGCTTGCTGCCAAGCTGAGAGGTAGACAGTGACTGGGTGAGAAAGACATGGGTGATTAGCCCCACCCAGAAGCATCCAGTATTTACACAAATACAAACGTTATGCAATGTATTCCCATAGGAAAATACCTTCCACTCAACTGTGATTTTACTTAAAGAAAGCACCAGAGGCAGAACTGGAATGGAAACACTTCAATGCTAGATTCACACAAGCTTACAATGAATCTCAGATTATGAGGGACCTCTAAATGATAAAATAAGGCAATAACCTAAGAGAGCCAGCATGGTACAGTGGTTTGTGTGTTGGACTTGGACTCTGGGAGAGCAAGGTTCAAATCAATCAGCCATGGAAACCCACTGTGTGACCTTGAGCAATTCATACTTTCTCAGCCTCCAACAAAGGCAATGACAGACCTCTTCTGGAGAAATCTTTTCAAGAAAAGCCTATGGACTTTATCACATGGAGACAATTGGAAGTATAAATGGTGCTTATCACATGAAAATCATGCATTCACGATTAAAAAATTTACATGATGTCGCCATTAAAGCACCATTATCCCAGGAATATCCCATGAAAATCGCACAATAACGATAAAGGTTTTCACATGACATAGCAATGAAAAGCAATTAAAGAGCCATTATCCCAGGAATAACCAGACAATAGACAGCAAAAAAATCATTCATGGGAAAATCCCATGAATGATTTGTTGCTGTTTATTGCCTGGTTATTCCCTGATTATTCCCAGGATAATGTTGCTTTTATCGCACTGTGTAGGAAAATGTTAATCACATTTTAATCGCAATTGCAGAATTTTCAAGGGATAATCACCATTTAAACTACAAATTTTCCCCCGTGTGATAAAGTCCGATGACAGAGTTGCCATAAGTTGGAGTTTACTTGAAAGGCATATAACAATAACAATAAGTTAAGGCCTCAGCAGAGTCAAGTCCTCAGTCACATACATACCATCCTGAATTTTACATACTTGATGAACTTGGTGGAAGGGAGTTAATCGTGTCTCATTACAGTAACATTTTCCCAGGCTTACAGGAATTTCTGCAGCAACAGAAAGAAAGTTGTATGGAACATGTTTGAATATAATAGCATTTGTTTGGATAGGGTTCATTCATTATTCTTATGCATTGCCTCATCTGGAGATGGAAAGGCTTTCTCCCAAGTCAGATCACCCATTAGTCAGTCCAACATTGTCTAGAATATGCAACTCAGTGCCAAATCATTTTTTTTAACTTTCAAAGGAATCAAGTGGCAGACTTTTGTGGCTAATACCACTGCAAAGTATAAGTAAAAAGTTGGCATGTTTGGTTCCTTCTTGTAAATAGAAAAGTAACCTATCAAGGAGAAAGGTTCAGGCATATAAAGGTTTCTGGATACAGGGAATTTCATTCTCTGTCTAGAGATAGAATATTGAAACATGGGTCTAAAACACACTGCAGAAATAATCCAGTTTGAGATTGCTTTAAGCACCCTGGTTAAATGGTAGGGAATTCTGGGAAATGTAGTTCTGTGAAACATTTAGCCTTCTCTGTCAGAGAACTCTGGTGCCACAATACACTACAATTGCCAGGATTCCCTAGCACCCAGCCAGGGCAGTTAAAGCAATCTCAAACTGGATTATTTCTGCAGTGTGTTTTGGACCATATGATCTTTTAACCTGTTGCCACAACTAGGAGATTATAGCAGTGCTAATTAAACCAGTTTAGCTGAGCTATCTTAAAATTTAAAATGGGTGGCATTCTGATTTTATCACAAGGATTTAGCTGCCGAAATTGCTATCCAGGTGCAGCCCAGGTCCATCCCTACTCCCAGGTCCACACTGGCAGCCATTTCCTTAAGGCAGAAAACTCCCAGCTTCAGAAAAGGGTGTGCTGAGTGGCCCTGGGAGCGGATGGGCCTGGGCTGCACCTGGGCAGGGATTTCAGCAGCTAAATCCTTGTGATAAAATCAGGATGCCGCCTGTTTTAAATTTTAAGCTGGCTCAGTTAAACTAGTTTAATTAGCACTGTGATAATCTTTGTTTATCCCAGGAAGCACATTTATTCAGTTCTCCCAACTGTACCACTGAGTACTCACTTGCTTAACAATGCAATCCTAATTAAGGATTTTACCCCACTGATTTCAATAGAACTTTCTTTTTTGTAAATATGTGCTGCCTGTCTCCTAACAGTATCTGCTCTGGAATCATACCTTGATGGTCGGAGCTTCTAAATCCTGCTAGCTGCACATTTATTTATTTTTTTGATGGCCTCCATCTGATTCAGTGATATTTCAACTACCATGTGGGTTAGCCAGCTGCACTGAATGCCTGTTGCTTTGCAGCTGTAAAGAGATTACAGCTGACAAGCTACATAAGATAATACCTTTCCTGCTTCACATACATTTAACAATAACAGTTTTAAAAAATCAGAAAAACAGATCATAAACATATTTTGAATATGTTGTTGCTTTGTGATATTGATTACTTTTCCATAAAAAATAATATGCAGGAACATTGGGGAGTGGGGGAAGTAAATCAAAGCTATTCTGCCCATTACCCCGTGACCCTATAGCCATGTGGAACAACTAGTTCCACTTCTTTAGGCAAATTTTGATGGAAATGTTGGCAGGAAAGTAGAACGCTAAATAAAGATCAGTTTCCATTCTTGGATTCAACTCTCTCTTGAAACTAGGTTGGGACTAGTTACATTCAGATGCTTTCCTTTAGACCACTATAACTGGAAGAGCTGAGACATGGAAACAGCACTTTGCCTTTATTTGTTCTATTACTGGGTCAGATCTGCTACACAATGACAGTACATTATGTGAAGCTGTGCAATTAAATTGTACCATGATTGCTACTGTTGGCTAATTTGCATCACATATGGCCTTGAATTACTTGACAGGTACAGCTGCATATATAAAAGGCATTTCTCTTTAGCCTTAATTTATCATCCTTTAAATGTGTTCTTAATTTTAACAGATAAAAAACAATTTCCAAACAAAGCAAAATATTCCACTGAAATCAGTTTTAGAAAATAAATAAATCAAATGTGATCATAATGACATAACAGGAAGCCTCAATTCTCATTTCCATCAGTTTGATCTAGGGAAGCTATGGAAACATGAAAACTAAGCAAGAGAGGGTGTGAAAACATGGGTGGAAATTTTGGGTGGGTTAGGGCAAGGAAACAGAGTCTTGATCCCAGTAAGTAGAGTGGATACAGAAACCTGCTGATGTGGATGGAGAAATGGTAAGGGTTTTGAATGAGGTTGAGCTTGGCTTGAAGGATCAAGTATACAGTTGGGGCTTCTCCTGGACACAGAATTATCTGTGGAGATACAAATGACATATGTGACCATGAATGCTTTTCATCAACTTCTTCTGTTTCACCAAATATGCCCCAGAGCAGATCTAGCATTGCCATCTATTGCTACTATATGCCTTCAAATCAGCTCTGACTTATGGCAACCCTATCATAGGGTTTGCTTAGCAAGACTGAGGTTGCTTAAACACTGCAGAATTAATGCAGTTTGACACCATTTTAATTGTCATGGCTCCATCCTAGGGAATCCTGGTATTCATGGTGGAGCTCTCAAAACTGTTCTCTAGTCACATCTATGATAGACTACTGTTATATAATAATAATAATAATAATTATTATTATTATTATTATTATTATTATTATTTATATCCCGCCCCTCTGCCAAGCAATCGGGGCGGCGTACAGTATTCAAAATATCAAAACAAGTCACATAAAATCAGATCCCATCCCTCATTCCCACCCCCACTCACCCCCAAAAAACAAATCAAACCAAACAAATTAAAGACAATTATTAGAAATATACAATATAAAATATACAGTATACAATATAAAAAACATGATTATATGATTGCATTGCCACAGCTGCTCTGGGTGAAGGGGTGGGCTAGATAGCTTCTGGAGGGACCCTCTTCCACCACAACCACTACAGATGGTAAATGGCTGGGGGATGGGCTAAATAGCCTCCAGGGATGTTCTCTTCCACCGCCGCCACAAAGGGGATGGAATCAAAGCTGGATAGGGCACACACCCTTCCACGGTGGTGGTGAGGAGGGAGATGATGTCCTAGGCTTGGCTTTCTTGCCACGCCTGCCCTCACCATCGCCGCTGCACTAGTGTAGCCAGTGGTTGGGCTGGGGAATGCTGGGGGCGCCTTTTGAAGGTTCCCTCTGAGGCCAGGTGTTGCACTGGGGGAGGAGGGCAGGCAAAAACACACACACCCGCCACTCCTCTTCTCAGCCTCCTCCTCGGTGTAGCCGGTTCTACATAGAGCTGCCTTTAGAGACAGTTTGGAGACTTTTATCTGGAGCAACTAAAGCCATTTTAGGGCCTTTGCAGACTCCCAGCTCCTGATGGGGCTAGACTGGTGTGGAAAAGCTTCAAAAAAGGATAAGACCTCTAACTATGGACCTTTACAGACTGCAAAAATAGTGCAGCTTGAAGCCACTTTAACTGCCCGGGTTCACTGCTAGGGAATCATGGGAATTGTATTTTTTTTCTGGGACATTGAGCCTTCTCTGTCAGAGAGCTCTGGTGCCACAATAAACTACAGTTCCCATGATTCCCTAGCACTGAGTCAGGGCAGTTAAAGTGGACTCAATTTGCACTATTTCTGGCAGTCTGCAAAGGCCAGTTGCTTATAAAATGTAAAAATCAGTAGTCTATTATAGATGTGACTAGAGGACAGATAATTAAAGTGCTAGGGAGTTGCATTCATGTCTGAAAACAACTTTAAAGTTCTTTGAACTTTAAAAGGCTTAGACAGATTATTTGAAGGACTGTCTTTGGTATTACTCATATGAACCTGCTCAGGCTATAAGATGGATCACAGAAGCCCATCTCTCTTGCCTCACAGAAGGATCTTTTAGGTTGGTGAACAGGAAAGACAGGTCCTTTTCTGTGATATCCCTTTAATGGGGCCCACTTCTGATTATACATATATAGAATTATGATTGGAATTCACAATTGCAGCTACAAAACATTATGCAGCCATAACTGATTTGCATTCACAGTCCCTATGTATGGAATATGTAGGGATTGTAAAAGGTTCCTCAGTGTGGCTTTACTGGGCATCATCCTCTGTGAGCAATGGAGGTCTAGTCTCTTGTCAATTAGGGCACAATGGATTGATGTTTTCACATGAGCAATCTCTGGTGTGAAGAAGAGTTACAACAGTATCCTGCTTCTGACCAGAGTACTAGAGATTACTGGTGGGAGAGGGTGGAACAACCAGTCTCCTGTGCCTTAGTTGACAAGAGAACAGACTCCTGCACTCTCAGCAGCTGCTGCCTGGTAGGTCAGAATTGTGTGGGGAGGGGGTGTTAGCGCACCTTGCATAACCCACAGCAGGTCAGGTTCCCAGAAGAAAAGGAGTGTGATCTGAGGCCTGTGCACATCCAAGTAATAAAACAATCAAATCTAAATGGGTGTAGTAAGTGTTCCTTCCTTCCCCCAAATCATCTGCATTTCCTCTTGCCACAAGCCTTGTAACTGGCTTGCATATTCTGGGACATTGCCTGGCTAGCCAGGTATTGGGTGACATGCTGATCCTTTGCATGTTCTTCCTTCAAGTTGGCCAATTTGAATTGTAGAGCCTGTCCTTGTAGGGAGGCTTCTTCAAATTTAGAGTGGGCCTTCTATACTGCAAATGAGAAAACCATTTATCTGCAAGCAGAGCACTATTCTGAGACCTGAGTTGGTCTGATTCCTTGCCCTGTTTTTTAGCCATGCTACAAAGCTCCTGAGGCATCACTTAGGGCCATCCAGAATCCCCAAGCTTCCATTGCATCTCTGGAGGTACTGTAAATAGATTTCTCTTTGCACTTTGTGTGAAATGTGCCACTGAGGATCTCAAACAGGTTCAAAGTGTTTAAAGACACCTTCTCCCATAGGTTTCTTCCCTTACTGGCAACCCATTTTTCCAATTTGTTATTTTCTCATCATTGGTGAACATGACTCTACACTTTTTGAGTGCCGCTGCTCCTATTACTACACTTATTTCTGGCTCTGGTGGCTTCTAGTCAAAAGCATGAAAGTATTTCTTTCAAACACTCCCATAATGTCCTTGGGGCTCTAAAATGTGGAGACATCTTAAAATGTCCTTGCAATTCCTACATGGTTCTACTAATGATGGGCCCACCAAGTTCTATGGGGGAGGGAAGCAAACTCTACAGAACGTACAAGAAATGTGATACTGGGCGAAAGAGGGATTGGGTCCTAACTGAGCCCTACCAATGCTCTGAAAATGTGGCCTGGATGCCCAGTAATAGATAGACCACCGAAGTCCATGGGGGAGGAAAAAGAACTCTAAGAAACTTAATACCACCTGGCCTAGTGATAGGGGAAAGAGGGTTATAGTCCTAGTTGGTTCCCGCCAATTACAAGCTGATTTTTGGAAATGAGGGCACTCTCCTCCAGATCCAGGAAAATTGCTAACCCAAACTGTAGTTTATCACCACCTCCAATACACAAATGGCTTTCCTACACAAGGTTCCTCCCATCCTTCTGGTTGGATGGTTCACTGACCTACAAAATGGCACACAGCCTACACAAACTGGGGTGATGAGGTTCTTACTACCTCCATCACCATGACAAAGGGAAAATTTGAATGTGTGGTGTGAGTGTGTCCTAACCAAGGTGCTAAACTCTTCAGATCCTATACCACAATAAACCCAGAGATCAGAAGAGATTCCTGGGACAGCAATACAGCCAACACTTTTGATCCAGAATGGCTCTTGGCTATCACCAGACTCATGGCCACTTGGGGGCAGTTGCCAGATATGCACCAAACAGAAAGAGGGAGCAGATTCCAATCCCAATAAAGTAGCCCTGGTGGCTGCACTCACCCAGAAACACAATCATGCATTCACAAATTACTGGAGTCTCCACAGGTTTTTCTACACCTGACACCACCTGGGTCTCATGTGTTGATGAGTCAGGGGGTTCAGGATGCTGTTTTGTTCACCAATACTCTATTATCCAAAGAAAGGTAAAAGATTGGGAGATCCCCACCAAATATATCAGCATTACTTTGATAGTTGGGGAAATTAACTTTTGCAATAAGCTGGGTAACCTTTAGGACTGCTTGCGCCTTTATATATCAGTAATAACTGAGGACAACTTGAGGTTTGGGTGAATTAAGAGAGTTTTATTTAGAAAAATACAGAGTGCAATCACACATAAAATAGCAATCCACACAGACACAGCATTTAGAGCTAACTGAAATGGAAATATGAAAATGGGATAATGGAGTTTGACAGGGTTCTAAGTGGGGTAATTGTTACCTGTCTGATGAGTAGACCACAGGCAGCTGGAATGACTCATACTGGGAGGTTTGAGGGCAACACAGAACATACACTTAGTGCAGAGGTGTATGCTGGCTGTGTGTGCAGAGACCCATTTGAGACCCATATTTATACCTAATCACTAGCTTCTGGGACATGTTTGATGATCTCTAGCACTGTAATAAAGACCTGATGGATTTCCTAGAAATCGACTGTGGGATTCTGGGCTCATTGATGACTTTAATTTTAATGTGACAAAAACAGCAATTAGATCAGGATATCACCAGGATGGATGGAAAGAGATATTAGGCTGGGAACACACAGGGAGTAGGCAGAGAGATTGGCTTATTGTTTTGGGTGCAAGGAGATTCTTTCTTTCAAGGTGCAAAAGGAAATGCAGATGACTCGGGAGAAGAAAGGAGCACAGTATACCCATTGAGATTTGATTGTCCTTTTACTTGGATGTGCATATGCCTGGAATCACATTCCATTTCTCCTGGGAACTTGACCTAGTGTTCCTAAAAGTCACTAGAGGACTAAGCAGATGGCACAAAGCCCCATCTTCAGAGCAAGGAAGGGGAGGGGCAGCCACACGCTGGGCACCCCAACCCCTTCCCCAAAACTTCCTCGGAGCAGCTGGCCCTCCGCAGGGCCGGTGCTCTGAGGATGACCTCCTGCGGCAGCGTCCGTACACGCTGCAGTGGAAGAGTCGCCGAAGGTGCACCGGCAGCCTTTTGCGGTGCACCTTCGGCGATTTGTGGAAGGAGCGCTATTTTAGCACTCCTTCCAGGGGCGGTGAAGCTGTGTTGCGGGGCCGAGGTGTGCGGATACCTCGGCCCCGCGGCGCAGCTTCCTGGGGCGGCCCCGTGCTGCCCGTCTGCTTCCCCCCTAGGACTCTCAAGAACATGCTGGCTCCAGATATGAAATATAAAATATGAGGACCCCAAGTCCAGTGCGGGATATGCAGGGTGTGCTAACAGGTGGCTAGGAGATACTACCTAGTTAAGTATACTTAACACAACCTAAGGGGGGGCGGAATACAGACAGCCCAAAAGGGATGGCTTAGAGCTGCACCTTTTAGGCTGAATTGGGGCCAGAACAAGCAGTTGCCCAGCCCCAATCTAGTCAGATTTTGCCACAAAAAGGACTAGATAAGATCCGCTCTTTTTAGGGGTGAAAAAAAAGCTGCCCCTTCTCCCAAGGAGCCAGCTCTAAGGAAAGTGGTGTCTAACCACCATGCCCCCAAGCGGGAGAGAAGCTGGCTGGCATGTAACCACCGGCTGGCTTCTCTCCCACTTGGGGGCATGGTGTGTGTAAATGTCATGCCCCCAAGCCAACCCCAAGCAGGGCTATATGGGCCATCTGTTTCGGCCCTAAGTATACTTAATTAAGTAGCTGATCTAGAATCTTGGCTTATACTATCAGTGGTGGATCAGGGAGCCAAGAAAGAGGTTCATAAAACCATGAATGGTGTGATGAAAGTGAGGAAAGATGTAAAGATTTTTTTTAAAAAAAACCCTTCATGTTCTATAATAATAGAAACTTGTCAGATTAAAGAAATAACTTCTTCACACAGTCCATAATTAATTTATAGTCACTACTGGAGACAGGCTGCTAGACCTTTGCTCTGATTCTTAAGTGTTGCTCTGCCAAGCAAAGAAACTTACATTTTAATTCTGCTGCCTACAAATCTTGACATATTTTTCCCCTCAAAATGTTTCCATTGAAAATAATTAACATCTGGAGAAAATGACAAAATTTGGCAACATACGCATTACATTTAAATTACATTAAAATGTTAAACTGTGGAAAGGACAAGGAAGGTGGGTGGATGGGTGAAGCTCCACACAGCAGGAGCTGAACCCCCTAGTCAGCAATGTTCCAAATTGCTTGCTACTGCTTTTAATTTATTCTTTAACATTCTCCCTAATGAATATAAACAGAAAACAAAGAAAATAAATATTGTACCTATTTATTTTATGTTGTCTCAGACAAAAGCAGGATGCAGAGCAAAGTTGTGTAGAGGATGGGGTAGGAGTGGAGAGACCTGGCTTCAAGTTCCACGTAAGAAGAAAGCTCAGTTCATGACTTTAGGCAACTCATCAACGTCAGAAAGAAACTTTTCTAGAACACGGCCACACAGCCCCAAAAACCCACAAAAAAACATCATCCCTTAGTTTAACCTGCCTCACAGGGTTAGAAACAATAGCCTATAACATGAATTTAACACTATTTGACAATAATCTAAGCTCCTTGGAGAAAAGAGGAGTAAAAACTCATAAGAGAAGAAGTCTTACTGATCAGAAGAAATAAAAGTACTGGGGACAAGAATGGTGATGCTAGTACTGAAATTACTAGAAACTCTTCTATAACACTTCTTCCTAATGGAGATTGACCTTCATTTTCCACTTGCTCAGAAGTGCTCCACTGATGTGCTCCTCATTATTCCTTCACATTACCCAAGGCTAAATTCAACACAGGAGGCGAGACTTGTAGGGATGAAAATTGCTTTCAAAATTCTTCTTGTCCCTGAAGAAGGGCAGAAAATATATTTACTATTCTCCCCGCATATGAAGTGTGAGAAAATTAAAATGTTTTCACTCACACACACAGAGAGCAGAGCCCACCCATCCCAACTGAGGGTGGAGATTTCCATGAAATTCAATGTTCTGGATGGTTTTATGGTTTTATTGCTTCAGTATTAAGTTGAGCATTATGGATGTGGTGGCTCAAGTGGTTAAGACACTGACTCTGTTGATTGCAAGATTGGTTGGCAGTTCGAGGCCTGAGTGCTGCATGATGGGGTGAGCTCCTATTACTAGTTCCAGCTTCTGCCAAGCTAGCAGTTCAAAAGCATGCAAATGCAAGTAGATAAATAGGTACTACTTCTCAGTAGGAAGATAACAGCATTCTGTGCAATCATGCTGGCCACATGATCACAGAGTAGTCTCTGACAACGCTGGCTCTTTGGCTTAGTAATGGAGATGAGCACCACCCCCTACGGTCAGACACGACTTGACAACCTTGTCATTGTGGACCTTTACCTTTTATTAAGCTGAGCAGTAAACAGCAGGGGTGCAAATGAGTCTGTCTCTCGTATGGTCTAGCTTTGTTTTTGGTATCTGCCTTTAAGTCATTTTTGACTTATGGTGACCCTAAGGCAAACCTATCACAGAGTTTTCTTGGCAATATTTGTTCAGAGGAAGTTTGGCATTGCCGTCCTCTAATTCTGAGAGAGCATGACTTGCCCAAGTTCTCCCAGTGGGTTTCTGTGGTCTAGCTTGCCTGATGCTTTTTGGCCATCTTAGATCATAAAAAGGCAGACTAGTACATACATATGGACAAAGAGGTGTTAAAATTGTGTGTTGTTGTTTTTGCGAATGCCTGGATTCAAATTTATCAACTCTAAAACAGAAAATGCTACACAAGGGAGAGAGTAGGTACCTTGGTATAGTTTATGAGAATACAGTAAAGACAAGCTGGGATCAGTTTTCCAGTTCAGCTCCTATGTGTTTCATTCCTATCAAAATTATCTGTTGAAGACGTGCTCTGTGTAGCTCAGGAAACACACACACACATACACTGTGGTATGATACTAGTCCTCAGAGGCAGCTCCCTCAAGAGACCATAAATACTCATACAGTTGTATTGGTTCTTATCTATCAGAGCAAACTACAGCTCCCATGGCTGAGTGGGGGATTATGAGAGTTGTTGTCCAAAATGTTTATAAGCTCTAATTCTTTCTCTCCCTCTCCCATAC
Source organism: Phrynosoma blainvillii (assembly GCA_026167975.1). Taxonomy (NCBI): domain Eukaryota; kingdom Metazoa; phylum Chordata; class Lepidosauria; order Squamata; family Phrynosomatidae; genus Phrynosoma; species Phrynosoma blainvillii. The sequence goes on from JANUYF010000001.1 coordinate 171,883,077, forward strand.
CCTCTCCTGTGCATACTGTAATGCCCAACTTATTTGGATCAGCTAACACACATAGAAAATACAATCCAGTGTAGTGGTTAGCATGTTGTACTTGAGGTGGAAAAATCTGGGTTCCCATCCTTGATACAACCTAAATTTACATTGTTACATAATGGAAGCCAATGTCAGAGTTTAAGGCCCACCTTACAAGGTTATTATTAGCATAATACGAGGATGTATTAACCCAGGCCTATGTATGCCTCCCTGAACTCAATGCGAGATACAGATGTCCTGTTCAATTATACAGCTATTTCTTTTTAAAAGACAAATGGGACTCATTTTAAGCAGCTTTTAGACCCAGAAGGTAAAAGGTCTGTGAAATAAAAGGGATAGATTTCTCTTATCCCAAATAGCTTTAGAGCACAAGTTCTTCCTTGCTGGTACATTTTTTTTCCCCTCCAGGTCTATTCCACAGACCCAAGCTCCTTCTTATACATCATAAAGCCAGCTGCAGTCACTGTAGTTCTTGCATCACATATCTAAGCTTAGCTCAGGATGCTCCAACAAGTCTGGAACATAATATTTTCCATATGCTCAGTGAACCAAGATGATATACCATTCAACATGCAATGACAAAAAAACATGCTTTTTGAGAGCAAGGGCCAGGGTTAACTTTAGTCAGAGTGAGGCAACCACTTTAGCTAGCTGATTTGGGATATAACTAGTAGCTGAATGCTGCTGATGATGATGTATCTCTCCACCCCTGACCTTTCTTTGAGTCTTAAACAGCAAGTCATCTTGTCTTACACCTGTCTCTCAGTGGATGCGCCATTGGCACTTGAAGCTCAATATGTCCAAAATGGAGCTTCTTGTTTTTCCACCAGAGCCTATTGTTCAATACTCCTTTTCTGTTTCTGTTGATGATATTTCTATTCAACCTGTCCAGGAAGCCCTCAGTCTTGGTTTTATTTTTGATTCATCTCTGTCGTGTATCCCCCAGATTCAGGCCACAGCCAAGGCATGTAGATTCTTTCTGTATAATATTGCTAAAATTTGACCATTTCTCTCGGCCTCTACTGCCAAGATTTTGATCCATGCCCTAGTGGTTTCACGACTAGATTATTGTAACCTCCTGGTAGGGCTCCCTCTTTCTCACTTGCGCCCTTTAATTTCTGTTCAGCATTCTGCTGCACGCATTATCACATCTGCTCACCATTTCAACCATATTTCTCCTTTATTGTCATCCCTTCACTGGCTCCCCCTCCCTTTCCATATTCAGTATAAGCTTTTGTTATTGACTTTTAAAGCCCTGCATGAGTTGGTCCCACCTTATTTATCAGAGCTTCTTTCCCCTTACTATCCCACCCATGCCCTCTGCTCTGGTAGTCAAGGTCTGCTGTCTCAGCCTAGGATTTTTACTGCTCCATATCGGATCCATCCCTTTTCACTTGCTGCCCCTTATTCTTGGAACCTCCTTCCCCCACAAGCACGGACACCACTTCTTTAACCAGCTTCAAAGCTGAGTTAAAGACTATATTGTTAAGAGAAGCATCCGCAGGCATTGCATGATGATTATTTGATGTTTTTAATTTGTTGCCTTCTTTGTATGAATATGTTTTATTTTATTATTTTGTAGAATGTACACCATCAGCAGGTTTTTTAAATCTATTTTTATCTATTTTATTTACTGTATGTACAGTGCTGTGTAAATCTACAGCGCTATGTAAATAAACTGTGATGATGATGATGATGATGTGGCTACTCCCAGGGATAGACCTTTTCAGGTTTTTCTGCCTCTTCGATTTGAACCCTAATTTTCTAGAGTCCTAGGGCCTTTACAAACTGCCAGAAATAATGCAGCTTGGGGCCACTTTAACTGTCCTGGCTCAGTGCTAGGGAATCATGGGAATTGTATTTTTTTCTGGGACATTGAACCTTCTCTGTCAGAGAGCTCTGGTGCCACAATAAACTACAGTTCCCATGATTCTCTAGCACTGAGCCAGGACAGTTAAAGTGGCCTCAAGCTGCATTATTTCTGGCAGTCTGTAAAGACTCCTAGTCCAACATGTAAACCACTAGAACATACCGGCTCTCACACCACACTGGCTTGTTAGTACAGACTGTGTTTACCAAGCTGGATTTACTCCTCTATGTATTTTACTTTTTAATTTTTTAATATATCTGGAATTGTTTGTTGACATGGGTTTCATAGGCACATTGTGTCATTTGACACTACTAGGCTGTCGGCAACCTCCCAGAGGGCATTCTCAGTAATTGCCCCCAGATTATGGAATGGCCTGCCGGACGAGATCCATCATATTACCAGTTTAAGCAGCTTTAAAAAAAGCTATGAAAATGGATCTCTTCCAGCAGGCCTTTCCTGACTAAAATACCAGCCCTAGGAGTCTGCCTGTTTTTATCATCCTAGTTTGGGCTCTCCCACTCTTTGTTGTTGGTTGGCTATTGTTGTTTTTTAATTTTTATTGTACTGTTGTGTTATTGTATTTCTGATATGTTATGTTAAGGTTTTAATTGGATCTGTAGTTTAATACTGTTTTAATGGGGGAAGGGGTGGGGAATGTGTATTTTTAGATTTGTATGGATTTTGATTCTTGTACGCCACCCTGATTGCTTGACAGAGGGGCGGGGTAAAAATAAATTTTATTATTATTATTATTACAACTAAAGCAGCACTCACAGCTTAATATAAACAGTGTACTTTATTTAGTCTAAGTCCTGCAGAATAGTTGTTAGGCCTACTGTCCTCTCCTTTCCATAGTTCTAAATCCTGCAGAATAGTTGTTAGGCCTACTGTCTTCTCCTGTCTTCATAATCCATTCAAACTTAGTGTGGCTTCGCTGCTACTCCTCCTGATTTGGACCAGCTCCATGCTACTGTTACTTCTGAGGCCTATATATTTTGTTACCTTCACCACTGGTGGAGCATCTGTGGATGTACAGAGAGGAGAGATTCTAGTGACAGTAGTATGACCTACCAACTGCTCCCCCCTCCCAGTGTCAGAACAAGAGAGAGTGAATAATTTCAAAATTATCATCGTTGAAAACTGTCCTCACAGAGGAAAAATATCTCATCTTCAAATCCTGTCTCCCCACACCCAATGCAACCATGTTATGGGCAGTGGGAGGAGAGCTCAAGCATCTGAAGAAGAAGGATTATAGTCACCAGGGCACATGTTCATCTGACAAAGCCAGCAAAGCACAAACTTTGTTCAGCTGTCACTTCCCCCCCTTCCCCCAGTACAACCATATCATGGTCAGCAGGAGGAGGTCAACAAGTAGCAGAGTGAGACAGATCATTGCCAGTGGCCCCATAGTCTTCCGAAATAGCCAAAGCCAGGTGATCCTTACCCAACTGCCTCCCTCCATCTGGACATTTTGTTGTTATTGTGTACCTTCAAGTTATTTCTGATTTATGGCAACCCTAAGGCAACTCTATCCTGGGGTTTTCTTTCCTGGTCTCCAGAGTCATGGCCCAGCACTCAAATCTCATTACACCTGTACATAGGAGAAAGGAGAAAAAGCTTGAGCTTGGGCTGGGGAGGGCAAGAGTAGTCTTCACGTCTATTCAAACACTCAGGGGAGAAATAAAAAGGGGGCTTCAGGTAGATTCTCTTGGCTGCAAGTACTTAATACAAAAGGGGCCCTATTCCCCCCCCCCCGAGTTTTGAATAGTTTTTCCCTTGTGTACAGAGAATGGGATTTTATTTAAAGAAGACAAAATAATGATTCCAGCTGCTCTAGGGGAAGATATTATGAACTGGCACCATGCCTCACATCTGAGCGCAAAATGGTTCCTAAGGACGTTTTCACACTAGACCCACCAAAGCCGCCTGGAGCCGACCGTGCCGCTCATTCCGGAATGGCTCCGGCGGTGGCAACTTAATTCCTTTTTAAAAAAGGAATTACCTTGCCGGGGCTGATGCCAGAGGACGTTCGGAGTTAGCGCTGGATCGGCCGGAGTGAGGCCGGACTTGCTGCGACGTGAGTGTGAACACACGGAGCAAGGAGCCGGACTGACGCAGGGATGGCACTGGAAGGGGCAGGGTTTGCTGCGACGTGAGTGTGAACACACTGGAAAAGGAGCTGGACTGGGGCCGGAGGGAGGTAGGATTGCATCCTCCTAAAGCCCAGTGTGAAAACGCCCTAAGACTAGCACAGGAGTGCATCTTCTAGACAGCCATGAAGACCCACTTGAAGTCATTCATAGGAGTAGAACAGTATGAGGTATACAGGGAATATTGTGACAAACAACAAAAAGAGATGTTGAATCTATATGAGATTCCCTCCTGGCCTTGGTCTTGGAAGAAAGTAGGAACTGACATGCTCAATATCAAGGACAGGAGACCTGACGTCACTTTGTACAGGAGATAAATCTAGGTTCAGTGTAAATACCTAAAGACACCGGATCCTGTCTGATCTTGCAGGCTAAGCAGGGTCAGCCCTGGTTAGTGCTTGGATAGGAGACCACCAATGAATACCATGTGCTGTAGGCTAGATTTCAGAGGAAGGAACTGACAAAATCACTTCTGAATATTCTTAGCCTAAGAAAACCCTATGAAATTCATGGGATTGCAACTTGAAAGCATGCACACACTCACAGACAATTCATGTGAAAAAAGAATGACAAAGAAGCATAGCAGATAGTGGTCAACGACTGAGATATAATCAAAGGCAGTTGTGAAGTGTAGGCAAAGTGGAAACACAATTACATAAAGAAATCCAGGACAAGGACCAAGATAATTTAGACAACTGATCAGTTGCCACCGAGTCCCACATGGGGAAGGAAGCTGCCAGGAATTGCACAAAGGAAAGAGACACTAGCAAAGTCCAGTCCACAAAACAATGGTGCTGACAGCACAGAAGAAAGCATAGCCCTAAGAACAACAAAACAAGGAGAAGGAAGTTGGTACCACATCCAGCATACCTGGATGATTATGAGAGCTAGAAGATCACAATAAGCTGGTGATAAAGACTGCATCTCTATGGCGGGCTATATGTTAGTAACCTTTTGGTTTGTTGTTGTTATTGTTGTGTGCCTTCAAATAATTTCTGACTTATGTCAACCCTAAGGCAAACTTATCATTGGGTTTCCTTGGCAAGATTTGTTCAGAGGAAGGTTTGGCATTGTTATCCTCTGAGGCCGAGAGCAGCTGACTTGCCCAAGGTCACCCAATGAGTTTCATGGCTGAGCTGGGAATTGAACCCTGGTCTCCAGAATCATAGTCCAACACACAACCACTATGGGGGGTGGCAGACTGCCAGAAATAGTGCAAATTGAGTCCACTTTTAGGGTTAGGGTTAGTGCTAGGGAATCATGGAAACTGTTTATTTTCTGAGACATTGAGCCTTCTCTGTCAGAGAGCTCTGGTGCCACAATAAAATACAGTTCCCATGATTCCCTACCCTAACCCTAAAAGTGGACTCCCTTATCCCCAACTACCAAATAGTCGTTGTTGTTGTTGTTAGAATCTATTGAAAGGAAAGATGTCAGAATATGTAGAGGTCTCCAAAGTAAAACTAGCAGTAGCATAAAGTAAAGAAGTATCAGGAAGCATAGAAGATGAGCTACTCACAGTCCACAAGCTAGGCATGGAGAGGATTGTAAGCTGATAACTGCTCACTAGGACTTATACTAAATACTGTAAAGTTCATGGCTTACGCTGAGATAAGAGCAATGCTTTCATTGTATAGTGTCTCGTGAAACAATGAGAACTGGTCTGGGACAATTTGGTGGTGACTGAAGTTTTGCAGGATTCTAGGCAGTAGTTTGTTGTTGTTACTATATGTTTTCATTTCCAACTTATGGTGACCCCAAGGCAGACCTATCAGGAGTTTGTTGTTGTTGTTGTTGGGTTTTTTTGGTGAAATTTGTTCAGATGAGGTCTGCATTGCCTTTCTTTGAGGTTGAGAAAGCATGACTGTCCCAAGGTCACCCAGTGGGTTTCCATGGCCAATCAATCTGAACTCTGCTCTCATAAAGTCCTAGTCCATACTCAAACTACTACATCATGCTGGTTCTCACTCATTAATACAGTGGTAACTTATGGACTGCAAACATCAATTTTACAATACCCATGGCCACATTCCACATGGAAAATCCAAAATTTCAGGCAGCTGTACTGACCTGTTTCCATGAATCAGCCCTAGCAGTTTTTAGCTCCAACAGTCATAGGCTTTTTGTAAAGCTAATAGAGCTTAACTGCACACTGAAGATCAAGCCACTCAAAAACACTTTGCATTAAAATAGGTATAGCTCATAATAAATACAGCATTTTTAGGAAAAACCACCTGGTGTCACCCATGCTAATACAAAAAAGTCAAGGGACTTTCATCCTGCTGGCCACAGTTTCATTGATCCTATGCCCCCTTTTTCCCACTACATATCCCTCCAAAAGGGGTTCTCAACTGTGGCAGAAGATGCGGAGCCCACTGATGACACCCTGTTCTCCCATGACACTATTCTGCTTCTATCAGTACAGTGGTCCCTCTACATTCACTGAAGTTAGGGGTAAAGAACCCCTGTGAATATGGAAAAAACACAAATAAAAACACTATTATTTTTACCTAAGAAAACACCTCTCTAGGAATATCCAGATTCTCCAGCACAACTCTATGGTCAACATCTGCCAGACGCTGATTACAGAATCGTGCTGGAGGACCTACAAATGCCTAGAGAAGTGTTTTCTCTAGCAACTTCTAGGTTCTCCAGCACAACTCTATGGTCAACTTCTGACAGAGTTGTGCTGGAGGACCTAGAAATTCCTAGACAGAACATAGTAATCAAAATTGCAAATAATCAAATAGCTAAAGTCAAAGCTGCAAATGTGGAGGCCAACTGCAGTGGGAACTTCGTCATTATAGGGACACAAGTGAGGCGAAATGCTGAACACTGTCTTCCTTACTGCTGTTTCCAGCTCACCCATGTGGAATCACTGTCTTCAATGTATATAATGTATAAGCTAGCAATGGGACTCTGAAGGCAGAGGGGGTGAAGAGAGAACAAGGTGGGTGGTAATTTTTATTGCAGATGGAGAGAATTTCAGCTACCACCCACTGCCATGATCTTATTGCTTGCAATAAAGACAAAACACCCATTTTCATCTGACCTGGATTTCAGCCACTAATTCCAAATGTTTGAATAATTCCAGAGCCTTTTGTTTCCATTTTGCCAGAATGCAAAAAGCAGCAGTAAGGAATAATGTGAAAACCACCAGCAATCCCCCATTTGGAAAAGAAAGAACATATGAAGGCAGTTTAAAATGTTATCAAGGTGAGAGAAACTTATCATGGCTAACTGTCTGTTTCTCTTTTGTAGCAGCAGTACCAGTAGTTCTACTATTTTAAAATATTTATTTTATTCCTAATGCCAAAGGCTATAAAGTGCATGGTTCTCTTATGGGGATCTAAATGGAGACAATATGTATGTATGTATGTAACTATTATTGGTTGGTACCCCAAATGTCAACCAGAAGGCACACAGAAAGAATCCAACACAGCACAAACACAGTACTTTGCTGCCCCACAGTGGACAAGATGCCATAGAGAACCAAATATTTCACTGTTCTCTATCTATCCATTTAAAATGGCATATTCTAAGAGCCTGAAAAGGGGCTTATCTAGAAAGTGGAGGGAGGGGAGTCCATGGAATTACATAAACTTTCCAGTTCTTTTTGTTTTGATTTTATCTCCACATGCATGGTTTTGCATCCAAACTTTGTTTTGGAATTATCCTGGCTTTCCCTCCCTCCTCCCTCCCACCCAAGCAATGTTTCAGAAATTTTCATCAGTTTCCACTTAGCCCTTTTTAATTATCATTCTAGAGTTATAGTCAAAGTACTTTACTATAATATTATACTAGTAAAGCACAGAGTGACTTAACTACAGAGGAGGACAAAATATAGGACATTCAAAAAATGTAGGGCATTCCCAAATAAAAGCTAAAAACAGTCATATAAATGGAAATTCAAGCTTCTTAATCATGCTCAAAATGGAGGACATTTTGGAATTCCTTCTGGACAAAAGGTTGAGATGGAGGACATGACCTGGAAAAGGAGGATGTCTAGCCACCCTGGTTAAGCATTATGATCATTTTCTTTTATTGCCAGATCTTGGTTGCATCTGGAGTCTGAAAGAAAATTGCTATGTTCCTTGGCAATGTCCTATCATTGCAAGAAACAGTGAATGAATTTAAACTGACCTGGGAAGTAGGAATGAAAAGTACTTGGTAATCCCGGGAGTTTCTTGGGAACACTTTGGGATGGGGAAAACATCATGTAGATCTCCAAAATAAAATTGGTTTGCATAGGAGCAAAACTTGGGACTTTCAAATACTTTTCTTCTTGTCTAGAGAAACAATAAAATTACTTTTCCCCAGCAATAATAAACATATTGTCAGGTTTACTAGTATTACTTTTAATATTTTGCAGAGGAGATCTGTGTTTCAAGCATGGAGGGGAAGGACTTACCTCAAAAGACAGAGTTTGACACCCCACCATCCCTGCTGAGACCAGAGGCAACTAGTACTATTTTGTATTTGTCAGGATACCTCACCTCCAGTGAATCACATGAAGGGAGTATCCTTGATTATTAGGGCCACTTGCCCAGCACCCCAAAATTACAGAATGCAATTAAGTACTCAGCCTTCCCATTCTCTTCAAACCTAACTTTTTATGCTTCCCTTACCTCAAAATAAGCATCAAGTGGCCAATGACCAGCAGAGGGTGTTGGAAGAGCATTCAGCTATGTGCCTACAGTTGAACACACAACAGCAAAAGTATCGTCCAGAGAGCACTAGCATGGCCATTTTCAAAAGAAAAAGTGAAAAGCCTACTTTTGATCATTTTTTTAGTTTGTTTATTGTATTAACTGTTGATGCATATACCGTAGGTCTTTGTCATTGTTGTGTGCTTTCAAGTAATGTCTGACTTATGGTGACCCTAAGATGAACCTATTATGCAGTTTTCTTGGCAATATTTGTTTGGAGGAGGTTTGCTATTGCCTTCCCTTGAGGCTGAGAGCATGTGACTTGCCCAAGGTCAGCATGTGGAATTCATAGCTGAGTGGGGAATCAAATCCTAGTCGCCCAGAGTCTTAGGGGGGTTGCAGACTGCCAGAAATAGTGCAAATTCAGTCCACTTTTAGGGTTAGGGTTAGTGCTAGGGAATCATGGGAACTGTTTTTTATCTGAGACATTGAGCCTTCTCTGTCAGAGAGCTCTGGTTCCACAATAAAATACACTTCCCATGATTCCCTAACCCTAACCCTAACCCTAAAAGTGGGCTGAATTTGCACTATTTCTGGCAGTCTGCAACCCCCCTTAGTCCAACACTCAAATCACTACACCATACTGGCTCTCATATAGGTCTTTAGTGAGTAATATAAGGAGGAAAAAAACCCTCAGGCTCCTGTGACAGAGGAAAGAAGACATGGAAAGCAATAGGATTAGAATTATCTTCAGTATAATGAGTTAAGTAAAATAGCTGTACCCATTATTTTTACCTTGTGTTAAGTACAGTTAGTAGTAGATTGTTAAGGCTTAAAACAAACTCTGACATTTTTCTGACAGTAACAACATGTATTATATAAAGAAAGCACTTTTGGAAAGTTAAAAATGAAGTTTCAGTGTAATACTTATTGCCCTTTTGGTTTAATGGATTTTGTTCACTGTGTTAATAAGTAACTGCAGGGATTGATTTTATAACACGCAGGCCTACTGGAACATATATTATTATGTGAAATTGCTTGTTATGCCTGGGACAGGCAATGAGAGGATTACAAGTCTTTTAATCATTTACACAAGCAGTTTAGGAAACAAAATGACTCCACAATTAAAGAGTGACATGTTGCAACTCCATTAAAAGGATGTTCACATTACAAAGACACAAGTTCTTTCTTTTTCTCCTCTTCATCTACCCTCATCCCAACATGCATACACAGAGCAAAAATGTTTTGATGATGCCAATTCTTTAAAGCTTTCATTCTGATTTGGAATCAACATGGTTGGAGAGAAATGAATTACAGCCTCTTGTACACAGGCCTGAAGGTCTTCTAGATCCTGGATAACCTTGTTAACCAGACTGTCCATTGTATCCCTTTAGACCCTGGGGATTATCGCACCGGCTGTTTTCTCCCTATCTGGGCACCGGCTGAGACCATGTAAAAGTTGATGTTATCACACAGCTCCATGCCCAGATTGGAGGCATTCTATACCCGATCAGGACTTCTCTCATACTTAGCAAAAAACCCCAGTTTTTCCCCATCCTTTGCTAATACTGGAGAAGTCCCGATCAGGTACGAGATGCCTCTGATCTGGGCATGGAACTGTGCAATACCATCCATTTGTACACAGTCTCAGCCCATTCCCAGATCGAGGGGGAAAGCTGTGCGATAATCTCCCCTGTTGGCCTAGCTTTCCATCACATGAAAGCTCATTGTAACCACATTGACTTCAGATGGGATAGAAATCAGAAAGGAAAAAGTATGGGGACTTACATACTTCTAAGCAGTGGTGTCCCTAAACCCTGGTATTATCCAGTGTGTGTGCGTGTGCGGGGGGGGGGGGGGAATGCTACCTGGGGAGCAAGAACAGTCAAAAGGGCATACTTGGCTCTCTCCTTCACTGAAGCTGAGGAGTCGGGAGAAGTGCACTTGGGCCTCTTCTCTGCCACTACAGCAAAGCTCACCCTGCAGCAGAAGGAGGGCCTGGTGAGGTGTCGTTCCTCTTCTGTGTATCACCCAGTACAGGCTACAGCCATCCCACCCCACTAGTGATGCCACTACTTCTAAGTCCTATTGACATGATTGGAAAGGAGTTGAGAATGTTCTGAATTCTCTAAGGGAAATATACCTGAGATGTCGGAAAGCTGTCAGTGTCAAAGCAAGCATGCTGAACTGAAAAAGAGCTTCCAGTATAAAGCAGCTCCCTCTGTTTCTCAAGATGCTTAAGAAATTGAAAATCTGCAGATTCTGTGGGGAAAAACTACCAGGGGAGGACAACTTCAGTGGGTGTGAGGGTCAAATTTCTGCCCTTGGGACACTGGGTCTCATACAGGCTTCTGATGGCATGTGGCAGAGGAAACAAAGGGGTTGTCCATACAGGCCAAATGTCCCAGCTTCCCCATGGCTTCATATTGTCTAGGATAGATAATGCAAGACCTAAATACCTGGGGCAGGATCAGGGCCAATCCTGCCTGTTTAGATATGAATCTGGAGGATCTAGCTTGATCCCGGAGCAAATAGTCTTTATCCTGGGATAAAAAAGACATCGTTTTCCATGGAGTTTCCTTGAAGAATTCACAACATTCTCAATTCCTTTCCACTGGCTGTCCACCCGTAGGACCACACAGTTGCTTGTGTGATGCACCACTTGTGCAGTGCATCAGCGCATCAGTGACACATTTGCAAAGCACAATCATGGAGACCCCGCCATACTTCACCCCCCTTCAACCCATGATATAAATGATATAATGATATAAATGATATAAATGATATAAAATTAAACAAAACAAAAAATAAAATAATAATAAAAAACTAAAATAAAAGTAAAATAAAATCAAAGTAAAATCAAATTGAAAATGATATAAATGATATAAAATCAAACAATAATAATAATAATAAAAAACTAAAATAAAAGTAAAATAAATATAAAAGACAAAATAAAAATAAAATAAAAATGAAAAATTAAGATAAAAATAATATAAAATAAAAATAGATTAAAATGAAATAAAAATAAAATATAAATAAAATACAATAATATAAAAATAAATTAAAAATAAAATAAATACAACTAAACTAAAATAAAATATACAGCAGCTCCAAAAGCCAAGCGGGGAGAGTTGGGACCAGCCCCTCCCTTTCCACCACCTGAGCAGCTGGACTGGAGGCTACTCCGCCGGCACCACCCAGCAATTGGCGGCCTCCCTGAAGCCACGGAGGACTGCTGGCCACCCAGCAGCCCTCGGAGGACCAGTTTCACCTGCGCTGCTGGGGAGGAGCACCGGCAGCTTTAAAATCCCCTCCAGCTTCCAGCTTTTGACTATAATTGGACTTTGATTTTCACCAACAGCACAGCTGTGGCTGGAGCATGGTTGGGGAGACCGGGAAGAGCTTAAAATCCTTCCCCAGTTATACATTTCCCAGCTACAATGCTATTATGTATTTTTATATTGTAATTGTATATTTTATATTGTATTGTATATTGTTTTTTAATTTGTTTTGTTGAATTGTTTTGGGGGGTGAGTGAGGATGGGAATGAGGGATGGGAGTTGATTTGATGCATTCTATTTTGATGTTTTGAACTCTGTACGCCGCCCCGATTGCTTGGCAGAGGGGCGGGATATAAATAAAAATTATTATTATTATTATTATTATAAAATATAAATGAATAATAAAATAAAATATTGTAAATTTATTTTTTTATTTTTTAAGAACCTTATTAATTTAATATATATATATATATATATATATATATATATACATACATATATATATATATATAATGAATAAAATAAAATATTAAAATATTAACATAAAGTTAAATATTAAATGAAATATTAACTTAAATTAAACATAAATATGAAATAAAATTAACTAAAATTAAATTAAATTAAAAATAGAATTTAACTGATATTTAAAAATAAATTTAAATTAATTTAAATTAAAATGAAATCGAAAATAAAAGTAAAAATTTAATCAAAATAGATATAATAATAAAAAATAAAAATAAGCAAAAACAAAATTAAAAATTAAAAATTATTTATATTAAAAATAAATAATAATAACAATAATAAAATTACATAAAAAGTAAAAATAAAAGTAAGAAATAAAAATAAAAATGTAATAAAATTAATAAAAATGAAATTAAATTAAAAATAAAAATTAATATTAGAAATTAGAAATTAGAAATTAATAAATATGTTAATTTAGAATATAATAAAATTGAAATTAAAAATAAAATAAAATAAAAAAATTAAGTTAGATTAGAATAAAAGATATATATATATATATATATATATATATATATAATAAACATAAAAAATAAAACAAATAATAAAATACAATAAAATAAAGATGAGAAATATAAAAATAATTTAACAATAAAATAATAATAGAAGTATAAAATAAAAACAAATATAAAATGAAAAAGTAAAATATAAAGTATAATGAAAAATAAAGTAAAATAAAAATAAAATATAATAGAAACTTAAACATAAAATAAAAATATAAAATCAACTAAAATAAAATAAATTATAAAAATAAATTCAAAATAAAACGAAAATGAAACAAAAAATAAAAAATGAAATGAAAATAAATAAATAAATAAAAAGGAAAGGAAAGGAAATAAAAATAAAAAATGAAATAGCAAATAAAAACATAAAATAATAAACAAAATAAATAAAATAATAAAATAAAAATATACAATGCAATAAAAATAAAACAAAAATTAACATAAAAATAAAAGTGAAAAATTAAAATTACTATAAATTAAAATTAAAACTAAAATAAAAATTAAATATACAAATTAAATTAAATGCAAAATAAAAAGTAAAACATAAAAATAGAATGTATTAGATAAAAAAGAAAAATAATGAAAAATAAATTTAACTAAATACAAAATATTAAACATTATACTAAATGATAAATACTTAAATGAGAAATACAATGCAATAGAAATAAAAATAAAAATTGAATAAAATAAAAGATTTAAAATAAAAATAAACAACATTAAATATTAAATTACATAACAATAAATAAGAGAAATGAATAAAAATAAAATAAATTAATAAAAATATAAAATAGAAAATAGAAAATAAACATATTAAATTTAATTAAATTCAAAATAAAAGAAAAGAAAAAAGAAATGAAAAAGAAATCAAATGAAAAGAAACTAAAGGGTGAAACAGACCACGCAAAAATGGCAGATCCACATCACATATCCGGAGCGTCATGAAGCCGCCCCTGTGTTAACCAGCTTGGGGGCGTGCAGCATCTAAATAGCCCACTCTAAAGCCGCCGGGAAGCCAGTGTAAAGGGGCAGTCTGAGTCTTCTCACAGTTCACTTTAAACCCAGTCTTTTGGATGAAGTCTAAAACCTCCCTTGTGATTTCATTTGTCTTTTCCTCTTAGTCAGAGTGGATCATGATGTCATCTCCATAGGACAGAACATTGTGCAAGACTCTGGCCTCAAATGATCCCACATTTTGACTATGCAAGTGGCAAAGCTGGGACTAGAGTGGAAACCGTGAGGCATGTGGCAGAACACAAATTGGTTGCCATGAAACAAAAATGCAAATTTGTACCAGAACCTCTCGTGTAGATGGATCAAGTGGTATGCATTAGTTAAGTCTACCACACCAGCTGCTGTAGCTGTTAAAACTCCATTGTACTTTGCAACCATGGGGACCACGATGGGTCTAACGGCATTAAGAGCCCTGAAGTCTATGGTCATACACCATGTGACACCTCAGTCTTAAGGAGGCGTTACAAATAGACATCATCAGGTGATTAGATCCCACTTTAGCAATCCCTTAATTGTTTTGCCAGTTCCTTCCTCAGCTTCAGCTGGGTATTTATATTGTCATTGAGGTGGCGGGTGCTTGCCCTCAATGAGACCACAGGCACTTTTTACTGTGCCACATTCAACCTTGTCTTTTGTCCAGGCTTCAGGGAATTCTGCCACCTAAGGATCGGTAGCAACTGGATTGAGGGGTACAGGGGCTTTAAGTGTTGAGCATCAGTGAATGGTTGAATGAATGAATGAATGAATCCCATTCCAAGGATACCATCATCTTCTCCCTGGTTTTAATAGGCCTAAATGAGCTCTGAGATGATGGCAACAGTCAAAGGCAGGGGTAGGCAACCTTTCCCCTTTAAAGGCCAAGGGACTTCAGCTCCCAGAAGCCTCAGCCATGTTGGCCAATAGTCCCATGTTGGCCAATAGCTCCTGGGATTCTGGGAGCTGAAGTCCCTCGGCCCTTAAAGGGGAAAGGTTGCCTACCCCTGGTCAAAGGGATTTCCTTCCAAATTGGAGATCACATCCAGCTCTTCCCATACTTAGTCAGTGTCATGCATTCAGGGCTAAGCTGTCCTGTCCTAATAAGTTCAGGGTGCAGGGTGTTAACTGCAGCTCCTGAATCCACTAACATGTCAGCAGGGGCTTGCTGTGGTGCAGTCCCTACCTTTTACCTTCACCATAGGTCTTCTCCAGAAATCAGGATTCAGAAAAACCACTACCTTCAAGGGGATCAGTCTCGTCTCTACTGTGGTGGTGGTGGGGCAATCCTATTGTTTCTCCTCTCTCTTCTTAGGCAAAGAAGAGATGGCCAAGACTGGGGTCTCTTGCAGGGAGTTGTTAGGAATGTCTGGGAGTTTAGCAGGGATGTCTGCCCTAGAGGTCCAAGCACCTGCTTGCACTGGAGGTTGCCTCTTGCAACATGGCTTTGGAACAGGTCGACTTTGCCTTGGGGACCCTTGGAACCTCAGGCACCCCTAACCCTGGCATATGTCATTTGAGGCCACAGTAACCACTGGGGCAGCCTCATCCTTTTTGTTGTATGCACTGATTAGCACATACAACAGCTCGCATGTGGGTCTCTTCTTGAACTGTGTCATGTCAAACCCCAGTTTTTGAAGCTTTCCCCAGATATATCTCCTCTCCTCTGTAAAAGTGTGGGCAGTTGAATCTTAACCTCCTGATAGTCCCCTGGCTATGTTTCCCTGCCTTTGGGACTCCTGGCTGGGAAGAGAGTTTCCACTTCAGTGCCTACCTTGGTTGGAGAAAAATTGGCTTTTCCCCTTCTAACTGCCTCGGCTATGTCCTTACTGGTCATACATATTCTTGCTGTATGTAACAGCCTGAATGGGCTTCCAGGACATTTCCTCCTTTTTGCTGATAGCTTTTTGATGCCAGGTGGCTCTGGTCTCGTGGAATCAATCTGAGACCTGCTGAAGGAAATTGGACAAAGTGGTCCATGTTTCCAGCCCTACATCCATTGGTGCTAGGGCCTGATTGGTCAGGGGGCAAAGGCCATTGTATACCACAGAGACAAAGGGCCTCGGCAGACGGCTAATTGCGCCGTCTCCGAGGCCCGGAAGAGGAGGAGCCGCCGCACGTTCAGCGGCTCTTCCTCTTCCTGAGGGCGCACCCGGAAGCGCCGGCCGTCCGCACGGCCGGCGACTGCGGGTTGCCCTCACGCCGCGGCAGCCGAACGCGCCGCGGCGTTTGAGCCGCCGAAAGTGCGCCCGCCGCTGTTAGGGCGCACTTTCGGGAGAATCTAAAAGGATCGCCATTTTGGCGGTCCTTTTAGATTCGCCGCAGGGGCGCTGCCGTGCGGAGCCTCCGCTCCGCCGGCGCCCCGACACGCGGCGGCTCGGAAGCAGTCGTCTGCTTCCCCCCAAAGTCCTTGTTCTTATAATCAATGACCCCCTGGTCATTTGGGATGAGCTTTCCTGCCACTACTGCCAGCAACTTGTTTCTTGCCACATAGCCATCAAGGCTTTGTGTGGACAACCCCAGTGAGATAAATTTTAAGGGCCTTGAAAAGCTAGGCAAACCTCAGGATTCCATAATATGGAGCCAGGGCAGTTTTAAGTTGTTGTTGGGTGTATCCACACTACAGAAATAAATCACTTTGACACCACTTTCAGTGCCATGACTCTATCCTACAGAATCCTGGTGCTTGTAGTTTAGTAAGGCACCAAACCTCTCTGACAGACAAGGATGAAAATCTCAACACACTACAAATCCATAGGATGGAGCCATGACAGTTAAAGTGGTGTCAAACTGACTTATTTTTGTAGTGTGGTAGAACTAGTTGTTGCTGTTGTTGTTATTGCTGTTGTGTGCCTTCAAGTTGTTTCTGACTTATGACACTGAGACAGTCCTATCATGGGGTTTTCTTGACAAGATACGGCCATAGAATTGTCATTGCCTTCCTCAAGAAACTGAGAGTCTGTGACTTTGCAAAAGATGGTGGGAAGCAGAATGAAGCTGCATTCTGTGGCTAAAAACCAGGGCAAAAAGAATAATGCAGAAAATGCTCAACTATATTTTTCTGATGAATTTATCTTTAGGGTGGAACAGAGAGGCCAAATAAAGTGGTTTCCAACATTGAAGATGGGGTGTTTAGATGATGCAGGCTTCCAAAGTTGGCAGAAACCAGACTGAAGCTCCATTCTGGGGCTAAAAACAGAACCTGGGATAGTTTGGCTTAGCATGGAAAATGCACATTTTCGCCCTTACATGTAAACACTCCAATGCGAGTGCAAGGCAGCAGCAAAGCAAAGAAATGAAAGTGTGACAACTTCAATGGATGTACATAATGTACACAATATACACAATATACATGGAGTGAAGGGGGTATTCAGGGAGGGGTCCATGATTGTGCTTTGCCCATGTATCACTCGCAACCAATGCACCGATGCCCTGTGCAGGCTGAGCATTGCAGGTGCAATAGTGTGGCCAATCAAAGGTGCAGCCATACAATAGGATAACATCTGGGCAGACGTGAGAGGTACTTTGGAGATCACCGGTGGTGTGTTCGTGTCACAGTGCACATCTTTATTCGAATGCATTTGCATTTTGTCCTCAAGCAATGTATTGCCTAACACATTTGCTGTACTTCCCCCCTCTGAGAAACAAACACAACCTAAGCTCTGGGGGCATGTTTTGTCTGCTGATGCTCCTAGAAAACAAGAATTTTTGAACAATCCATCCTCCCATTGAAAGTGGGAGGAAGGGAGAGAAACTGGGGCATTATAATGGTGTAATGGTTTGAGCATTGGATTAGGATATAGGGAGACCAGTGATCAAATCCCAGCTTGGCCATGGAAAACCACTGGGTGATGCTGGTCAAGTCACACTCTCTCAACCTCAGATGAAGGGCATGGAAAAACCCCTCTGGACAAATCGTGCTACGAAAACCCTATGTTAGTTTCACCCTAGGGCAGGGGTAGGCAACCTAAGGCCTGGGGGCCGGATGCGCTCCCCCGAAGCTGGTCCTGCCGCCGCCGCTGCCGTCCGCCATGATGATATTGATTATTGTTGTTATTACTTGTTCTTGGGGTTTTCTTGGCAAAATCTCCACAGGGGTTTCGCCATGGCTTTTCTGGGGCTGAGAGAGTGTTCATGCATATTTTTAAAATGTTTTTAAATGTTTTTAATTTTTTTTAATTTTTAAAAAATGTTTTAATTTAAATTTTTTAATATTTATTTATTTATTTATTTTTGGTGTTTCAGCCCCCCAATTGTCTAAGTGACAGCAACCCGGCTCCCAGCTCAAAACGGTTGCCTACTCCTGGCCTAGGGTCACCATAAATCAGAAACAACTTGAACACACACAACAACAACCTTGGTCATTAGGGCAAAACAAGCCTGAACTCTCCCCAGAAGTCAAGTTCACTAAAATGAGGCTGTCATACATTGTCCATATCATGAGAAATCACCAAAAAAGATAATAATGCTTGGTAAGGTAGAAGGCAGAAGGAGAAGAGGAAATGCATGTTCCATGTGGACAGAGGCCTGGAACAGATGGGCAGGGAAAAGTGACTCGATCTACTTTTTCCCAAACTGGGTGAAATCCTGTTGGCTGCAGAGCTTGCCCCCCAGATGGGCTGAATACGTATGGGCAGAAAGCATGGCACGGCATCAAGCCACGCCACTGGGTAATTTTTTATGTTGCCTCCCCACCATGCACTGGTGCACAAACACATGTGCACTGGCACACAAACACACCCTCTGCAGCCTCCAAGTACCTCTGATGTCTGCCTAGATGCCATTCCATTGCATGGCCACCCTTTGATCGGCCACACATGCAACGCTTTGCCTGTACAGGGCATCGGTGCATTGGTGTGCAAGCAATAAATACATTGGCAACGCACAATCATGGAGCCCTTTCACCATCACCCCTTCATCCCATGCCCCCCGTTGGGCTGTCTGGTTTATGTATATTGTAAATACATCCATTGGCATTGTTGCACTTTCATTTCTTTCCTTTGCTGCAGCCCCACACTCGTGTCAGGGCATTTATATGCAGCCACAAAGATGCCTTTTTTCCAGTCAAGTTGGAATATCCTGGCTTCTTTTTGCTCCAGTTTTTAGCCCTGGGAGCATAGCTTTGGTCTGGCTTCCATTCGCTTTGGGAAAGTGTGTCATCTGAATGCCCCACCTTGAAAATGGATGGAAATTTAGCCCATCTGTTTCACCTGATTCGATCAAGGAAGCCACAGCCCTAAGTCTGCCCTGAGCAGAACAGTTGGTGATAGCAAGACTTGAGGTGCCCCATCATGGGGTTGCAAGTCAGCTTGAGCACAAATAACAAGTTTTCCCTTGGGAGAAAAGTGAAAAGTGTGTGTATGTGTATGTGTGTATATATATATATATATACACACACACACACACACACACACACTTCACTTTTCTCCCATGGGCATGGGCAGAAAGCATGGCACAGGCATATATAATAAAATTCACAATTTTTCAATAAAACTTTATATTATACATTTTTTATTATTTTATATCTAAAGTGTACACACATGCATGGTTGTTGTTGTGTGCCATTATATTAAAAAGGGTCCAAAACACCTGCAGAAATAATCCAGTTTGAGATTGCTTTAACTGCCCTTAGTGCTAGGGAATCTTGGAAGTTGTAGTTTGTTGTGGCACCAGAGCACTCTGACAGAGAAAGCTTAATGCCTCCCAAAAGTACAGTTCTCAGAATTCTCTGCATTGAGCCAGGGCAGCTAAAACGGTCTCAAACTGAATTATTTCTGCAGTGTGTTTTCGACCAAGGATAGACTAGCAAGTCGCAGCACAGCTGTATGCATGTTGACAGTATTTGCACCTGCACTGCAGAAATAATCCAGGTTGACACCACTTTAACTGCTGTGGCTCAATGCTAGGGAATTCTGGGAACTGTATTTTGTGGCAGCACCAGAACTCTCTGACAGAGGAGGCTAATAAATTTCTCACAGAACTGCAAATCCCAGAACTCTACAACTTTGAGCCATGGCAGTTAAAATGGGTGTCAAAACGGATCATTTCTGCAGTGTGGATGCAGCCTAGGTGACCTTGGGCAAGTCACACTCTCCCAGCCTCTTGGGAAGGCAAAGGCTGGTGTTGGGAACAGAGGACAGCTCCTCAGCTTTGGTGTCGGGCTGCGGAAAGAAGGTGATACCTCAGGCGTCGCCAATGAAGGGGGCAGCGCAGCTGAGGCGACTTTTATGAGTTTCGTTTAAAAAATCACATACCAACAAATCAAGAGTTTTGAATAACAGTAAAGAGTTTGGAGGGGGGGGGGAGGGAAATCAAACCTCCTCTGAACCAATCTTGGCAAGAAAACCCCATGATAGTTTCGCCTTAAGATCGCACTAAGTCGAAAACGACTGGAAAGCACACACTTTAGGCTCCAACAAAAATCCACCAAACAGTGATACCTTTATTGGCCAAACAAAATGCACAATATACTTGTTGCAAGCTTTCGAAGCTCCACTGGCTTCTTCATCAGGCAAGATGTTGCAAACCAAACAGGAGAAAAAAATTGGAGATGTTACTCAGATGCCTGCATTTTGATGTTTCTGTCCTTAGTTAAGATGGTATGGGGAGGGTATCTTTTGCAGGCTGGCCCATCCTCCTTCTGGCCATGTGGCTATTGGGATATTTTCAAAGTCCCAGATATTTAAAGTCCATTTGCATCTCAACAAGGACCCCTCTCTTGCAATCCAATGAGCCAGGTTGGCTACCAGAGAGCCATCTTGGCATAGTGAGTGTTCCTCTGGAGACCAGGGTTCGATTCCTTCCTCAATTGTGGAAACCCACTCGATGACCTTGGGCGAGTTACACACTCTCAGCCTCAGACCCCCTCTGCAGAAACTTTGCCAAGAAAACCCCATGCTATAGGTTCACGACTTGAAAGGCACACACCAATGGACTATTGGTGGTGGTGGGGAGCACCTTTTGGATCACATACAGCTCTTACAAAGAAAGTGACTTGAGCCACTTGGACTATATATGACTCAGGAGACCGGGGTTCGATTCTTCGCTCGGCCACGTAAACCCACTGGGTGACCTTGGACAAGAAGTCACACTCTCTCAGCCTCAGAGGGTGGCAGTGGCAAACCCCTCTCTGAAGAAGAAACTTACCAAGAAAACCCCATGATACGGTGAAAGTCGGAAAAGACTCGAAGGCACACACTAACGAACTAATTCAAAGTCTACGAAAGCTAATGCTGACAACTTGTTAATTTTCCCCCCGGTGCTGCTATCTACAATTAATACCAATGAACTAGTATGTAGAGAGCTCTTGTAGCATCGCTGAGACAGAAAGTGGCAGCATGAGCTTTCGGAGACTTCGGTCTACTTCCTCAGAAGGTTGAGGAAAGCTCATGCTCCCAACTTCTTTCTTTCAGTCAGGGCCTTTACAGACTGCCAGAAATAATGCAGCTTGAGGCCACTTTAACTGTCCTGGCTCAGTGCTAGGGAATCATGGGAACTGTAGTTTTTTTCTGGGACATTGAGCCTTCTCTGCCAGAGAGCTCTGGTGCCACAATAAACTACAGTTCCCATGATTCCTTAGCACTGAGCCAGGACAGTTAAAGTGGCCTCAAGCTGCATTATTTCTGGCAGTCTGTATTCGTCTCAAAGGCGCTACAAGAGCTCTCTACATATTGATTCTATAGACTGTGGGCCTTTGCAGACTGCTAGAAACAGTGCAAATTGAGTCCACTTTAAGGGTTAGGGTTAGTGCTAGGGAATCATGGGAATTGTATTTTTTTCTGGGACATTGAGCCTTCTCTATCAGAGAGCTCTGGTGCCACAATAAACTACAGTTCCCATGATTCCATAGCACTGAGCCAGGACAGTTAAAGTGGACTCAATTTGCACTATTTCTGGCAGTCTGCAAAGGCCCTAACAGGGCTATATCTTTACATATCTTTACAATGAACTATTTAGGGGAGGAGAGTCTTTTTTTTTTTTTTTGGAGCAAGTGCAGCTCCCAGAGGAGGTTTCTGGCGGCTGTCGTCCAACAGGTAGGGTGGCCCGATGTCGCAGCCAGGAAGGAGGAGAAGGCACCACAAATATGTGTGTGTGTGTGTGTGTGTGTGTGTAGGACCTTCAAGAAACAAAAAGGAGGACGTGACAAAACTCAAAGCGCTCCCATAAACGCGCGCTCAGACTGGGAGGACCTTTGGGAATTCCTCCTGGACAGAAGGTGGAAGTAGAGGAACAGGTCCTGGAAAAGGCGGGAGAGTCTGGTCACTTGGGGCTAAAAACGCCCCTAAAGCCCATTACTAAAGTCACACTCTGGGCACTCTTCTTTCCAACAGGTAACTTGCCCTCAGCTCTGCAGGAGCTTGGGAGTCTGTCAGGTGGGGAAATGCCGCCTCCAGCCCTTCTGCTGCCAGGTAAGGGAAGGGAAGGGAAGGGAAGGGAAGGGAAGGACAGGGCGGTGGGGAGAAGCAGCCCTGGCTCCTTTCTGAGCTCCTTTGCCCACTATGTCTCCCCGGAGACAGACCGGCCACCCTGCCTGCCTGTCTGCCTGCCTCTTGTCGCGCTTTCATTGCTGGGCAGAGTGAGTCATAATCCCCCCTCTTGGCGTGACGTCCAGCCCTTTGGTGTTGGGGGGAAGAAGGGGCTCACAAGTGGGGGAGACTATAGCGCTGGGGGTGTGGGGTGGGCTGGACCCGCTTTGGGAATGCTACGAAGTAGGAAGGCTGGAGAAGAAGGTCCAGGCTGAGGTCAGGCATTCTTCTCTGGAGCCTCCTTCTCCGGTCTCCTTGCCTTAGGAGTGAATGGGAAGGCCACCTTTGGGGCTCTTTCTGGCTTTGGCTGCGTTGTGGGGTCACTTCTCAGACCCTGACCCCGACCCCTTCCTCCCCCCAGCCCTCTGTCTTCTGAACCTGGGGGGCTCAACATGGTGGGAGCCACGCGGTCTTCTCGGATGGCGTACAGCTTGACCGATGTCACCCCTGCCCGGACCATTTGGGTCTACCGTAATGGGGACCCCTACTATTTGGGTAGGAAGTTTGTTATCAACCGTCGCTACGTGCCCAACTTTGAGGCCTTCATGATACAGCTGAACGAAGGGGTGCCCACGCCCTTTGGGGTGAGGAACATTTACACCCCTCGACAAGGGCATTCGGTGACCGACCTGCCCGACTTGCAGCAGGGAGGCAGATATGTGGTTGCTGGCCGGGAAAGGTTTAAGAAACTGAAGTAAGTATAAAGGTATCCAAGAAATGGTGCCCAGGCACATCTTGGGTGACATGTAAGCCTCAGAAAGTTTAAATATATTTTTCCTCATTTTTTTTAGTTCTGAAAGGTTCCAAGATATTCCTGCTCTAAAGTAAAAATTTAAAGTACTACCCTTGTATCTGTGTTTCTAAATAATAAGATGCTTGACAGTACAGTCGGCCTTCCACATTCGCTGGGGTTAGTGGCACAGGACCCCCCTGAAAGTGGAAAAATTGCAAATAAAAAACACATTTTTTTTTTTTTTTACCTGAGAGAATACTTCTCTAGGAATCTCTAGGTCCCCCAGAGAAACTCTGTGGTCAACATCTTCCAGAATCATGCTGTAGGACCTACAAATGCCTATAGAAGTGTTTTCTCTAGTAATCTTTGGGTCCTCCAGCAGAGGATTCTATAGAGAACATATTAATCCAATTCACAAATAATTAAATCAGCTAAAGTCAAACCCACAAATGTGGAGAGCCAACTGTACAGCAGCAATCTGTGTGTCAGACCAGGCACCCAAGTGCACCAGTGAGAAATAGCACTATGACATTAAGGACTTCATTTTGCAGAGTATTGTAGATCTTAGAGCAGGGGTAGGCAACCTAAGGCCCAGGGGCTGGATGCGCCCCCCCCCCGAGGCCTCAGGCTGGTCCTGCCGCCGCCGCCGCCACCCTCTGCTGCCCACCATGATGATATTGATTATTGTTGTTATTACTTGTTCTTGGGGTTTTCTTGGCAAAATCTCCACAGGGGTTTTGCCATGGCTTTTCTGGGGCTGAGAGAGTGTGCA
This sequence comes from Phrynosoma blainvillii, assembly GCA_026167975.1. Taxonomy (NCBI): domain Eukaryota; kingdom Metazoa; phylum Chordata; class Lepidosauria; order Squamata; family Phrynosomatidae; genus Phrynosoma; species Phrynosoma blainvillii. The sequence goes on from JANUYF010000001.1 coordinate 171,907,096, forward strand.
TGCATATTTTTTTAATTTTTTATTTTTTATTTTTATTTATTTATTTATTTATTTTTGGTGCTTTGGCCCCCCCCAATTGTCTGAGGGACAGCAACCCGGCCCCCGGCTCAAAAAGGTTGCCTACCCCTGTCTTAGAGCCTTCATGGTGTAGCAGCTGTTTGAGTGTGGGACTATGGACTTTATTACGTGGGGGAAATCAGGCAAAATTGGGGGTTTAAACAGCAATTACCCTGTGCAAAATGCGATATCACACTTAAGATTTTCACACAATGTATCTATTAAACAGGCAATAAGCAGCAACAACTGATTGGAGTTTATCACATGGGGGGGAATTGGGACTTTAAACAGTGATTAACCTGATAAAATCACACAATTGACATTAAAATGCAATTAAAATGAAATTAACACAAGAGCCATTATCTTGTGAATAATGAGAGAATAACCAGGCAATAAACAGCAAAAAGTCCTGTGAATGACTTTTTGCTGTTTCTTGCCTGGTTATTTATGGGTTAATCATGTTTCACCTTGATGTCGTGTAAAAACCATTAGCGCAATTGCACGATAATAATGGGTTATTCATGGGATAATATCACTTTGAACATAATGTTGTGTGAAAACCATTAGCGAAATTGCAGGATTATCATGGGTTAATCACCATTTATACTTCCAATTATCCTCCATGTGATAAACTCCATTCATGGGGGAATCCTGAAAATGATTTGTTGCAGTTTATTGCCTGTTCATTGCCTGTTTAATGCCTGTTTAATAGCGATGTGTGTGAAAATCGTAAGTGTGATATCGTGTTTTGCATGGGATAATCCCTGCTTAACCCCCCAATTTCCCCCCAATGTTCCTCATGTGATGAAGTCCTAAGACTCTGGAGACCAGGGTTCAAATCCCTACTGGGCCATGGAAACCCATTGGGTGACCTTGGGTGAGTCACACTTTCCCAGCCTTAGGGGAAGCCAAAGGTAAACCCCCTCTGAACAAATCTTGCCATGATAGATTTGTCTTAGGGTTGCCATAAGTTGGAAATGACTTCAAGGCACACAACAACAACAACAATTGTAGATCCTTCTACCATTCTGATTTTGTTTCGTGGCCACCTGCATTGTTTACCTGGTTCTCCTGGAACAAATTGTAGGGTTTGGCATCCTGGAGGGCATCCAACCATGTAGAAATGTTGCCAATAGACAGGGTAGTCTAGAATAGTGCTTTCTAAACTATTTGATGTGGAGGGCAGGCAATTATATTTTTCCACTGCGTCAAGAACTGGTACCATATTTTTGACCATTGGCTACAACTGTTTCTTTCTTGGAAAATTGCCAGGGACTGGCAACCAATGGCTTGTGGACCAGCACTGGTCTAAAGCCCACCACTTTTAATAGCACTTGTCTAGAATTTTCAAGCAACAAAACTTTCCTGCCTCCTCTCTTTCGTGGTGCAAGCTTATTATGGTCCTGTTTCCTGTTGCCAGTTTTCTCCCCCTATGCTGCCTTCCTCCTCTAGATTCTTCTGTTTAAAGGGATCTAAAACAACAGGATATTTGGCTGCCTTTCTGTCCTTTCTTCTCTTACTAGGATGAGAAAGGAGACAGAAAGATAAGAGGGTCATGTAAAGAAGATATCTCATTTACTTATATGCCTCTTTTGACTTCAATTGGGCAATTGTTCAAGAAAGAACAGTTGCAGGACTCTTCTTGCCAAACTGTTTTACAGAGAGTGGAAAGAGACAGTGAAGCATGATCTAGGCTAGGCTTTGCAAATAGCAAGTTGAAGAGGTGGTGGTGCTTGGCCCATCATCTGTTGCCAAAAAAACAGATGTTGCCAAAGAACCTATCCAGTTGGCCCTCAGTATGCATGGATAAAGAATCAACAGTTTCAAAATACTTTTAAAAGTATAAAGCAAACCTTGATTTTGCCATTTTATATAAGGGCTCCTATTTTACTATTGCATTGTATTTAAGAGCATTCATCAATGAGCATTCACTGATTTTGGTATCCATTGAGGGGGCCTGGTACCAAACCCCAGTGGATACCAAAGACCCACTGTATTTATGTTAGTGTCCAGCATCTGACTATATTAGTTTCAGAAGGTTGAGGATGTCACACATTTCATTTATGACAGGAACATTTCCATGGTTAACTCTGGTTCTTCTGTCAGAGGGTTGGAAGGAACCTCATACTTTATCTATAATTACTTAAAGATGGTGGTCAAGTTTTTTGTACCAGTCTTGTTCAAATTTACTCATATTTATAGCTCCCTAAGAGAATTAGAAATAGGGCCCAAATACCCTAAAGGCAGCAGATTGCATCTGATCTTAGAAGTTCAGCAGGGTCAGTCCTGCTTAGTACTTGGATGGGAACTGACCAACAAATACCATGTGCTGTAGGCTATATTTCAGAGGAAGGAACTGGCAAGACCACCTCTGAGTATTTCTTGTCTAAGGGAACCCTATGAAATTCATGAGTTTGCCATTAAGTCAACAAGGGACTTGAAGGCACACACACACACGATAACTGGAACTTCTTCTAAAATAAAATGAATGTTAGGAGTGTAATCTAATGTACCTTACTGTAGATTGTTGGTCTGTTTTTAATGGGAGCACATTCCTACTGAAAGATCAGAGATCTACCTTGCAGGTTCTTCTGAAACCAATTTTGCTGCTCGATACTGAGAAAACAGAAGTACACCATTGGCTCTTGGCCTTAAAGGACTGGGTATAATATAGTACTAAAAAATAATAGTCAACAGCCAGTAGTGTAGTCTAATAGGAGATGACCTAATTTGGGTTTTAACATCTTGGAGTCAATTTCTGCTTTCTCTTTTAATGTCACATTAAAATAAAGGCTACCTTATATAGCAAAATATCATTGTAGTGACACCATGGTGGTAATATAGTGGTTTGAGCATTGGACTATGAAGATTATCACACGAGGGCCACTTACAGCTTAATAGCACTATAGCACTATTCGAATGTTATTTCCCAAGAATGATACAATGGTGATATTAGAACACTTACTTTCACATGGGTTGCAATAATGGGGCATTAACAAGTCACAAGCAGTAAAGTAGAACTTTTACATTCTGCACGTTGGCAGAAGGGCTTTTGATTGGAGAGGAAAAAATGGGTCATCTCTCCCCGCCAAGGAAATCTCCTGTGACTCACAAGCGTGACACAGGAAGTGATGCTGCCGAATGGCACATTGGGAGACTGGGGGATTCAATTTACTTCCTGTAGGCTTAATGACGGGTTCTCAATAGCGCTATTAAAATATGTTTGACTTTCACATGTTCACGATAGTGCTAATGAAGTGCTATCAGCAAGCCACTGACACTTTTTTCCTGTCAATGAGGTTGCACTAGCAGGATGCTTCCATGATGTGAGAAGTATGGTAAGGGGATGACGTCGTGTGAAAATCTTTCCTGCAATCACAGAAACATGATGAGGGCATAGCTTTTTCCTTGTGTTTCATACCTCATGTGATAATCTTCTATGACTCTGGAGACTGGTGTTGAAGTCCCTGCTTGACCATGGAAACCTTTTGGGTAACCTTCAGCGAGTCACAGTCTCTTGGCCTCAAAAGAATGCAAAGACAAAAAACCCTTAGAACAAATTTTGCCAGGAAAACCCCATTATAGGTTCACCTCAGGGTCATCATAAATTGGAAACAGCAAACAATAACAAATTGTGCTGACTGCTGTTTAACAGTTTAAATGTACATGTTTTCTTCAGTAAATCCAGAGTGGTGATCTTGGCCTCTCTGGTTTTTGTTGGCAATCTTTTTCACAGTGGAGAGTCCATTGGGTGCATTGTCATTTTTGTATCTGTGTTAAAATAGTATGGTATAAATTGTTTAGTTGCTTTTTATTGTTATTGTTGTTATGTTGCTGGTATTTATTATGTTTCAAATTTTATTTTGGATTCTTTTGTACACTGTTATCAGCAGGAGTAGGCAACCTAAGGCCCAGGGGCCGGATGCGCCCCCCCGAGGCTTTTGGACCGGCCCCAGGCTGGTCCTGCTGCCGTCGCTGCCCGCCATGATGATATTTATAATTGTTGTTATTACCTGTTCTTGGAGTTTTCTTGGCAAAATCTCCACAGGGGTTTTGCCATGGTTTTCCAGGGCTGAGAGAGTGTGCATGCATATTTTTAAAATTTCTTATTTTTTAAAAAACAATTTATTTATTTATTTATTTATTTATTTATTTTTGGTGCTTTGGCCCCCCAATTGTTTGAGGGACAGCAACCCGGCCCCCGGCTCAAAAAGGTTGCCTACTCCTGGTTATGAGTCTGGTGTAAATCATTTTGAGTTTGTTTATAAGAAAAAGGAATGCATAAACAACCTATACAATAACAGTGGTATTGGAACGTGGGGTGATCTCCCCTTCCCTATGGCTCTTAAAACGTTCAGGGCACAATCCATATACAGTATAAATGCATAAAAATTAGAAATAATTTGTAGATATTTGTTATAATTTAAATTTCTGAAAAAATTAGGTAACCCAATTAACCACAATACAATAAGTTCTTGAATTAATTTGCACTCCAAGAAAAATCACAGATTCTGCTTCAGTTAACAATTAGTCATATACACCACTGCCAGGCCATCACATTTTTTGTACCAAAATGGATTTTCAAAAATCTTGACAGAATATTAATCAAGTAACAAATCAAGGGGAAACCAGGGACTTATCCTCAATTAAATTCCCACCCAAATTGTGCTACAAAATTTAATTAATTCCTCTTTTTTGTGATATGTAATCATCATTACCTCCACACATCAGATTCAGTATAAAGTAAATTGATGTACAGTTCTATTTGAGGGGATGGGCGTTCAAAATGCTGGCTGGTTGGGTGAGTAGTGAGGGCTAGTGAATGAGGTAGAGGAGGAATGGAAAGGAGGAAAGGAAAAAGATGAGGAAGAAGAGGCTGACAGGAACAAAGAATCAAGCAAGTTCCATCATGTGGGAAGAATTAACATTTCCCACTTGCAACCCCTTCTTGAAAATTGCCCCCTGTGTGGCAGTTAGGCCAAGAAAATAAAATTGATTTGCTTCAGGTCTCTGGGAGATAAATCCGTGGTCCCATGGGCCCTGCTCTAGCAACACCCATTAGGCAAGGAAAAGGACAGAACTTTCTTCTGTTCAATGACCTTGGTATTCAAGCCAGTAAAAATAAATGAACTGTAAAAATCAGCTGAGTCCTGGATAAGTACCATTTTTCAGCTTCACCTCCTCTTCTGTAAAATTAGAATAATACTTGCAGTTGGGAAAATTATGACGAAAGCAACTTCCTGATATGTTACAGTGTTATATATGTAATTAATAATGAACATGGAAACTATAAAATATGTTTAAATTGGGAATGTAAATTGGGAATGTTAATTAGTGTCCTCTCCTGTGTTTTATGCTTAAACTGGCTTATGGGTTTTTTAAACCAGCAACAATGTGATGTCTTTTGTATCAACTCATGCTTTAGAGACAGTTACTCTAGCTATGCAATTAAAAGGACAATGCTACTTGTCATGTACCCAAGCAATTAGTATTATTACTTTTTGAAAGCGAGATACAGAAATGAGAAAAGATGCAGATATGGTCTATCATGCTAAGCACTATTCCAAGTCATGTAAAGCTGGGAATTTCCACTAATAGTTTAAGAAGCAAAAGCAGCATCACTGCATACCATTTATTGGTGGCATTCTTACTGGCTGGCATTCTATACCTAGGTTACAGATCTGTAAGTGCTCCATATTCATTAACACTATATAATCACAATCAAGGCACTATTGCTGCAATCATAAATGCATCCCAAACTTCTTTATCAGGTAGCAGCTGCATTGAGAGATTGCAGCCTTTTCAGGTGGCAATCTGGAAGCAAGACAATGACATTTTGGATATTATCACAGTACTAATTAAAGCGGCATACTTGAGCTAGCTTAAAATTTAAAATGGGCAGCTTCCAGCTTCCTGATGTTATCACAAGGATTTAGCTGCCGAAATCACTGCCTGGGTGTAGCCTGCGTCCATCCCCGCTTCCGGGACTGCTCAACGTGGCTTTTTTCAAAGCCAGGAGTTTTCCAGCTTAAGGAAAAGGCTGCTGGAGTGGTGATTTCAGCGGCAAAATCTTTGTGATAACATCAGGATGCCACCCATTTTAAATTTTAAGCTGGCTCAGGTAAACTGCTTTAATTAGCTCAGTGATAATCTCCTTCTACTACCCTTCTGCCAGCAAGTGAGGCTGCAATTATCAGAAGTATGACCTCTCTCCATAATTCCCGCTTGCTGAGGATGTGAGGATGGAAACATCATCCTTCACTCCCATCACAGCTGAACAGACCTTGATCTCTTGGTATAGCAGCTGCCTGGTAAAGTAGGTTTGGAGGGGTTGGCTAGTTGCATATTTAAAACTCAGTAGGCAAGGTAGAATATAGGCCATTATTTTTCAATCAAGAACCTTGAATTAGTGCACCAATGATGAGATTCATCTGCCTTGGTAGTATTGATTAATCTTTGACTGAGGTTGAGTAGCAGTAAATTAATTAAATCATAATTTGTAAAAATAATTTGCACACAGCGAGCGCTCTGATGACGTCCTCCTGGCACAGCATCCAGACACGCTGTGCCGGAAGAGGCGCAGAAGAGCCCCATGGCGGCTCTTCGGGTGCCCATTCCACGGCTTGGGAAAGGAGCACTATTTTGGCGCTCCTTTCCCAGTCGCCAAAAGGGAGGATTGGGGCCGAGGTGTGGGGCAGCCTCAGCCCCAATCCTCCGCTTTCCAGGGCGGCCCACGGCCGCCCATCTGCATCCCCCAAATTGTTCCCATTTCCCCATCTTTTATAGCATTTGAGAACAGACGAAATAGAATGCATTTCATTCCTTTCCCCAAAGTTTACTACTTTTAGAATGAGAATGTAATGGAGAATTTCTGCTGTATCTTAAATACGTTTGTACTGTTCTTTTTAATAAGTGAGCAATGAAGCCTGTCACCTGGCCCTCACAAAACTGAAGAGTTGAAGACATTAGAATATTTAAACATTTGACATATAAAATAAACAGAAAGACCTGGATCAAAACTAGATACTATTTATTGATAGAGAAAAATATTGTGAGTTTACTGTAGGCTTTCCTCCCAATAATTAGGCATTTATTATGAAATGATTAAACATGAAGAATCTGTTAGTATATATGGACTTTAGTAGCTTGATTAAGATAAATAAATAAAGGTGTGAAAACCAGTTCAATTGTTGTGGAACTGATTTTAAAAAATGAGATGGGTTCCATATGACCTCCCTGCCTACTCTCCAGCCCTGCTTTTAATCTTGAAAACCAGTAGCTGTTTTCCAGGCAGATGCCTGTACAAGTATTCCTCCGTTAATGAGCTAAATATGTTCCTGGGCTTTACTTCTTTAACAGAAAATTTGATACTAGAGACAGATACAACATGGAAGGAATAGGGATATCTTCTTACATCACAAAAAATAGAGAAGAAGAGCAGTTCGATGTGTTCCACCAAACCTTTTATTCAAAACAATATGCACATGTGAAACAAAGCATGAAGATCAGATTAGCCTTTATGAGTAAACAAAAACATTTTGAACCTTCTGCAGACTACTTGAAAGTTTCTCCCAAAATGCATCTAATGTGTTTTTTCCCCTTTCAGCAGCCTCTGCTTTCCTTATAATTTCCATTTGGATGCATAGACTTATAGATGTATGCTACCTAGTGTTTGCTGGTGAGGCAGGCTAATGTGCTTTCCCTTTTGCTGTTCACACATGCTCAATAAGAGATTCTGGAGGTAGCTACTGTTTACCTTGCCTGTTGTAGTTGAGCACATTCAGCAATTGCAGGATTGGCTAGAGCAGAATCCTGTTTTCCCCCAACACAAGCTTTATTGCCTTTAAGACAGACATGCTGCTACAACCTAACACTGAAAATTTTCTGTTTCTCCAGCCCTCCTACACCATTATGGAGATTATCACATTTACTTTTTTGCCCAATATGGACATGGCATTTGATTGGGCTGCAACAGGAAAAATGGGTTTTATTGCACATGAAATTGCTGCTACACTGCTGTCCAACCATCACCCATCCCTGAGCCGTGCTCAGCCGGCCGATTTTGGTAGTACCGTACTACCAAAATTGGCCAGATAAGTGTGGCTTGGGGACGAGTGATGGTTGGGCAGCAGCACAGCAGCAATTTCGTGTGCGATCAAACCCGTTTTTCCCCATTGCAGTCCAGTCCTGTCTTGTGTCTGGATCGAGCAAAAAAGTAAATGCGATAATCTCCCTAGTTTCTTTGTCAGAGATATTGTTATCAGCTATGCCTGTATTTGATGGTCCAGGTCTGATAGAGATCTATTTTGGTGTTGGTTTGAACTAGTTCAGGGGTAGAAGTCATAGAATGGGGCCTTACATTTGACAAAATGTTAATAAAGTAGTTGCCTTTAATACAGAGGAAGGAATCAGGCATCAGGACTACAACTTCCAGCAAGCATAGATAACATAACTGATAGTGAGAAATGCTGGGACTTGCAGTCTAACAATATCTGTAGGGATGTATGATTCCCACCCCTGGAGTAGTTGAATCTATAAAAGCTTCTGTACAATACGAGACAACTGGATATGTTGTATTAGATGAAAACACTATAATTGAATGTGAATTGTACTTTTGAATTATTTAAAAATTAATCATTTTTTCTTCAGCTACTTTAATATAGGGGTAAAGAAACCTTACAGAAAGAAGGAGGAAGTGGTAAGTATTTCATCTGTTCCATTTTTAATACTTGACAGGAGGAAGTAATTGCTAAGGTTTATCAGCCCATCATCTATCAAGCTAATTTCAAAGGACAAGTTGAAGACATGGTTGAAATGTCACTATTCTCTAGTTTAGCGGTGTTTAGACACACTGAATTTATGATGGAATTTCATCTGTTATGTATTAGACCATCTGCAGCCTACATTTTTAATTAGAATACTGTATAAATGAAAAATGTAAAATTTGTTGTCAAATCACTATAAAACTATTTATATTATTTTTTAAAAATGTTTTTGTTTTCATATGTGTGTAAGCTAAAAACTCTGTGATAAATGAAACATATTCACCATTGGTTCATTGAGACATAAGTGAAGGGAGGGTATTTAGGGCCTGAACAGACTGCAAGAAATAATCCAGTTTGAGACCACTTTAACTGCCCTGGCTCAGTGCTAGGGAATCATGGGAACTGTAGTTTATTGTGGCACCAGAGCTCCCTGACAGAGAAGGCTCAATGTCTCAGAAAAAACTACAATTCCCATGATTCCCTAGTATTGAGCCAGGACAGTTAAAGTGGTCTCAAGCTGGATTATTTCTGGTAGTCTGTTCAGGCCCATAGTTAACATAAGATGCATCATTGCTAGCGGAAAATATGGTGGCTCTCTACATCAAGAACCAATGATTTCAGATGTCACAATATCATAATCAATGCATAGTACAAGAGTGATTCAAGAAGACTTGGATTTCTGTCTCATCAGAAATAGTCTATAATAGTGCACACTCCCTGATTGCTCCCACTTGTTCTCTAGTGGTGACAAGTGAGTGGCAATTTGTGGGGGAAAGATAAAGGAGAAAAATGTTGTGTTGAGTGAGAAGGTCACAACTTTATTACTTATAACTCTCATTCAATCTTTTAGTGTTGAATGGGGCATAGATCCATATTTTTAATGAATTGTTTGTCAAATACTCAGCCAACTCCACCCATTAGAAAAATCAAGGGAATGTCACACAAACACACTGCCTGAGACCTTGAAGTACCTCCTACATCCACCGAGATGTTACCCATTTCACGACTGTCTCTTTGATCGGTCACGCATTCACATGTGCAATCCTCAGCTGGTTCAGGGCATCACTGCATTGATGTGCAAGTGATACATTGGCAAAGCACAATCATGGAGACCCCCCCCCCCACATGTCCCCTTCATCCCCACTTCACCCCATCCCCCCCCCTCCCCATTGGACTGTCTGGCTTGTGCTGTTGTCACACTTTCATTTCTTTGCTTTGCTGCAACCCACACTCATGTCAGGGAGTTTATATGCAGGCATGAAGATGTGCATGTTCTGCCTTGAGTCAGACTATTGTGGCTACTTTTTGCTCAGATTTTTAGCCCCAGAGTGCAGCTTTGGTCCAGTTTCTAGCCACTTTTGAATTGTGCATCATTTAAACACCCTGCCTTCAAAGTGTTTAGCAATCACTTTATTTTGCCTGTCTGTTTCACCCCTGTGACTCCTGTATTTTCTTGAAAGGTGTACTGATGCTGGTCCAAAATACACTGCAGAAATAATTCAGTTTGAGCAAATACTTATTTATAGGCTCATTCCCACTATGATTAAAGCAAATTGCTAATCAGATTATATGTGCCTCATTCATACATGAAACTATTTCAAAACTGACTGCGTTCAGTTTGAATCATGGTGAAGCGAGGCAAATGCAAAAAATAGCTGTTTCTGAAGACAGATCATTTTGCGGTTCTTTTGAAAAGAATCGATTCCGAAGCATGTTCGGAATGCTTCGAAATCGAAGCATGGATTCAGATCCGTGAATGACGGATCTGAATCGCATCATACTGGAGGGGAGGAACTAATGGCAGAGAGGTTGGCAGAGGAGTGTAGTCCATCCTACTTCAGTTTTTGGGGAAATCTGTCATCCACACACACACCCCAGCACTGTCTTTGTGACCTATGGGACATTATGTATTTTTTTCTTTTAAATAATTGACAGTATATGCGCTCCATTGTATTTGCAATTGTGTCGCTGAGCCACAGTTGGCCCTCTCACCCCACTTGCCACTTGTAATGGCCTCAAGGACAGAAAAGCCACCAAAGCTTTCCCCCTTCCCCAATACAGAAGATGTCCCTTAACCAGAGAGCAACCAGCTGTTCCACAGCAACAACAATAACAGCCTAGGAGCCAGCTGGAGGAGGAAAAGGAGGAAGAAAGGTGGAAATGGTGAAGGTAACCCCTACAGGGAGAAGGGGTGAGGAGGGGCAGGGGGTTCCCAGACCAAGCCATAGTGCCAGCCTCAGCCTCTTTCTCTGGCAGGAAGCCCAACTCCCCCCCCAGGCACGTCCTCTTCCTTTCCCAGGACATGTCCTACATTTGCCTCCCATCCAAGAGGAATCCCAAAAGGTCCTCCATTTGGAGCAGGACTAGAAGCATGACATTTACATTTGGAGCAGAACTAAGAAGCATGACATTTTACATTTCTCAGTTTTTATGTGGTCATGTTTTCTTGAATGTGTTGCCGGTATGACGTGGTTGCATCACCAATGATGCATAGATGATTGACATGCATTTTGAAGTGGCACAAATCTAGTGGGAATGACAATCATGTCAAAAAAGACACAAATCTATGTAATAAGGAAATAATTCGCTTCCATAGTGGGAACATAGTGGGAATTCGCTTCGACTGGAATCAGTTCACCAACCCAGTGGCAAAGTGAATCGTGAGCCAGTTTAAATGTAAGTAGGAATAACCACTTAGTTTCAAAATGTCTTCTGACATTGATTTCTAACATTCAGCCAGCTGGTCAAATGGATCATGGAACAGGTTTAGAAATGGATTTTTTTTCAAGCTCTTCCACTTGTCAACAGCAGATTCTGTAACATCTCACCATTCTGACTGATTCAACAAGTTCTGTTTAGCCCAGAATTTAGAATTTTTGTAAATCTAGAGCTTTTAAGCTAAGGACTAGTTGTTGATTCACATTCCTGCAATCTAAGACAGAAGTTTGGTTTCTAACCAAAGTTTTAAATATACTGGTTTTATTAATATGCCTTTAATAGTATTCTTAATCTTCTCACATGTGGTGGTTAGAGTGTATAGAATGCACTATAGTGTGTGTCTGCATATTTCTTTCTGATTCAAGATATAGTGATTAGTCTGACCTTGAGGTACTGCATTTTCATAAAATCATTTGTATTGGCTAGTATGTATAGAACTGTGCAATAAGCACTGTATACCCGAGAGGAATTTAGATTTGTTTTCCCAAAAGCAGATCCTATGTTCTTCACAGGTCCACTTTTAAAAGTGGAGATCATTTAAAAAATAAAGTTCTACTGGTTTGTTTGTTTGTTTGTTTGTTTTTTGGGTTTTTTGATGCTGCAATGCCCTTACTCCTTCAAGTAGATTCATAATGTTTAGTAATACCATAGGAAAGCTCTCCCTGCAGCCAATTAAAAACAGGTGCCGGATTCCTATGTCAGCTCTTTAGTTAAGGAGACATAACTATGTAATGTCTGCTGCCCCAACCCTCCTCCAGTCCACCTTAAGAGCCAGTTGTTGAATTGGAGAAAGGAGTTCCATTCAGATAGAGCAGGGGTAGGCAACCTTTCCCCTTTAAGGGCCGAGGGACTTCAGCTCCCAGAATCCCAGGAGCTATTGGCCAACATGGGACTATTGGCCAACATGGCTGAGGCTTCTGGGAGCTGAAGTCCCTCGGCCCTTAAAGGGGAAAGGTTGCCTACCCCTGAGATAGAGATTGGGGCTCAAGGAGGAGGATGTTTCCATTACCTCTGATCAGCAAGTGAGGCTGGAACACAGGTCCTGCTTCTGATAGCTACAGGCTTACTTGTTGATCAGAGGAAGGTGGAAATGTCATCTTCCTTGTGCCCAGAACACCAGCTGATCCAGCAGCTGAGTGTTAAAGTTAAGGGGTGGGCATGATTACCTAGCATTAGAACAGCTGCAGATCCTTAATACTAGGTTACAAACCTATCACTGCAATACTGAATATCAGCCAGTTTTTATAATTTAGTTTTAGAAAATAATGCTGTAATGTGAACAATATTTCCCACATTTTTAAAAAATGTTAACAGCTCTGGGGGTCTAGGGAATTAGAGATTATTTTATCTTGACTGCAGTCCCCCAGCTGCTATTTGTCTAGAAAGCTAAATGTACAAGTACACCTGTGATACTAGTGGTGTATAACTCAAAATAAAACAATACTTAAAAATAATAAGACCATATTAAATAGCATTAAATAGCTATTTATATTATATATTAAATAGCATTAAAACAATTTTATACTGTGTCTAGCCCTGGAAGTTTATCACATTCCCTTTTTTGCCCAATCTGGGCATGGGCCAGGGATGCCCGTGAACAAGGGGAAATGGATTTTATTGCACTCGAAACAGTCGGCAAGCCCTTGCCATGCCATTGTCTGACCACTGCCTGTTCCCAAGCTGTGCTGAGCCAGCTGATTTTGCTCAGCTGGAAAGCTTCCGTCCTTGAAAAATCGTCCGGCTCAGCGCAGCTTGGGGACGGGTGATGGTTGGGCAACAGCACGGCGATGGCTTGCTGACTGTTTTGAGTGTGATAAAATCCATTTCCCCTCGTTCACATGCATTCCCAGCCTGTGCCCAGATTGGACAAAAAAAGGAAATGCAATAAACTCCCTGGTTTGATTCTAAAGCAGGGAAACTTTGTCTTACTACTAGACTATGGGCCTTTGCAGACTGCCAGAAATAGTGCAAATTGAGTCCACTTTAACTGCCCTGGCTCAGTGCTAAAGAATCATGGGAACTGTAGTTTATTATGGCACCAGAGCTCTCTGACAGAGAAGGCTCAATATCTCAGAAAAAAATACAGTTCCCATGATTCGCAAGCACTGAGCCAGGACAGTTAAAGTAGACTCAATTTGCACTATTTCTGGCAGTCTGCAAAGGCCCTATGTGTTGTAATGTTCACCCTTGCAAGCATTTGCGATTGGGTCTTAGGAAGTAAAGAGCAGACATGAATTTGGCCTTTAGGGTTCTGGCAGATCTTTCCAAATTCATTATCTGACTTTTCATCAAGGGCATCAGTGTGATTATATCTCCATGTACTGTCAACTTTAAATATGACATCTTATAAACAACTTGCATCATGTAATTTTTGTGTTACCGTTCTTTCTTTTTGCAGATTCGACCTGTAGTCCACAGTACTATCCAAGTACCTTCCAAATGGCAATCAGTCTATAATAAGCCACGAAATATTAAGTAAGCAAATGCTTTACTTTATTTAGCAGCAACACAAGTAATTAAAAAACATGTAATAATTTGTATTCAGATGGAAAAAATCTATAAGAATAATAATTAAACAAAACAAAACAAAATACTATAAGGGTGTTAGACCAGGAGAGGCCCGAAGTATAATCTCTGTTTGGCGATGGAACTAACTGGATGGCTTTGGAACAGTCAGTATCTTAGCATGACCCACTTCAGGAGAGTGGAGAGTGGGAGAGAACCATATCTATTATCCTAAGCTTAGAGAAAGAATGAGATAAAAATGAACAAGAATAGAAGTTAGTTTGCCTTGTGCATGGAAAATAAATCATAGAAAGCTTGTCTTTAGTGCCTTTATAAAGCAGTATCATGGGTCTTACAAGATAAATGGGGTTGTGGGGACTTACCCACGGCCAAAGTTGTGGTCTGGGTGGCTTCTCATGACCACCATTCAATGAGTCTTCTTCTCAGGGGACCCAGTGGGAAGGCAGAGGTGGCAGAATGGGCAGCCAGTGAGGATCAGGCTGTCTGCTTGCTTATCATTGGCTTGTCCTGTGTGACCAGAGTGAAGACTACAAGCTTTACAGTCTTCACGTCAATTGGGCAGAGTGGCATATATTGCTGTGTGTTCTGCTGGCCAGGGCCAATTCTTCCTGAGCTCCATCTCACCTTCCCACCCTTGGTTCATTGTTTTCATTTATAGTACTTCATGTTTTACATATTTATGTCACAACTATGTGGGACAGGGCATAGGCTTAGGATCCAGGAAGGTTTTCAGTACCCTAGAAAGGGTGCAGATGGGGGTCCCCATATGAGATCTGAGGTGGGGAGTGCAGCAGAAATGGCTGGTTCAGGCAGGGGCTGACACATTTCCAGCGCCACTACAAGGAGGCTTAGGGGTTCTCACCTGGGAGGACTCCCATTAGGGTGTGTTCCCATTGTCCCACTTCTGTTCTCTGGTGGACACCATATGTTTGCTCTCATCATGCAGCAGTGGGCTGACCGATGCCTGCATCCTGTCCCATGCATGGGCTAACTAACTGCACAGTAAAGAGTTGTGGCTGCTTTCATCCCAAAACTGTGTATGGATGTACCCCTAGACAACAGCAATACTACTCAGAAGAGAGCATGGCCTAATAATACTTTGTTCAGAATAACAATAAAATAACCTCCAATGAAAGTTTACGTGACTTTTTGTATTTTCAGCACAGAACCACTTGTATTTGGGATTGCTACTTTAGGTTTTTAAAAACAAAACACAATAAAAATTTTCAGAAATATGTAAATAATATTTAAATAATTTGTGCTTTTCCAGAATTGTATTTAATTCTGGAGTTTCATGTGAAGATGTTACTTTTCATGACTAGAAATTTCATTTTTTCAGCTGTTTTCTTCATTTACTTGTGTATATGTGTGTATGTGTTTGTATAAGGAGACAAAGGCCATTGCCACCTTACTTGTAACTAGGTTTAGGTGTCCTTAACTGATGAGAACAATAAGGGTTATTCTTGCATTCTTCATCATTATTATTGCCACATTGTTGTTGTTGTGTGCTTTCAAGTCATTTCTAACTTATGGTGATCCTAAGGTGAACCTGTCATGAAGTTTTCATGGCAAGATTTGTTCAGAGGATGTTTGCCATTGCCTTCCTCTGAGGCTGGGAGGATGCGACTTGTCCAAGATCACCCAGTGGGGTTCATGGCTGAGCAGGGAATAGAACCGTGGTCTCTAGAGTCACAGTCCAACATTCAAACCACATTGACTCAAACCACACCACATTGGCTCTCATCATTATTTGAAAATGAAATTTATTTCAGTACAGGTTCCACATCTTGTTTCCATGTACTGTCAGTTCCACTAGATGGCCCCAAATATCCTTTGTAAACAATCTGTGTTGCTTAAAAATTGTTTTCAGTGAAGCAGCCAGGCATGCATTTTCAAAAGTAGGCTTGTACAGTATATTTCAGTAACTGGCATCTACATTGCAATTTTTGGTGTGTCACTGTATGAAGGATGTTATTTGAATGTTTTTACTAGATAATGTTACACTTATAATAACATTTAAAGTAGCAAACCCCTTTTATTTCAAATAGTTTTATTAAGACACTGCTGTAGTGATAGGCTAGGACATGAAAATAGGAGGCATGTCAGTGTGTCAGGTACTCATAGTTTGATCTTGCAACACTGCTTACATTACTGTAATAATATTCTTTCCCATCTTCCAGAAGGTCACCAGTATTGTTACAGCCATGCTAACTGCAGTGAGCCTTGTTGCTTTATTTCATGGGTTGCCTGATCTTTTGAGCACACTGTTTTTACTAGAGGAATGGTACACATACTCCTTCTGCACCATACCTGAAGGGAAAAAAATATGTGAGGTGTCTTCCCACGCCATACCTGAAGGGGAAAAATGTGTGAGATTTGATGTTAGTTTCTGGGCTACCCAGATCTTTATTTTTATGAAAAGGAGACTTTTGCAGTCCCCTCCTAATTGTATTTATTCAGAAGTAAGTCCAATTGATTTCATTTAGACTTAACTTCCAGGTCAGTATACTTGAAACTACAGATGTAGTCCCAGAGTGCTTCCACATATCCTTGCAGGCTGAAGAAGAGCCATTTTCTAATATGGGCTTTCACAGAGAAATCAATTGATTCTATTATCTGTTTAAAAGGATTGTATTTTATTTCCTCTAGGAATTATTGAGGACATTGTTGGTTGGTATAGAGGGAAAGTAATTGAATTTTCAAAGGCTGTATCTTTCTTGGATTCTCCAAATGGACATATTTAATTTCTGCCTCATCTACCATTTCAGGTGAAAACTTGAAAATATACAATTTTATCTGATGAGTTTAAATATTTCATCATAATAAGTTTAAATTTAAAACCTACTAATGAAATCTAACTTGCAGGATTGCCTAATGAAACATCTTGCACAATTTTTTCAATAACTTTCCTTATACACTTTCTCATGTGTCTTCTTAATGTAGTGTTTTCACAAATGGAGATATGTTGATACCACCTATTAAAATTCTCATACCCAAGTTTATGCTGAGAAATTGGAATGGTGTCCTTGGAGTGATAAATGAAAAAGTATGTCCTCGTTCTGGAGGTGTTCATAGGTAAGCAGTGCACCTTGTAATCTAATACAGCTACTAGAACAGAGTGTGTTTGCTATTTTAATTTGTTTTACTTGTTCTGGAATTGCTGTACTAATTAAAGTGATATTAATATTTTAATTGCAATAACCTAAAGGCACCAGATCCCATCTGATCTTGGAAGCTAATGAAGTTCAGCCCTGGTTATTACTTAGATGGGAAACTGCTAATGAATACCAAGTGCTGTAGACTATGGGGGGATGCAGACGGGTGGCCATGGACCACCCTGGGAAGCAGAGGATTGGGACCAAGGCTGCCCCATGCTTTGGCCCTAATCCTCCCTTCTGCTGGCCTAGAAAGGAGCGCTAAAATGCCAGTCCTTTCGGAGCTGGCAGAAGGGCGCATCAAGAGCCGCCATGCGGCTCTTCTGCATCTCTTCCGGCGCAGCACGTCAAGATGCTGTGCTGCAAGGACATCTTGACAGTGCATGTCGTGTGTAATGGCGTGCGCTGTCATGACGTCCTCAGGGAGTGGTTGGGGCACCTGGCATGTGGCTGCCCCTCCCCTTCCCTATCTCCAAGATGGCGCAAAGCACCGTCTGTAGAGGCCCTCAGTCAGAGGAAGGAACTGGCAAAACTACCTCTGAGTATTCCTTGCCTAAGAGAATCCTATGAAATTTCATGGGGTTGCTAGAAGTCAACAGGTGACTTGCAGGCATAAACATACACATACCCATGTTAAATGTCAGGACAGTTTGAAAAAATGTCCACATCTCTTTTGTTTTGTTTTGATCTGGTAATTATGTAATTGTAAGGGTCACATTAACCACAACACTATCAGATTCAGCATATGTGTTGCAGGACAGTTGCAGAGTTGTGATTTAGGGGTGAAACAGACTGCTCCTTTGTGCTGGCTTCCCAGCAGCTTGGGGGCAATGCCATTTAGATGCTGTACACCCCCAAGCCGGCAGGAAGCCATCTGGCCATTTACACAGGGGTGGCTTCATGACCCTCCAGTGGTGTGGTGTTCACACACCGCACACCACCAGAACTTCATTAAGTTGCTTCTGGCTGTGGTGCAGGTGGAAAAGCCAGGTTTTTGCTGCCCCAAAAAGGAGCAGTTGTTTGATTTTCCTTTTTTGGGTGGCTTCAAGGCTGGATCGGGGCCACAGTGTGCGGTTTCTCCAGCCCCAATCCAGCTTCGGAAGGGGTAGCTTAAAGGCGCCCCTTCTGGCCATCTATTTCAGCTCTTACTTTAGAAAAAGGGGCATCTCAGAAATGAAGGTCCTTTGCAGACTGCTAGAAATAGTGCAAATTGAGTCCACTTTAACTGCCCTGGCTCAGTGCTAGGGAATCATGGGAACTAAATTTTTTCCTGAGACATTGAACCTTCTCTGTCTAAGAGCTCTGGTGCCACAATAAACTACAGTTCCCATGATTCCCTAGCACTGAGTCAGGGCACTTAAAGTGGACTCAATTTGCGCTATTTCTGGCAGTCTGCAAAGGCCCGAAGATACTAGTAAAAAGGAAGATTAAAGGGGAAGTCAAGATGGTCAACCATTTCCAGAAATCTTGCAGGTTGCTGAAAAACAAGGTGATAGAAGCTAGTGGAAACTTAGGAGTGCTGGGGTGATGATGGGGGAAGAGCTTCCTTCTGAAATGGTGTGGGGAGATACACCCTTTTCAGTCCATGAGTTGCCTCTGATAGAGACTAGAATGTGTACTTCAGATAGGAAAGGTACTACCAAATCCAAGTGAACGCCAGCATAGTTAGTGAGAAGTCAAGTAACCTATTAGAAGCAATAAGGCTATGTAGAAGTCTTGTCTCCATGAGGAAAAAAAGGAACACAAAGTTCTACCTCCCAGCAAGCAAACAATAAGAAGCCTTCCTCAAGTATTTGAGGAGTATATTGTTAAAACATTTAAGAGTAAAAATAAAATAAAAAAATCCCCAAACAAACAAATATGGCAAAAACAGGAAACTGAGTAAGAAGTAGTTGTATTGTCAAAAAGAAGATTAATTAATTATTTCCATCTGTCTTCACGGTGAAAAATTTAGGGAACAAACCATTTCCAGAATTCACCTTTTCAAGCAAGAGGGTACAGAACAGGATGACTAAAAGGACCAGGCTCTGAAGCCTAGGGTGGCAGTGCTTTCCAATTTAGAAAAGCTTAGGGGGAAACTCTGGTAAGGGATAGGGGATCTGATAGAGATTCATAACAGCATGGTATAAAATTATAGTGTAAACAAAGTATGTTAGTTTGCACCGTAAGCCATTCTGAATTTGGTTCGGGAGAAAAACAAGATATTAGATAGATGAATGGATGGGTGGATGGATGGGTTGGAGTTTTTCTCCCTTCCCTATAATACTAGATCCTGTGGTTATTTTATGAAGCTGAATGGTAGCAGGCCTTCCCAGACTGATCACCCCGGCCTTGGGTTCCTTGACTCCTGCGTTCCTCTCGTGGCCCCATCAGTTGTTGATGGATGAGGAACGCAGTAGAGGTTGATTAGGGGGTGGGTTGGTTTTTCTTTGGAGATATTATTATTGTAAGCCGCTTGGATTGTCTGGCAATAAGCGGGATACAAATAAACTTTATTATTATTATTATTATTATTATTAAACTATGGAAGTGATTCACCAAGATGTGGTGAAATCATAGTGGTTACATATTCCCTCCAGAATAATGAGTACCTGTTTCTGAATACCATTTGCTGGGAACCAACAGCAATAGAAAGCTATTGCCCTCATATCCTGCTTGTGTCTTCTTACTGTTATCTAGTTGGCCCCTGTGCAATCCAGGGAGTTTATCACACAGGGAAAATTGGAAGTTTAAATGGGTCAGAACCTGTGGTCATCCAACGTATTAGGCACAATTGCGTGAATGGTTTTCACATGATGTTGCACTCAGACTGCTTAGAATTCAAATAGAATGTGGCATGAATCAGGGAATAGTCATTTTTGGGAAAATACTGTGTTTTCATTTCCATTTCATTCACAAATTCACTTTCTTTGCACAATTGTAGTGTGAAACTTATTTGCTGGATTCTCCCCATTTCTGTGCTTGTTGCCAGATTTCCCATGGTTCTTTGCTGTGCTTTGTTATGCCAAGAGGAAAGAAAGGGATGAGAGGGACACAGCTTTTATGCTTTAGCCAGGGTTTTTAAAGGATAGCAGGCACACACACACAGAGAAACAGCTTGCTTCTCTCCCTCACATGTCTGTCTCTCTTCCTCCAGCCTTCCCCATTAGCCAGGACTTTGAAAGGAACAGCTGGTGAGGGAAAGGCAGGGACGCAGTGAGAGTGAGAGAGAAGTTTTCTCTTTACTTTCCTACTTCTTTGGGGTGATGTTCTGTTCTTTTTACTCAAGTTGGATACCATTTCTTGGAAAGTGAGGGCAGTACAGTGTAAATAAAATTGTTTATTTCTCTGGGTGATTACTGATAATGTAACTACTGCTTCTGTGCACATGCTCAAAAAAGTTATTTCCAAACCATCAATGGGATTTGTCCGCATCTGTGTGAAAACCAAATGTGCTTTCTACCCACTTTCTCACATTAGTAATGTGCTTTTAACATGTTGTTGTGCTCTGCATGTGAAAATCATTCACGCATTTACGTGCTTTTCTGTGATGCAGACACTTTAACCGTTTTCAGGATGGAAGCACATAGGTCCCTGTGTGATAAACTCCCAGGATACAGTGAGTGAGAAAAAGCAAAAATTCTTCCCTTTGCTGCTACATCTGGAAGGTAGACCCATGCATCCAGCTCTGGATTCATTAAAATCTTGGATTTCTGTCTTGATCTCTGGTGGCAGATGTAACTTTTGTGCCTAGCGATATTGTAAAATGGGTTCTCACAGTGAACAAGGACACTCTGTCTCCATATTATTAGATTTTCTTCTCTATCCTTTTTTATATCCATGTGTCTCTCTGTCCTTCACTTCATCTTTGCTCCTCTCATTTTTTTTGTTTCTTCTTCTCCCAACAGTGAGGGCCCAAACAGACTGCCAGAAATAGTGCAACTTGAGGCCACTTTAACTGTCCTGGCTCAATGCTAGGGAGTCATGGGAATTGTAGTTTTTTCTGAGACATTGAGCCTTCTCTGTAGGAGAACTCTGGTGCCATAATAAACTACAGTTTTCATGATTCCCTAGCACTGAGCCAGGGCAGGTAAAGTGGTCTCAAGCTGGATTATTTCTGGCAGTCTGTTCAGGCCCTGAATACAGGCCATTGAATACAATGGCCAATGAACATGCTCATTCTTCATTGTGTTGTTTAAGAGGGGCTCCTCCCTTTTAGAGTTCCCCCCCCCCCACTTATAAAAAAATGTTGTTTTTCTTCAAACTTGGAGCTCCCCAAGTCTACCAGTACCTCTCATTTGTGTGAGTGACTGCTGCCAATTTAGCTGTGTAAGTACAGTCCCTCTCTTCTAAAGATCAAAAAATAGAATATAAGATAAAAACATAATGAAGCTGATAATGTCATTCTTTATATTGGAAGGATTTCATTATGTTCATGATTATAAAGTATTTACTGTTTTCAATGTGCTTTGCCTACAGGTTATATACTTTAAATGGTCACTGTGTACATGGGCCTGATGATTTAGAAGATAACCAGTTTTATGTTGGATGTGGTAAAGAAAAATTTAAACATTTACCATACTGGCAGCATCCTAAAGTTCCAGAATATATTCGGTGGTAAGCTCAGTTTTGATATTGCTTTATCTAATCTGGTATTTATTATGTTTCTTGGATGCAAAAAAAATGGCCTTTATATCTCAGCCAAAAAAGCACTCTTTGCTGTGGTGAGATTATGGTTTTTGATTGGGGCTACAGCTTCTTCACTGGTACAGTTTTGCTGAGATGAAATGTGCATGTCTAACTTTGGGAATTCCATTGAAATCTGTTAGCTTTAACGTAATGCCAAGCATTTAAGTCTTATTTAACCCAGAGCTTCACAAGCACACTCAGTCTCCTCTTTTCCATGCCTAATATGTTTAGGATCAGGTTTCTGTAATAAAAGGTGCCAGTCAGTTACTGAATAAGTTGAGTGGTTAGTTTCTATAATATTGATTCTAGTTCATAGCAGTGGTACATATTTTGTACCAGTTACATCTACTGTCACTGCTTCTGGTTTTTATTTTGTTATTTCCCACACCCATTTTAGTAAATGTAATTAATTGTTTCCTCTTTTTTTGTCTATAATGTAAAATGCATGCTAAATTGCTAGAATTATTTCTAAAGCAAATTCAGAATTGTCTGTTATGTTGTGAGATGTATAGAAAACCCCATTAAAAAGACTTCTGCATGCATTCACAAGACTTTTCCAAATCCAGAATGAGTTTTCATAGTGATTTCTATTTAGAGCTGTTGAAAAAAACAGCACTTATACTTTTTATTTGTTAAATAGTCTGACTGAGAGGAGGCCATCCTTGCAATGGGCATTAAGACAACAGAGGGGTGGAGGTGGGAAGCAAACCCTGAAAACAAAAGGGGGTGATTTAGTTTAGTAGTCTGCACAAGTGACTCAGGAATCACTTGGGAAATTCTGCCAGGACATCAGCATCCACCACACCATCAGCCTGAGCCTAGAGATGTTCATACAGGTTCACTTTTTGGACTGTATTATACAACTATATAAGGGACATGTAAATATATATTTATATTTTTTAAGATTCCTGGCTGCTACACATACTGATGTGCTGCTGGCTTCTGTTCAGAACATACTACTAAATCCATTCTCTAAAGCCACGCTTTCTGAGAAAAACCTGTTGAGACTTGTTTGACAGTGTTTCACAACTGAAGGATTAACATCAAGTGTTTCACAAATAATAGCATCCACCCAACAAAATGAAAAAAACAAAACATATCAACAAGGTCGGATTTTTGCCCAAGAATAATTTACCTACAAGGTAACAGAGCACTATTTGTTTCCTGACACTTCCAACTAAGCCATTCAACTGCATCATCTGTGAGTTACAGCTTTCTCATGAAAATGACACATCTCTCTCACAGGTGGCAGGTTAATGCTGGGCAGAAGAAAACCCAAACATTTAACTGCTGTTCAGTAGCAACAGCGGGTTGCACAACAAGGATATAAACATAAGGATGAGATCCTGCAACAAACCTACATCCCAGCTATCTTCATATCTACCCTGGACATGTCAAGTCAGAACCTAATAATGTCACCCACAACATCAGGGGTTCACTACTTATCTTCCAACATGATATATGTCATTGTCAGCAGTGCTTTTCTGTATATGACATAGGGAAAACAGACCAATTTCTGTGCCAAACAGAGAGAAGACAGAATAAATGGCTGCATATCTGATAGCAGAAATACAAGATTAAAAAATCAGTGGGAGAAAACCTCAGCCTCCCACGCTTCTTTGAAGAAGCCATTCACCATAGTAGTTTCAAAGAGAGATTAAATCAAGAGACTGTTGTATTACATTTCACCAGCATGTTCCTGTTTATCACCAAAGGTTGGAATTCGGATAATGGTTTTACATCTCTTTATGTGTATTGCATGTTTTGGCTTGCATACTTCCAGTTGGTCTGTGGAGCAGTGGCCTTGTCAATGGTTGTTGTGTAACTGTCAGTACATTCTACACTTAATTTTCATAGACCTCACTGTCTACAGACAGACTCCAAACCATCAGTTGTTTGTTTGTGTGTGTGTGTTTATAAGGTGCAGTGTGAATCTGCAATAACACTGAAATAATGTGCAAAATCTAGAACTGATTTCAACGTTTTTCTTAGCAAGCAACTATTATGGTCCTCTCTCCTCTGTTTGCCTTTTGGTATCATTCTCCATTTGTTTTCTTCCCAAAGAAATCTAGCAGTGGGGTTAGGTTGTCCTTGCTGCTTGTTTCCACTCCAGAGCTCCTGATTTGACAGGACAAGGTAAGAGAGCTGGCCCAGCTTAAAGCAGTGTACAGCACACCTCTCCTGTGCCTTAGTTAGACCCAGAGCTGTCATCCTTGTTCCTTCTTTCAGGTTTACATAGTTGCAGAAACATGATGGGGTTATTATTTGAATCATACAGTCTTGAGTTAGTTCAGTTCTTCATTGTGGTCTCTGTGTCACACAGTGAGTTTGCATCTTCATAGAAATCCCATTCAGAAAATTCCAGAGCTTAGTCACTTTGGGGGGAAGCCTTCCCCCTCCTCTCCCCCCCACAGCACATGCTAAAGCTTGCTAAGCTATTGTCTCCTCAGATATTTCTTGTCTGCCATCAAAGAAGCCTTGTTGATTTGTTTCTTGCTGATTAGCTCCCTCCTCGTATCTATTTTCTTTGAATCTTCATTACTTCTTTTTCTTTAGTCTATCTTATTTTACCATCTTACTACCTACCCTTTCTCTGGTTTCCTCTTTTTCCTCTATGGTATTTATACTACCTTTCAAAGCTTGTTGTTTTGTCTGACAAACAACATGCATGGTGTTACAAGTGGCCTTTTTTCTGGACAACTAAGGGCCAGTGGTCAGCTTACTGGGGTTTCGCTGTGGTACTATCAGTGCAAGACCAGTCAGAGACCCTTGGACTCCAGGGCAAGAGATGCTGTAGAATTTGGTTGCATGGTGTTACAATTTTTATTTCTGTGACTGGTCCCACCTCAGATGATAAGCTTTTCAGTCACCCATTGTGTGAGGCACAGAGACCACGATGAAGAAGAACAGATTGCTTATCTGTAATGGTTCTTCAAGTGGTCATCTGTGCCCTACACAACTCATCCTATCTACCCTCTGTTTTCTGCTCTCTATATTCTGTATTTCCAGCAGACTGAAACCTTTGCAGGTCTTTGTGAGGACACAGAAAACTACTTGAAGAACCACAGTTACAGGTAAGCAACCTGTTCATATCTAGACATTTTCCATTGTGGTTCTTCTGTCCCCAATCCTTTGTTTATTCGACTAACATATTTGTTGTTTATTACAATTTGCTTTTTTCCTGAGGGACAAAGTTAAGGTGATACTAAACAGATTAGCTATCTTTGCATCATAGGTCTCTATCCTTGCTTCAATGCTGTTTTGTTTTCTTGGTCTATGAATCAGGTTTTGTTTCTGCATACCAAACTAATGCTCTTGTAAGGTTTGCATAGAATACAATCAAATGTCTGGTATTCATTCCCAACCTAATTTTCTAAGTCTGTGGCTTTTTGTCCTGAGGAAATCACATGATTTTTGCTTTAGCAAATTCCTTAATCTCCTCCTAGTTTATGGGGTTGGAGTTGAGGGCAGCTCATTTTCAGGAAACACTTGTCACAGTACATGCTTTAATGTATTTCCATTTGCTCTGATTTAGCTCAAGATGTCCATTCCTGAAGGTCAGTGAGGTCATTTTATTAGAAAGTTTCTGCTCTGTCAGACTCCTTTAGTCGAGATGCATCAGGTGACTGACTGGTTGGAACTCTGCCCATACTTTCATTAAGACTTATTATCCTGATGTAGGTCTTGACTTAGATACTTTTTCATAGCAGTTATTCATTCTCTCTGTCTCTGTTTGTTTAAATCATGGTTACTGGGTTTTTCTTCTCTGGATTGTCTTAGAATAGCCCAGTTTTTATGGACACAGTTTTAATATATAAGCTTTCTAGGAAGAGGAATCCACTTGGATTGAGATGCACAAGTGTCCTGTCTATCACTTTACTATTTTACTGTTTAAAGTTTGTAGTTTGGTCAGAGGTACTGGAGGAGACCCCTGGGTGAGAATTATAAAGATCTTTTGCTAAATTAGCAATCCTAGGCATCCATAAGATGAAAACATAGCAGTTAAAGTGGAACTGTAGCAGGGTAATTGGTTAATGTGAAAGGGCCTCAGATCAAACATGTGCAGCCCTTTAACTGGAAGAGCTAATGGTGGCTTACCATGACCACCAAGTCTGGACTTCTTCCAAAATAAACACAAAAAAGAAAGAAGAACTTCAGTATTGTACTCATAATGCTCCATGTCCTAGTGACTTGATATTTATTGTATGGTTTTTCCTAAGAGCAATGATGGGAATCATATTTCTGGTAGACCACATGCAGCTTCCTAAAGGCATCTGTGGTACTTATGAACTTTCTGGAACATCTACCCATCTTCCCCATTTAGCACCCTAGAGT
Organism: Phrynosoma blainvillii; assembly: GCA_026167975.1. Classification (NCBI taxonomy): domain Eukaryota; kingdom Metazoa; phylum Chordata; class Lepidosauria; order Squamata; family Phrynosomatidae; genus Phrynosoma; species Phrynosoma blainvillii. The sequence goes on from JANUYF010000001.1 coordinate 171,933,320, forward strand.
GTGCAATTCTAGCATAAAACGAGTCATGGTTCTGAAGCTTGCTTTAGACCAAAAGCTCATCTAGTCAGTTTGGATTTCTTTGGATGGGATGGATGTGGCCTGTGGGGTCTAGGGATATGGGGAAAATGGGGCAAGTGTGACCATCTGAGTATCTATCTGTTCATCCTTGTTTTAGAGAATGCTAAATCTGTAGCTTAGTGTGTATACACAACTGTAAGTCATTTCATGTATAAGCTGAGAGCAGGTTTGGGGGCCAGAATTATGGGTTTGGATATGATTCACAGGTAAGTGAAAGGTAAAACATACAGGCATGTAACAAAGGTTGTAAAGGATGAAGCAAAGGAAAATGATGCAGAAGAACTTACAAAATTTTGGCAGGCAATGCTGTTTGTGCTCATCCTAAAGTCTGGATGGATGAGGAGGGAACTACCACTTAATCCAAGACAGATTAAGCCCCTGCTTTTTGCCACTCTGCTAAGAGAAGAGCATGGTTCCTTATTTGATATTGGATAAAGTACAGTACTTACATTGCCCCATGGATAAGTTGACCCAGTTTTTTTGTGTTGATTTTAACTAAAATTTCTAGACTTATACATGAATACGTACAGTAAGTTACTTTTTCAAGAAGTGCTATGACAGCATGGAGAGAGCCATCCAACTCCATTTTGACATTATTATTTTTTTTATCATGCAGTAAGTCTGTTAATTCAATTTCCCCAATATATTCTAGATTTTTAAAAAAAACACAACTAGATTTCTAATAGTAATAATAATCAATTGAATTGATTATTAATATATTAATATTATTAACATATTTTCCAGTTGGTCTATTTGTATATTATGATCAATATTTTGTGCCCATTTCACCACACATTCTTTTACTTGTTCATCTTCCATCTCAATTTTTAGGAGCATTTTATATATTTTGGTTATTAAGTGATCATCATTGGAATGCAATTGTGTTTCAAATTTTGATCTACAATCTCAAAATCATACAGTGTTATCCATTTTAAATTGCTCAAACAGTTGCATATACAAAAGCCATTAAATGTTTGGTTGTGGTCGATTTTTAGACTAAAATTTATTGACTTATACATGAGTATATATGGAAAGTTTGAAAAGTAACAAGAAACATTACTAATTACACCTATAAAGTAGCTTTATTCTAGTTGTTAAGTTACTTCTGTATAGTAACATTGTTGTGCCCTTGTACCAGAAGATGTAACATATTACAGGCAACGATACACCTTGTAATTATTCAGGGGCTAGTTAAATCAAGGCAATTGCAGTGACTATACTGACTTTTACACTTATTTACTTATGTTAGATAAATTGTGTCTTGTATTTTAGGAATTTTTCTACCTCTCCTGGACCTCCAGAAAAGCCCCATCCAAAAAAGGTAAGGATCATGTCATGAGATGTGGTGGTTTCAAACATTATTCTTGGTACCTAGCTAGATTTGACTTGTGCTTACCCTTCACAAAAAAGCCTCTAACTGCTACACTGGCAAATTTCAGGTGGATTCAGATTTGTAGTTCCAATGATGAGTTGGAATATAATCTTTTTTCCAAGTCTAAAGACACGGGGGGAAAAAATGGGGGTAGGGAAGACCACAGAAGCCTCTTTTTTCAATTTGTATTCTATTATATATGATTTTCATTTTATTTCTTATAATCTGATGTGTGTAAAATATTCCATTAAAATGGAATATAAGAAACAAGTATATGCCTATCTCTTTTTTCTTTTTTCTATGGCTTAAGTTTCAATATGAAAGAAAACAATTATTTTAAAATACCTCCAAATGCATTTTTAATTTTAACACTATAATCTAGCTGTATTTGCTTTGGGCTATTTTTCTACTGGGTGAACCTAATAGTTCTAGAAATTACCTGACTACTGGATATTTTAACTGCAGCATTAAAGAGTAAAACACACACTATTCAATGAATCAGTTTTAAGAAACAACAACAGGTATGGGTTGGAAAAAATATCCTGATGCTGTTAATAGTTTCTGATGAGGAAAAACAATCTATAATAAATTATTAGTTAAAAAATCTACAATAAAATTAATAAAATGCTTTTTTTAAAAAATAGTAGGGCATACATAGTTTTGCATTATATTTTTCACTTTCTGAGAGAGCCAAGTATGGTATTTCTGTAAATATGTATTCATGCTTTCTCTCTCTCTCCCTCCCTCTCTCTCTCTCTTCCCCCCCCCCCCCCATGCCTTGACAAGTGATGACATGGGTGAGTAGGGCACCTGATTCTGGTGATGTCACAAAGACTCTAACCAAGAGGTTACCATAACAGTCATCCATCCATCCATATAATCATCATTCCATTTGTTCTCTTGGTTCCTTCTGTGAGAACAACAAAGTATTTCCATCTGTTCTGAAAACATAATGGCTGCAAACAGTCATGGGGTAGAATTGTATACCCACTTGCCTAGGAGTAAGCGCTTTTGAACTCTGGACATTTTATATAATCAAGTATGGATCAAGCTTGTACTTAGTTGTAAGTAATATCCTTCAAGGATCATTTTGTACTAAGCAGAAAAAGGCCTAGTGGTATCAGAGGTACAAGGTATCAGAGGGAACAAAAAGAATACCTGAGATTTGCTTGTTTTGTAACTATTTTTTTTTAACTTTGGGCCTGTGTATGATGTTTTGAGGAGCTTTGGACAAAAAGCAGCAGATAAGTAGTAACATAACAGAAACACCAAATACTTGGTGTTAAAAGCAACAGAACACTTGGTTGTTGAGTAACTTTTTGTGAGGGGAGTTATATTTGTTTACTTGATTACATGTTTCTATTTGTAGTCCATACTGTTACATGAATTCAGGATGGATAATAGGGATGAAGTGGTTAAGACATTGAGTGTTGATTGCAAGATCAGCAGGTTGGCAGTTTGAGGCCCGGGTGCTCCATGATGGGGTGAGCTCCTGTCACTAGTCTCAGCTTCTGCCAACCTAGCAGTTTGAAAGCATGCAAATGCAAGTAGATAAACAGGTACCACTTCAGTGGGAAGGTAACAGTGTTCTGTAAAATGATGGCCACATGACCACAGAGTAGTCTCTGACAATGCTGGCTCTATGGCTTAGCAACGGAGATGAGCACTGCCCCCTATGGTCAAACACGACAACCTTGTCAACGGGGAATATCTTTACCTTTACCTAATAGTGCTTTAGACTCAAAATAGAAACTTTCTGAGCAGAGGAAAAACAGGGGTGACCAGATGACTTAATTCTGTTTTATGCAACTGCATTCCTTTGTGCCTATGACACTGCTTTGTATATCTTACCTTTCCACAAAGGTTATTTGTTTTAAAAATAGGATTACTGAAAAATATCTAGTAACCCCAAATATATGTCTCAAAAGTGCTGTGTCTAGTTGCTCTCTGTTATCTAGCTAGTAGCCAAAATCAATAAAGAATAACAAATTTCTAATACTATAAGGATTCAAAGATGCACTTTTGTTAGTTTTGGGGGTGTGGAGGTATTTTTAATTTAGCTTTTAACTTAAGTGGGAACAGTGACTCCAGAGCTAGAAGAATGTCTCTGTTTGCTTAAGCTCATCCCTAAGGCCCTGTTTTGACTTTTCTATACTACAGCTGGAATATTCTTTATTCACTATTTCTAATGTGTAACATAGTCCCTGATACATTGGGGAGCTATGCTTTGTTGAATCTTCTCAAGAGTTCACAAAGTTTTATTCTGCTGCTCATGGTACCTTGGATGTAAGGCATGAAATAAACAATAGAATATAACCAAATTTGCATGTACTTAGGCACTGTGCGAAAATGAGCAGTTAATGTTCAGTACTTTAATTATCAATATTATTATGCTCTTGGTAGCTACAGAGCATAATATTGCCAAGAATAAAGCAATTTAGGCAAACCTGCAGTATCCAGAGGGGATGATAATAATCTGAGTACAAGTTGCGTGGGAAGGGGATGCAGAATGAATGACAGGACACGCAATTGGCAGAAAAAGGCTACAACTTTGTTGGATACAGCTAACAGGTAGGGGATGGCCCGAATGCATGGGCTTGGATCTGTCATTGTCCAACCCGCCTGTTCTTCGATGAACCCAAAAGGGCCCAGTCATGGCTGGACTTCAGGATGACAGAAGGGATGACCAACTGGTCACCAATCTGCCTCTCAGCCCCTTTTTCACTGTGGGACGCTGTTCAGGAGTTGCTCCTGCAATGGCAACACCTCACCGCTGTCAGCACCCCTGGATCTCCTAGGGACTCCCAATCCTGTGCTCTGCAGCCCAAGAAACCACACCCACCAATGCTATCACCTCCAAAAATTGTGACAACACCCCATGTCAACCTTGATCCAACAAGGGCAGGAGAGAAGAACTCTTGGCCAGGATGTCTTTCTCATGGAGCTCCAGCTAGCAATGGCACTGGCCACCCTGGCCATGTGGCCTTTTATAGGCCCACTGGTGAAAGGAGGCCGGTGCTGGGTGGAAGTCCTGTCCTCCCCACCCTCTCAACCAATCAGGGAAGCTGACTGGAAGGGGCAGGACTTCCAACCATGTGGGCTGTTGGGACTTGTAGTCCCACTTTGCCGCCAGAAGTCCCACCCCCTGGCCCACCTGCTTCACCAATCAGAGGCCACTGAGCAGCTATTGGTGGACACTGGGAAACGGCTGGCCTCTCAAGTGGGCCAGGGAGGCTCATAATGGTTGCTGGCTCCCCGCCCTATGCAACTTGGCTGACCCAATCAGTCGGGCGGCTGCATTTGTATGGGAAGGGGAAGCTGCTGCAGAATGAATGACAGGACACACAATTGGCAGGAAAAATACCACAACATTATTGGATACAGCTGACAAGTGGGGTTGGCCAGAATGCATGGGCCTGGATCTGTCATCGTCCAACCCACTTGTTGTTCGATGAACCCAAAAGGCCTGGTCACGGCCAGGCTTCGGGATGACAGAAAGAGTGACCTACTGGTTGCCAATCTGCCTCTCAGCCCCTTTGTCACCAGGGGATGCTGTTCAGGAGTTGTCCCCACAATGTCAACACCTCACTGCTCTCAGCACCCCTGGGTCCCCTAGGGACTCCCAATCCTGTGCTCTGCAGTCCAGGAAACCACGGCCACCACATCCATGGCCCATGCTACTGCCACAAAAGGCTGCCTTTCCAGGGGGGTGGCCTTCTGCCAACTCCTCTGAGAGCTGCATCCCCCCTTCCAACCTCCCCGACTCTTCATGGGAGAGCTGAGCAAGGATCCAAACCCACCCGCAGCACCCCAAAGAATGTGGTGACAAAGGTTGCTCTGAAGAGGTGAGCCTCCGCCCTCGAGTGGCAGACGTGGTTAAGCAGCAGAGAACTTGAAGAGCAGATTGAAGCAAATGGGCTTCCTCCCATCTCCCTCCTTGTTGCCCATCCTCCTCTATCCCCCCAGGGCCCTCATAACCAGGAAGGAAACACAAGAATCCCTGGAACACCCCCCCCCCCCAGCTTTGGAAAAGAAGGAAATCCCTAATGTGACTGACATTGTACGAGGTGTGAAGCCAGACTCCTTGAGTCATACAAGAAATTATAAAAGGGTATGGGACTGGCCTGGCCAGTGTGGCTTGATGCCTGCTGACCCCAAAAAGATGAAAAGCTTGGACACCACCCTCTTGTAGGCTCTGAGGGTAGTTGGGACCAACAAAGACAGGACGTCCTGCATTACAGCAAGCTTCCAACCTCCCAAAGTTCACCTGGGAAAGGCGTGGGTAAGGGGTCTGCTTCTGGCACCAGTTGCCGGAACCTAGCCTCATGAAAACAAGAGAGAGAATCTGTGATTTCATTCTCCACGCCTTGTATGAAATAGACCTTGAATGTGGTGTTGTAGTGGAGGCATAGCAGGACAAATTGTTGTACCAGAAGCATGACCTGCTCTGACTTGGAGGTTTGGTGATTGAGCACACTGACCACCACCTGGTTGTCACACTAGAAGCAAACAGCCCTGTTGGCAAAGGCCTCCTTCCAAACATGGACCACTACCAAGATGGGGAAGAACTCGAGGAAGGTGAGGTCTCTAAGAATGCCCTTTTCCTCCCACTGGGAAGGCCACTGCTGAGTGCAGAAGTGCCCCTGGAAGAAAACACCAAACCCCAATCCCTCCGTCACATCAGAGTGGACCTGAAGAGCTCGTTCAAGATCCCAAGGGCATTGCCACAGTGACACCCCATTGAAGTCCCTGAGGAATTCTTCCCACAGCTGGAGGTCCTCCTTGATGCCTCTGGTGAGCTGAATGTGGTGGTGTGGAACCTTGGAGCTTTTTATGTTCTGTTCAGATTGTATGAATATATCTGTATGGAAATTTTAATGTAAGCCACCCCGATTGCTCTGCAGAGGGGTGGGATATTATTAACCCCTGCAGTCACCTTGGCGAAGTGGGTGCAGAAGGCCCTACATGGGGAAACCGCCCTGCATGCAAAGTTGAGGAGCCTCAAGAGTGCCTGGACTTCCATAAGTGTGGCCTTGTGGGCTGCAAGGGTGGTCTGTACCATGGAGAGAAGGGAGCAGAGTTTCTCATTTGGGAGGCAAGAAACCCCTGCAACCCAATCCAGTTGGATTGTGAAATAGGTGAGGGAGGTAGTGGGACCCTCAGTCTTTTTGGTTGCTAGAGGGATCCCCAGTTCTGCCGCCAGTGTCTGAAAAGTTGTAAGGAGCTTGGCGCAGCCTTGGGTGCCAGCCTTGCCAATGAACAGGAAATTGTCAAGGTAATGTATCACCAAGGGGGACATTGCACGGCCTTTCAATTCTCACTCAAGGAAGGAACTGAAAGACTCAAAAGCTACACAGCTTACTGAGCAGCCCATGGGCATGGCCTTGTCGAAGTACCATTGGCCCTGAAACTTGAAACCCAGTAGGCAGAAATTGTTGTGGTGGACATGCAACAGTTGGAATGCCAACTGGATGTCACATTTGGCTAAGAGGGCCCCCTGACCATATGCCCACATGCGTCAGACAGCATGATCAAAGGGAGTGTAAAGCACAGCGCACAGCTCCAATAGGATGACATCATTGACGTATGACCCCGGGGGTTAGGAAAGGTGGTGGATGAGAAGGAACTCTCCAAATGCCTTCTTAGGAACAACACCCAGGGGCGATACCCGGATATTGGGTAGGGGAGGTGAATCGAAGGGGCTAGTCCCTCTGCCAGCCTCACATTCCTTCTTGATTTTGGCCTTGAGGACTTGCGGCCTGTCCCTAGCAGATTTTAAGTTGGATGCATCAGTGGCCACCCTAGGGCCCACCGTGGGGATCCTGAAATCCTGAGTGAAACCTGCTGCCAGAAAGGTAGCTGCCTTCCTGTCTGGGTAGTGCTTGAGGGGAGGCAGTAGGGCAGAAGGGTGCAGAGGGCTGGGCATGATGTCAAAGGGCTCCCAGGCAGCCAGAGTTGGCTCACTTCAGACCCCCCAGCCCTTCGGTTCTGGAGTCTGTCACTCCCTCCTTCCTTCTGGAGGCTGCTGGGCTGGGGCATCCTGGGCAGAAGGGCTGCTGCATGCCAGCAGGGCATGAGCAAGTAAGCTTGTCATGGGGGCCCCAACATCGCTCACAGCAGTGCTCAAACTTACACTGCACCCTCATGCATTTGCCCAGGTTAAACTCTCAGCACAGCAGCCTGTGAGGATCCTTCTTTTCCTCTCATCTGGTTTCCCTTTTGACTTGATGTGGGGCCCAACCTTGACAAGCCAGATGGGATTGTTGATGAGGTACCACCTGGCATTGGTGCTTTGGGAAACCCACTTGTGGAAGGCAGCATCATACGTGATGGCTGCCGCGTCCCCAGCAATGTCCCATGCCTTGAGGAAATTGATCTTGTAGTTGTTGAGGTGCCAGCCCCTCTCGAGGAAGGACATGGTGACCACCCCCATGTAAATGGAATAGTCCATCATCCAGTTGGTGAAGGACTACTCCTCCAGAACCCTCTTCATGTCTTGCCTACCTTTCTTGCTAGACCCAGGAGAACAACCTTCCTCCCCTCAAGTTTCAGCAAAGTGAAGACATCAACATAGTCGAGAAAGCATATCCTCTACAATGCCCGCCCAGCCTATTAGATGCACAGAGCATGACTTGCCCCTGCCCCAGTCTTCCGGTGCTGCACTGATGCAGCCGCAGCCACTGCCACCCACTGGAAAGAGCTCCCCAAGAGCTCTCGGCCAGATCTCCTTCCTAATAATAATAATAATAATAATAATAATATAACAAAGCTCCAGCTCATAATAATAATAGAATCATAGAATCATAGAATCATAGAGTTGGAAGAGACCACAAGGGCCATCCAGTCCAACCCCCTGCCATGCAGGAACTCCCAATCAAAGTATCCCTGACAGATGGCCATCCAGCCTCTGCTTAAAGACCTCCAAGGAAGGAGACTCCACTACTCTCCGAGGGAGTGTGTTCCACTCTCGAACCGCCCTTACTGTCAGGAAGTTCCTCCTAATGTTGAGGTGGAATCTCTTTTCTTGCAGCTTGCATCCATTGTTTCGGGTCCTAGTCTCTGGAGCAGCAGAAAACAAGCTTGTTCCCTCCTCGATATGACATCCCTTCAAATATTTAAACATGGCTATCATATCACCTCTCAGCCTTCTCTTCTCCAGGCTAAACATCCCCAGCTCCCTAAGTCGTTCCTCATAGGGCTTGGTTTCCAGACCCTTCACCATTTTAGTTGCCCTCCTTTGGACACGCTCCAGTTTCTCCACATCCTTTTTGAATTGTGGTGCCCAGAACTGGACACAGTATTCCAGGTGAGGCCGGACCAAAGCAGAATAGAGTGGCACTATTACTTCTCTTGCTCTAGACACTATACTTCTACTGATGCAGTCTAAAATTGCATTGGCCTTTTTAGCTGCTGCATCACACTGTTGACTCATGTTCAACTTGTGGTCCACCTGGATTCCTAGATCCCTTTCACGCGTAGTCTCATTCAGCCAGGTGTCCCCCATCGTATATCTGTACTTTTTGTTTTTCCGCCCTAAGTGCAGTACCTTACATTTCTTCGTGTTGAATTTCATTTTGTTAGCTTTGGCCCAACTTTCTAGTCTGTTCAAGTCATTTTGAATTTTGATCCTGTCCTCTGGGGTATTAGCTACTCCTCCTAATTTGGTGTCGTCTGCATATTTGATAACTATGCCCCCAATACCGTCATCCAAGTCATTAATAAAGATATTGAATAGCACTGGGCCCAGGACAGAGCCCTGTGGCACCCCACTGGTCACTTCTTTCCAAGTTGAAAAGGAGCCATTGTTGAGCACCCTTTGCGTTCGACCAGTCAACCAATTACAAATCCATGTAACAGTTACTTTGTCTAGCCCACATTTTACCAACTTGCTTGCAAGAATGTCATGGGGAACCTTGTCAAAGGCCTTACTGAAATCAAGATATACTATATCCACAGCATTCCCTTCATCTACCAAGCTGGTAATTTTATCAAAAAAAGAGATCAGATTTGTCTGGCATGACCTGTTTCTCTGAAACCCATGTTGACTTTTTGTGATTATGAAATTATCTTCCAGATGTTCACAGACTCTCTGTTTAATGATCTGCTCCAGAATCTTTCCTGGTATTGATGTCAGACTAACTGGACGATAATTGTTGGGATCCTCTTTTTTCCCCTTTTTGAAGATGGGGACAACATTTGCCCTCCTCCAGTCCACTGGGACTTCTCCTGTTTTCCAGGAATTCTCAAAGATTATTGCCAATGGTTCCGATATTACATTTGCCAGTTCTTTTAATACCCTTGGATGTAATTCATCTGCTCCTGGAGACTTATATTCATTTAGATTAGCCAGATGTTTCTGTACTATCTCTTTACTTATTCTGTGCTGAAATTCTCCTATTCTGTCCTCTGCTCCATTATCCTCAAGTTGAGCACCCTTTGCCTTTTCTGAAAAGACTGAAGCAAAGAAGGTGTTGAGTAATTCTGCCTTTTCTCTGTCCCCTGTTAACTTTTTCCCATCTTCTCCACATAGTGGCCCTACCATTTCCTTCTTTTTCCTTTTGCTACTGACATACCCCCAAAAGCCCTTTTTATTGTTCTTAACCTCTCTAGCAAGCCTGAGTTCATTCTGCGCTTTAGCTTTTCTGACTTTACCCCTACACGTGCTAGCTATTTGTTTGAATTCCTCTTTGGTGATTTCCCAATTTTTCCATTTCTTATACATGTTCCGTTTAAAACATAGTTCAGTTGCAAGTTCCTTAGTCATCCATCCTGGTTTCTTGAGACACCTCCCATTCTTCCTCCTCGTTGGCACGGTTTCAAATTGTGCCTTCAGTATCTCCCTTTTGAGAAACTCCCATCCATCTTGAACTCCCTTCTCTTTTAGTATTCCTGTCCATGGGATCACCCTCAGTATTTCTCTAAGTTTAGTAAAATCAGCTTTCCTAAAGTCTAGAATGCGTGTCTGACTATGCCTGGCTTCTCCTTTCCACTGTATAATAAACTCCAGGAGGACATGATCACTCCCGCCTAAGGATCCAACCACTTGCACCCCATTAACTAGGTCTTCCCTGTTAGTTAGGATCAGATCCAAAATAGCTGACTCCCTCGTTGCCTCTTCCACCTTTTGAGCACTGAAATTGTCTTCGAGGCAAGTGAGGAATTTGCTAGACCTTGAGGATTTTGCCGAGTTTGACTTCCAGCAAATATCCGGATAGTTGAAGTCACCCATCACTACTATATTTCTCCTTTCTGAGTGTATGGTCATCTGTTCTAGAAGGGCTTCATCCAATTCTTCTGCTTGAGTTGGGGGTCTGTAGTAGACTCCCACACTAACATCCCTGTTGTTTCCTTCCCCTTTAATTTTTATCCAGATGCTCTCCACTTGGCTTCCAGGATTGATGTCCTGGATTTCTTCACTGGTGTAAATATCCCTGACATATAATGCTATTCCTCCTCCTAATAATAAAATAATAATAACAAAGCTCCAGCTAGCAATGGTGCCAGCTACCCTGGCCTTGTGGCCTTTTATAGACCCGCTGCCCAATAGGGACCTGCGCCAGGCAGAAGTCCTGCCCTCCCTGCTCTCCCAACTAATTAGGGAGGGTGACTGACCAGAAGTGGTAGTCCTACTTTGCCACAGGAAATCCTGCCCCCTGCCTGGCCTGCTCCACCAATCAGAAGCTTCTGAACCACTTCCAGTGGACCCTGGGAGCTGGCTGGCCTCTCAAGCAGTCCAGAAGTCCCACAGTGGTTGCCGGCTCCCCACCCCTCAAAACTCAGCCAGCCTGATGAGTCCGGTGGCCGCGTTTCCAGAAAAGTAGTAGTGAATGCCAGTGATGTTCATCAGTCTTGGAAACTGATAAAATATATAGTCATTCAGAGCTCATTACATAATGAATATATTAGTATTCATGATAAGGTAAAGGTTTCCCCTTTGACAAGGTTGTCAAGTTGTGTACAGCTGGAGGGGGCAGTGCTCATCTCCGTTACTAAACCAAAGAGCCAGCATTGTCAAAGACTACTTGTGGCCAGCATAATTGGCCAGCATAATTGCACAGAACACTGTTACCTTCCCACTGAAGTAGTACCTATTTATCCACTTGCAACTGCATTTAACTACTTGCAACTTGTAGGTTGGGAAAAGCTGGGACTAGTGATGAGAGTTCACTTCATCATACAGCACTTGGGCCTTGAACTGCCAACCTGTCAATCTTGTAATCATCAGAATCAGTGTCTTAACCGCTGAGCCACCATGTCCCTTATTTATGGTACAAGAAACTATATAAAAAAGGACCTTTATGTATTCTCTTTTAATTAAGTCATGGCTCTTTTAGAAAGAATCTTTGAAAATATTCAGAAAATATTCCAAAAAACCCTCTAACGGACTGGAATAAAATAATAGAATTTCTAACCCGAAAATGGAGGAAGAATCTAATAATGGACTTTGATTAATATTAATATTAATATTAAAACCTTTGCATTTATGAATATGTATTATTAATATGTATTAATATATGGGTAGAGAAATGTATGTTAAGATGTATGCATAGATATGTAAAAATAGGAGGGGATCAATACAAACATTTAGAAGATAGTAGAGATGAAAGTATCTACCGTAGATACAAATAGTAGAAGATCTGAGTGGACTTACACAATATTTATACAGGATAAAATATACAAAATGATAAAAGTGAAAAAGATTTATTTTTCAGATTTACTTAGTTTTGTGTACAATTTCACCTGCAGAAAATAAATAGAAATAATGAAGGTGAGATAAAATCAACTCACTGTAGGAGTTAGAATGTTCAGGAAGGAAAATAGACAAAAAAGAGGAAGAAAAAATGGGGAAGAAAACAGGAATAGAAGCAAATAGAAAAGATAAACAAGTAATAAATAATGTAAATAAGAACATCTCTAAGGTATATAGTCAAGGAAGTAATGATTGTATTAGTGTATAGGTAGTTTGTAGTTTTTTAAGGGGGGGAGAAAGGGATGATAAGTGTAATGTTTCTGTAATGTTTTTTTTGTGGGTTTTTTCGGGCTGTGTGGCCATGTTCTGAAAGAGTTTCTTTCTGTTGTTTCGCCAGCATCTGTGGCTAGCATCTTTCTCTGAAGATGCTAGCCACAGATGCTGGCGAAACGTCAGAAAGAAACTCTTTCAGAACATGGCCACACAGCCCGAAAAAACCCACAAAAAAACTATGGATGCCGGCCATGAAAGCCTACGACTTTCTGTAATGTGTTTGTTTTTGTGTAATAAGTATATTAAAAAGCAATAAAATTGTATTAAAAAAGAAAATATTCAGAAAATATTCAAAAATATGTTTTTCAAGTGCCAGAAAACCCTGATGAAGAGAATCCTGGACTGATGAGAACCTTTGCAGTTTGGAATTTATTCTAGACAAAATTTGTGTGTGCTTTTTTTCTATATAGGAAGCAGCATTTTATATATGGAAATATTATTTTCTGTGCAGGAATGTTGTTTCAAATGCAGAAAATCCTGTTTCCTGTGTAAAAAGACCACATGCAAATTCTGCACAGAACAAGTTCTGAACTATAGCCAGATTCTAGCACAAAATAATGCTGGGTGTTTGTTTGTTTTTGCACACACTCCCGCACAAATTTTGCACAGAATATTGTCTTTTTTAAAAAGTGCCCAGTTTTCAAAGACTTTCTTGCACTGAGATGAAAATTGTTAAATTACTCATTGCTCCTTTTGAGAACATAATTAGGAAAGCATTCTATCTCTAGTCATGAAAGACATTTGAAGACAATAATTGTTGCTTACATAATTAACATTGCCTGTGATTTATATACAGCACCACTTTTTCTGGTACTCCTTTTAATTGTTCCCCTGTATTACAAATGCTACCAAGGTATTGTTGGAAAATTCAGGAATGTTTGGGAATCAGATACAGTTTAGGTCATGGTCAGTGTATCTGTCATAGCTGTAGGTGGGACAATGGTTCTAGACAGTCTCATAAAGTGGTATCAGAGAGCCCTGGTGGCGGAGTGGTTAAATGGCTGTGCTGCAGCCACTCACTCACAAACCACAAGGTTGTGAGTTCAATACCAGTCAGGGGCTCAGGATCGATTCAGCCTGGCCTCCTTCCGAGGTTGCTAAAATGAGTACCCAGCTTGTTGGGGGCAATTAGCTTACAGTTGTAAACCACTTAGAGACTGCATAGCATGGAATGAAGCAGTATATAATTGAAGCTGCTATTGCTATCAGGCTTCAGGCAGTGCAAATATCTGTTCTGTCTGTACTGGGGGTGTGGGAGAGGGAAAGGTACTATAGACACAGGTTGCATTTGTTGTATTGAATTCCTGTTTGTTTACCAGCTTCTTTCACTCTGGCAGTAGGCACTGGAGTCATAAAACTGTAGTGGAAGAGTAATAAAACAGTAGTTTTAAAAAAGGGCTTTAGGAAACAATAATAGAGAGTGATATATTTACATGCCGTATCTATATTGTAAAGTTTCCCTGTTAATGTGATATCATAGGATTCAATAGTGGTATATGTTCGGATTTATTTATTTTTATTTGTTTATTACATGAATACTTTTATCTGACCAATTATTAAATATGAAACATAAACTGAACCCAGGTTATATAAATTTTTGAGAACTGGATGAAAATAGAATGTTAAAGAGAGGCTATTGTTCCTGTGGGTGGGGAAGAGAAATACGTCATAGGAACATCTTAATAAAGTCCAGCAGTTTAATGCATTAAGTAAGATACAAGTTCGCAGAAGAATGCATGCTTCAGTGCTGACATTTTAGATTAGTGATTCCAGGGATAAAACAGCATCTCATAATAAATATGAAACATTTTTGGTCTTGTAGTCAAGATCATGAAGAGGCTACATCAAAATTCAAACATTAGTCAGTCTTACATTTTAATAAATGTATAGATTATAAGCATGTCCTGTGGTGAAGAATGTAGCCTCTCACTTGGAAAAATAGGCGAATGTCTTTTGCATGGACCTGTGGCTTTGTTACACCTGGAGATGGATTCAGAACAAGACTTCAGAATAAGTCAGTGGCTTCTGTCATGTAGACTTGCTGAGCAATTTAAAGAGTTGGCACTTGGAAGGTTTCTTCTTCCTCTTGAGAGGATGAGAACATCCAGTTTTTGAATAGGCCTGTCTAATAGAAAGAGAAACTCTGTAGGGCTGTGTGGAGATAAGACAGAGCTTAGCCAGCCTAGCAACAACTAATAAGAAGAAAGCTGGCCTCAGCCAATCAAATTGAAGGCTGGAGAGGATAAATGGGGCAATGGGTGATAGGGAGAGAGATCTTGTAGCACCTTTGAGACTAACTGAAAGAAAGAAGTTGGCAGCATGAGCTTTCGTAGACTTCAGTCTACTTCCTGAGATGTTTTTGGTGGAGTGGAAGCCAGGGACAGGCATAATGCCATAGGTATGTGAGAATGTTGATTCAAATTAAAAATCCTTAAAATTGAAATGAAGTGGCAAGTCCAATTTTAACTGGTCATTTGTGGACAAAGACATAGCCATTGGGTATGGAAATGAGGTGGCAAGTCCAGTTTAGCCTTGGAAACTAGCTTGTAGGTGGGGAGAATAGATGAGTGTAGGATGCCCCCATGAGAATGGGATCTGATACTGTTGAAATGTGTGTAGTGAGCCAGGAAGCCATTGTCCCTATTCAATCCATTGCTGGGGGACTACAGTTTATGGATGAATTCTAATTCTGCTGTTTCTCTTTTCAATCTACCTTTGTAGTTCTTTTGTTCAAGGACCACTGTTCTAAGGTCTAAGATGGAATGCCCAGGGAGATTGAAATGTTCAACTACTGGTTTTTGTGTATTTTCATTTCTAATGTCTGATTTATGTCCATTTATTCTTTGGTGCACAGACTGGGCTGTTTGCACAATTTAGAGTGTTGGTGGGCATTGGTTACATAATATGGCATAAATCACATTGGAGAATGAGCACATGAAGGTCCCCCTAATATTTTGGTGATACCATTAGGTCTTGTGATGACATTTCCTGGATAAATGTGGGGGCAGAGTAGGCATCTTGGTTTGCAGCAAGGCTTAGTACCTGTATCCCCATCTGTGTCATGTATCTTCCTGTGGGTGATTACCTGAGGTTGGAGGCTGTCTGTGGGCAAGTAAAGGTCTGCCACCAAGAGCCCTTGAAAGAGTAGCATTATTGTCCAGAATGGATTGTAGTTCATTGATGATGTGCCTGAGTGGTCCCAGTTGGGAGCTGTATGTGACTACTAATGGGATTCTGTCATTTTCCCTCTTCAATTTCTTCTGTAATAGATCAGTCCTGAGTACACGTCTTGCCTTCTTTATTTGGGTTTTTTTTTTTACTTCATGTGGTAGGTACTGTAGTTTGAGGAATGCTTGTTGTAATTCCTTGAGTTGGCATCCCTGTTTTGTGGATCTGAGCAGATGCAATTGTATCGGAGGACTTGACTGCAGACTATGGATTTGGTAGTGTGTTCAGGGTGAAAACTGGAGGCATGTAAGTATGTGTAGTGGTCCATGGGTTTGTGATATAGTGTGGTGCTTAGATGTCCAATTTGTAGGTGTACTGTTGTATCCAGAAAGTGGACTTGTTCCAGGCTGAGGTTGATGGTGAAGTGGAAGTTGTTGAAACTCCAGTGAAATGTCTTGAGTGAGTCTTCTCCATGAGTCCAGATTATGAAGATATCATCAATGTACCTCAGGTAGAGGAGCAGTTTCTGGGTGTGGGAGTTAAGAAAGCATTGTTCTAAGTTAGCCATGAAGATATTGGCATATTGTGGCGCCATGTATGTGCCCATGGCAGTGCCATTAACCTGAAGTTATATGTTGTTACCAAAGGTGAAGTAATTGTGTGTGAGAACAAACTGACAGACCTTGGTGGCAAGGTCTGATAAGTTTGTTGAGACAGTGTCTCAAGGAAAATGTCCAATGTGGGATGATACACAAGTGACCAGACATGAAAGGGTCACTGGCAGCCATAATGACACAGAACTTTCCACCAGGTGCTGTGTCATAGGAAGTGACATCGGCTGATGGTGTCCAGAGGAAGAGGCAGGGCCAGAAGGCCACATGGAGCCCTGAGTATATAAGGGAGTTGCCACAGGACACATGCGTGTGTTGATAGTTGTTGGTGGATTGGTTGACGTGGGTTGTTGTTGGATGCTTGGAGTTGTTGCTGTATATAGCCTTGTACATAGAGGAACCAAGATTAAAGCCTCATCTGAGAGACATATGTCTGTAGAGTCTTTTTACTCTTTCTGGAAGGGGAGAGGTGCTCCTTCAGCTCACAAGCTACTGCCTGCATCTGAGAAGGTGGTGACACTGGTGCTGCATGTCGACATGGATCATCACGCGCTGTGTAACCACACTAACAAAGTTCCCATCTGGAATGATGTTCCTGACTGCTTGTATTCTATCTTTGTGTGGGATGTTGGTGTACAGGGATTCCATATCCATAGTGTCTAAGATGGTGTTTCCTAGAAGGTTGTGGATCCATGGTGTCCTTCACATAGCTGGGAGTGTTGATAGCATATGGTTTAAGGATATTGTCCATATATTTGGAGGCACTGACTGTAAGTGTTCCAATGCTGGAAATGATAGGTCATCCAGGGTTGCCCTGTTTACGTATTTTGGGTAATAGGTAGAATGTGCCTGGATGGGGCTCCTGGGGTGTGTCAATAAGGATTTGGTTTTGTGCCTCCATGGGAAATTCCCTGAGCAGGAATTCTTTCCAGTATTCCTCTGTGGGATCGTTAGATAGGATTCTGTAAAATGTGGTATTGGACAGTTGCCTCTCAGCCTTCTGTATGTAGGCAGAACTTTCCATGATGACTATAACCCCTTCTTTGTCAGCCTCTTTGATGACAATATTAGGGTTGTTCTTGAGACTGTGTATGGCACCTTGTTCCTTGCAACTGAGATTCTGTTGCAAATTGCGTCTCTTGTTGATTATTTCTGTCTGGGCACAGTGGCAGAAACATTCTATGTAGAAGTCTAGTTTCATGCACTGGCCACCATGTGGAGTTCTTCTTTTTCTGAGTTTGAGATATATTGCTGTACTTTCTACAGTTGTGTTGAGGAGAGAGGGGTGATCCTTGTTTGTTGTTCTCCTGACTGGTGTCATAGTCTTTAGATATTTTTTGAGGTGTAGGTGGTGAAAGAAGGCCTCTTGATCACTGCAGAAGTGTATTGTCTGTGGGATTGGAGGGACAGAAGGATAAGCCCCTTGACAAAAGAAACTCCTGTGCCTGATTCAGGTTGTGGCTTGATAGGGAGAATTAGAAAAGGGATGGTTATGGTCAGAGTCTGGATGGGAGGGACTCAGTACACATCCAGAACTGAGAGAGGGAGTTGCTGGAGTGTAATATCCTGAGGGATATAGGGGGGATGCAGACCAGGGCGTTGGGGACACCCTGGTCCGGAGCGCCGCGGGACCGCAGCCTCCGCACCTTGGTGCTCCTGCGGCGACCCTAAAAGGAGCTCCAAATTGGCGCTCCTTTTAGAAGACAGGGAAAGTGCGCCCTAAACGCGTAGGGCGCAGTTTCCCTGTCTTTTCTGCCACAGCTTGTCCGGACGCTGTGGCGGGAGGTTGACCTCGGCGCGCCGGCCGTGCGGAGGACCGGCAGCACCGAGGGCAACCGAGGGCAACCGAGGGAAGAGGAAGACGGCTCAATAAGCCGTCTGCCGAGGCCCATAGTTAACCGGATGGCTGATGTAGAAATAAGTTAAGCAAAGTAGCCTAAGATCAGGACTGGGTGGGTCCTGGGTAAAAGCAAATATTGTTCTCTGGAGAGAGTGTTGAGAAATTAACTGTAAGTATAACTAAGTGAAACCAAAAAAAGTAAGACCTTAAAAGAACAAACGTATTCACCATCTCAGCAAGTAAAACACTGTTTAATTCATTTTTCAAGTGAAGTTTTATTACTATTTCAAAGAAAGGCTTGTCTGGAACTTGAGTAAATAACCACACTACTGACATTTTTTTTCTTTCAGCCCCTCATAGAACCATCTAAGAAAGAAAGCAGTGCTCACCCTCCCATTCAGCCTTTGAAAGGAGAAGGAGATAGGCCTTCAGTATATCATGCAAAACCTGAGAAGGCAAGTCGTGAAAAGGCTCCTAGACTGCTGTCACCTGATAATGGTAACACAAAATAAAATACTGTATCTGGTGCCTAAGACTCCATATTTGCATAATCAGATTTGGTACTGATGTACTGGCTTAAACCTAGTTCTTAGTCCACACTAGAATAGAGCCTTTGGATCTGTAGAATGCATGTGTAGATGTGTGTTAATGTACCAAGTTCCCATAGATTCAGTGGGACTACTCTAGTTGGGATTTAGGAGATTATCACATGGGGTATGGGATGGGATTTCTCCCCCATCTTTATCCCGTCTGTGACCCAAGTGAAAGTGATTGCGCAAATCACTTTCACATGAAAGCTGGCTGAAAAGGAATTTCTCAGCTGTCATGGTATTAACAGGTTCTTCTATTAATACAAAAGACTGCAAATGACAGAGAAAGCACTTTCAGCTGACGGCTGAAAGCACTTTTCAGCCCGCTTTCATGTGAAAGTGATTTGCGCAATCACTTTCACTCATGCTTCCTGACTGGGTCAATGCTGGGTCATGTGTGAAAGTTCTTCCTGCGATTGGGTGGGAAGGATGGGACAGGAACAGGACAATGACATCCCATCCCTCATGTGATAACCTCCTTAGACTAGGATTTGGGGCACTGTTTTGTATACTTGACTGATATTTCTTTGATTCTAAAATGTACACAAGACTGCTTTCACCATAATATTTCTACTCAGTGTAACCTGTGCCATTTAATTGCTTCTTATGAAGTGTTTACAAACCAATTTGAGTTTTATTTTCCTAAGCAGGTATTTTATTTTTTATTAATGGCCAGGATCCAGCAAACTGTGGAGCCAGTTCTGTCAGGAGGGAGAATCATAGATTATATTGGACCAGGACAGTTAATACACAAGCCTAAGCAAACCTT
This sequence comes from Phrynosoma blainvillii, assembly GCA_026167975.1. Taxonomy (NCBI): domain Eukaryota; kingdom Metazoa; phylum Chordata; class Lepidosauria; order Squamata; family Phrynosomatidae; genus Phrynosoma; species Phrynosoma blainvillii. The sequence continues at coordinate 171,952,771 of JANUYF010000001.1, forward strand.
ATCCTGACTCTAAATTGTTAAAGTTACTGAATCTTTGTAGACTGTATACCTAAATATGATTTTAGAATTTCAGTAATAGAAACTGAACACCCAGAACTACTAACTGTGTGATATTTAATTGCCAGGCCTTTGTTCACAAATTGTTTGTAATAGGCTACCTTCAGTGCTGTTTATAATGGTACGATTTATTTAACACAGGAGTTGTTTGTATACTGTTCAGAATACCAAAATAACGTATAGTAACTTCTTGGACCTTTTATGATCTTGTTCCTGTCCTGAATCCTATTCAGTGGAGTTTACATTCTATCTAGGGTCCTAAGTTAAGGCTATGGTTGTCAGGCATATTTGTGCAAAACAACAAAAGAGAAGAAAAGGATATAAAGGGTGTAAAAGATGGCATGACAGAAAGCCTAAGCACAACTTAAAATGAATGAGGTAGTGCTTAGAGATGATAAAATGAACAATATATGGAATGCAGGGGTAGCTGTCGGCCATTTAGCAAATTCAGTCAAAAATCCACCAAACAGTGATACCTTTATTGGCCAACCAAAATGCACAATATACTTGTTGCAAGCTTTTGAAAGCCCCACTGGCTTCTTTATCAGGTAAGATGTTACAAACCAAACAGGAGAAAAACTGGAGATGTTAGTAAGATGCCTGCATTTTGTTGTTTCTGTCCTTAGTTAAGATGGTATGGGGGGCATCTCTTGCAGCCTGGCTCCTCCTACTTCTGGCCATATGGCAATTGGGAGATTTCCAAAGTCCAGGAAATTTAAAGTCCATTCACATTTCAACAAGGACTCCTCTCTTGCAATCCAATCTGTCTCCATTCCTTTGAGGCCACAGGCTTCTTTGTAAGCTGAAAACAGTGGATTTCTCAAGAGGCCTCCATGTTTTTGCATCAGGAATAATTTGGTAGGTGTAAAGGTAAAACATGCTAATCCAGTCCATTATATTTATTAAATATGATTAATAAGGCACTGAAAGAGAGAGAAAAGAACTGTGGTAGACTGCTGTTATATATTATTACAGGCTTGAGATTGATATTAGCCAAAAAAAAAAAAAAAAGGGAAAGAAAACACAGAGGCACCCTCAGTAAAAGAATGGATTTGGAAATTATTAGATATGATGAGTATGGACACACTGACTGCTAAACTTAAAAGACAAAATATACAAAAAGTAGAACAGGACTGGGCTCCAATACTGCTGTATTGTAAGAAGGAAAATTTAAACATAGAGACACTAAACTGTAGGAATTAAGATAGAATGATCAAAATAAATTAAGAGAAACAAAAAATATTACAGTTGCATTGAAGACAATAAGATTTAAGTGATAAAAGTTTACACAAACTGGATAAACTATGGGAAGTCTACTTATAAATATGTATATGTAAAAATATGTTTTAAGATTATTTTGAATGATGTCATTTTGTGTATTGAAACATAAGGAAAAAATAAAATAAAATAAAACCTTGTATTAAAGCTGGAAATTATAGTCTATGCCAGGACTCAAAAAGAGGATCAGGAAGAATTAATATAGTGGCTTTTTTGAAGGGAGGAGGAGTTCATTTTCTATCCAAGCTTCAGCTTTTGTAAAAGCAATGTAACAAGCAAAATTGCAGCAGGGGTAACTTTTGCCAGCACTGCATCTGCAGGCTGGGGAGGTGGGGGGGGGGGGAAATCACACATTGAATTCTTGCATAATCTGTTTAGGAACAAGAATCTCTTGTCACAAAAAGGCCAGAGGAAGATACAATCTAAGGAGTTATATCAGGGGTAGGCAACCTTTCCCCTTTAAGGGCCGAGGGACTTCAGCTCCCAGAAGCCTCAGCCATGTTGGCCAATAGTCCCATGTTGGCCAGTAGCTCCTGGGATTCTGGGAGCTGAAGTCCCTCGGCCCTTAAAGGGGAGAGGTTGCCTACCGCTGAATTATATCATCACAGAGACATGTTTGGTGGTACTGAGTAGGTAGTGTAGAATTGACTTCATGGCTTTTTCATTAAATTGTATCATTTTTCCTGATTTTGGCTACTCCCTAGGGCAGGGGTAGGCAACCTAAGGCCCAGGGGCCAGATGGGGCCCCCCGAGGCCTTTGGGCCAGCCCCAAGCCAGTCCTGCCGCCACCCCCCCGCCGCCTGCCATGATGATATTGATTATTGTTGCTATTACTTGTTCTTGAGGTTTTCTTGGAAATATCTCCACAGGGGTTTTGCCATGGCATTTCTGGGGCTGAGAGAGTGTAAATGCATATATTTTTTATTTTTTTAAAAAAATTATTTATTTATTTATTTATTTATTTATTTATTTTTGGTGCTTTGGCCCCCCAATTGTCTGAGGGACAGTAACCTGGCCTCTGGCTCAAAAAGGTTGCCTACCCCTGCCCTAGGGTAAAAGATGGTATCAAAATACGACATAGAAAAAACTGATAATCTCAGTATAACGTAGATAATGGGAGAAATGTTTGCTGTTCCAGGTGTTTTGAAGTAAGTTGTTTATATTCCGTAAATCTTTACAAAATTAGTTTCCCATTGGAAGAGATTTTGCTTCAGATCATTTTGTTTTGTGCTGCTCCGTGCAGGTTGGATTAGCAACCAATGAGAAGACTGTGTTGTTTCCTTCTTGTGTTTTTAACAACAGTTTAATGTTTAGAGATCAGGTGTTTTAAAAGTTATCATTACTTCGCAATTGCCATTTTCTCTTTATGGAGGCTGAATTTTAGCCATTGTTTATGTTTATATCAATTCACACTTAGAACTTTGAATAATATTTCCTTTTTCATTGTTTATGATTACTGAAGTTCTTTTATACATAAATAAAACCTTTCAACATTATAAACTTTATTAAGCTATCATTACTCAAAAATTGAGCAGCAACCTGTTTTTGTACAAAAAAATGTTCATCAAAAAATAATTGCTTTCTGCATTAATGGTTGATATAATGTATTTTTTCTAATTGTTTCTATGAGTATATGGTAGATAGTTGTTAATTTTTTAAAAAACAAATGCCATTTATTTTCAGAACCTAGTGTCTATAAAGCTCAGCAGTCTCCCAAAGAAATTGAAGGGGCTCAAGAGATACAAGACGACAAAAATATACAAGTGGAAGTACCTTTTGACCAGGTAGATTCAATGTAAATGTTTTTTTACTGATTTAGAATAACTTTTCTATCCAGCTATGGTTGGAAACAAAAAGCAGGCAGAAATGATAGGATGACATTCACCCAAACCTTGTTGCATTAACCAGACTCCAAGCTGCCCTGTGCAAGAGCAGAAAATGCTTCTGTGTACCCAAACACTGGTGATGGGAATTTTCACTTCTGGCTGCAGCCTTCAGGACTTCCTCTCCTGAGAGTCACCCAACTATTAAGGTTAAGGGGGGGGGGGGGGATGAGAGGTTGCAGAAGGAATTGAGGATGAGAGAGAAGTGAAGTAAGCTTGGTACCAGGTAAAGCCATTTGAATTTCAGCTGTTGTTGCTTTTAAAATTATTTTAAAAAGATTTTAGAAAAACAAATATAGCCAACAAAAATGCATTTCAGATGCAGTACAATGTGGTATAGTATACTGAACTAATGTTTCCTGACTATCCAAATAAGAAATCTCCAGCTGACATGACAATTATAATAGAGTATATTTCCTAATATCAACATGTGAGGAAGGGAGAATGAGAAAACTGACATTTTCATTGGCATAACTAATAAACTCATATCAATTCTCATAGAATTTAGACTGTTCTTGGCTATCTCTAGTAGCCCTTACTTTTTCAGTTAATTTCTCCATTAGCTTTCTGCTCCAGACTCAGTGTAACCCCACAGAAAGTGATAGGGTATTTAAGCCTTTCCAGTTATGTGCAGTCTCTAAATGTGCTGCCAAACATAAATACATGATCACCTTTTGATGAGAAAGAGACTTATTTGCATTATAAAAAGAGACAGTAGTCCAAACTCTGGTGATTAAATTGTTTGTGATGTAATTTTACTGATTTCTGCAAATATAAAATTTCAGAAATGAAGTACTTGTTGGCATCACCACCACATATGGTGGTAAGACTCCAGCTCACCACATTGTCATCAGTAATACCCACAGGAGCCTTTTGAAAATACTTTCAATTTCATAGGGGTTCAATATTACCAATTTATTAATTTTAATCCGTGCTCTTTGATATTTGATGACAGAGGTTTTATTGGCCCTTTTGGCCACAAATTATTCCAGTCAGAATCAGGGATAGCTTTTTCCCAAAATTTTATTCCTAGATTATTAGAAAAAGTAACGAAAGTTAGAAATATATGCAGCCTGGAGGCTATGCCTTTAACTTCAGTTTCACTTGTAGTACGCAGTGCTCAAGTAGAAATAATTGCCTTGTTGCCAATGAAGTAAACAATGAAGTATAAGGGTTATTTGTGATTTTCAGCCGGTGTTGATTTCAATAGGATGTTAAACATATACTTAAGTATCTCTTATTGTAGTCAGTAGAACAGAAATGTTCAGATTTTACTAGATTATTTTTCTTGTCTCTCTGTGTGTAAACAAGTATCTTCTTTGTTTCTTTCACTTCTAATCCTTCAATGTCTTTAAAAAGAAGCAGTGGTGTGGTGGTGCCAGTGAAGCCTGCTATCATGGATTGGGACTGGTGAGGGCCCTCATACCAAATAGATCTGAGGGTGGATAGAATGAGTAAATGCCACTTGATAGAACAATATTTATTTGCTATTTAGTAAGTGCAGTGGATATTTACAGTAGAGAAAGCCTACCTCACCATGCCATCATAGCAGAACTTCATGACCTGTGAGCAGGAGAGCCCTAGAAGCCACTGACCCCTCCCCCTTTCCAAATTTGCATGACTCTTATGGTGGTAAGTGAAGTCCAAAAGGATCTCCTTTTTTCTTGCATTTATATGTTTGTGAGAGCCTTCCAGAAGGGAATGAAATAGGCACACAGAAGGGGAAGGGAAAAACTACATACCTTTGTGTGTCAAAGGGCATCAGCCCCCTAGCAAGGGATGGTGGAGATGTTAGTGTAAGATGTAACTGTTGACCTAGTTCCTAGCAAAGGAAGAGAAGCCCTCCTGCCTCTTTGTGAGATAAGTCAACTACTATGATGGGGTTTGTTTGCACAAAGATTCAATGGACATTAGCTAACTTAAGTCCACATGGCAACTACCCACACATGGAACTGTAAGTTTAGGAAGGATTCTAATGTTCATCCAGGCCAACCTACTGCCAATAGACAAATCAACCCTATACATGCCTACTTGGAGCTCCACATCCCCAAACCATCCCTTTGATGGCAGGTGTTGTCCTTCCACTTTAAGCAGTGTGGCCATTTAGGTCAGGTCACATCTCCCTTGTTGAAGACCAACATGTGAAATTACTCCGTCATAACTACCTCATATTCGTTATCATCATGTCTAAAAAAATGGAAGCATTTAAGTTCTGAGTGTCATATATTTATTAGTAGCACTGATGGCAATATCTGCGATAAAATTATACAATTCTAATTTTGGGGTGTGTGCCTTTAGGTCATCTGTTGACTTATTGCCGCCCCATGAATTTCATAGGATTTTCTTAGGCAAGAAATACTCAGAGGTGGTTTTGACAGTTCTTTCCTCTGAAATATAGCCGACAACACCCACGTACAAGTCAGGGCTGACCCTGCTTAATTTGCAAGTTCTGGTGACTTTAGGGTATTTGGGCTTATTTAAAAGATTTTAAATAAACTTTTCCATGAGCAAATAGGATTTAGTTTTCTGTAGAAGAAAAGAAAAAGCTTTTAACACTTCAGCTGTGGGAGAAATAAATATAGATACTGTGAAGTTCTTTGTTAAATCCCTAAGAACTTTATTAAAATCCTTTGTTAGAACCCCAAGAACTTCAAGTTCTATACTTCTAAGGATGTTTCATTGATGATTAATGTTAGTATAAATTTTGCTTCCAGAAAATTTACTTTCAGATTCTTCAGCTTGTTTTTTTTTTTTTTTGCATGTTCAGACTATAGCTTCAGTAGCAAATTACAATTTTGCTGTTTTTTTTCTTCTCTTTAATTTGAAAAAAAAAAAAGGTGAGTCAAAATGAGGCTCTGCATTTTGCAAATGCGGTATGATAAATTCACTGCTGGTCCCAACAAAAGTAGTTCCATAAAAAGCAATGGGACTTGCATAACTGGTGAATGTTATGTCCTATTCATCTGTTCTCATGGAGAATAACATTTGATTTTACCCTTTCTTGCCATGAGAAATGTGTCCATCTGTTTGATCTAAATTAGCTTTGTTTCTTCACATTGCTTTATTTGATAGGCTATGTGATCATGTCATTGGAGAAAAACAAAACAGGAAATGTGTTGGTTTAACACTATTTAATTCACCACATGATGTTCCCCTTTTCATGAAACATTCAGAGACAATTCCCAGCACAAACAGCAACATTTTATTCTTACCTAGAGGCTGTGTTTTTAATTCCATGATACGTTGCTGGAAAAAAATCTTTTAAAATGGTGTATAGTTTATTGTTCCATTTGAAGGGCATTCCTCTTTCTCTTTTCTGCATGAGACGGGAAGCAAAGGATCTTAATGACAGAACAGTAAGAGTTTTGGAATACTGTACCTTTAAAAAGAAGACATGCCCATCCAGGGCTCTGGACCTAATAGTGAACAAAGATACAGAGAGTTCTCTGCTTGGCCAGTTGTTTATATCATTATAAAATCTGAATCTTTATTGGCCAAATTGACTATCAGTTTCCTTTATCCTCCCTCCCTAACCTGTGGTCTGGAGATTTCCATGTAGATTCTAAAACATCACCCAAGAAGCCCCAGCTGGTAATAAATACGACTTTGGGTAGTGAGAAACCTTTTTTTTTTTTAATAGTTTGGATAGGCCCATTGTTACTTGGATTAAGAACTATTTACTAATGATCATACTCCTCAGACTGAAAATGACAACAAGTCACTGCAAAAATTGTATGCTTTTGGTGTTGGGGCATTCAAAAGCACTGTCCCCACCCCATTTTTGCACTAAAAATGATTTCTCCCCAAACATTTAGCACATTTAACATTTAACATTTCTTCCCAAACATTTAAAATAAATGACAGGGATCGAATGGTGTACTTTAGAATCTATCACCAGTGGAACTGGGATCTTCTTCCTTTCCTGCTCCTGTTACAGCCCCCTGGGGTGACAGAATAATAACAAATGAAGCTGTTTCTTGCCCTCCAGAGAAGATTTTTAGAGTGCCTGGTGAGCTGCAGGAGGGAGAGGGGTCGTAGATTATTTTTAAAATTATTTTATCATTAAAAGCTAAACATTAAACAAAACCAAAAACAAAACCTATATAACATATATGAACATACATACAAAAAACCCCATCTAGAACAAACCAACCAACAAACAAAAACATGGTATCAAACATACCTACAGACATTCTACACTTCCTGTAGTCTTGAACTTCTATCGTCTTATTTACATGTGTACTTTATTTAAATTATATCTTACTCCATCTCTAGTTTACCATTGCTTATATTTTAGACCTTATGTACATTAATTCAACATTCCCCCTCCCCCCCCCCCCCATATATCTATTCAATTTTCCATGTATCTATTGTAGTGGCATGTTCTATTGTTTTCCATCTAATATATTATCCATTTAAGAAATCTTTATTCTAAAGCAATACACAGATTTTCATCTTCTTGAATATATTTGATCTTTGGTTTCCAATCTAAGTTTCTGCATTAGTTTCTTATTAATTAGACATGTCGATTTATCCATTTCGTAATTGTCATGTAACTTTAATTTCCAATCCTCAAGTTTAGATAGTTCTTTACTTTTCCATTACCTTGCATAGAGTATCCTTGCTGCCACAATAATATAGTATAAGACTTTTCCAAATTTATTTTCTATTTCTTCATTCTCTGTTATATTTAACAAGTACGTTTTAGGTTCTGCGTGACCTTTAACATTGATTCCCCCCCCCCCCCCATTTCACTGTGAATCATTTTCCAATAAGCTTTAGTCTTTTCACATTTCCACCAACTGTGGTAATATGTTCCTACTTCCTTTTCACATTTCCAAAATATATTTTTGGGCTTTTTAGTCATTTTTGATAATTTGTATGGTGTTAAATACCATATATATTGGGACTTATACATATTTTCTTTTATGTCATAATTTAGTGTATATTTAATTCTTTTTTTCAGTTTTTTCTTCTAAATTAATTTTTTTTGGTTTAAGTCCTTTGCCCATTTTATCATAAACTCTTTAATTGTTTCTTCTTCCAGTTCATATTTAACTATTCATTTATAAAGTTTTGAAATTTGTCAGGTAGTATCTTCTTTGATAATTTTCTCTTAGTCTTTCTCTTACACCTATTCTACTCAATGCATTTTTCAGTACCATCAAATCCATCAAGTAAAACAATTCTTTGGGTATCTTTCCCTGGTTTTCTCTGATTTTCTTTTCTTTTCCATCTATTTTAGGATTAATAACACCATTCCAGTTGCCCATCAACACTATAGAATCAAAGTCTAATAATTTCAATTTTGCCAATAAGTTTTTGTAGAATTTTCTTTTATTACCTAATAGTCCATATACACCTACTAATACAGTTTCCTGGCCATTAAAAATCATTTCTATTACAATATAGTGCCCTTCTTCATCATTTAATAATTCTTGTACTTCATATCTCAAATTAATATAAATTACAACCCCTCTTTTTAAAATTTAGATGCCGAAATGAATCCCTGTCTTAACTTTATACATCTTAGGTGTCTAATATCTTTCTTTTTTATCCTAGTTTCTTGAAGACACAATACTTCATACTTTAATTTCTGAAAATATTGAAATATTTTTTCCTTTTCTGATGGGTGTTCATTCCTTGTACATTCCATGTATGAAGTTTTAAAAAGTCATGCATCCCTATTACTTACTTGTATTATATATGTGTGTATTTATATGTGTATTGTTATTAATTACCAGTTTCCTTTAATAAGTATTCTATTTATTTATTGTTGCTCTAATTTCTCCTCTTCCTCTTCCCCTGTTTCTTCTCTCCTTATTTTTTCTTTCTCTGATATTTTTTCTTGTGTTAGTAATTCTTCTTGCAATGTACCTATCTCCTGTTGTTCTTCAGATTCAGATCTTACTTCTTCATCTTCTCTTTGTTTCTCTTTGATTTCCTTTCTGGTAGGATTTCTTTGACCATCTTTTTCAGAGCCTTTTTCTTCTTCACTATTTTTTTAGTTGTATTTTTCTTTTTCATGTAATGTTTCCAGAAATTTCCGGCTTATTTGGCTATGTTGATTGTAACTCTTTTTTTTTTTATTCAACCAAAAAGATAGACCCTCTGGCAATTCCCAATAGTATGAAATACCATCTTTTATTAATTGTGAAGTACGTTATGTATAATCCTTCCTCTTTGACAAAATTCTCATAGGACATCCTTAAACACCTTCAATTCCTGACCCTCATATTCAAATGGACTATCATTGTGGTAATTCAGAAGTAAATCTTGTTTTTTTTTCCTCGTGAAATATGACTATATCCCTGGGAAGACCCCTTTGTTTAGCTACTTGAGAGTTCAATCCGAACAATTTATCAATTTCAATTTCAAAATTCCCTTCCTCCTCCAAAAACCTAGGTATTCTCTGAATTATTATTTTTTTTGCTAGATTTTCATTTTTCCCCCTCAGGAAGTCCCCTTATTTTCACACATTTACCCCTCATTTTATGCTCCTGTACACCCTTTTCATCCAATTCTTCTTTTTTCCTTTTATTATTTTTGCTATATCTGTTTTCATTTTGTCACTTCTAAATTCTAGTATTCCAATTCTTTGTTTTGCCATTTGCATATCTGAAGTTAGTCTTTCTACTCTCTTATTTATTTCCATCAGGTCTGCTCTATCTCCTGTTTTATCTCTTTTTTAAAATTTTGCATCTCTTGTCTTATATCTAGTCCTATCTTTGTTCGAGGAGTAATTGACTCATGTCTAAATTCTTCTGTATTTCTAAGGAGGGTCTCCTTTGTGTTAGTGTTTGAATATTAGTTTTAGCTGTTTGGCTCCTTGAGCTCATGGCCACCTTCCCCCCCCCCTCTTTTTTTTAAACTTTATCTTAAGTTCACCTAATTTGTATTTAGATCTAAATATATATGGGGTAACCTTCCACCAGATTTCTTTCTCTCTAGGTAAACAGTAAACGCAATATACTCCTCCCCTCTTATTTTCCTTTTGTTAGGAAAATTAACATAAAGTTCTCCAATTGTACCTGGAGGGCAATTGGGCTGTTGTATATTATACCAGACAACTTATGATTGGGTAATCAACACAGTCTTACTTATAATCTTTGCCTTCATTAATATTCACATTGTTTTTATCCTTTCCTTCATGTTAGCTTTTAATGTTAACTATAAGTCCCAGCATGCATTGATGGGTGCCTTCCTTTTCCGGTTTTCCCTTCACCCGGCCTGTTACAAGCACCTACTGTCCTTCTGTCTTTATCTTCTTCCAGGTCTTTCTGTTTCCCTTAGGCTAACTAAAAGTTCCAGTGCCCCTTTGGAGTTCTTCTACTTCCTTTTACACACCTTTACAGCTCTGCCTTTTTTGGCTCTTCACCAATAGGGTTCCATATTTTCTCCTCCTCCTGTCCTCATTGCCCCTTCCTCCCATCTTCTTTATCTCCATGACTCTCTTCCACATATGCGCTCTGCACCTTCTCTGCGTGTTTTCAAGGTTGGGGTTTGTGGGCAGCCCTTCAACAAGTTAATTGTTTAGGCTTCTTTTTAACCCTTTTTCTATCTTCTAATTCAATTTAATCCATCTCATGTCTTATTTCATCCAATTTGAAGAAGAGCAAGAGAAGATATATTGTCCAAGTTATAGCAAGAATTATATTGCACTATGACAAAGGAAATAAAGTTATTTTTTCTTTCTTGGATGACTTATGTACTTTTTTAAAAAAAAGTAATGTCCCCCCCCCCACACAGAGACTTTTTAGTCTAGTTTAATCCAGTTTTTAGCATAATAATTCTCAAAACAATTCAAAGAAGTTTGAAAGTCCAATAAGTAAAGCATTTAAAGACCAGTAATTAAAGTCTTTAAGTTTGTATATTTGAGCCATATATATTTTTAATATTAGATAAGCAAACTTAGGGCCTTTACAGACTGCCAGAAATAATGCAACTTGAGCCCACTTTAACTGCCCTTGCTCAGTGCTAGGGAATCATGGGAATTGTAGTTTTGTCTGAGACATTGAGCCTTCTCTGCCAGAGAGCTCTGGTACCACAATAAACTATGGTTCCCATGATTCCCTAGCACTGAGCCAGGGCAGTTAAAGTGGTCTCAAGCTGCATTATTTCTGGCAGCCTGTAAACGCCCTCTGTCTCTTATCATTTAAGTCTGATCATATGGAGTTGCATCATGAAAGTTTTTTCATTGAGAGAATGAAGGAGTCCAATATACTTCAGTTGTATTTTAACTTACAATTATTTATAATTGGTGGTGTCCCTGTACGACTGAGTCATGTTGATGTAAATGTGGCTATGGCTTGCCCTCCAGGTCCTTCTCAGTTCGACAATCCCAGGGGTATATTTGCTCCTGGAATTCTAACCTTGAAGAGCCAGGCAACAGATCTCCATCGGGCCCCCTCTGAATCGCCTATATCTAGGGGATATTTTCTGATCTTTGATTATCACTGAAGGTCTGACCACCGTATTTAATGAGATGTCCTCTTCAGAGTCCCCTCCAAGGACATCTCAGCAGGGCGCCATAGCCAACTGGAAGTCAGGTCATTGTAGATTATGATGGAAGCAGTGGGATGCAGTGCAAGTATGCTATTGCATGCTTGCCTAAAACACTTTTTTCCTCTGATGTCTTTTTCATAATATTGTCTTGCAAACTTTGAATCTCAAACTAATGTTTTACTTAACTCAGTGGACTTTTTTGATGCCAAATAATCCATTCCGATGATAGTGCTACTTCAACTGAGGGGCTGTACAGATGGCCCTAGGGGGCAGAAGAACACCACCCCTTTCCTTGCTGGATGGGCCGTGGCAACCACATGATGCGGCCCTGATCTGGGCTTTCCACGGCAGTGGCACGGCAGCTTTTCTCCGCTTCTTCGGTGCAGCATGTGTAAATGCTGCACCAAAGACTTGGCGTAATGGTGCTCACTGTGTTGTTGCTTGGGCGGTGTCATGCCAGCATGGGAGCGGAGTCGGGGGGCTGGCGTGCAGTTGCCATGCCCCCACTCTGCCCCCATGCTGGCTCTTTATGCCGGTCTGTATAGCCCCTGACTTGCTTTTCTGCCAGTATAATTCTCCCAAAGCAAAACAAAACAAAACAGAAACAAATCCCTAGCTCTATCAGAATTTTTTTGAGCACTCTCTTTTCAATTAACTCAAATGACAGTGAGCTACTAATTTAGGTTAAGGGGTATATATGATGGTAGGTATACTCAATAGGGAAGTAAATCATTTCTTTTTCCCCTCTGCATGTGAGAATGATGAATTCTAGAATGTTTCTCTCTGCCAGGCAAATAACAAGAGTTTTCTCATATTAGTGATTTATTTATTTATTTATTTTTGCATTTTGACACTTTTGTGAAAAAAAATTGTGCCAAAACAACAACAACTGTACTTGTGCTTTGTGTTGAAGATGCATTTTCAATGTAAAATGCTGGATTTAGTGCCAACAATTTTTGTTCTTGTTTTTGCACATTTGTTGCAATAAAGTCCTGAAATGTGAAAAAAATTCACAGGATTTGACCATCTTTTTGACAAGGTGCCTCAATGTGTTCAGAACCCTTTTTATATAGCTTTTTATCACACAGGATGCTTTTTCCTAAAAGAAGTGTTCAGTCATGTGAGCCTTCATATGCGCCTTCATATGCACTATAAAGCATTCCAGGTAAGTTTTACAAATCCATTTGTGCTTAGACTCTTTAGAACAAAAAGGGTACTAATTAGTTTTCAAGCTTTCAAATAGAACTGCTTTATTTTCAGGTGAAATAGGAAAGGGAGTGGTTGGTTTTTAATTTTTTTTTAAAAAAATGATACAATTATGTGAGAAAGTTTTTTTTTAAATTATCATCTGTTTTGCAAATCTCAAATGGAATTTATTTTACCCAAGGTTCCAGCTGAGGTTGTCCAAGAAGAAGACATTTATTCAAATGTTGGGGCTAGAGAAGAAGAGGTTAGTTTTGTGTTTACAGTACTGGAGAACAATATTTGAAGATTTAAAAAGTATCTTGATCCTAAGATCAATTTGTTACAAGAAAAAAAAGGTGATGAACCCTAATAAATCAAGCTACTCTTACAGTAGCATTTTAATCTAGTAAGAAAGACTGTATCCCAAGCCTCTGTCCTGCATTCCAAATGAAGATTCAGCATAGTTTCAGATGGACTGAGATCAATACACTTATTAGAGGTTGATTTTCAGGCTGTGGTAAACAAGCACAGTTGTGAGATTTTTCTTTCCGCTTTAAAAGTTAATTCTAATTGACATTTAAAATAATTAAAAATAGTTAATAATAGAAACAGGGTGGTTTTTTTTGCAGTGTATTTACCAACCAAAAGAAATAGAGAAATTCTACCATATAAAACATCAGTGATAACTTTAAAGCACCATAATCCTGTGTCAGAAGACAGACTGGTCTACATGAGAATGCCCGAGTATTTCACTCTGCTAACTACATAGAGCCATTCTAAGAAGTTGTGATAGTCATAGATAAATTTTTGACAGTGAAGATGAATCTGTGGTAGTTACAATGCCATGGGAGTGACATGTGATTGTCCTTAGTCCTGCTCTTCTTCCCCACCCCTTTCTCTGACTCATAAATTCCTTTTATAGTACTGCTTTGTACACGGCACTTGAGGTCCTGAAGGTCATCCAGTAGTTTCAAGACAGTGGTCTTCATCAGATCACAAAGTGATGGAAAAATAATAGAGTGATGGTTTGGAAGAGTAGCAGTCATTGTGCCCCATCTTATGCATTAACTTCCTGACACACTAGTTCAAAAGATTAGGATGCACATAGTAGGTTTGGCAGCATGAGGCACTCTGTTTATTGTAACTTGACATTTGTACAATTCAAAAAAGCAAACCTTTCCACTACATCACTGTATGTAATGGAACTTGAGCATCCATGGATTTTGGTATCCACAGGGGGTCCTGGAACCAAACCCCAGTGGATACCAAGGGGTCACTGTAGTTAATTTGAAAATTAATTTGACAAGAATAACCTTACTTTAGCAGCCAGGTACTCATTTCTGAAAATAACTGCCATTTACTGTTCCTGGCATGTGTTATTCAGAGGAGAGTTGTTTTTGTTTTTTTGGCCTGTGGACATGGAGGTTCTCTTTAGCAATTATGGAGGCCAGATTGTCATGTGGGAAACCTCCTTGGAACCATATGCCAGTAGAGGGCACAGACAGAACTGAAAGTAGGCATGGTTACCCATTCTTCCACAAGCCATTCACACAGATATGCACATTATCCATTTACTCACATGTGAACCTATGCCTGCACCATTCAATCATCTCCCTCCCACCATTCATTCAGAAACACACAGAAATCCTTACTGTTCCATCACCCTTAGCTTACTGATGCAAATCAGCTAAAGGAGGTTCCCTATTCAGCAGTGAGGAAGGCAGGCATTTTTGGATGGGAAACCACCTGGCTGTACCTGGCTCATGAAATTGGGATTCTCTGTGCTTCAATTTTTTAAAGCATATCCTTAACTATTATTCATTGCTTCTTTGTACTTTTGCCTTTAATTAGTACTCTTATAAAAGGCACTGCCACAAAATGAAGGTAAAGAGTGGATTGTTCATAAACGAGAGCCTACAGTAATAATATCAAAATATGCATTTTTACATTCTGCCTATGCATAAACAAAATTATTATTATTATTATTACTATTAAGGTGTAATCTGGAGTGCAGAAATGGTGCAGTTTGACACTGCTTTAACTGTCATGGCTCACTGTTATCGAATTCTGGATTTGTAGTTTTGTGAGATATTCAATCTTCTCTATCAGAGAGCTCTGCTGCAACAACAAACTACAAATCTTAGGATTCCATAGGATGAATCCATAGCAGTTAAAGAACCCATAGCAGTTCTGTAGTGCAATTAGACCTAGGTTTATTTATTTCCCACTGTTTTCCCAAGATTGGGATTCAAGGTGGCTTACAAATTAAACAGAATTAAACTATTAACAGTATTAAAACAATTTAAAGCATACACTTTAAAAGATAAAGAACACTTAAAATACAATTGAAAACAATAATGCACACTCTTTCAGCCTAATCCTAAGATTAGGATTCAAGTTGGCTTATAGAATTAAACTGTTAACAATATTAATTTATTGTTTTAATAATTTAAAGTGCACACTTTAAAAAGATAAAGAACACTTAAAACACCCTCTTACATACCTTTTCATAAAAGCCATCAGTTCTAAAGGCTTTTCTGAATAATAATAATAAAAAAATGCCTGCTGACAGAATGACTGCAAAGAGGGGACCATTCTAGCCTTTCTAGGGAAAGGGTTCCAAAGTCTAGGGGCAGTCACAGAGAAGGCCCTTTCTTGTGGTCCCACTAACTGTACCTGTGAAGGTGGTGGAACTGAAGGAAGGGCTTCTCCTGTGGTTTTTAGGGTCTGGGCAGGCTTGTAAGGAGATATACAGTTTGTCAGATAGCCTGGATCTAAGCTGTATAGGGCTTTATAGATCATAACCAGCAGTTTGAGTTGTGCCCAGAAATGAACCATCACCCAGTGGAGCTGTTGCAGCAGGGGATTGTATGATCCCTGTAGCCAGCCACATTTAAGATTAGAAAATGTGCATCTTAGCATTTTTTTTTAAATAATGAAAGAATAAAGAATTAAACTTCCTTTATTTATATTTTTGTAGCCTGCAGAAGAGGACAAAGGAGGTTATTCTGAGAAAGAAGAAACAGAAGAAGAAGAGGGAGAAGAAAAACCTGCTGAGAAAACGGTCTGTGGATTACTCAAACATTTCAGTATATAAAAAACTATGAAACAGCAAAAGTTGAAGTAATGTGTAGAAGAATTAGTGTCACCCTATTTCTTTATAGCAAGCATTTATTCAGAGGTGTTAATTTATTATTTCAAATGATAGATGAGAATTATTTTCATTGTGCCTCTGTTGCACTGAAGCAATGGAATTGTCTTTTTCAGGTATCTCTCCTTTCCATGCACAGGTTCCTATTATACTGGGGTTAACTTCACAGTGGAAAGAAAGAAAGTTTACCCTTTGACAAGATGTAGGAAAGTGCTCATCCCTGTTACTAAACCAAAGAGCCAGTGTTATCAAAGATGACTCTGTGATCATGTGGCCAGCATAACTGCACAGAACACTGTTACTTTCTCACTGAAGTGTACCTATTTATCTACTTGCACTTTTACATTCTTTCAAACTGCTGGGTTGGCAGAAGCTGGGATTAGTGACGGGAGCTCATGCATCACGAGGCACTTGGGCCTTGAACTGCTAATATGTCAGTCTTGCAGAGTCAGTGTCTTAACCACTGAGCCACCGCATCTCTATTAAGTACTTATACATATATTTCCATGTGTCTTTGGTGAAAGGAATGCATTATGAAGGCACAAAAGAGAACAACATTTCTGTAGTAGTATTTTGTGCTGGGAGGCCTCCTGGGGAAAATTATGATTATTACCGTAATTCATTTGTTTATATCTTGCCCTTTCCCTAAAACAGGGACTCAAGCAGTTTACAAAAATTAAATCAAATACATATAAAATCACTTGTCTTCTCTCCCTTCCCCCTTCAGGAAAGGTGATGACATGCAATGGTGACATTATGTTCTTATTGCCAACTTCCTTTATCACTACTAGTGTATGGCTTTCCTAAATGTTTTTATTTTTTCAAAGTTGTTATTACCTTACAACATCAGAATTCATGAACAATGGTAACCTCATGGTTGCTCTGACTAGAGCAGAAATAGGAATCATGCAGCCCTTCAGATGTTGCTGGACTGCAACTTCTAGCATCCCTAGCCAGCATAGCCAAAGGTGAAGGATGCTGGGAACTGCAGTCCAAGAATTCTGGAGGGCTGCATCATCCCCATACCTGCACTTGGGGCAAGTACTTTCCCAACATTTAGTCAAATGTAAGCCCCAATTCCTTCGAAGTGGCATGTGGTTATGATATTTGTAGTTATTAGGGTTGGCATCACTCAGTGTGGTAACTCGTGGTCTCACCCCCACCATGACCTCCTCCCATATTATAACATACAGTATCCTTAGTAAGGTTTTTTGTGCACATATTACTTTTAAATTGTAATTTCCATATATCACTGAATGTAACAGCAATAGTTGTGGCATAAACAACTAGCAAAATTAAAATTATACAGTACCTTTAATTATACAGTGCTGCATGATAGGTTGAGCACATGACCACTGGAGTAGTCTTCGGACAACACTGGCTCTTCGACTTAGAAACGGAGATTAGCACTGCCCCCTATGGTCGGACACGACAACCTTGTCAATAGGGAATACCTTTATCTTTTACCTTACCTTTAAATTACAATATCACAAGCACAGACTAAAGGTACTTAGATTTACATAGTTTTATGTAATTAAGGTGAAGATTTGTGGAAAAGGTGAATATTTAGTAAGATGTGATGTTTTAAAAGAAAAACTAAACATTTTTTTAAAACTGAGACCTCTCCTTTCTCCACCCACTGAGCCTCATCCCACTCACACATTCTTTTCTACTGAGGTCCTGGCTATTATGCAGGTGAATGCCACAGCTCATTTCTGCCAAAAGGCAGGCATGTAAGAAGCAGTGGTGTCACCCTCAGGGTATCACCTGATGTGGCACATACCCCCTGCAACTCCCTTAGTGACATCCCTGGATATTTGTATGAATACTGAAACCACACAGATGGGGTCAGTCTCATTTTGGTGATCTACCTATATGCCATGCTTCAGAGTAATAGCAGACTCCACACTTCATCACATGAGGAAAATTAGTCTGTAGCAAATATAAAAGACTTGAGTCAATTTTAATGGGGGAGGAATCATGATGCCATGGCTAAAAAATGCTGAAGGGTAGTGGTAAAAAGCAACATCTTTCTGTTTAGTAAATAATATTTGTAGAGCATGCGAGATATTGACTCTGAAAACATTATGAAGCAATAGCTGTGGGGTTAAAATATTTGCAAAGATCTATAGGAATAATTTATTATCATTCTTTAATTTAGCAGTCTATTATGAGCAAAGGAGTTTCGTTAATTAATAATGCCAGAACTGTCAATACAATGCATGTTGCATGATGAAGTATTTTCTTTCTCACTGAATTTTTGTAACTTATTAAAAAACAACACCAATCTGCATTGATTTTCTGATTGTTGTTTTTTTCCTTTGCTTTGGTTACAACATGTCTTTACTTCCTTGATAGTGTTCCATGGCTACAGTTAATTATTTTAGATCTTCCCTTGAAGAGGGGATTGCTGTTGATCAAGGCTGAGCTATTAGCATCAGCTATTATCAGAGAGGAATGAGTTGGGAAAGACTGCAGTGATAACATCTGTGATCTTAGACAGCGTTATGACCTTAAATCTTACTATATTCAGAAGATGATGGGATTTAAGAAGCTGTGTGTCAGATAGCCACTTCAGACTTGTATCTCATACTCTTCTTGTTGTTATTAACTGCCTCTGCATCAATCTCGAGCCATGGCGACCCTATGGATAAGACATCTCCAGCCCCCCTCCCCCCCCCCGTCCTTTACTGTTCTGCCCAGTTCCTGCAAACTCATATTCATGGCCTCTTTAATAAAGTCCATCCATCTAGTATGTGGCCTTCCACTCTTTCTACTTCCCTCCTTTCCTAACATTATTGTCTTTTCCAATGATTCATGGCTTCTCATGATGTGTCCAAAGTATGACATCTAAGTCTTGTCATTTTAGCTTCTAGGGATATTTCTGGCTTGATCTGCTCCAGGACCCATTTGTTTGTCCTTTTGGCTGTCCATGGAATCTTCAGCACTCTTCTCCAGCACCATATCTCAAATGCATTGATTTTCCTCCTATCTTTTTTCTTGACTGTCCAGCTCTCACATCCATACATGGTAATAGGGAATACGATGGCTTGTATGAGTCTGACTTTCGTGCTGAGTTGTATGTCTTTGCATTTTAGGATCTTTTCTAGTTCTTTCATAGCCACCCTCCCCATTCTTAATTTTCTTTTGATTTCCTGGCTGCAGTCCCCATTTTGATCAATGTTTGATCCCAGATATGAGAACTCTTTTACTATTTCTATTTCCTTATTGTCTAGTTTGAATGTGTGTAAGTTCTCTGTGGTTATTATTTTTGTTTTCTTTATTTTCAACAGTAAGCCTGCCTTTGCACCTTCTTCTTTGATCTTCCTTAGTAGTTGTTCCAGGTCTTTGGGGTTCCTTGCTAGTATTGTAGCATAAAAATGGGACAGAGGGACACCACGGACTGAAAGAAAGAGAGTTTATTCTGAAACAAAACAAAACAAAATTACGCTAGCGGGCTCAACAGGAAATAGCTTTCCAAAAATGCTGAGCTCCGATTTAAGTAAAATGAGAATCTTATATAGTGATCTTACAGGCATATAGGAAGACCACTCCCTCTTCCCTCTCTAGTTCAATTAGTTTCACAATATTCAGCACTTTTTGCTAAGCATACATTGTTTTCAAAACAATGTAAAAAATGTTTACAGTACAAGATTACTGCAGCCTTATCAATGCAATCTTGACAGCAGTACAAAGCACAGAGTTAAGAGAAACAAATAGACAGAAAAATTTCCAAAGTCTCATCTAGAGTCCCAGTTGATTATCTAGTCTGACCCCCAATCATAGGCAATCATGGACAGTCATTTTAAAATACAATTTTCAGGCAATTGGCTACTTCAGTATTATGGTGTTGTCAGCATATCTCAGATTGTTGATATTTCTTCCTCCTATTTTCACTCCTCCCTCTTCCATGTCCAAGCCTGCTTTCCTTACAATATGTTCTGCATTTAAGTTGAATAGATAGGGTGATAGGATTCAGCCTTTTCTGACTCCTTTGCCAATTGGGAACCATTCTATTTCTCCGTGTTCTGTATTGACAGTAGCCTCTTGTCCTGAGTACAGATTCCTCATTAGAAATTTCCATAGCCTTTTATGATCTATGCAGTGAAAGGCTTTGTTATAGTCTATAAAGCACATGCTGATTTTCTTTTGGAACTCCCTGTTACACTCCATTAGCCATCGTATATTTGGAATGTGATCCCTGGTGCCTCTTCCTTTCTTGAACCCTGCTTGGACCTCTGGGATTTCTCTCTTCGTGTATGGCTGGAGCCTACGTTGCAGAATTTTGAGCATGATTTTGTTTGCATGGGAAATCAGTGCTATAGTTGCTGCAGTCTCTTGTGTCTCTCTTTTTGTGGATGGGGATGTATATGGATCACTTCCAATCTGTTGGCCATCATTTTGTTTTCCATATCTGTTGGAATATGTTGGTAAGCACAGGAGTTGACTCTGTGAGTGTGGATTGCAGCAGTTCAATTGGAATATCATTTGTTCTAGGTGATTTGTTTTTCGCTATTTCTCTTATTGTAGTTTCCACCTCACTTTTTAGAATTTGGGGTTCATCTTCATATGGCTCTTCATTCCATGTGTCCTTCATGTCATCATCTCTTTTATATAATTCTTCTATGTATTGCATCCATCATCTTTTTATTCCTTCCTGGTCTTGAATTATGATATTTTTATTGTTGTCTTTTCATTCCCTGAGTAGATCACAATGTGGTTGTCTGATTCAAAGTGGCCCATTCCTGTCCATTTTAACTCACTCACCCCCAGTACTGCTATGTTCATGCGTTGTATTTCCATTTTAACTATGTCTAGCTTCCCTTGGCTCATGCTTCTCACATTCCATGTCCCTATTTTATGTGTAGTGCTGCTTCTGATGGGGTTTGTCTTTCTGAGAGTGTTTACTGCTTGCTTTGTCATTTTGGCTGCCCTTAGCTGCTCTTGAAATTGTGTTTTCCTTTAGTTTTTATCTTTCTCTCTGTTAGTGCTCTTGTCCTGCCTGTGTGACACTTTCGATATCTCCTCATAGGGTTTTCTAGATGGTGGATTACACAAGGAGGACCAGCTACACCTTCCTGTGTGCAGTGCTAATTAATGTTAGCTATGATGTCACTGCTGTTCTTCACTTTAGTGACATTACTTTAGTGACACCCACCACTACTGCTGCTGCCCAGTAGTTGTTTCCTATGTCATTCTCCCTCCCCCCATTATTGAATTGATCATTTTCCTGCCCTTTTCCTCCCTCCTTTTCCCTTCCCCCCTCATGTCCTTCTTTGTTTTCGTCTCTCATCTGTCTTCTGGCCCTTGTTTGATTTTCCTTGTCCATCCTCACTGTTTTCTCCTGTCCTCCCTCTGGAAGGCAGGGGCGGGTGGCTGAGATGGTCTGTGCCAGGGCTGAGATGGACTCATGTGGCTGGCTTTTCCCTTCCTTTTCCTTCCAGCTGTTTCTCCTCTCTCTTTCTGGAATGTGGGGAGGGGAGGCTGAGATGGCCTGTGCCGGGGCTGAGATGGATTCACGTGGCTGGGAGGGAATTAGATGGAGTTTTTGCCCACCTCTCCTTGCTGCTATCTCATACTCTACATAAGTAAAAGTTAAGTAAAATGATTGTAGCAATGTTTACATGACACTTTTACATTTTGGAAAGATGATGTCAGTTTAAGAAATACTATTTATTCTTAGATGGAATATGCCCAGATAAAATTCTTCCCATACTCTTCGGATTGAGCGTATTTATATACGTGTTTCAGAGAATGCTGGATAGTGTATGCCCATAGTATTTGTTCTTTTGGCTCAAAAAAGGTGGGTCAAAATGTAATCATTAAACAAAGTTTATAGTTTACCTTAACCCCTTGGAGTGAAGAATGCACCACATAGTCTTTTAAATAATTATCCCTTTCAATTGAGTCATTCTGAGTCAATCACCATACTATCAATCTTCTGTGTCCCCTATTCAGAGTACTTCACTTAGCATTAGTCAATTGGGCTCTGAAGAACAGAGACTAGCTATTAGATAATAAACATACATTAGCAATTTGTCGTCTTCTGAGAGAGAATGCTTCAGTAAATCCAGCACTGTTGTAAATCTTATAACTTTTAACTGCAGGTGCACTTTGTTTAATATATTATGTAAGCAAATTTATTATAGCAATTAATATGCTGAAATCTGTGAAATATACTAAAATTTCATAAAGATTTAGATTGCTAGATTTTTCTAGCCTATGGAACCATCTGTCCTATTTAAAAAGTTAGACATAAAATCCATATCTTACGGATGACTGTTATTTTACACAATTTTTGAATATATATTTTGACCTCACTCTTGGACCACATGGTCCTCTCATTCATAGGCTGTGCATATACTGTGTTATTCCTATGTCCTTTCTCTCCAGATAAGGCACATTATTTTCTACTGTCCAGCTCATCACTCAGAGAGAGAGGGCAGATATTTGGCATTTTCTCATGCTGCACAGGCTGTTCGTATTTTAGCAGTCTCTTCAGCCAGTGATACATTTCCTTTGTTTCCCCTTCCACCATTGTGTGAGTAATCTTGGCCTGACCTATGGGGGATTTTGAACAAAATCAAAACAGAGTTCATACTAAGCTTGCTAAATCACCCTCAGATAATGGCACTACAGTGAGCATTCCAGTTTGGCTTATGCATTGTTCTGTACCATACATAGCATGGATGATGGATCGCTTGCAACCAAATAGTACTTATCAGTAAGTAATTAAGATTTTGAGTTGGATTATTCTTTTATTATTAAAATATAAATGGGAACCCTTTATTTATTATTTGAAGAGCCGTATCTCACCATATGGGGATGCGGTGGCTTAGTGGTTAAGCTGCCAGTTCTAATGATTGGAAGATCAGAAGGTTGGCAGTTTGAGGCCCAGGTGCTGCGTGATGGGGTGAGCTCCTGTCATTAGCCCCAGCTTCTGCCAACCTAACAGTTTGAAAGCATGCAAAGGCAAGTAGATAAATAGGTACATTTTGTTGGGAAGGTAACAGCATTCAGTGCAGTCATGCTGGCCACATGACTACCAGAGCAGTCCTTGGACAACGCTGGCTCTTCGGCTTAGAAACGGAGATGAGCACCGCCCCCTACAGTCAGTCATGACTAGACATTCATGTCAAGGAATTACCTTTGCCTTTATTTCTCCATATGAACCTGCCTGATCACTAAGATCTTCGGGGGAAGGCTTTCTCTCAGTCCCACCACCATTGCAGGCTCGTATGGTGAGGACACAAGAGAGGCTCTTCCCAGTGGCTGCTCCCACACTTTGGAATTCCCTTCTGTGGGAAGCTAGGCTGGCACCTTCCTGGCCCACATCTATGACAAACTAAGACATTCTTATTTAAGCAGGCATTCCACACATAATTATACCAGGGTGGCTGTTATGCAGCATGAATATTTTAGTTATGTCTTTTAACTTTTGTATATCTTTTATGTAATTTTTATAATGTTCTTAGATAATTTTAATTGTTTTGAATTTTATTATGATTTTTAAAAAAATCTTTATTAGTTTCAAAACAATGAATCAATTCTTAAAAAGAAAACCAAATATGAAAAACATACTAAGGATACTAATGAACACATATTAAACATAGTACATATTATTCAATACATACACATACAAAAATATTTCACATAAAAACATTACCTCACACCTTCTTTCTCCATTCAAATCATTACACCTTCTTTCTTCCCCACCTCTCCTTCCTTAACTTCCTTCCTTATACTTTCTTGTGTTCCCTTCTTTCACCATCATCCCATTCCCATCTATGATCCTTCTATCCATCGTATTTTTCGGCATATAAGACGCTCCGGCATATAAGACGCACCCAATTTTAAAGGAGGAAAATCTAGAAAAAAAAGATTCTTAACCAAATACTGTAGTAAAATATTTTATATCAACTGTATAAAGTTAACAGCAGTTTAAGAACAATTTTAAGTTGTAAATGTAAGTTTAAGCCAGCAGCAGGGCCAGGTATTGCACAAATTCCCTGCCCAACTTTCTTGCAAGTCTCCTGTCGCCTTATGGTGACTCCATGAATTTCTTAGGGTTTTCTTAGGCAAGGAAGACTCGAGAAGTGGTTTTGCCAGTTCCTTCCTCTGAAATACAGCCTGCAGCACCTGGGATTCTTTGGCGGTCTCTCATCCAAGGACTATCAAGGGCTGACCCTGCTTAGCTTCCAAGATCAGATGAACTGGTACATTTGGAGTTTTTAGGCCATTGGCTTATGGAGTAATTTATGGCTTATTTTGACCCTACCATGAGGGTTTTCTTGGCAGATTTCTTCAAGGGTTTTTTTTTGCCATTTCCATCCTCTGAGGCTGAGAGAGTGTGATTTGGCCAGAGTAATCCAATGCCTTGGAGTAATTTCTGGCTCATTTTGACCCTACCATGAGGGTTTTCTTGGCAGATTTCTTCAGAGGAGGGAGTTTGCCATTTCCACCCTCTGAGGCTGAGACAGTGTAACTTGGCCAGGGTAATAATCCAGTGCCTTGGAGTAATTTCTGGCTTATTTTGACCCTACCATGAGGGTTTTCTTGGCAGATTTCTTCAGAGGAGAGAGTTTGCCATTTCCACCCTCTGAGGCTGAGACAGTGTAACTTGGCCAGGGTAATAATCCAGTGCCTTGGAGTAATTTCTGGCTCATTTTGACCCTACCATGAGGGTTTTCTTGGCAGATTTCTTCAAGGGTTTTTTTTTTTTTTTGCCATTTCCATCCTCTGAGGCTGAGAGAGTGTGATTTGGCCAGAGTAATCCAATGCCTTGGAGTAATTTCTGGCTCATTTTGACCCTACCATGAGGGTTTTCTTGGCAGATTTCTTCAGAGGAGGGAGTTTGCCATTTCCACCCTCTGAGGCTGAGACAGTGTAACTTGGCCAAGGTAATAATCCAATGCCTTGGAGTAATTTCTGGCTCATTTTGACCCTACCATGAGGGTTTTCTTGGCAGATTTCTTCAGAGGAGGGAGTTTGCCATTTCCACCCTCTGAGGCTGAGACAGTGTAACTTGGCCAGGGTAATAATCCAGTGCCTTGGAGTAATTTCTGGCTCATTTTGACCCTACCATGAGGGTTTTCTTGGCAGATTTCTTCAGAGGAGGGAGTTTGCAATTTCCACCCTCTGAGGCTGAGACAGTGTAACTTGGCCAGGGTACTAATCCAGTGCCTTGGAGTAATTTCTGGCTTATTTTGACCCTACCATGAGGGTTTTCCTGGCAGATTTCTTCAGAGGAGGGAGTTTGCAATTTCCACCCTCTGAGGCTGAGACAGTGTAACTTGGCCAGGGTACTAATCCAGTGCCTTGGAGTAATTTCTGGCTCATTTTGACCCTTCCATGAGCGTTTTCTTGGCAGATTTCTTCAGATGAGTGAGTTTGCCATTTCCACCCTCTGAGGCTGAGACAGTGTAACTTGGCCAGGGTAATAATCCAGTGCCTTGGAGTAATTTCTGGCTCATTTTGACCCTACCATGAGAGTTTTCTTGGCAGATTTCTTCAGAGGAGGGAGTTTGCCATTTCCACCCTCTGAGGCTGAGACAGTGTAACTTGGCCAGGGTAATAATCCAGTGCCTTGGAGTAATTTCTGGCTCATTTTGACCCTACCATGAGGGTTTTCCTGGCAGATTTCTTCAGAGGAGGGAGTTTGCCATTTCCATCCTCTGAGGCTGAGACAGTGTAACTTGGCCAGGGTACTAATCCAGTGCCTTGGAGTAATTTCTGGCTCATTTTGACCCTACCATGAGGGTTTTCTTGGCAGATTTCTTCAGAGGAGGGAGTTTGCAATTTCCACCCTCTGAGGCTGAGACAGTGTAACTTGGCCAGGGTAATAATCCAGTGCCTTGGAGTAATTTCTGGCTCATTTTGACCCTACCATGAGGGTTTTCTTGGCAGATTTCTTCAAGGGGGGGACTCTTTCCACCTCCGTCCTGGGTGCTCCAATGGACTCTTCCTGGGATGGGAGGAGCCCACTGGAGCACCGAGGCTGAGGCTGAAATGAGGCCTACTTTTAGCCTAGACCTCGGCAGTTACTTACTTCTCTAGTTTGCCCTCAGATCGTATATTCGCTTTATTAGACGCAGCAACTTCCCCACCCTCGTTTTGTGGAAGAAAAAATGCGTCTTATATGCCGAAAAATACAGGATTTCCTCATTCCTTATGTTCCAACACCATCCCATTTCACCTCTTCTCCTATTCTCCAACACATAGAGTAGGAGGGAGAGTGAAGAAGGATGAAGTATGTGGTGAAGGTGAGAGTAAGTATTATGATATTTTTAACATGTTTTCCCCCCAGTTAACCACCTTGGGTCTCTTCTGGGAGAAAGGCAGCATACAAATGAAGTAAATAAACAAACAAACAAACCCTTTGGCTTTATTTGGAATTCCAACAAGCAATCCAAGATTTTAGAATATTTGCAATTTTTCCTTGATAATTTATATAAATTCTTTTTTGTCCTTACAGTTATCCAATAGCATTAAAGGTTTGGATCCAGATATTTCCCCTTTTGACCAGAAAGACTCACACTGAATCACTAGTTTTTGCCAATTCACCATCCTTACTGCACAACCACAATCCCATATTCCTCTGGAAGATCTTCAAACCCCCTTCAAAACCAGGTTCTTAAGTGCAGTAGGGGCTTCAGCAAGCAGGGGAAGGGGAAAAGATTAGAGAAACTAAAATCCAGTCCATAGTTTTTGGAAAATCTTGTAGTTCTTTAGCAATACTCTTGTTTTCTGTGAACTGAAATATTTTTGATACTCTAACTAATGGTGATTTCTATTTCAGGAGAAAAAAGGCATTTTCAAAAAAATGTTTGGATTCTTTTTCAATAAATCAGAGAAGAAAGGTATGTCATCCCTTCTGTTTCAGCACCATAAAAATCTTTACAAGATAAACATGTGAAAGGATAGATGTTATGCAGCTAATCAGCTCTGTTATTATTTTAGGATTATGGATGTTTTTTCATATTTATTTTTTTAAGAACATAAAAATGACCATGATTGGTCAGATCATTATCTGTCTAGCTTAGCATTCTTTCCACCAACGATAGGTAACCAGAGAAATATTAAGGATATACACGTATTTCACAAGCAGGCAAAATGCCAGTATTCATTCTTGTTCATTTAATCTCCAACATCTGATGGACGGAAGTTTACAATTTTTTTAATATGGAAATTATGCTATTAGCTCTCAGGGTTAGTAAGTAGTTTGTAGTAGTGATCATCACAGCATTCTTTGGTAATAGGTTCAGTATGCCTATCTGTAAATTTTATATGCTTTGGTTTGTCCCAAATCCAGTTTCATCATTTAAAAAAATTTCTTTCCTTTCTCCAGTTTAGCCTTTCTGCATCACACTTAATTTAGTATAAATCTCCATCATGCCTTTCTTGGAGTAGTTTCAGAGTTTACATAGAGCAGAGCATGGAGAAATGGTCCTCTAGAACTGGAGTTCTCATACTTCAGCAATGGCTGATGAGAGGGCAACATATTCCCTACCTCAAAATAAACTCAAACTCAGATTTGCTTTGAGTGCGCATTCAGCATGGTAGTGTAGCCAGCAATGTTTAGATAATAAGTATATGTGTGTAATGCATATTTGTTGTGTTCACTGTTTTTGTAGTAATGTGCACATTTTAAAACATTAGTTATGCAGTGACTTGTGTGATGTGGCTATGAATCATGCTTCAGAACAAAAAAGCTCCAATGATCTGCATTAACGAGTAGTTCTGAGTGTTTAGGTGTTCAAGAATTTAACTTTAAAGTAATACATTTTCTTAAATCAGCAGATTTAAATTTTGGTCTGAACTTTGTTCTGATTTCCATGTAAAACTACTGTAGATTCATAGAATTATAGAGTTGGAAGAGACCACAAGGAGGCCATCCAGTCCAATCCCCTGCCATGCAGGAAGGCACAATCAAAGCAATCCACCCAGTTGTTTAAAAACCTCAAGAGAAGGAGACTACACCACGCTACTGTCTTTAGATAGTATCTGAGCTTGCAGTAAGAAACATATTTTCTTTAGCATTGAATTATAAATTTACTCATTTTGCTATCTTTTTTAAAAAATGAATACATTGTATGTGTATGTGCCTTTAAGTTACCTGTTGACTTATGGCAACCTCATTATTTCATAGGCAAGGAATAATCAAGAATGGTTTACCATTGCTTTCCTTGGAAATGTAGCCTACAGCACATTCGGTGTTCCTTGGCTTAATTTCTAAGATCAGTCAGGATCTAGTGCCTTCAGGATATTTAGAGTTCCCTTAGCCAGCATTTTATACTGTTGCAGCTGTGGCTTAATCCTTATTGATAAAGGATTGTAACAAGTCAAGCACTGATAGTGTGCAAATTGGGCAGAATTTGCAGTCGGTCTTTGCAAGCACAGTTGAAACTAACAGAGATAGTCCAGAAAAGTATCCAGAAGTCTACCCAAATTACTCTTTGAATGCATGCCCCCTGTCAGGACTGGCCATGAGAGAACACATATATATATATATTTATGAATGTTGTTCGCCCTTGAAGAACACTAAACCAGCCATTACACAATAATACAGCCCAAAGAACATCCCTGTAGAATTTAAAGATAATATAAAAGAGTTTTGCATATCAAGCCTAATTGATTGGGAGCCAGAAGAACTCTGCACTGAAGCCAGAGCCATTGTTGGGGAGGAATACCAAAAGACACTATCTGCAGCCAAAAAGAAAGAGAAGTCTCAATGGATGACAGATGAAACTCTTCAAGCAGTTAAGGCAGATGAGAAACAAAAGTAAAAGGGGATAGTTATAGGGTCAGAACCCTGAATACAACTGTTCAGAAACTTGTACACAGGGACAAAGAGAAGTACTGTAATAATCAATGCAGAGAAAGAGAAGATGGCAACCAAAAAAAGGAAGAACAAGAGATGTCTTCCACAATATCCGAGTACTCAAAGGGAAATTTAAACCAAGAGTGGGGATGCTATATGATCAGAAGGGAAACATTATGTGACTAAACAGAAAAAATGGTGGGAACAATGCATGGGATATATAGAAGAAATTAAAGGATGGCAGATGAACCTAGAATTTTTAGAAAATGAAGCAGAAGCTGCACTTAGGACATTTAGGAGAAATAAATCACCAGGAACAGATGGCATCCCACTAGAGCTGTTCCAAGCCACAGAGACAGCATCTACTCTAGTTCTAACTAAAAATCACTCACAGAGCACCAAATAGGGCAGTGGACTGGCAGCCATGTGGGTCCACCCCTTCTGGAGCAATCAATGTGATGGGGTCAACCCTGCTGGATGACAGACTT
Source organism: Phrynosoma blainvillii (assembly GCA_026167975.1). Taxonomy (NCBI): domain Eukaryota; kingdom Metazoa; phylum Chordata; class Lepidosauria; order Squamata; family Phrynosomatidae; genus Phrynosoma; species Phrynosoma blainvillii. The sequence goes on from JANUYF010000001.1 coordinate 171,982,138, forward strand.
AATTGTCCCTCTGTCTCCTCATTAATCCTCTGTTCCCTCCCTCCCTCCCTCCAAAGTCCAAGTCATCAGTGGGAATAGGGGCCACTGTCTGTGACACATCCAGCTCCTTACTTCCTGTGGAGTCCTATCTTGAGGCCAGTAGATGCCAGATCCTACTAAGGTATGGGAACAGGATTCCCATCTGCCACTCCCAAGCAAAAAATAACAGAAAGGCATAGGACAATTCATAGCCTTAGCTGAAGAGTATTCAGAATGTATTGCTCCTTTTGTGTGCAAACCTGTCTGTTTTCATAGTTCCCATCATTACTCCTATTACCTTCTGAACACTGTGTATAACATGGAGCCTTATATTTAGAAGGCTATATTCTCCATGTATAACATGGTGTTTATATTCTCATCTGTGTTAACAGTATCCTTTTGTAGGATTTATATTCTGGTAGTGCTGAGCTGTGATTGGGTGTTACATTGCTTCATGTTTTCTGCTCTGTATGTGTGTATATGTGTGTGTATATGCACACTGTGCTCTGTATGTGTGTATATGTGTGTGTATATGCACAAACAGAATCATAAATGTGAAAGCAGTTATCCCCCCCATCCCCTCACAAAGTCAGTGGAGAGGAGATTCTTTGCACTAGGTATCAATGCACCTACAAGGCCTATAAGAGAGCCAGCATAGTGTAGTGGTTTGAGCATTGGACTATAACCCTGGAGAACAGAGTTCAAATCCCTGCTCAGCCACAAATCCACTAGGTGACCCTGGGCAAGTCACACTCTCTCAGCCTTAGAGGATGGCAGTGGCAACTCCCTTCTGAAGAAATTTGTCAAGAAAACCCAATGATAAGGCTATCTTAGGATTGCCATCAGTTGGAAATGACTTGAAGGCACACAACAACAACAGCAGGTGCTACAAGGATTTCTCTTTTGTGTACATAGTCCTCTATTTAAATTTTGTTGAAAGTTTTGTTTAATTGAACTTTTTAAAAAAAAAAACACCTAGGTTTCATGTACACCATTATATTTTGAAGCAGAAATATTCATGTTAAACTTTGTGACAGTATTAAGGTGAAAACTACAGTCTACAAAATGTTCTAGGACCTTTTCCTGGCTTTTGTGCTTGTCATTGTAGGTCAGATTTTATTGACTTAATGTATATACTCATGTATAAGTCTAGAAATTTTAGTCAAAAATTTGACCCCAAAAACTGAGTTGACTTATCCACAGGTCAATTTAAGTACTGTACTTTAACTTTTATATAAAAAAGGAACCATCCTCTGGTGAAAGACAAGAGTGTAATCTGCTTTGGAAACACTGATCCCATTCTCCCCTCTCATCCATCTATCCTTTAGTGTGAGCACAAACAGTTATGCCTGCTGGAATTTTGTAAATTTTTTGGCATTTTTCCCTTTGCTTTCGATCCTTTGTTATATGCCCCTAGGTTTTATCCTTGACTTATCCATGGGGCATAACAAAATCCATAATTTTGGCCCCAAAGTGTGCCCTCAAGTTACACATGATGTTGCCTTTTAGTTGAGTAATATGTGGGTATTTGGAACTGTAATGGAGTACGTTATTTGATCCACTGATAACATTTAACTACAACGTCTGGATTCAGTTTTCTTTAAGTCCATAACAACCAGGGAAAAGGAACAGTGATGGAATCATTTGATGTTTTGGAATGATAATTTAGAAAATGCTCACCTCCTTCATGACATCAGACCATAGAAATTTAAATAATCCAAATAAGATTACTTGAAAGCTCTTTTTTTCTGGGTCAGCTGTCAACACAGAAGTTCAGACAAAGGTTGTGATCATTCTGGCTGGGACAGTGAGAGAAGAGTGAGGTGGCAGCAGACTACTTTGTTGTTACATTTCTGAGTCGGAAACTAAATGGGAAATAGCAATAACTCTTACAATTGAATTGGAGTGTGAGAGTTTTTATTTATTTAAATTAGTTACAACCCATCTTTCAGAATACAAACCCTTTCAATGTGCCTAGCAATTAAAATCAAAATGCATTATGAAAATTTTGGTGAGACAATAATGAAAATAAGAGGGGTGTAGCCTCTTTACATAATAATAATAATAATAATAATAATAATAATAATAATAATAATAATAATAGGGGTGTAGCTCAGGTGCTTCATGATGGGGTGAGGTCTCATCACTAGTCCCAGCTTCTGCCAACCTAGCAGTTCAAAAGCATGCAAATGCAAGTAGATAAATAGGTATCACTTCAGTGGGAAGGTAAACAGAATTCTGGGCAATCATGCTGGCCACATGATCACAGAATAGTCTCTGACAATGCTGGGTATTCGGCTTAGTAATGGAAATGAGCACTGCCCCCTATGGTTGGACACAATATGACAACCTTGTCAATGGGGAATACCTTTACCTTTACCTTGAGCCACTTTACACGAAAAGCTTTTGATCTCATATAATTTGAGGGAAGTTGTTTGAGTCTTTTGGGGTTTATATACCATCTTCAGTACCTAGAGCAAGCATGGCGTAGTGGTTTGAGTGTTGGACTGCAACTCTGGAGAACAGGGTTTGATTCCCAGCTCGGACATGAAGCCCACTGGATGAATTTGGTAAAGTCATATGCTTTCAGCTTCAGAGGAAGGCAATGGGAAACAATGAAGAAATCTTGCCAAGAAAATCCCTAAATAGGTTCATCTTAGGATCACCATAAGTCAGAAATGACTTACACACAGCAACAACAAACACCATCTTCATCATGTTTACATACAACAACCTAAAGCTACAAAATAGAGGTATTAGTATTATAGACATATGTATTACTTCCCAGAAGTTTAATATAGGAGGGGCCTGTACACCCATAAATTTATAGGTCTTTCATACAGCATATATGGCAGGTTTGCTGCCTTACAATATGTGAACTGTATAGAACATTTGCATTTTAAAGGTATTCTTGTAAATGGACATGTACTTATGAAAGTACAGTGCTAAATGTTTGTTATTTCTTCTGAAATCTTTTCCAGTTATGTATTAAAATCCTATTCAACATAACTCTTGCACCAGCTATTTCATTCATTCTCGAGAATAATTATCTTTGTTCCTATCATGGCTATTAAAACCCATTTTGTCAGTTTGGAAGATAGCTAACACCCATTTGCAAGTAGAAGAAATTGCATAATGGTAACAGCAGTGAAGCTGTGTTCATTAAGCATCACCATGTTATGGTTTTTTGCAGTTTTCTGAAGATGAAAGCTTGAGAAATTAATTTGGGAAATGTTTGCCTTCGATAAATGCAGTGCATTTCAGATAATAATAATAATAATAATAATAATAATAATAATAATACGACTACTACTACTACTACTACTATTATTATTATTATTACTTCATACCCACCTTTCTCTATGGTTAAAGGCATGGAACAACAGTTTAAAATAAAGCAATAGACATATAACACAGTTAAAAACATGAAAACCAATTAAAATACATATTCAGTTGAAATAACATCAGTTTTAAAAGCATATACATTCATAATTTAAAGCAATCAACTCATAATTTAAAAACTCATACTTTAAAAACCATCTGGATAGGCCTGCTGAAAAAGATAGGTCTTTAATGCAGTTTTAAAGTCAGAGTGTACCCAGCTGTTAAATTTCTTCCAGCAATTCATTTTGGGGTAGATGAAGAAAAAGTCCTCTGGCTAACAGTTGCCAATCTAGTCTTAGCTGATTGAATTAAATGCCCAGCAGAAGTCCTGAGTGTACAGGGTGGATTATATGGGAGAAGGTAGTCCCATAGGTAACCTGGAGCCAAACCATGTAGGGCTTTAAAGGTAATAATCAACACTTTGTACCTTGCCCAGAAACTAATTGGCAGTCATCAGAATTATTTTAATATAAATGTGATGTGATCACTCCTAGATGCACCAGTAACTAATCTGGCTGCCATGTTTTATACTAATTGAAGCTTCCAAATTTGGTACAGAGGTAGCCCAATGTTCAGTACATTGTGGAAGTGCTTTGAGGTTACCAGTGTGTGCATTTCCATCTGTAGGTCTTCCAGCTCTATGAAGGGGCACAGCTGGCTGTCTTTTGAAGCACTCCCAAACTGTGAACACAGTCTTTCAGAGTTAGTGTAACCCCATCCAGGACTGGTTGACACATATCCAACCCCAGGTTAGGACTGCTAACAGTAAGCACCTCTATCTTGGCTGGATTCAGTTTCAGGCAAGGGTTATTCCTACAGGAACACACATGCAAGGGGGTATCATAAAGTAATAATTATCACCTAGACATTATTATGGTATATTGATGAAATGTTGTCAGTGTCATCATCACCAAGTGACCTTTTCTTTTCCCTAAAATGAAAAATCCATTGCAGGGTCGCTGATTTAACAACACAAATGATGTCATTCATGAAGTGGAAGAGTGCTTTAAGGTGCAATCTGCAGACTTCTATTTGGAGGGTCAAGAAATGCTGGGAAAAATGTGTAAATCTGGATGGCGACTACATAGAGATAAGTTAACAACTACAAATCAAAACAAACTTTCTGTCAATTTTTAAAAGGTGACAATTAAAACCTTATGATACCCCCTTGTATATTAAAATAACTCCACTGGCTGCCAAATCATTTTCTCATCCAGCCCATTACCTCCTTCAGACATTCATTGAGAGGAGACATGCTATCCATAGCTTTTTGAAGGCATGGAAAAGCTTATTTGGGTGTCAGTGGCATACTGATAGTATCCTGTTCCATGCCTCTGGATGATCTCTCGCAGTGATTTCATGTAGATGCTAAACAACATTGGAGGTAGAATGGCACCTTGTGGTATTCTATATAATAGCTCCAGTATATGATCCATTATCAAATCCCCATTAGATGCTTGACATTCTTGGTACCCTTTCTGGTGAGAGAATTCTGTCATCAATACAAGGGATGATATGTACCTGCATAAGAAGAAAGACTGGAGAAAAATGCTTTTGGCTGAGAACCACTCTTCACAACTGAAAGCAAGAGGTAGAAATTTAACACTAAGCCTATAGATGAGTTTGTCCTGGTAATGGGCACAGACCATTATTAGAGGGGTTGATGCATTTGTCTTATACTACTAAGAAGGATCATGTGTTGTCTGGAACATTCTCTTACAGTGTAGGCAAGATTTGCTTTCAGAATGTTCTTATGGACTTTTCATCTGCTTCTGCAGTACTTAGCTTTGCCTACAGCATTAGCCAAGTCAAGGTTTTGATGACAGATAATTTGGGAGAAGATTCAGTTTGGCCCATTTGAGTTCTACCATGGAGTGGGCTGATGAATTTCATTCTGTAGCTTGGTTTGGAAATTACAATTTCCAAACCAGGACAAATGGTGGATGAGAAAAGTGAAGTAAGATTTTCCTTTTCTGTCAAAAAGGGCATAATTCTATCTAGTTTGGGACACTGTTCTATTTCCCTAACCCCATAGTATCAGCTTGTTTTGTAAAGTTCCCCCGCCTTTTTGGTTGCCTTGTACCTGCCATTTTTGTACATCCATCTGCCTTTTTGTCTGATGCTGTTTGGTTGTTATTTTTCCCCAGGCTAGGGCTTAATGAGGAGCAGAAGTATCCAATCCATATATTGGTACTTAAATCTTCAGTGTTTTGTTCTTTTCTGTCTTGTATTGCTTGTTAGCAGGAACATTCCAGTGACTGTACAATAACAAATGTTAGTGTATTTAAAATACTTACATCTTGACTTCTAGCATACAAAATTCAAGTTGTTTAACAACAATAAAAAATAAAACCATTAATTAATATATTTCAATATGCAAAATGAAATAGTAATAGTAAAAATAGCAAGAGATCATGAATGGAGCACTTCAATTAAAGACTGTTGAGGGGGGGAAAGATGCTTGCTAGATAATGAAGGAAGTGCTGTGTAATCATCATTGGGGAGGAACCGTAATCTGAATCAATATATATCTGGTAAGTGAAATCTCTTTTTAATAGAACTGGAAGAGTAGGACATTTTGTAGTAACATTCTACTGTTAGCTGCTTTGGATATAGCAGAGATTCTATATAAGTATTAAACATAATTATTATATATGGTTTTAAGGCAGAAGGGCTTATTCAGTTTCATACCAGTTAAGTTCTCATTTGTATGTGATTTAACTTCCGGCCCTGATAGCACAAGTGTAGGGGTGACAATTAAAGGCAGCAGCATTGCATCAGAAACACAACACAGGAGCAAGACAGTACTCTAAAGTACCATTGCTATGTAAACCATGGTGCTGGTTCACTGGCTATATGCCTTCTCCCTGAAATATTGCCATATTTTGTCAGTTACTAAATTGCTGGGTTTTGAACATGGAAAGAGCATTGTGTCCCTTATCTCCTTCATTCTCCTGTGAGGCAGTACATCATATCCAAAAGAAGCAAGGACAGAAGATGAATGCTGAAATCCTTATAAGAAAATGGACAGTGGTAAACTCTGTGTAGAGAGAGCTGTCTGTGTAGTCCAGGAACACAGTCATCCTGCTGAGATTCCCATGACAATCATAATGACTATTCACCCTGTGCTGCAGATAATTTTAATCAGTCATTTGCTTCAAATGCCATCATTCTGTAGTAGCCAAAATGGATATAATGCTGTATAGCATCAGAGCTTAGAAGTAACTAGTTAGCTATAATTAATTACTCTGCTCAACTAATAACTCCATTACATTACAATTGTTAATGGGAGACAGCTTCGCTTTTGATGTGTGACTGTAGCCTTTAAGCCATAACATTAATAGTTATGGAGTGTGTGATTTCACTAAATGGTAGAGGAGGAATATTGTATGCTTCAAGTCCTGGCTATACTAAGCTCCTCTGTCTTGTGCTGCTGCAATCAGATTTTTTAAAAAGTAACACAACTATTTTAGTTCCTTTTCTGAAATGAGAACTAAATAGTTTTAGAAAATTGAAACTATGATGACAACCTTGGGTGGGCATTGGAACTTATAGCTTACTAATTATTTTTGAAGTAGCTTTCCAAGCTCTGCATAGCATTACTTGTCACTGAAAAACCTGTAGGACATTACTCAGCCAAACCTCCTCCATACTGTGAAAGACTGCATCAAGCTATTAACAATTTTTAAATAATGATATATGCATCTGTTACTCATCTAATTGCATTCAGTCTATTGGACCATTGAGATGATAATAGGATATCTCTTCTCCCACCTTGCTGAACACAGCTGGAATAGAACCTGAAGCTGCAGATGAACTAGTTGCTGTGTTCCAAGACCTTCATGCCATTTGCTTCTGTGAAATAGTTAGATCAACAGGAGAACATATGGGAGACAACTGCAGTATTGTCACTGGAATAGGATAAATTTATTCAGCAACATCAGGAACATCCTACATATATACACTAATCAGATCTTTGTTGAGTCAATGTTGAAAATGCAATATCATGAAAGAATCATTGGGCAAATTGAAGATATGGTTCCAGTGTCTGCTCTACTGACTTCATTCCTGAGAAAAATATCTGTGTAGTCTTTTCTTTGCCACTGGATATTGTAAATGTTTCTCTGTTATGGAATAATGAAGAATTGACAGCAACTAGCAGTTTGTCAAGTCCATCCATAGTTTTATGCCAAGAGTATCATGTTTAGAGAAATCCAGTGAGTACATGGGATGCACTATTTAAGAGCAGTGGTGCCAGACTGACTACTAGCTGAGCATTTTTCATTTTTCATAACTTTTCTGAATAAGGCTTGATTCTACTTGATAATCATCTTCTATACAGGTATAAATGGAACTGGTTCCAGACAGTCTTCTTGAGTATCCCAGTGACATGCATCATTGTGCCTTTTAACTGGCACAGCTATTTGGCCTAGATACCATTTCATGTACCATTTGCATTTCATTGTTACGCAGGTGAGCATGAGATAGTAGTTAGTGTAGTTTGATCCCTAGCAAAAAAGGAGAGGAGCCCAAGCAATGTCAATAATCCTACTCCACCTTTGTCTCCTGTAGCTAAGGTGCCTCAGACTTCCTCTTCAAGGATTGATGGTAAAGAAATTGAGGGAGCTGTAGGGATGCACACTCATACTGTCTACCTGGTAAAAGAGATAGTGATCAGCCGGAGCACCATATGGACTATTGTCAACTTGCTAGCAGTGCTATTGATACAAAATCGAGTTTGAGATAAAGAATTGGTCATTCAGGATAGTGAATGCCCTTCTATTAGCATGCCCAAGATGTTACACTGTGTTGTTTTCTATCTGGGTTGGCACTATCTTTTAACAGTCTGGCCTTGACTGCTATAGATAGACTAGGGATGCTGTTGACTTTCTGCAATTTTGAGAAATAATTTGAAATTCAGATGTTGTGCATCTATGCCTTTCAGAGGACAATATCCTTATGAGAAAGGGTAAAGTTTTGCCTGGTGATGATCTGCTGCAGTAGTTTATTGCACATACACATTAGTGTGCAATATTAGGTTCCATATGGGTTAATTTGGAACTAGTGAGCCAGTAATGTGGAGCAGTATAACACTCCCATGCTTTAAGCCCACCCATTTCCCATACTTTGGGCCAGGACCTCCACTGCATGGATAGTAGGGCACACTAATAAGGGCAGTAATGGCTGATGTTGGACCCATTGTACAACTGATCAGGTGCTTTATACACCACAGAAACCTCATATTTTCAATCCCTTTTGACCAATATTGTCCCTGCCTATTTCTTTGCTCCCCACTTTTCCATCTGTTCCCTTATTTAGTAAACTTTGTTTGTCTATATGGTTCATGCCAGCCTAATTGAACTAGGCTTTTGATATGCTTTAAAGGCCCGTTATGCAAAACGTGAAAAGGAAATCTATAGACATTATTGGATCTAATCATTTGTGATTTGTGATATTGTGTGAAGTCAGTTGGCATCGATATTCAGGCTTAGGTTCAGTGGTTCATATATTAAGTATGTAAAGTTATGTGAGACAAACATGCCCTGTTGTTCAGCTGTTTTTGCCTTCACAATAACCTCACTCAGAAACTGAAGATAACCTCTCTTCTTTTCAGCACTACACTATGCTTCCTCCTGCTTGTAATATGTGTATTGTTTCAGGGACTTGTCTTCCTGTGCCAGACAGCTGGTTGGTACTCTGAATGGTGACAGTCATTTTCCTTGTTTCTGTTGAGTAGACACATACTGCTGTACCTCATTTGGCATTTGGTGGGTGAATTGAAGTACAACTCTAATTTCTGTTTGTATGAATATATTCTTCATGAGATACCAACACTTGCTTAAATATTGCTGGTTCATGACCTTCTAGCTAATTGCCTTTGAGGCAAAATTACCATAATTTCTGGCATATAAGACAACTTTCTAACCAGGAAAACCTGGAGTTAAAGCTGGAGGTCATCTTATACGCCGGGTATAAGGTTGAGGAGGTTGAGAAAGACAGAGGTGGGAGGAGGGAAGGAGCCCGGAAGAGAAGGAGGAGGAGCAGGAAGACCGCTCTGAGGCTGGGAAAAAAAGCCTGGGAGAGAAGGAGGAGGAAGAGGAGGTACTTCTTCTTCCCCCTGCCTTTCCCCCCCTCCTTCCCACCTTCCCTCTTCATTCTACTGGTCCTCCATTTTCTCTCCCTGTTTCCCCCCCCCTCCTTCCCACCTTTCCTCTTTCTCCTACTAGTCCTCCATTTTCTCTCCCTGCTTTTTCCCCCCTTCTTCCCACCTTCCCTCTTTGTCCTACTGGTCCTCCATTTTCTCTCCCTGCCTTTTCCCCCCTCCTTCCCACCTTTCCTCTTTCTCCTACTGGTCCTCCATTTTCTCTCCTTGCCTTTTCCCCCCTCCTTCCCACCTTTCCTCTTTCTCCTACTGGTCCTCCATTTTCTCTCCCTGCCTTTCCCCCCTTCTTCCCCCCTTTCCTCTTTCTCCTACTGGTCCTCCATTTTCTCTCCCTGCCTTTCCCCCCCTTCTTCCCACCTTTCCTCTTTCTCCTACTGGTCCTCCATTTTCTCTCCCTGCCTTTTCCCCCCTCCTTCCCACCTTTCCTCTTTGTCCTACTGGTCCTCCTTTTTCTTTCCCTGCCTTTCTCCCCCTCCTCCCACCTTTCCTCCTATCCTCCTGTTCAGAAAGGGTTTGCCATTGCTTTTCCCTGAAGCTGAAAGAGTGTGACTTTCAAGACTGTTGTTGTCTGCCTTCAAGTCGTTCCTGACTTTTGGCAACTCAAAGATGAACCTATCCTGGGGTTTCCTTCACAAAGTTTGTTCAGAAGGGGTTTTCCGTTGCTTTTCCCTGAGGCTGAGACTTTCAGGACTGTTGTTGTATACCTTCAAGTCGTTTCTGACTTTTGGTAACTCAAACATGAACCTATCCTGGGGTTTCCTTCACAAGGCTTGTTCAGAAGGGGTTTTCCATTGCTTTTCCCTGAGGCTGAGAGAGTGTGACTTTCAAGACTGTTGTTGTGTGCCTTCAAGTCCTTCCTGACTCTTGGCAACTCAAAGATGAAGTTATCCTGGGGTTTCCTTCACAAGGTTTGTTCAGAAAGGGTTTGCCTTTGCTTTTCCCTGAGGCTGAGAGAGTGTGACTTTCAATACTGTTTTTGTTGTTGTGCATCTTCAAGTCGTTTCCAACTGATGATGACACTAAGGCAAACCTATCATGAACCTATCATTTCGTTCCTATATGTTTTTTCAGACAGAGTTTGCCTTTGCCACCCTCTGGGGCTGAGAGAGTATGACATCTAAGATTGTTGTTGTTGTTGTATGCCTTTGAGTCATTTCCGACTTACAGCAAACCTAAGGCTCATAGTGTTTGCTTGGCAAGGTTTCTTCAGAGGGGAGTTTGCCATTGCCATCTCCTGAGTCTGAGAGAGTGTGACTTGCCCCAATGTCTTCAATGCAAAGGAGGACAAGTCACTACAAAAATGTAGGACACACAAGAAAAAAAGGTAGAGAAAGCTAAAAACACTAATATAAATGTAAATCCATGCTTCTTAGCTGTGCTCAAAATGGAGGCCGTTTTAATGGTCAAAATGGTGACTTTTAACCTTATCATGGGGTTTTCTTGGCATGTTTCTTCAAATGGGGGTAGCCATTACCATCCTCTGAGGCTGAGAGTGTGTGACATGCCCAGGGTCACTTACTTGACTGCAAATTGTGCATACCCCAGAATGCATCACCTAGTAGTATATTGGCAGTCCTTCCCCCCAAAACTTTCTCATTTCCCCCCAACCATCTCATAGCTGGGAGATGGAAATAATGTTTAAAGCAGCATTTATGGTAAATCAGGACTATTTTTGAAAAAGTAAGGTCCAAAATACACTGCAGAAATAAATGTTAGGGAACACGTGGGAGCTGTAGTTTGTTGTGTTTATAAGTGACAGTTTTTCTGGTAAGTACCTGCATGTCATAAGCATTTGAATTAAATTTACCATATTGAAATCAAATCTGATGTTTTTTAAATTTTTATTTGGTGTGTGTTGGAAGAGGGGTCGTCTTATACGGCGAGTATATCCCAAACTCTATATTTTAACTGGAAAAGTTGGGGGTTGTCTTATACGCCCAGTCGTCTTATACGCCGGAAAATACGGGTATTTTATTGTTCAGTCACTCTCTTGTTGCTAATGATGAAATGTATATATGATTCATAAATCAATCTAGTGATTTCATAATCAATCTAATGATTTCATAAAGCAACAGCCAATAGGCGGCTGGTGAGCCATATCCAATGTCTGCTATGATACTGCAGATCCCATCATTCCTACCACAGGCTTGGGTTGTCACAAGTTTTTCTTGTGCTGGCGTTGACATGAAATTTGACTTTTCAAGAGTACTATTTGAAGTGAAACTGTCCAGCCCAATTCCTCCAGTACTTCCAACCTGGTATGTCCACTTTCTAATGAGAAATGAGATGGTGCTTTAGAGACATTGGGGTTATTATCACATCAGATGATACTGCTTACATGCATAACTATATAAATAGTTAAACACAAGTGTTATGTCTCTGGAGCCAAGTATTTTTACTATATAGAACCTTTAGCAGAAGCTTGTCTTTCTGAACTGCCCAATTCTTTGCACTTCTACTTATCCCTTCATGCTGCAGTTTCCCCAGCCTCCATTTACAGTAAATCCACAAGACTTTTGCTGAGCTACTAACAATAGATCTCATTGAATTGTTCTGGAAAATAAATGTACTGGTCTCTGTCTATTTCTGTCTCAATCTCTCTATCCCTTTGTATATTTATATATTGGAGTACATATTATATTCACATATGTATTCCATGTAGAAGTCTTCTGGCACAGTTTTTTTTTAATTGCATTTTTAAAAATTTCTCTGCTGCTGTTAGTTAGTGCATTTGGTCTGTAGCTTTGGCAAAAATGCTAAAATGCCTAAAAGTTAATTTTATAATTCCCAAACTTCCACTGCTGTATTAGAATTCATGAAATAATGACAACAACAGCCTATTTATTCTTTCTCTGACATATAGTTTTCATTTCTTGGTTGATTAACTTTAGGGAGATATGTGAGTATCATGAAGGTAATGAGAAAAAATGCATTGTACTTTCAATTACTTTTCTTAGGGAAATGGTACAATCATAGGACCTAAAAGGTACATCCTATGTATTGTTATTCTCTTTATATTGCAAATGTGTCAGTAGTACTGTGTCGGTAGAATTGACAACACTCTTCATTAGAAGATCCTATTTTCATTTCCGTTGCTATGTTCTAGGACCATTTTCAAGTCTGCCTCAGGCTGAGAACTTCAGCAATAATGGTTATGCCATTTCTCAGAATATAATTATGTATGCAATCCCATTCCTCCTGATGGGCATATGCCTTCTTACACTGAGCTCTTCCACATATTGGATAAGAAAGATTATTTATTTATTTCAGCTCTCTGTCTTACACAATCTCTAGGGCATAGTGCAATTTTAAAAATAAACCAACTTCTATCTTTTTCTATTTGGGGTCTTGTGACAGTGTACCCCATAGTTATAATTCTATGCATACTTTTGCAGAGTAAGCCCCATTCAGACATATGAGACTTCACTACAAAGTAAATATACATGGGGTTCTGAATGCAAAGAATGCTAATTTGTAGCATAAAGGAAGGAGGAATCAATGTCTTTGCCCTTTAAAAAAATATTGTGTGATGATTTTTTTAAGTGTGGGGACATGGAAATATTAGGAAAAATGTGGACAGTAACCTGGAAATGAATTAGTGTTGGATAATGAATGAGCTGTCAGTTGTAGGATTCTGAGGATTCTGTGTCATTTATTATTTATTAGAAGGCTTGTCAATGAAATAAGAGACATGTATAGAACAAAGAGTAGAGACAGGAATGAAATTATGGAGAACTTGATTAAAAACCCTACTCCATAGCTTTGTTGAGAAACAATCTGGCATAGTGAACACAGTGTTGCTGTATAAAGGTCCAGGTTTAAATTTCTTGTCATTCATGTGTTTCTGGGTGGAATTAACTGTTAGGAATACTCCTTTTAGCCTGTGGCTGAAAATGACAGCCCTGTGTTGAGTTTTCTTTTGCCATGGCATGCAATTCATTTTACCCCATGCTTACTTACATTGCTTTCCCCTACCATAAAAAGATTCAGGGGCAGGAAAATCTACAGTGTCAGGAACATGGGAGGTTGGGATAAGATGCACCAACTTTAATAGGGAAAGAGTAATCTAACATAAAACTGATGTTTCTAGTGGCAGCCTCACTGTTGCAAAGAATTTTAAAATCTGGTTTTGCTATTACTCTTGATCCATCAACCATATCTCAGCTTAAGTTACCCTGCCAATAGGCTTGAGATTTAAATAGGACAATCCCAGCTAGTCCACTATCAAGGTTCCTTGAGAAAAGGCAGGATAAAAAGGAATAAACAACATGTGTGTATAAAGGAAGCCACGATAATTAAATACAAGTCTTCCTGGCCTAAACCATGGAAATGTAGACCTAATTTTCTGTCATGTTGAGTGTTTGAAACTCTAGTTTTTGGAAAGATATTGCTACACAATGCCACAGTGTATTTAAGGCCACTGTTTTTGGATAGCAATAAACAGGGCTCTTGCGTAAAACTAATTCCATATTTTATTAGCAATGCTTGTGCTGAGGTATATACTGTTTTTACATTTGATTTGATGTAGAATTACAAAGAATTTTATTTATTTTAGTCAACACCATCAATCACATTCCATACAATGGAACTATTTTGTGAAGTTAAAGTCAAAATTGAAAATAACAATTAGAAACAACAATGCTAGCAACACATTATCCTTGAGGTAAGAAGTAATGGCTAATAGGTTGTATTGTAAGATCAGCTGCTAATGACTGACATGTTATTCTTTCAAAATAGCATTCTAAAGGTAAGGTAAAGGTACAAATGTGTAGCTTTTGATTTAATATATAAATAACATGTACCTACTTTATAGACTCAAAAGAAGGTGATAAAAATGAACAAGATGCAAAGAAACAGAAGAAGCCTTATTCTACAGACAAAGAATTTTTTGATGCCTATGATTATGACTGAAGGGACTATTTTGAACATCAAGCCAGCTGTTCTTATAAAGGTATTATGATGCTTTGATATTTAATGCATATCATTCTGTTGCACATATACAACTCTGACACCTTGTAGAAAGGACTTAGAAGTCACTAGATTTAACTAATATAAAACATAGCAAGATATTTTTCATATCACAAGTGAGGTGCATTACATTCCTGTCTATTTCTGAGAGGTTATGTGCCATTCAGTACAGGGGGAGCACAGCCTTAGGTTACAATCCTATGCATCTTTAGCTGAGAGTAGGCACCATTCCATCCACTGGAATTTACCTTTGGGAAGTATAGGATTAAATTGTTACTATCAAAATACAGAACATACTGTATATACTCATTATGTAGAGACATCTTGTAGCACCTTTGAGAGTAACTGAAAGAAAGAAGTTGGCAGCATGAGCTTTCCTCAGATGTAAAAAGCATCTGAAGAAGTAGACTGAAGTCTATGAAAGCTCATGCTGCCAACTTCTTTCTTTCAGTTAGTCTCAAAGATTCTACACCTATACCAATTCTACAGTTTTAACATGGCTATATCTTTGTATATACTCATGTATAAGTCTAGAAATTTTAGTAAAAAAATTGACCCCAGAAAACTAGGTTGACTTATCCATGGGTTAATGTAAGTACTGTACTTTAACTCATTCATACACACACACACACACACACACACACACACAGAGACGAGACTTTCTCTGAATAGAGTGGTAGAAGGCGAGAGCTTGGTCCATCCTGAGAGCACCAAAAAGAAGCATGGATCCTTTCTACTCTCTCATCTATCCAGCCTTTAGGATGAGCACAAAGAGTTATGCCTACCAGCGTTTTCTATGTTCTTTGGCATTATTTTCCTTTGCATCATCCTTTACATCCTGTATTACATGCCCCTAAGTTTTGCCCTCAACTTATCCATGGATCATAACAAAATCCATAATCTTGGCCCCAAAACCTGCCCTCGATTTATACATGAGGTCGACTTATAGTCGAGTGTATATGGTAGTTCTTGTATTGATTTCCCTGCATGTTCTCTTGTTCTTAAAACAATTATTTTGTATAGTTATATTACCATTGATGAAATGTTTTTGTTTGTTTGTTTTTTAAGTAAAGAGAAACAATTATTTGACTATTATTGCAGGACAGTCCTAGGGCACCAAAACAACCTCCTGTAATTAAGTACAGAGCATATGACGTATGGCAGTTAAATCTGTGCCAGTGATAAAATAGTACAAGGTAGTAACAATAGTCTATGTAACATAACTTTTTTCTTCTTTGTGATTTTTTTTTAGGATTTTAAAGTCGCAACTTATGAGACATCATGTTTACCATCAGTGATATCTTCAAATCAGTCATTTAAAATATTTAAATAATAACTTCTTTCCAGCACAATTAGAAATGTAAACTTTAATTATGGGTTACGTGCTGCCTATTTTACTGGTGAATATGTGCATGTTCCCCATTAGGGTTTGGTAAGGATGAAGATGTTAAATTATTTAGCAGAATATCCACATTTAGTGATTTTTGCTATACAAGTTGTTGGTGATTAACTCTTTTTGTAATTTCCTGATGAATTATTTCTCTGCGTCTGCCTAATCAGCAGGCCTGCTGTGAAATATAATTGCACTTGCAAGAAAATTAATGTCTCATGAGATGAATAAATCTGATGATTAAATTTGGTAGAATGAAGAAATAACATTCAAATACCCAAGGAGAATGGCGTGCTGATCTTTTGCCATGATTTGATGACCCTTCTAAAGACCAAAATAATGTTTTATAAACAGCTTGGTGTGTCACAGCTCACAGCGTAGCAGAGAAATGTTTAAAGCAAGCAGTGTTCTCTTGGAAAATAAAAGAATTTCACTTCAGCTGAGATTTTAAAAAATACCAGCCTTGCTCTGGGGTCAACAAAACATAACTTACCAATTTCTCTCTCTGTTTCCCTCCCCCCATCTCCAGAGTCTGATAAGGAAACATATTTTCTACTAAATGTAATTACTAAACTGGATCTAAGTGTGGTAGTAGCCTGGCATTCATATCAGCAGGAGACAGACTTCTGTGCAAGTAACATGAATTATCAGTTGTTTTCTGCACAGACAAAAAAGACCTTTCCTTACCCATATTTTCCTCAGTGATAAGCATGATGTTTTTCTTCTTGCCATCTTTTAACTTAGTACATTATTTTTGAACTTACAGCTGCTCTTTCATGAAATGCAAATATTTGATGTAAGGCCAGCCAAATCCCATATGAGAGCTGACAGGCTCAAACTACAGATGTGGAACAGCTTTTGGAGCTCTTTATTTCTCAAGTGTTCTGTGAAAATGTCCTTGGTGTCTGTAGAATGAAGCAAGTGCCCTACGTTCTGTTTACCCAGTTCATAAATATGCCTAGGAGGAAGAGCCAGACTAAAGCTTCATGGGTACATTTTTTTTCCTTGTTTATATTTGGAAAAGAGAAGAGACATATACAGCACTGACCTGGTGGTGGTAAGGGAACATCCCCAAGACAATTGACTCCCTGATCCCCTAAATTCAGGAGTTCAGTGTTTAATTGAAGGAAAGGCTTATTACACATATTAGTTATAAACATCGAAATAAAATGAATTATCTCAGAGAATATTTGTTAGAGGCAGTGTGGGTTAGTGGTTTGTGTGTTGGACTAGGATTCTGAGAAACAAGGGTTCAAATCCCCCATCAGCCTTGGACAAATCATACTCTCGGCTTCAGACAAAGGCAATGACAAACTTCATCTGAATAAATCTTGGCAAGAAAACCCCAAATAAATCCTAAGGTTCAATTTAAGATTGCCATAAATCAGAAACAACTTGAAGGTACATAACAATGAAAGGAGCATTAATGTGAAATTTACCACTTTTCCAGAAAACTAACAGGGGGAAGGAAGCACCTCTTCTCTCTAGAAATGCATCACTTCCCCTTGATTCATTGATTGATTTTGGTACAACCACTGAGAAGGTCAGTTTTGAACAATCTGGCATCTGTTAGCTTTGAGGCTGGTAAACATCCAAAGGCAAGGTGAGCTGTAAGGGAACATACACAGTAAGACTCCTACATCTGTGGGGCATACAGTCCCATACTTACAGTCCCATACTAAGAGAGTGAAAATCACAGATAATAGTGACCCCTATATTTCCAGCAGACATGGACCAGAGTCATGCTGGAGGACCTAAAGCCTAGAGATACCATATTTTTTCAGATGTGGGTAAGTGAAACCAAGGATGCCGGTCCCATGGATGCAGGAGTTGTATTGTCTCAGTGAAAGTTTTTGCCAAGATGCCTTTTTGTTATATGTAATTTGGTTGATCATCACTTTCTGTTTTATTTTCTTGATTGTAATAACATATCCTCCTTGAAAATATAATAATAGAATTTAGGATGTGCATCAAGGAAGTAAGTCTTCATTTCAGGTTTATTCTGAAATTTTTATCTGTGTGTTATTTCAAAAAGAGAGAACATAGGAAATATATAAACTATGGAGATTATTGCACACAGAAAAACTGGCAGCGGAAACATGGGATCTAAAAGACAAAAATGGGTCTTATCACATTTACCGTACCTGGGCTGTAGGCAGCCTGTATCCTCCCAGACAGCACTTCTACAACCCAGACTTCTCCCACCACTTTTTCAAGAACGGCATTTCATTCTTGAAAAAGCAGCAGGAGAAGTCCAGGTTGTAGATAGGCTCCCTGGGTGGATAGAGGCTGCCTATAGCCCAGGTATGGGTAAATGTAATAAGACCTGTTTTTGTCTTTTAGATTCTGCATCTCTTCCGCTGGTTTTTCCTGTGTGTGATGATCTCCTATATTGAATGTTCTGTACAGTAAAAAGAAGAGGCAATAAAATTCAGTGAATGAGGCAGAGCAATTCCACAGCAGATCTCATCTGAAAGCACATTGTCATATCTGGAAGCCCACTAAAAAACCCAGGACATTATTCCAGTACTTGTGACAAAAGTAAAAGATGAGTGCAACTAAACAGGAAGAGCTTAGGGAGAGAGAGATTCACATCAGGAAACTACGTGGGAATGGATCCCAGGTGTCAGAGAAAATAATGACCAATGGGCCCCTGGGTCAAAACAGCTAAAATAACAACATGGCATGGGCAGTAAACTGAACAAATATTTCTGGGATCAACTAAGATGGGAAACAGGAAAATGGGGAAAAGAACAACAGAGAACACAGAATTGAATTAGGGAGGTGCTAATTAGTAAATAAGTGAGCCAGCATGGTGTAGTGGTTTGAATGTGGAACTAGGCCACTGGGAGACCAGGGTATGAAACCTTGCTTGGCCATGTAAATCCTTTATGTGACCTTGGGTAAATCACATTTTCTCAGCCTCAGAGGAAAACAAAGGCAAACCCTCTCAGAACAAATTCTGCCAAGAAAACCCTCTGATAGATTTGCTTTAGGGTCACCACAAGTCAGAAATGACTTGAAGGTACTCAGTAACTGGGGAGGGGGGGGGCGGAATGCAGACTGGCAATTTAGGCTGTCCTGGGGTGGTGTTGCAGTGGAGCGACCACATGCTGGTTACCCCAATGACGGCCTGATGACACATGCCCGACCGCATGGCATGCGGTGTCAGGGCATCCTCTTGGCCCACCGTGCAGACATGCTGTACCAAAGGGGCGCAAAAGAGCCACAGTGGTGGCTCTAAGGGCAGCCTTTTGCCACCCCAAAAAGAAGTGGCATTTGCCTGCTCTTTTGGGGGTGGCAAAAAGGAGGATTGAGGCTGCGGCGTGTGGTTGACTCAGCTCCAATCTGCCATTCCCGGGGCAGCACAGAGCCTCCCCTTATGGACCATCTGCATCAACCCTACAATGAGTAAATGATGGCCTAAACACCCTAAAGGGACCAGATTTTATTTGATTTTGGAAGCTAAATAGGGTCAGCCCTAGTTAATACTTGGATGGGAGACTGCTAATTGATATCAGGTGCTATATTTAGGCTATATTTCAGAAGAAGGAACACCTCTGAATATTATTTGCCTAAGAAAACACTATGAAATTCATAGAGTCGCCAGAAGTCAACAGGTGATTTGAAGGGGCAGGGGCATGTGCATGCATGCACACACACACACACACACACACGGTAAATAACTGAAAAACCTTCACAGTCCTAAAGAAGAGCCCTATATGGGTGGACGAAAAGGAGTAGGAGGCAAGAAGGAAGTCAGGCAGTGGACTATCCAATAGAATGATACAGGAATTGTCAAATAGTTAAATAGTGCATAGCATAAAATGAGGCCTATTGAATGTGAATTGCTAGTATATTGCTATTCTCCTGAGATGATATGCAGGCAAACACAGATTAGAAACCATGACCAAGACCCTACATCACAGGCTGAGTGTCTACCTTTACAATGATGTAGCTATGTCACTGACATGATACACAGCATGTTAGAGGATTGCAACAGTGCAAAACGGGGAACCGTGCAAAATGTCTTATGCAGTTGAGGTTCCCACCAGAAAACAGGATGCTGTGAAAGGAAGGGGCATTTTTCTGGCTGAGTGCAGGGCACCTATGACTTTCCATTGCCATCTCTTCTGGAGTACCAGTGCCGTATGACTCTGCTGGGCTGTGTTTCCTCCTTTCCTTGAGCAATTATTATGTAAAGGCAGCCTGTCCCACAATGTGCTGTACTGCTTCCATGACTGTTGCAGAATGGTCATGATGCTTGCTTCACTTGTACAATGGTCTTAATGGAACAGCTATGACACCATTCCCTTCCTGGGAATACAACCGTTGCTCAATGCCTCAGTTTTAAACTGTTCAATCATAAGTCAGTTTACAAAGTAATAAATTCCCAACAGGATGCCAGACTGTATTACTTGCAGAAAGAAGAAAAAAGATGGTGACTATCATTTTTTCACTTGTACTACTATTCATTTCTATTTTAGAAAAAAATAGGGAGGAAACTATATTTCAAAGGCACCTTCCATCACTAGATGCACAGATTAATTTTGCTTTGAACAGCTCCTCCTTCCTCACCCAAAACTGCTGAGCTTCAAACCTAGTGGGTTTTTATGTTTGTCTTTTGAGTAATTGTGTTTGTAAATATGTATGTGTATGTGTAGAGATTATCTATGTTTTTATGTTATAATAAAAAAAAAATTAAAAAATATTTTGAACAGTGTGTTTGAGGTATCCTGGCATAGCAGTAGATGTTTAGAAAGGTACAACAGTAGAACTTCAACAGTGTTTGATTAATTCTGAATTTACTGAAAACCATATAAAAGTGCACAGTACTTTACATTACGGAGCCCCCCAGTTTATTGCTGAACATTCATCACTTCATTTTTGACTGTGCACTGTGCACTTTTATACTGTTATTACAAGAAATGCCTTTGTGGCTAAGTTGTCTGTGCTTTCTATGTACATTTGGGATCTTTTTGAATTCCCTTCAAAAGTATGTAGAAATTTACCGTATTTTCCGGCGTATAAGATAACTGGGCATATAAGACGACCCCCAACTTTTCCAGTTAAAATATAGAGTTTGGGATATACTCACCGTAAAAGACTACCCCTCTTCCAACGCACACCAAATAAAAATTTTAAAAAATCAGATTTGATTTCAATGTGGTAATTTTAATTCAAATGCTTATGACATGCAGGTACTTAGCAGGAAAACTGTCACTTATAAACACAACAAACTAGAGCTCCCATGTTCCCTAGCATTTATTTCTGCAGTGTGTTTTGAACCTTTTTAAAAAATAGTCCAGATTTAAATGCTGCTCTAAAAATTATTTCCATCTCCCAGCTATGAGATGGTTGCAGGGAAGTGAGAAAGTGTTGAGAGGAAGGACTGCCAATATACTAGGTGATGCATTCTGGGGTATATACAATTTGCGGCCAAGTAAGTGACTCTGGGCATGTCACACCCTCTCAGCCTCAGGAATGGTAATGGCAACCCCCATTTGAAGAAACATGCCAAGAAAACCCCATGATAAGGTTGCCTTAGGGTCGCTATAAGTCGGAAAGGACTTGAAGACACACAAGAACAACAAAAAAGTCTGCAATTGTTTCATAGGTAGTACATGGGAATAGGAGCCAGCATGGTATAGTGGTTTGAGTGTTGGACTACCACTCTGGAGACCTGGGTTTGATTCCCCATTCTGCCATGAAACCCACTGGGTGAACTTGGACAAGTCACACACTCTCAGCCTCAGATGAAGGAAATGGCAAATCTCTTCTGAGCGAATCCTGCCAAGAAAACCCCATGATCACCGTAAGTCAGGAACAATTTGAAGGCACACAACATACACATATAACCTCCAAGTTAAGGAATTTGGTTCTTCTTTAGATAAATCTTCAAGGGTACACACTCTCTCTCTCATTGTGCATAATTATTTGTTAAAGAAGCCATGCCCAAGCAACACATCAACTTTGGCTGCGTCTGCATTACAGAAATTTATTAAAGCAGTTTGACACTGCTTTAACTGCCCTGGCTCAAGGCTATGGCATTCTGGGATTTGCAGTTTTGTGAGATATTTAGCCTTTTCTGTCAGTGAGCTCTGTCTGGTACCACAAAGCAAACTGCAGATGCTAGGAGTCCATAGGATGGAGCCATGGCAGTTAAAGCAGTGTCAAACTGCATCATTTCTGCAGTGCAGATTCAGGCTCCATCCATACTGTAGAACTGGCTCCATTCCCCTTCTCCCTTCCTCCTCCTCCTCTACCCAGCGTATAAGATGACCCCCAACTTTTGAGACCCTTTTCCAGGATTAAAAAGTCGTTTTACACATCAGAAGATAAGTAGTTGAAATGGAAGCAGACTTGTTAGCTAGTGATCTGAGGGAAAGAATATTGTAGGCAGACAGTTTTCTTTACCTGTCACAAAAATGAAATATGAACTATACAAAGAAGCAATAACTTTGGGATATGCAACATACTACAATGCCATGGATTAATTAAATGTGTATTTTACAGAAGCCATAAAATACCCCAAGCAAGTTGTGCCTATCTCAACTGAATGCTGCTTCAATGATGTGTTTTAGTCTGTAGTTCTGTCTCCACAAAATAAAGGTTTCAGTATTTGAAAAATGAGTTATAAAATCTCCTGCAATTTGAAACTCTTAAAACACAGTCGCAGAAGCAAATGTCCTCTTACACTCAGAAAAAATGCAAACTATTAAAATACAGTAATTGCAAATGAGAAAAGTACAAATGCTGCCATACTGGAAGAACTTTTGTGTGGTTTCTAGATATCAAGTTTATTCTTTAATAAAGAGGTTGGCAAATGAAGTGAGAATAGGGAGATTCTGCACGATAGGATTTGTCTTTGGTTAAAAACACAACCAGTACAATGATTGGAAATCACATCCAGTTTTTACTTCCTAGGGTTTTTTGGACAGGTTCCCCCCCCCCCCTTTGGCCAATTGAGGTACATTTTTGGGGGAGATGGGATTTAAAGGCAAAACAGCTGGAGGACACAGCCTCCTTTTCCCCATTCCACTGGGGCCAAAGGCAGCTGAGCCAGGCAGCAGGGACAGGGGGCATGGCCAGAAATGGCTGGCTTTAAAAGTCACTCCCCCATCCACCCCCCAGGAACACCATCAGCCAGCCAGCCAGCCAGCTAGCTAGCTGGGGGACATGGAAGCAGCTCAAGAACCCCTGGGCTACTGTTAAATAGCTGGCTCCCAAAGCCCTCCTAGACTGCTAGAGGCTTTGCTGCCCAGCAGTAATTTAAGGGGACTTGGAGGGCTCTGTGAATAAGGGACAGACATGTGTGGCTGGTTGTGATCTGGGGGCAAAAATCCAGATTGTGCAGGGGAAAGGAAGGTATGGCGGGAACAGGGTGAAAGTTTGTTACAAAGGAAGGTGGGATTGATATTTGAAAGCTATCCCGCCTTCAATTCACTCTGTTTCCTGAATAGATTGGAGAGCGCACCAACCATTCCACAGAACCTTACCTTGCTCCTTTTGTCAAATCCAGTTTGTCTAGTTTGTCAAATCTAACAGGTGCAGCTTGGGAGTTCATGGAGTCCATGACAAACATGGGCCTATCCCAATTGGTCGTTCAGCCCACACATTGTGCAGGTTATACCCTTGATGCGGTCTTCAGTACAGAACAGGAATGTCCATGGGCAGAGGAAATAAAAACCTTTGCATTGTCATGGAAGGATCATTTCCTGATCAAGGCTGAATTTAGAACCACTGTCCATCCTGTCAGGGGTGGAAGACCCATTAGAATGGTCCACCCTCGAAGGCTAATGGAACCAATTTGATTCTAGAAAGTTTTAGAGGGTTTAATGTTTGGTAATGCCAGCGATTCTGTCGAAGCTTTGGTTAATACCTGGAACACCGATCTTGCCAAGGCTGTAGACACAATTGCTCCCAAGCATCCTTTCCAACCTGCTTCTAATCGCCAACCATGGTATACTGAAGAACTCAGGAAGATGAAGCAGGTTGAACAAAGACCAGAGTGCGTCTGGTGGAAAACTCGACTCTTATCTGACAGAACTCATCATAGGAAATTTCTTTGTTCTTATAGAGAGGCAACACATTTACTGAGGAAATCTTTTCTCTCTGCACGTATTGCGTCTGCAGAGTCTCGTCCAGCAGAGCTGTGTAAGGTGGTAAGGGAACTGACACAGGTTTCACCTGTGAAGAACCCATTACTTAACCCACCAACTGCCTGCTGTGATGCGTTTAACAACTTCTTTACAGATAAAATCTCTCAGATAAGAGCCGACTTGGATGCCAGTATTATAGTAGAATTGATAGATGAGGTGTCCAGAAACTCCTCTGTTGAGATTATACAGGATCAGTCCCAATCGATGAGTACCGATGACGTGGACAAGCTCCTTGGTAGAGTGAGGAAGACAACCTGCCCTCTTGACCCTTCCCTCCCCAGCGGTCCTGAGGGACATCATCAATGCATCCCTTAGGGAAGGTCGTCTCCCATCTATTTTGAAGGAAGTGGTGGTCAGGCCACTTCTGAAAAAAACTTCCCTTGACTCTCTGGACATGAACAGCTATAGGCCAGTCTCTTTGTTACCTTTTTAAGCAAGGTGACTGAGAAGGCTGTTGCTCTTCAGCTTCAAGTTGTCTTGGAGGAAACCGATTATCTGGATCCATTTCAAACTGGTTTTGGACAGGATATGGAGTGGAGACTGCCATAGTTGCCTTAGCTGATGACCTTCGTCTGGGCATCGACAGGGGTAGTGTGGCCCTGTTGGTACTACTGGACCTCTCAACAGCCTTTGACATGATAGATCATGACATCCT
Source organism: Phrynosoma blainvillii (assembly GCA_026167975.1). NCBI lineage: Eukaryota > Metazoa > Chordata > Lepidosauria > Squamata > Phrynosomatidae > Phrynosoma > Phrynosoma blainvillii. The sequence goes on from JANUYF010000001.1 coordinate 172,006,878, forward strand.
CTTGGAACGCTTGAGAGAATTAGGAATCGGAGGCATTGCATTGCAATGGTTCTGTTCCTTTCTCTCCGGCAGATTCCAGAGGGTGATGCTCAGGGACAGTTGTTCAGTGAAAAAGGAGCTTAATTGTGGTGTCCCTCAGGGCGCCATCCTGTCCACGATGCTATTTAACATATATGAAGCCGCTGGGAGAGATCATCTGGAAACATGGGGAAGGGTGCTATCAGTATGCTGATGGCACCCAGATATATTTTTCCATGTCTCGGTCTATAGCTTTGACTTCAGATGGTGTCTCCCCTCTCAATGAATGTCTTAAGGTGGTAATGGAGTGGATGAGGAAAAACATTGAAATTGAATCCAGACAAAACGGAGGTACTAATGGTAGCGGTACAATCTCCAGTCCTAGATGGGGTCACACTCTCCTCAAAGGACTGTGTTCACAGTCTGGGGGTGCTCCTAGATCTGTCACTTCAGATGACAAATCAGGTGAATGCGGTGATCATGCGCGCCTGTTATGCCAACTTCACCCTTTCCTGAAGTTTGGGGAACTCGAAACCATGGTAGATGGTAACTTCTCATCTCGATTTCTCGACTTGGATGCCAGTGTTATAGTAGAATTGATAGATGAGGTGTCCAGAAACTCCTCTGTTGAGATTATACTGGATCAGTCCCAATCGGTGAGTCCCGATGATGTGGACAAGCTCCTTGGTAGAGTGAGGAAGACAACCTGCCCTCTTGACCCTTTCCCTTCGTGGTTGGCTATCCAACGGGAAGATGCCTTGAGGATGTTCCTGAGGGACTACATGGGGCTACCCTTCTGCCTAGTTCAGAAACTTCAATTGGTACAGAATATGGCAGCCAGGCTGGTCTCAGGTAAAACCAGAAGAGACCACATTACACCTATTCTAAGATCGCTTTACTGGCTGCCTATCAGTTTCAGGGCACAGTACAAGGTGTTGGTCATTACCTTTAAAGCCCTAAATGGCTTGGGTCCAACCTATCTTCAGGGCCACCTCCTTCCGTATAACCCACCCCATGCACTAAGGTCCTCTGGGAAGAATTTATTGCAACCTATAAAAACTAGATTATCTGCAACTGCCCAGAAGAACTTTTCAGCTATCACTCCCACACTCTGGAATGGCCTGCCAGATGAGATCTGTCATTTGACCACCTTAAACAGCTTTTAAAAAGCTGTTAAGATGGACCTCTTCCGGCAGGCCTTTCCTGAGTAACTAACCAGCCACCGAAAATAGTTATGCCTGTCCCTGATTTCCACTATAGCTATTTTAAATTATTTGTTATTTGTTGGAATATTTTTGTAGCTTGTTATTTTTAAGCTGGTTTTTAAATTTTGATTGTTTAATTGTATTTTAAGGGGGGTGGGCTATTGGGGGATGGGATTGTTTGTTTTATCATGTAAGCCACCTCAGTTGTATTTTACAGAGAGGTGGGATATAAATAATTTATTATTATTATTATTATTATTATTATTATTATTATTATTATTATTTCCTGGAACATGCCCCATTTTTCACCTCATCTAGATTTTTTTTTAAAAAAAAAATGGGGAACTGGGGTTCAGGGGGGAGCTTGGAAGCACAAAAATTTCACAGATCCTATGGTTACAGTAGTCACAATACTTTAATAGTTACAAGGTATTTCCTATTCAGTTCCCTCCCTGATCTCTTTCAAAAATAAACTGTTTCTTACTTCCTTTAAACCTATTCTCTTATACTTCTAAATTGCTTGACAATAGGTTTTGGGACTAGTTCCTTTTCTTAATTCTTAAAATTAAAATAGAATACAAAAATCAAAAACTTGAGAAGTTACAATATAACCATAGCTCAACAATAGTATAAAACCATCAGACTAATGCTGTTATGGAGGTCATTGATCCATTGAGCAAAGTTAAAAATCCATGAGTACAATATATGTCTTGGAGCAGATGGAAACAACATCATTCCATAAGTTCAAATGTTGAGACAGCAGCAGATGAGGATGTTCTAAAGAATTAACAAAAGTCAAGAAGGAAGATAATTTCTCCTTGAATGGAGTATGACATGATGCAGAGCTATTAATCCTGTCCTATAGCTTTTCCATTAGTAAAGTGTTCCAGATCCTTTGCGACCAGTTCTCCATGAGCAAGTAGCCAGTCTTCCAGTTCTGTCCTATCACCAAACAAGTTATAACAAGAAGGAAATTTAAAGCATATTTTTATGCTTTTAAATCCTTATTGTTACCAATAAATATGGACAGTAGTAGTATGAGTTCCTCGCTTCAAGGAGTGTGCTATCTTGCTAGGAAACAAAGACTTGATGGTCTTCCCCAGGAATCTACAAAGGGATCCTGTACTGGTTGATGGCTTTAACTATAGGGGAACAGAAACAGTGATTCACTGAGGACCACTCTAGGCTGGATGGTCAGGGAGGTTGGCTGGGATCATGGCAAGGGGTTGATATGAAGAGCTGACTTCTCCTTTGTTTCAAGGAAATGCAAAATGGCCTGGGTTGAGGAGATAATCAGCACACCCATTTAGCTTTGATTGCAGTAATACTTGGCTTATACACATGTTTTCAAGTCTTCGCTCCTTTCTCACAGGAAATCCACCTGGTGTTCCAAATGTCATTGTAACCTCTTAAGAACATGCTGGCTCCATATAGGAAAATAAGGAGACCCCAAATACAATACAGGATATGCAGGGTATACTAACAGTGAGTTGTAGCCCATAACTGAATTGATACCTCAAGCTTGCTGAAGTGGCCTAGTCCCTTTCTGCAATATCCAAAATGAGAGGATGGATTTTGGAATTATGGTAAATAAATACATTAATTTGCTTTGTCATTTGTATTTGTCATTCATCTGGTTAGTTTCTAAAGCCATCTGTCTTTGAATTATGATAGAGATTTATAGTCCTTTCATCATTAAAGGCAAATGAAGCAGTTGAACTGCTTACCAACAAAACAGGAAGTTGTGCATTAAAAATCATAATCAAACATGATAATATAATTTCATTTTTCTATTCAGCATGTTCTCTCTATCCTTTCATGCATTATCTTTCAATGATCCATCAGCTTTTTCAGCTACATCAGATTTCTAATTCTAAATCACATCTTATATATGATATCATATGGGTAAAATCATGCAAATAGAAACAATCCAGTACAGGTTAGCCTTTGGCTTGTTTTGTTGGCATTTCTTATTGTACCCCTCCTCCCCACCCCCCAAAAAACCACAAAAAAACAAAACAAAAGGCTTTTAGGAAATCAGTGTCATTGTTTAGAAGACAAGTATCACTGGTATAGTAGCATAATGCTTTCAGCCTTGCTGAAGTAATTGCTGACAGATCTGGAGAAATAGGACAGGGAAATTTTGTTCCAGAGGAAATAATTTATCAGAACAGCTCCTAGTGATTTCTGAAATGGATTTTGAAATTATGGTTCACTTTGGCATATTAGAGTGTTTTGAAGTATTGATAGGTGTGAAATTGAGTTGCAGTAGGAAGCTGTGTATGTTATTTTTTCCAGTAATGTGAGGGTATATGTTTGGATAATAAAAAGAAACCAATCCATCTCTTACAAATAAAATATGTTTGTGTGTGGTTTGCCAGATAATTTTAATGAACATGTATATGCTGAGGGGTCTACCCAGCTTTCCTTTCTTTTTTTAAAAAAACAAACACCCTATGCTAGGCCAAGAGATATAGGATCTGGCCTTTTAGAACCAAGCTGTAAAACAAGCATTTTTATATTTGATATCCATTAATCATAGAAAGGTCCATATTAAGAGATAGTCTTTTAAAACCTAGAATGTAATGTCATGTGATATAATCTGATGTATACATGCATGTGAATTTACTCTTCACCAGTTCCTCATGCATGACAGACTGGGTTAGTTCCTGAAATCTGGTGGTTGGCTACCAAAGGTTGGACTTTTTTGGACATGAAAACCTACTGTGATATGGTCTTACATGGGAGGTTTACTTGGTTTCCTCACAGATGACTTTTTGGTCTGCATGATGAAGACATGGCTCTTCCAAAGGGCATCTGAGGATGGCAATTGATGAGAGAGAGTATAATCATGGATAGTGTCTTCTGCTATTCTTCTGTGTTCTGGATTGTGCATCTTTAGGCATTATTGGAAATATTTTAAATTCATTCTGATGTTTTCATTTTTGATGGTGTTGGGTACTGTTAACATTCTTTGGGAACAAAAGGCTTGGGTTTAGACTATCTGAAAGACTGTTACAACACATACCCTGTATCTGCAGGGTTTATATTCCAAGAGCCCCAGTGGATACCAGAAACTGTAGATACTAGGGAACTCTATTATTTTCAATTAGATGAATGACTTCCAGCCCCAACACATGATAGAACCACACTGGAGGACCTAGAAATGTCTAGAGAGAACATTTCTCTAGGCATTTCTAGGTACTCCAGCACATTTCAATAGTATGCTTGGGCTGTAAGTTGACTATAGGATTGCACTGGAGGACCTAATATTGCCCAGAGAGAAAATATTTTTTCAGACATGGATAGGTGAAACTGCAGATACCAAATCTGTGGATATGTATATGAGACAGGCAAAGTTTCTTGGTTCTATGATTGTCATAGCTCTTTAGTAAGGGCATGGGAGTGGACCTTTTCAGTGGCTGCTCCCAATCTGAAGAGTTCTTTTCCACAAGAAACTGTGCTGGCCTCCTGCAAAGGTAAAGGGCCTTTTGGTAATTAAATAACTGCTCAGAAGGGTCTTCTAATGTGTTGTTGTTATTATTATTATTATTATTATTATTATTACTACTACTATTTTCTTATATCCCACCTTTCACCCAATATAGGGACTCAAGGCAGTGTGTTGTGCTTTTGTTTTCATTCTTACACTTTTAAACATTTCTAAGCTGTTATAAGTTAGTAAGTTTTTTAAAAATTATGATAGACAACTCTTCTTCTTCTTCTTCTTCTTCTTCTTCTTCTTCTTCTTCTTCTTCTTCTTCTTCTTCTTCTTCCTTCTTCAAAACCCCTTCTTAATTATCATTGTTTTTAGCTGTACTTGGTCTTAGTCTGTGCTATGAGATATCTTGCATCCCATGCTGGAAAAAAGGCAAGATAAATACATGTCACAATCCTGCGTCAGCTGTATAGTCTCCTGCCAGCCCCCCTTTTTAGCTCCAGCTTCCTGAAAGTAGGTTGGTGGAAAGTAAGGGGATGACCAGACCAGTATCCCACTCTTTCCCACTAGTTGGACACTCAGCAGCAGATACCCACAGAGATCTCCAGGGGTCCACCAGAGTTCCCTGCAGATGATGTCATAGAATTATCGAGTTGGAAGAGACCACAAGGGCCATCCAGTCCAACCCCCTGACATGCAAAAATTCATAATCAAAGTAATCCTGACAAATGGCCATCCTGCTTCTGTTTAAAAACCTCCAAAGAAGGAGACTCCACTACATTCCAAGGCAGCATATCCCACTGTTGAACTGCTTTTACTGACAGGAAGTTCTTCCTAATACTGAGTTGGAATCTCTATTCAAGTAGTTTGAATCCATTGCTCCATGTGCTAGTTTCTGGAGTGGCAGAAAACACTGTGATATCCCTTCAAATATTTAAACAGGACTTTCATATCACCTGTTATCCTTCTCTTCTCAGGCTAAACATACCCAGCTCCCTAAGACACTCTTCATAAAGCATGGTTTCCAGACCTTTCACCATTTTGGTCACCCTCCTCTGGGCACACTCCAGTTTGTCAATATCCCTCTTGAATTGTGGTGCCCACAACTGGACACAGCATTCCAGGTGAGGCCTGACCAAAGCAGAACAGAGTTGTAATATTACTTCCTTCAGCCTAGACACTATAGTGGTGCAGCCTAGGATTGTATTGGCTTTTTTTTTTTTAAGCTCATGTTCAACTTGTGGTTTACTAGGACTCCCAGATCCCTTTCACATGTACTATTGTCAAGCCAGGTATCACCCATGCTATATCTGAGCCTTTGATTTTTTCTGCCTATCTTACATTTGTCTCTGTTGAAATTCATTGTGTTAGTTTGGGCCTGACTCTCTAATCTGTTAAGGTCATTTTGAATTCTGATCCTGTCCCCTGAAGTATTAGCTACCCCTCTCCCAATTTGGTGACATCTGTAATTTGGTAAGCATGCTCTCTATTCCATCATCCAAGTCATTGATAAAGATGTTGAATAGCACTGGGCCTAGCACAGAATCATGTGGGACCCCACTAGTCACTTTTCTCAGGCAACCTAGAACTGTAGAGGGAGCATACAAGCTCAAGTCTGGGATCTACTTGTACCTGTTTTAAGCTGGTTTGGGTCCCATATTGAGAGAAAGGTGGGTTAATTAATTAATTAATTATCTTTAAACACTAAACCATGAATTGATATCACTTTTGAGGGGCCCAAATTAAGAGTTGTTATTTTAGGAAAGCCTGAAATGGAACAGTTTCAGTCACTGAACCATGCACAGTCCACATTTGCTTTACTATGTGGTAAAAATAATTTTAAGACTGATATTTTGAACCAAAAACTACAATGTATGAAGGAGCCCTCCTCTAACTTCCACCAGTGGGGGCAATATAGTCTGTGAGGAAATGAGAGGCCTTCTTGGCTTTTGCATGTCAGTGGTGGAATGCTGTCCCTTTGAATGCCTAATGGGCATCAACACTGGTTCTTTTTACAGTGCCAAGTGAAGTCTTTTTAAAAATTAAAACTATTGGGGCTTAATTTCCTTTAAATGTACGTGTTCATAGTTTATTATTATTATTATTATTATTAGCTTTCAAGGTGTCTTAACTTGTCATGTTTAATATGTTTTTATCCTGCTTAAACTGTTATCTATTTACCTGAGAAGCCTTCCTTTGCTCCCTCAAAATGATTACTTAACAAACAACATCTTATTTCCTTCTGCCTGTTAGACTAAGAATACCTGGCTATGCTGGTGAAATAATAAACAAAATGAAGCTGCATTCTGATACACAGTTTTATCATAGGATTCTGATTAAAATCATCATATCACAACTACCACCTCCTCCACCACTTTTTGTTGCTGTGGTTGTTGTTAAGCACAATGAGAAGAGCATAGGCTTTACCCTCATGGTTAGTGTGGCACCATGTTGAAGTCTTCTACTGGGACTGCAGATGCCCAACGGACACAGTTACTGCACCTGAGATTGTATAATAGTTGTGCCACTTGGTTTCAGAAAATAGGTGTAAGAATGAATTGCTATATTAGTATGTCAGTTCATATTGCTAATTTATTCTTACAATATTAAAAATGCATTGTCTGGCACAGTAATATCTCTTCTGATTCCAATATGTCCAAAGGCATGATCATTGTGTCTCACAGGCAAAATGTGATCATATGCTTTCCTAATATGGTTCATTATTCATTGCTATTAACTATATTTTGAATGCTAGAGTGGGTCCCTCTCTTCAGGAAAGTGTATGTAAAGGGGTTGTCCCAGCTTCCTATCTTTAAAATGAATCAAGGAGATTCCTTGTTTATCTCGTTTGTGTATAATTGTAACCTTCAGATATTGGGGTGGGGGGGGTGGGGTGTTAGTGCTGATAGTTTTGTTTACCCATTTACGTGTCACTCTAGAGCAGGGGTAGGCAACCTTTCCCCTTTAAGGGCCGAGGGACTTCAGCTCCCAGAATCCCAGGAGCTATTGGCCAACATGGGACTATTGGTCAACATGGCTGAGGCTTCTGGGAGCTGAAGTCCCTCGGCCCTTAAAGGGGAAAGGTTGCCTACCCCTGCTCTAGAGCTTCTAGTAGCATTCTGAATTATATCTGTGTTTCATCTGGAAACACGGGCCTATTCTCGGATATTAAAGTTCTTGTGTGAGAAGACAGTCATCACCAACCTGTTACTGTCTCCTTCCAGGGTTACTCAGATCTTAGACCCAGTAATCCAGAAATAGGAAATAAGACAGGACACTCAAATGGAATAAGGTTGATCTTAGTGTTCTATCTAAATTTCTGTCTTAGGAGCAAATCATGTCAGACTATAGATCAATAATGCTAGGTAATATAGACAAGAACTAGCCCCTCCTTAGTTTTAATAATCTTTGTAATTTCCTGAGGAAATCTCTAATTGATGAATCCCCATACAAAAAATCTAGGTTCATAGGCTCATCCTGATTTGGACTGCATCAGAGCCAGGAGACAACTAAGATCTGTTATGTGTCAAACTCAATAACAGCCTTCAGTAGCTAACCACACAAAGATGTTAATTCTTAGATGACATTATAAAAAACTTCCATCAACAAAGAAGGCTAATCATGTAGCTAGACTATGGGCGAATTTGGAACTCTCAGCCAAAGGATCAAATACCGTAATCTTTTGGTATACAGTGAATGGAGTGTTGAAAGATCACAGATTACATTCAGATGTCCCCATCCCAGCATTAGTTTTGGAGGCTTTCTTTTCAGATTTGTACCTAGACCCTAATAAGGTTTTTCGGCAGATTACTTAGTAGATTATTCTTTAACAGAAATGCCTTTGTGGCCTCCAGTCAATGTGTCCAAAATAAAAAATATCATACAAACCTTGAAATTAAATAAAGCACCAGGTGAAGACCTATTACCACCAGAAATTTTTAAGACCTTTGTGGACTGGTGGGCCTCAGTCTTGGCCGGTCTGTTTACTTTCATTAACAACACAGACCATTTCCCTTCTGGCTGGAAATTGTCAGTTATAGTTCCCATATATAAAAAAGGTGAGAAAGGGGACCCCAAAAATTATAGACCCATAAGCCTTATTGATATTGTAGCCAAACTGTACACAAAACATCTATTAGGCAGAATTGAGGACTGGTTTATTGCTAAAAAATTGCTAGTGGAAGAACAAGCGGGATTTAGACCAGGCAGATCCACTATGGACGACTGCTTTATTTTGCACCATCTCATTACAAAGTATATGTCTCAAAGTAAAAGCCTGTTTACAGCATTTATAGATCTTAGAGCATCATTTCATACAATCAACAGAGGTATTCTTTGGACCAAATTGGCAGGAATGAATATGGAATCTAGATTACTATTTCTGCTTAAAGCCCTGCATTCAAATACATGTTTAAAATTGTGAATTGGCAATAATGGGGTGTTGTCCAAGAAAGTGAATGTGTATAAGGGTGTCAGACAAGGTTGTATTTTGGCTCCCACCTTGTTTAATTTATACATTAACGATATCCTGGATTATCTTTCTTCAACATCAGGTCATACACCAAAGATCAGTAACACATTTCTTAATGTTCTCTTTTATGCCGATGATATGGTTCTGATTGCTCGTATTCAGGAAGGCGACTTCTTCAGAAACTAGCCACATGTTGCTCTATTAACTCTTTAGTTATTAATAAAGATAAGTCTAAAGTGATGGTTTTTGGGAAAAGTCATAAAAAATATAATTGGTTTTTGGAGGGAACTCTGATAGAGCAAGTTAAAACCTTCTTATATCTAGGGTTAATGTTTTCAAACACAGGAAATTGGATAAACCATCTCAGAAGAAGTAAACAGAGAGCTATAGCAAATTCTTGTGCTCTTTATAAACTGATAAATTACAATTATCCCTCTAGCATATCTCCTATTCTAAAAGTTTATAATGCCAAAATCATGCCTATCTTGTTATAGGGAGCAGAACTTTGGGGCTATTTGGAAGTACCTCTTTTGGAACAGGCCTTTTCCCATTTCAATATTATACAATACTGTGATAAGACACAGCAACTGGCCCATAATTGCCCAGTGACCTTCATGGTTCAACAGGGATTTCAGCATGAACCTTAAGAGTTTAAACACCCTTGCTGTTAAGTTCATGCTGGTTCTCATTTTTTACAATGAGGCAACACCCTAAAACTCTTAAACTCTAAAACTCTAGTAGTTACTTGTACCAGCCTTTAGTATATTTAATATATATTAATATATTTGGTATATTTAGTAATTACTAAAATCTTGTCATTTTGTTAGCAAGCAGGAGCTAAAAGCTTTGCAAAACTTTTGTTCTCAGCTTTGGTTCTAACCAGCAGGGGTAACCTTGGGAGAGGCAACTAATCAATAGCAAGCCCATTTTATAATTTTGTAATCTCTATCCCAATGTTCTAGCTTGCTTCCCTTCCTGTCCTTTAGGCTGCATCTACACTGCAGAATTGATGCAGTTTGACACTGTTTTAAGTGCTATGGCTCAATGCTATGGAATTTTGGGATTTGCAGTTTTGTAAGTTATTTAGCCTTCCCTGTCAGAGAGCTCTGGTGCCACAACAAACTACAGATCCCAGGATTCCACAGGATGGATCCATGGCAGTTAAAGTGGTGTCAAACTATATTAATTCAGCAGTGTGGCAGCAGCCCCTGTTTAATTACTCCCCCCATGGATGTTTGTGCCTCCTTCATTTCTGATTTTTTTTCCTACCCAGAACAACTTTGCTCAGAGATAAACCACTGAATTCATTGGGATATATTCCCAGGTAAGTTGGAAAGGACATGGAGGCACACAAAAACAACAACAACAGGGTGCAAATTCTTTTCATTCTTAACTTATTCTGTCCATCCTCTCTCTCTCCCACAATAATCAGTTGCTTCCATAGAGACATGACTGGCCAATGTGCCTTTCGGTTGTTCTTAGGTTACTTTAGAAGCAATAAAAACTGTGCGCTGAAACCTATATTTTGCTCCATACTGTGATGCTTAGGAGCGACAAAACCATGCCCTCTAGAAATAACTGGGGAGGCAACTCAGCTGGCCCTGTGGGTTCAGACTACAGTCGCCCCTCCGTTCTTGTGGACTTGAGGTCTGCGGTTTTGAATATTCACAGAGGGGCGACCTCCATTAAAATCTGTGTCCCTGCCTTTGCTTCAGCAATTGTTCCTTTAAGAGCCCTGGCTACTTGCCCCAAAGAACCATGGGAAATCTGGCAACAAGTACAGAAACAGGGAGAATCCCACAAATGGCTTTCACACAAAACAATTGTGCAAAAAAAAAAAAAAAGTAATTTGTGAATGAAACGGAAATTAATTTATGGTATTTTCCCAAAAATGCCTATTTGCTGGTTCATGTCACTTTCCTGTCGGATTCCAAGTGGTTTGCGCACAACGTCATGTGAAAACCATTTGTGCAATTGAGCCTAATACACTGGATAACCACAGGTTCTGACCCATTTAAACTTCCAGTTTTCCCCATGTGATGAACTCTATTGGGAACAAGGAGTCATTTGAGGATAAAAAGAAATGATGGCTTTGGCCTATACTAAAATAACTGACCACACTCCCTAACTGCATTCCTTATGCCCAACTTTTATGACTTCTTTCTCTCTCTCAGTTTGACTCCTCCAGTTCTTCTCTCCCCTAACTACATTAGTGCTGTTTTGATAGACTGGTTTATCTACTTGTCTTTAATTGTATTTTATTATTATCATTGTGTTTAGATGCATTTTATTATAATCTATGTTGTGAGCTGCATTGGGTGCAATATTGGCAGAAAGGCAAGATATTTATTAAGCCAAGCAATCAATCCTCTGTTTTCACTCCCTTGTTTTGTTAACTTCCCATTGGTCACTCTTACTATAGTCCAACTCACCATTTCATGACACAGCAGCTGCCCTCATTCCTTCCCTTGGTTTTCTGCTCTACATAAAACTTATTCAGATTTTATTATATTCACATCTCTTTAGATATTAAAAGGCAGTAGGATAGGGAGGGGGGTATAGTATAGCATTCTATAGCACTGAAATTCCCCTTCCTTACTTCACTTCTCACATTACCATACTCTTGTCACTGAAGTGGGAATTGCAGCAATTTTGCATAAAACCTACAATTTCTTTCAGACATGCTTTGATTGATAACATGCTGCTAGTTTTTTTTTAAGTGACTACAGGAATTGAGAGAAAAGAATGCGTATGTGGAGGGAAAACATACATAGAGCATTATAGCTTATTTACTTATTGTGTGCTATTCCCATAAGTTTCAGTGCTGTGTACTAACCTTACAAACAATATAAAGCAATGATGCATAGTTACCCATCTACTTCCTTGAATGTTCATGCTTGTTTTGTAAGGCAGTGATGATGGGCAGAATTTAGGTAGGTGGGCTTTGGGTGTGTGTTTTTAAAGACACACTCTCTCTCACTCTCTCTCTCTCTCTGTGTGTACGTGTGCGTGTGTGTGATAACTACATGTTTTTTAAAAAAAACATTTTAAAAAGCAGAATTTTGAGATCTACCCAAAAGACCTTGGTGCAAATGAAGCCCTAATCAGGCATTCAGTAACTTTATCTGGTATCTGTGCTCCCTCCTTCCTTGTTAAGCAGTGAAAAAATGGGTCTGGATTTTCTTTTTCTGAACCTGGGATCCTCTGCTGTGGGATGTAAACAGATTTATATTATTATTATTTTTTAAAAAAAAGGTTGTTGTTGTTTTAATGTGAAACTGTATGGAAGAAGCCTGTTAGCTACTGAAAATCTCATGTGCCACTTCTGAAGGCTACCAGAAGAGGCAACTGTCTCCTTCCCCACAAAAAGGGCAATCTGAGAATTTGGAGCTATCCAAGCTCTAAAAAACACACAGCCCCAGGACTGCACACTGTCTACTTCTTGCATAAAAGTCTAAAGGGAAAACATAATCATGTCTACCAAAACCCAGTTCCAAAATTGCAAAGAGCCAGGAACACTGTTTCACTGGGCTTCTTGGTCATGCAAACCGCTGTAATCATCTTATCCAAAGATTACATTTGTCTCCTCAGATATTCCCATTAGATATGGGAAGATGCCAGTGGATTGGACAGGGCCACAGTGCGTATGTCTTTTGCTCTCCTCAGATACTATGGCTGATCATTTGACCAAACTTTAAAATCTGTGTGTGTGTGTGGGGGGGGGGGGGGGATGTATTGATTACTGAGTCAACTGAGGTCATTTTTGCACAGTTCTTCCAGACAGCAATCTACTTTTGGCTATTATATTATACCCTCCAAGTGTCTCAGTTTGGCAGGGATAGTCCTGGTTAATCCCACTTTCTTAATTGCTTTTGAAATATCCCAGTTGCTCCCTCCTCTCCCTTTCCCCCTTTGTCCTCAACTTACTTCAATCACTGCAAACTGAGTTCAAAGTGCAAAAGTAGTTTGCACTCAACTCAGTAGAGGGGAGATGAGAGAAGGGGTAGAATCTTGTCTTTTCCAGTAGGCTCAGGAAAGGCAAGTGGCTGCAGTCTCTCCCAACTTGTGTGCTCTTCCTCATTAATAGCTTTTGGCATCTTGGCTACTTTCTGATGTTCCTTGTCTATACAGGTCTCAGTTTTCATCTATGAATTGTTGGAGGGTATGCCATCTCAAGCTTTCTTCATCCAAAGATATGGATCAGTGGCATAATTTTGTGTCTGCTATAATGGAACAGTTAGGAATCAGAAATCCTTGTTCGATGTGGAATCATTCAAGATCTGTTCAGTAGATCCAGAGCTATCTTTTGCTCTACCCTGATGTAAGGCACTTTTTTTTAGTTCTTTCTAGGTGTCGCATGGTACACAGAAATACCGTTCTAAGCTACAGACCTCTAAGAAAATGCTAAGTACTGAAAACCATTTTGAGACTCGGGAACTTCCTTAGTGAATGTGTGAAATAAAATTAAACAAATCCTTATATCCATTAAGTAGGTCACATTCTGATAATATTAAATTAGGAAAGGGGAAAAATAAACATATGAGTCACCAATTATACTCAGTTAGATTAAACAGCCCTTGCTAGTGTGAGAGTATAAAGGGAAACAGGGTATCTCTTCAATTTTTATAGCCCCTTAAGCGAATGGTCAATTAATCTTTATGATGATAAAACTGCTAAAGTGAAACGCCTAAGAGTCTTTGCTCAATGATGTGTGCATTTTACTCAAGCTCAGTTCAAATACAGCCTGTTTTGTGACTGATAACTCTGTCAGTTTGTGATCATGGCCAGATACATCATCACATACTTAATGACAAGATATCTTGCTCAGTCACAGACAAAACAAACATTCTGGATTAGTCTAAACCAAAATCCTGTCAAAGAAGAAAAATAAACAAATGGTGAGGGTACTGTTTAAAAATAAACCTTGAGAATTTGGAGAGTTACTTAAGAGAGTTGTCAGTCAGTTGTTGTTGTTGTTTTTCCCCAAAAATGTAGTAGCAACTTAATGGGTTCCCTATGGAGAGAATTCAGTAAATATGAAGCAAGAACATAATATTATGAGAAATGTTGTGCTGCCATATCTAACCATATGCTGCGTAGGTTGCTCTCCATTTTGGAAATGCGACATTATAAATGCATTTCCTGAAGAGAGAAAATTAGCATAGCAGGCTTTTCTAGTTAATATACTAACTTTCCCCTGGCACAGAATTTTTAGTGTTAGAAGCTTCATACATACAAATCTGTGCAGGAATTTAGTAGTACAGTGAGGGGAGAGTCCTGTATGCATCTTGAATATGGCAGGTTAATTCTGTGTACTTAGAGACTTTTCTTCCCATTCATGCAGCTTTCATGGATAGATAATTTTGTGGTTAATTATTTGGTGAGAGTCTGTTTTCACTATGCATATTGTTTAGTTCTGGCCAAGCAGCCCAGCTTCTTTGCATTTAAATTGTGAAGAAGGTGCTGTAATAATTCAGCATTATTGTCTCAGCAGTCAGCTCTTTTGCTTTCATCTTTTCCTCCTGATCTTGAAACCTCTTTCTGCACTCTCTGGCCTCATTCACACATTATTGTTGTTTTTACTGGAATTATGCAAGTAACCTCATTCATACACTCCAGGTTTGTTATTCATACCATGGAACTGCATCTATCTAGGAACCACATTGCTCCTCATCTCTGCAAGTTTGGTTGCTCACATGTGCGGGCACCCTTCCCTTGTCCCTGCACCCACTGACACCCCTCAGCCAGATGGGGTGGGTGGGTTGGCATCCCTTTTTCCTCTCCTCCTTTTATTCTCTCTTTCCTCTTTTCTCCCCAGTGGCAGCTGTTCTACTAGGGAAGAAGCAGTGCTTTCCTGACTGTGTGGGCTGTTGATGATGTGAATGCATTCAAAACACATTACAGGCATGGAGAGTTGTATCCTGGCCTGAGTCTATTTGGGTCTATTTGCATCATTGTTCACACAGCCGATGATGTGAATCTTTTGTAAAAACTCAGGAAAAAGCCCAATATTGCGCGGTTGGGGGAGGAACTTTACTTAGTAATTTTATAATTGGCACTTTACATTGTATATTTCAATTATAACTGTCTTTATATTGTTTTTGTTATTTTGTTTTTGGGTGGGTGGGTGGGAGGGGGTGGGATGGAGGGATGGTTTTTTCTTAACAGTTACATAATTTGTATTTTATATTGTATAATTTTAAGTAATTGTTTTTTAATCTGTTTGTAAACGAGATCTTAATGTTGTTATTTGTTTGATGTTCAGGGGGGAGGGAATGTTTTGTCTAATTTGCTGGAATGTATTACTGTATTATGTTGTTTAATTTGTTGTATTGTATTAATGTAATGTAATGTATTAATGTATTTTGTTGTTCACCGCCTCGATTGGTTTACCAGAGGGGCGGTATATAAATAAATCGTATTATTATTATTATTATTATCCCATGGTAAGTGTGCTTTTTTTTTTTTTTTTTGGCAGCCCCAAAAAACTTAACCGAGTGCATCTGGGATATGTGTGAACAAGAAAGATTATCTCACATTGATCCTGGATTATTTTCATCATGTAAATAACCACTTTGTGAAAGGAGAAAGCCAAAGGTACCACCCACAAAAGGTAGGGGTGGCTGGGAATTGAGAGAAAAAAGAGAATAGTGATATTCTTCTGTGCTAGATCTGAAGAGCACCCACTGCCACTGGATTATGGCATAATGATGATATGACTATAATATATAGGATCTTCAGTGTACATCTCACTTGACAAGTAATAAACAAAAACAGAAAAAACCCAGGCCTGCAAAAGTGTACAATCTAAAACAGACAGACAGACAGACAGACACACACACACACACAGTCAGTGTGGTATAGTGGTTTGAGTGTTGGACTAGAATACTGGGAGACCAGGATTTGAATGTGAGTACTTATCTGAAATAATAATTTTAAGGCAAATAAATATACCTGCTCTTTACAGCTTCTGTCTTAGATGCTGAAAACTTAAAATATTTTTCATTGTTTCTTGAACTTACAGTTCTGAGTTACTAAAATTTGCTCAGAATCTGGTGTCCCTTATATATAAAATTAACTTTCTATATATAGGACTATAATTTACTTTTATGTCTTCTTTTTATAAACATAAATTTATTGTATACTAATAATGTGTCCTACATTTAGCTTGGATTTTGTAGCCTCACATATGTTATATGGTTCTTTAAATGATATCTATATGAGAAAACTTGGCACCTTACTTGCATAATCACCCTAAGGATCAAAATCTAATTGCTTTTCCACCCTATTGGCTTGACTCTTAAAAATAATGACAGCTTAAGAAAAGCTCAGCTCTTTCCCCCTCCTTTTTTAGTGTGATAATGGAACCATTGACAAATGATTCTAATCCAATCCCTAGAGGTCAGGACCTTTTTGGTAACCCACATGACCTATGAATTTCTCTCCATATTCAGTATACAATGAAAACTTTTAGCTGGCTTGTTCCAGAAAAGGGAATTTACATAGTTGGAATGCAGCTTGCAGACATTACCATTAACAGAATTTTGTAAAAATAAACTGTTCATTGCTGGGCACTTAGTAAGATGTTTTGTAAATAAGCACATTCCAAAGCAATGCTATTTTACAAGGGGCCCCCATAACAAAATCTTGCCATGTGGTACAAACTTAGGCATGTCTCTCTGTGTGTAGTTCTTCTATGGATGGATGACACCCAATGGCTTTCACAATGAACTAAGTTTCTGGTTTTCTCCAGAGAACTATGTTGTTGTTAACTGCCCTCGAGTCGATCTCAACTCATGGTGACCCTATGGATGAGACATCTCCAAGACCTTCTGTCCACCACTGCTCTGTTTAATTCCTACAACCCGATACCCATGACCTCCTTAATAGAGTCCATCCATCTGACATGTTGCCTTCCTCTCTTCCTACATCCCCCCACCTTTCCCAGCATTGTTGTTTTTTCCAAAGAGTCCTCCCTTCTCATGATGTGTCCAAAGTATGACAGCCTTGGTTTGGTCATCTTGGCTTGCAAGGAGGTTTCCGGCTTGATCTGCTCTAGGACCCATTTGTTTGTCTTTTAGCTGTCTATGGAATCCTCAGCACTCTTTTCCAGCACCACATCTTAGAGGAATTGATTCTCTTCCTATCATCTTTCTTAACTGACCAGCTCTCACATTCATACATGGTAATGGGGAATACAATGGCTTGTATGATTCTAACTTTTGTGCTCAGTTGTATATCTTTGCATTTTAGAATCTTTTCTAGTTCTTTCATAGCCACCCTACCCATTCTTAGTCTTCTTCTGATTTCCTTACTGCAGTCCCTATTTCTATCAGTGTTTTATCCCAGGTATGGGAATTCTTTTACCTATTGTCTAAGTTGAACTTGTGAAGGTCCTCAATGGTCATTATTTTTGTTTTCTTCATGTTCAACAGTAAACCTCCCTTTGCACTTTCTTCTTTGATCTTCCTTAGTAGGTGTTCAAGCTCTGTCAGGTTTTCTGCTAGTACTATGGTGTCATCTACATATCTTAGATTGTTGATATTCATTCCTCCTATTTTCACTCCTCCTTCTTCGGTGTCCAAGCCTGCTTTTCTTATAATATGTTCTGTATATAAGATGAACAGTTAGGATGAAAGGATACAGCCTTGTCTGACCCCTTTGCCAATTGGGAACCATTCTGTTTCTCCATGTTCTGTTCTGATAGTAGCCTCTTGTCCTGAGTACAGACTCCTCATTAGGACTATCAGAAATGTTGGCATTCAAGGGAATTCAATAGCCTCTCATGGTCTATGCAGGCAAAGGCTTTGCTATAGTCTATAAAGCACATGCTGATTTTCTTTTGGAATTCCCTGGTGTGCTCCACTAGCCATCGCATATTTGCAATGTGGTTTCTTATGCCTCTTCCTTTCCAGAACCCTGCTTGGACCTATGGGATTTCTCTCTCCATGTATGGTTGGAGTCTATGTTGCAGAATTTTGAGCATGATTTTGCTTGCATGGGAGATCAGTGCTATGGTTCTATAGGTGCTGCAGTCTCTTGTGTCTCCCTTTTTGTGGATGAGGATGTATATTGATCACTTCCAATCTGTTGGCCATCATTTTGTTTTCCATATCTGTTGACATATGTTGGTTAGCACTAGAGTTGACTCTGTTAGTGTGGATTGCAGCAGTTCAATTGGAATATCATCTGTTCCTGGTGATTCATATGGCTCTTCATTCCATATGTCCTTCATGTCATCTCTTTTGTATAATTCTTCTCTGTGTTGCATCCAATGTCTTTTTATTCCTTCCTGGTCTTGAATTATGTTATTTTTATTGTCATTGATCATCCCAGCCCTTGGTTTGAATTTTCTTTTATTTCCCGGATCTTGTAAAATAGATCTATTGTTCTTCCCTTTTTGTTGTTGTCCTCTATTTCTCTGCATTGGTTGTTGCAGTAATTTTCTTTATCTTTCCACGCAAGTCATTGTACTGTTGCATTCATAATTCTTAGTTTGTTCATATCTCCCTTATGTTTTTCTTTTCTTCTTTCTTTATTGCTTGTTGTGTTTTTTCTGTCATTCATGTTTTTTTCCTCTTTCTTTTTGTTTATTGAAAGTGTCTGTCTGCATTCTTCTTTTATTATGTCCCTGGCTTCCGACCATAGTCCCTCTGGTTCTCAGTCTATTATGCTTAGTAATGCAAATCTCTTTCTTATGTTGTCAGTAAATTCTGTTGAGATATTATTTAGATCATATTTTGGTATAATCACTGGTTTTGTTTTCTTCTTGAGTCTTATTCTTATTTTTGATATGAGTAATTCGTTATCTGTGCCACAGTCAGCACCTGGTCTAGTCTTGGCCACCAGTATGGAGCTTTGCCATTTTTTGCTTCCAATTATATAGTCTATTTGATCTTTGTGTTGACAATCTGGTGATGCCCATGTGTATAGCCTTCTTTCTGGTTGTTTGGAGAATGTGTTTGCAATGAATAGGTTATTGGTTTCACAAAAATCCATCAGACGCTCACCTGATTCATTTCTTTTGCCTAATCTAAATCTGCCTACTGTTTTTGATTCTTCTTTACTATCAACTTTTGCATTCCAATTGTCAATGATCAGCTTGACATCCTGTGTTGGTGTGCTGTCAATTTCCTCCTGTACTCCTTCATAGAATCTATCAATTTCTTTCTGTTCTGCCTCTGTGGTTGGTGCATATACTTGAATTATGGTGATATTCATAGGTTTCTCATTGAGCCTTACTGAAATGATTCGGTCTGATTTTGCATTTTACCCGCTAACTGCTTTTGCCACATCTTTTCTTGGTATGAAAGCCACCCCATTTCTTCTTGTTTTTTCATTCCCTGAGGGAACACTGTGTGGTTGTCTGATTCAAAGTGGCCCATTTTAACTCACTCACCCCCAGTACTGTTATGTTCATGCATTGCATTTCCATTTTTACAATGTCTAGCTTCCCTTGGCTCAAGCTCCTCACATTTTGTGTCCCAATTTTATGTGTTAACAACAAACAACAAATTTTATGTCTGATGCCGCTTTGGATGTCATTTGTCTTTTTAAGGGTGTCTGCTCTTTGTCTTGGCATCTTTCTTACACCATTGGCTAATCTTGCAAATGTGATATCCTTTTAGCTCTTCCTCTTTCCTTTTCTGTTAATGCACTGATCCTGCCTGTGCCTCACTTTGGGCATCTCATTGTAGGGTTTACTAGGTGATGGGGATACACAAGGAGGACCACCTACACCTTCCTGTGCACGGTGCCAACCAATGTTAGCTATGGTGTCACAATTCACTCCTGTCAGTGACATCCACCACTACTGTTTCTGCCAAATAGCTGTTTGTCTCCCTGTATTATTCCTCCTGTCATTGCTTGTTTGCTTTCCTACCCATCCCCTCATGCCTCCCTGGGTTTCCCTTCTTCCCTTCCCTTGTGCCCTCCCTCCTTTAGTCACATCCCCATCCCCACCCCTCCCTTCTTTAGTTCCTTCATTTCTTTTTCCATGGTTGGGGGAGGGCAGAGATGGCTGGTCACCTTTTTCCTTCCTCCACTTGCCTGCCTGGTCCTCCGCTGTTATCCGACTCAGCTGAGGGGGCAGAGTCTGGGTTCAGGTGGTGCTTTGCCCCAGTCCCCTTGCCTCTCTGATGGTCCTCTTTGTCCTCCTGCTCAGCTGAGGAGATGGAGTCTGGGTTCAGATGGTGCTTCCAGAGAACTATGGAGGTCTTTAATTTTTCCTTCCCCATCTATCCACCTGCTCATCCAGCCTTTCTCCTCTTTGCTTTTCTTCTTCTCATTTTTTCCTCCTCTCACTTTGTAACTGTCTGTTTTCTTTCTCCTTGAGCTTCATCTCATCAGTTCCATTCAGCTGTTCAGTTACTATATTAAAATCCTAGATTTCTCCTTTAATTTCGGTGAGCATTTCCTATTTTTGTCCCTGTTGATATTCAAAATATCCTCTCAATGTAAACTGGAAAATGAGATCTATCCAGATAATGAAATAGTCCTTTCCACCCTTATTTGTTGATTGATTGATGTATTTATATGTTATACTTTATTTAATGTAAATCCTGCCTTTTTTCACAGTATGGGACCCTGAGGTGTTTTTTTTTTTTTTTTTTTTTTTTTTTTTTTTTTTGCTGTTTTGTTACTTCAGAAACATTTCCAAGGCAATCCTAAGGTAAACCAATCACAGAATTTTCTTCTCAAGATTTGTTCAGAGGGATTTTGCCTTTGCCTACTTCTGAGGCTGAGAGAATGTGATTTGCTCAAGATCACTCAGTAGTTTTCCATTGCTGGGCACGGATATGAAACCTGGTCCCCTGGACCAGTGGGTTCCCAGTGGGTGTCCTGGTCTCCAAAGTAATAGTTTGGTATGTGTGTGTTGCTTTTGCCTTCCTTTGAGGCTGAGAGAATGTGACCTACTCAAGGACACCCAGTCATTTTTCATTCTGGAACAGGGTTTTTAAACCTGGTCTCCAGAGTCATAGTCCAATGCTCAGACCACTACACCACATTGGCTTTCCTCCAAAGCTTTTTACATCTATGTATTTCTTTCTTCATCGCTTTTGCTTGGTTTCCACTTTTCTCCTTATCCTTTCTGTATTTTTTATTTGCTTTCTCTCTCAGTAAGCCTTGTCCTCCTGCCATAGTTCTGAAGCTTCTTGGTCTACTACAGCCAATTCTAGCCAGCCAGCAGGCAGGCAGCCAGCTAATGCCATCCCACCTTCTACTGCACAGTTTTCTTTTCAAGTGCACTATCAACAACCTGTGACTATCAATAATGTTAAGTCTTTGTTGGGTGGTTTTTAGGGTGGAGATGGAGACAGGGATTGGTTTACTCACATCTGATTTTTGTTTATCTAAAATCATACGGTTTACCTGAGCATTCTTATACCTCCTTGTTGTTGTCCAATAACCTCATTTTTGGCTCTGCCAGAATATAGAATCAAAATGATTGATCAAGGCTCCTGACAGAAGTCAGAACATCTACATATTGTTATCATTTAGTGGCCATTTCTGACAGTGAGTTATGGTGCAGGAGAGGGCTCTTGAAAGATGTTGAACTTGTCCTTAATTGAATCAGTTCATGTGCACCATGATTGAAGAAGGGCTATATGAGCATAGGAATTTATCACACGGGAGGAAATTGGGAATTTAAACAGAAATTATCCCATGAAAATTGTGCATTCAGAATTAAGATTGAGATTTGATTTTCACACACAATGTGATTAAAGAGTCATTATCCTGGGGAATAACCAGGAAATAACCAGGCAACAAACAGCAACAAATCATTCATGGGATTTCCCCGTGAATGATTTGTTGCTGTTTGTTGCTTAGTTATTCCCAGGATAATGGTACTTTAATTGTGACATTGTGTGAACATTTTTATTGCTAATGCATGATTTTCCCAGGATAATCACCATTTTAACTTCCCATCGGAGCCATGTGATAAACTCCATAGAGAAAATGTCTATGTATTTAACTTTAACTAAATGTGAGCTTAGCAGCAAGGAGTAGGGCACAGCACTGACAGTGAAGAAACATCAACGAACCTTTTGTTGGCCTATAAAGTCCACAACTTTATTACTAACAGAACTAAAGAGACTTGTCCTCATGTGAGGAATTGATCCAAGCATCAATCTCCCTTTTGACCAATAAAAACCCACTCCCTCTCCATGTCTGGGAAGGATGTGGAAGGACAAGCAGGATCCACATGGGTAGAAGCTATTGCATGGTTCCACTGTCATGTGGGAATGAGGCAGGTCCAACAGCCCCTGGGTTAGGTAAGTCCGTGGATGCCTTCCACTGCAAGGGGACCACATAACTACAGATCTAGAGGAAACAATTTTTCTGCATAAGATTCAGCCAGTCAAGTCCCTCACTTTTGGCCTTGTATCCATCACCCCCATTAGAAACAAACTGACTACATTATTGCAATCAGAGTATATGTTTGGGTTTAGTCTTTTTCATGTGCATATCATTCCTAATCAATAGCCAATCAGTTCTTTTAAAACCTCTGAACAAATACCTTGCCAGCACAACTTTGAATCATTACCTTTGAACGCCCCCCCCCCCCATACACCTAGTAACTGGGGGAGCATGGAGTGAGAGAAAAAGGATTACACAAGGGTGAAAGCTCCTGCATGGTTCCTCTTCTATTTCAGGTCTATGGAACTGAACTGAAACAACCTATTTCTGTCTATCTATCTGTCTCTTTCTATATCTATATCTCTAGATAGATATCTTAATCGATCTACGTTCTCAGACTCCATTTTCTCACTATAAACAGAGGAATCAGTAAGCCTGAAAGAATGTTTGCAGTCTCTGTTTTCAATTGTACAGTGCCTTTACTTTTTAGTTTCTGAGACTTGCAAGCAGTGACTGGTGAAGTGGAGATAACAGTGTTCTTTCAGGGGAGAAGGAGCAGCAGCAGCAGCAGTTTTTTCCCTTTTGAACTCTGCAAAATGCATAGAAATATTACAAATTTTTCATTACAGCATTTGATGTGATTGCAGCATCTATCTACAAATTGGGAGAGGGATATATGTGGTGAACTTTTATATGCTTTGATTTTATAACCAATTGTAAATCATTGATAACAAGCAGTGGTCTGGAGAGGCAAGTATATATGCCTTTGTGCTAAAGTGGGGAATGTGTGACCTTCCAGATGCTGTTGAATGGGCTATTGCCTGTTGGGAATTTACATGCTAATTCTCAGCAGACAATAGGTCATTAAATAAATAGACACTAATCCTCCTTGCATATCCTCCCACCCAGAGGCCTTGCCTCAACAGAACAATACACAGATTTACATGTAAATCCTCTCAAACAAGGGTCACACAGTATATATTCCCCACACACCTCCATGCCAGCATTTTCTGAAGATGGTAGCCACAGATGCAGGCAAAATATCAGGAATATACTTTTCTAGCCCGAAAAACCCACAGCATAACATCTAGAAGACCGCACATCTCCCATCCTTATTCTTACTGGGTGCCTTACAGAATTTTTCAGAGAATTACTGTTTTCACAACTGCTAATCCTTGCATATTTTTGGCCCCCAAAGTTGTGAAGAGAGAACAAAAGTACCAGGTCACCAGTGGCAACCATAAATTATGGTGAGCCTATAATCCTCTCCACTAGAAAAAAAAGTTTTCAAAAGAGCACCAGTAGCAAAGGTTGGTAGTAAAAGGAACATAGAAAGTGGCTTTATAGCAGCCAAGATTATTTTCCATCTAGCCCAATGTTGTCTTGATTTCTAAGATGGAAGACTTGCACATGACCAAGGTTCTCAGGAGACTATCTTCCCCACCGTCTGCTACTAGATCCTTTTAACCTGAAGCAACAGGCATTGAACTGAACCTGGGATTGTAATCATCCAAAGTATGTGTTCTGCTTCTAAGCAATGATTCCTCTTCCCCCTGAAGATAATGTCAGGCTGTGTCTTAAGCAGAGACACAGGCTCAGTGTTGGAAATGTAAGAGGAGAGCTTGTTACAAATACACTTCCACCTATTCTGTATGCCACTAAAGGTAAAGGTAGTCCCTTGACATGAATGTCTATTTATAACTGACTGTAGGGGATGGTGCTCATCTCTGTTTCTAAGCCAAAGAGCCAGCATTGTCCAAGGACTGCTCTGGTGATCATGTAGCCAGCATGTTTGCACAGAACGCTATTACCTTCCCACCAAAGTGGTACCTATTTATCTACTTGCATTTGCATGCTTTCTAACTGCTAGGTTGGCTGAAGCTGTATGCCACTACTCACGTGTAAATCCCAGCCAATGCCCTAAGGGTCACACTTACTTTCTGTGGATTAGAGGGTGAGAAATGGGAAATGTATAGTTACTTATTAGCATTTATAGTTACAAAGATTAAAAAACAACAACACAATCATTCATATCTTACCCTCCTACCTTCTACCGGCCAATTGAAGAAAATCAATTGGGAAAAATTCAAGATTTTTGGCAATTATATACTCAAGTAACATTGTTTTGCAAGTTCAAAAAAGTGGGATTTCTGGTTGGAATTAATGTATACCCTTCAATTCACTTTCAGTAATCAAATGCAACATCTGATATTTAAGAGTAATTTAAATATTAGGTACAACAGATTTTTGAAAAGAACAATCTAGTAGTTAAAACTAATAATTAAAATTAAACATATTTCATAGTGAACTCCTGTGGCCATTCCTGACTTATGGTGATCCTAAGGCAACCCTATCATGTGGTTTTCTTGGAAAGATTTGTCCAGAGTGTATTTGCCATTGCCATCCTCTGGGGCTGAGAAAGTGTGAGTTGCCCAAGGTCACCCCAGTGGATTTCAGGGCTGAGTTGGGAATCGAACCCTGGCCTCCAGATTCAAAGGGACAGAACAGATGGGCATGCAAAAATGGCTTGACCCTGCTTTTTCCAAAAGCAGGCTGAATCCCCACTGCCTGCACAGCCCACTTCCAAGGTGGGCTGAATACTCATGGCTTGATTCCATGGCATGATATCAAGCTGCACTGCTGAGTAATTTTTTTTGTTGCCTCCCCACCATACATGCACACTGTCACACAAATACACCACCTACAATCTTTGTGTACTTCCCACATTCACTCAGATGCTGACATCCATTGCATGGCTGCTTTTTTAATTGGCCACACAATCTCATATGTGATACTCTACCAGTACAGAACATTGGTGCACCAGTGTGTGATTGATACACTGGCAAAGCACAATCATGGAGGGGCCCCCTCCCACCATATATGCTCTTTTCACTGTCTTCACTCCATACCCCTTTCCCCCCCCATTGGACTGTCTGGTTTATGTATATAGTAATTACATTCATTGGAATTGTTTCACTTTCATTTATTTGCTTTGCTGCAGGTGCATACTTGCATCAGGGCATTTATATGCAGGCACGAGATGCACATTTTCCACCTTGCATCAGAATATCCCAGCTTTTTTTTAGCCCTGGAGCATGGCTTCCATCAGTTTCCAGCCACTTTCAAGGTGTTCGTCATCTAAAGCACTGTCTTCAAAGAAGCTGGAAATCACTTTATTTTGCTCATCTGTTTCACTCCAAAGTCAGACATTGAAACCACTATGCCATGCTGTCTCTACAGTGTGACAACTTCCAAGTAAATATGCTCAGGCATGCACTACATGTGTCATACATTTACTCTTTCCCATAGGAAATCTGTAAGACCTCAGAGGACTTAGCTCTGGCTGGATTGCATGTTCCATTTGCCACCTACAATGTGGTAGCTTGGAATAAAATGGAACAACAATGATATTTGGTTTTTGCCATGATGTAGAATTAATGCAGCTTTAACTGCTTTAACCCTGGGATTTGTAATTTATTGTGGCACTAGAGTTCTCTGACAGAGAAGGCTAAATATCTCACAAAACTACAAAGCCCAGAATTCCATAGCAATGAGCCATGGCAGTTAAACCAGTGTCAAACTGCATGAATTCTGCAGGACAGACGCAGCCAAAGTTGCCTCTGTGCTGACACTGTCAAAAGCCACTGTGGGTTGACACCAGTCATTCCAACTGGAAATACCTTTCTTCTCCTTGATCGTCCTGTTCTAGTGGGGTCAAGCGAATTAATGAGGCTAACGCCACCAATTGAAATAAATGCATGTGTACAGAAGTGGAAGGGGGAAAAATGAGACCCTGGCCAAAGCAATTCCTTAATATAGATGCAGATTATCATCCTAACTTTGAGGTTGCTGTATAAGAAATGGCCTCTGCATCTCTGTTGATTTGCTGTAAAACAGATGAAGATTTTTTAGTCTTGCAGAAGGAATGATGACCTCTTTTGCTATATAAGAAATCTGTGCAGCAGAAACCTTGACCTTGATTGATATTCAAAATACTATAGCATATCAAGCTGCAATCATGGCAGGATTCATTGTGCTTGGCCCAAGGCAAGCAAGGGAGGCTATAAAAATAGTGAAATCTATGAATAAAATTCAAATAATACATGACTCCAAACACTTGAAACAGGGAAGTGCACCATTTAGATATATAGGCACCTCAAGTCCAAAGTTAATCACTTTTAACTCCCCATATCTACTGTGACAAAATAGATCTTGGCTTAATTATCCCCACAAAATCCATAGGACTTAAAACTAATGGGATATACCTTCACTTTTTAATTTTAATATCATGTGGTGTATTTGATCTACTTCAGAAATCAGTCAAATATTCTGACAAATACTACTATGACAAAATTGTCATTGTTTTGTTAGCTCATTGAAGCTGTGTAAACATAGCCTGTCATTCTGCATAAGTGTATTCTGCATAAGTTCCTTTACATAAGTGGGTGGGCATTTTTTTTTGCTGTTGCATATTAATGGCTGCATTCAGTTGAAGATTATGAAAATGGAGTTACACATGTGTTGCCACTGTACATCTTGTGCTTTGCATGTTGCACATTGTGAGCACTATGCATTAATTGCATGGGTTGTGCATTGTACATTTCACATCAATACAATCAAGGCATAACCCCATGAGTATAAAGTTCTGCTGGGTCTCCTCTATATACAATCTCAGCCATAGAGAGCTCAGCACTCACATTTTGAGTCACAGAATCATAGAATCAGAGAATTGGAAGAGACCACAAGGGCCATCCAGTCCAACCCCCTGCCATGCAGGAACTCAAAATCAAAGCATCCCCAATAGATGGTCATCCAGCCTCTGTTTAAAGACCTCCAAAGAAGGAGACTCCACCACACTCCGAGGGAGTCTGTTCCACTGTCAAACACCTCTCACTGTCAAGAAGTGCCTCCTAATGTTGAGCTGGAATCTCTTTTCCTGCAGCTTGCATCTGTTGTTCCGAGTCCTATTCTCTGGAGCAGCAGAAAACAAGCTAACTCCCTCCTCAATATGACATCCCTTCAAATATTTAAACAGGGCTATCATATCACCTCTTAACTGTCTCTTTTCCAGGCTAAACATACCCAGTTTCCTAAGTCATTCCTCACAGGGCATGGTTTCCAGACCCTTCACCATTTTAGTCACCCTCCTCTGGACACGCTCCAGTTTTTCAGTCTTCATTCCCAGCTTCCCCAATAAGGCCTGAATCCACAAAATGCTTATTCCAGTGCAGGTTTACTGCAGTCAACCAGACACCTCCTGTGTATGAAATCTGAGGTTTGAATTCTCAGCATTTCTCCAGGGTATCTCCACACATTTTCGAAATCTATGATGTGCACATTAAAAAAATGGTGAAATTGTGAAATCTAATCTGTTGCCAACATATCTTCAATTTACCTTGAGAAGTCTGTGGAGACTAACAGGTTACCTCACTAATGACTGAAAAAGAAGTAAGGTCAGGCAATTAGATTGTTATGAGTCACACATTCCCTGCTGGCTTCAGCATTTTTAGAGTATCTATTCTATACATCCATTTCTGCAGTGGTGAACTGAATGTTATATTATACATAATCTGCAGCATTTTCAAAGGCTTTAAAGACACCCACACCTCACACAAGACATGCACTTTAACCAATTTCATCACCCATCACCCATAGCTGCCACTATGAAACAACTAAATATGTTTCTTTGTAACTTATAATGATGCTTTATAATTATTCTTAGTGATGTGTCCTTTGGGTAATGTTGTGTTGTTTATAATCAGCATACTGCAAATACTTCTTTATTGATTGTTGTGAAGGATGAAGAGAAAGAAGTGGACTGGACCATTGGGTTGGGCAGGCACAAGCCATTTTGTTGATTGAAGTAGAATAGCAAATGGCACCAGACACCCATCCAAGTCAAGTGCACAGCACCCTGAGCCAGTCACGTTATGGCACATAAGACACAAAACTTCACAAGCATTTTTTTTTCCTGGCAGTTAAAATTTAGCAACAACAAATTAAATAAGTATGCATTTGCTGCCTTTCCTGATACCTCAGCTCTGCTGCCTGATTCATCTGCTGCTGTTGTTGGGTGCCTTCAAGCCATTTCTGACTTATGGCGACCCTAAGGCAAACGTATCATGAAGTTTTCTGGGGATGAAAGGATGTGATGCACCCAAGCTCACCTAGTGAGTGTCCGTGGCTGAGTGGGGAATTGAACCCTGATCTCCAGACTCCTAGTTCTACTCTCAAGTCACTATACCATGCTGGCTCTGCTACACTCTTCCTAAGGATAAGTCCTTCCCTGCTATCCCTGATCACCCCTCTCTGGAGTTACTGGATAGCTTTCAGCAAATCTTCCATTGCCTTCACTCATTGGTGATTTTTTTAAAAAAAATGAAATGATAATGATGCAGCCAATCTAGAAGTCACACACAGACTGGACATTCGTCTCATAACACATGCTTACTTGCATGTACAATGTTGTGCATATAAGATGAAATTGGGTGCTGGCCTTCCCTGTTCTTACTGTGTGCCTTGAAGTCATTTCTGACTTATGGAGACCCTAGGGTTAACTTATCATGAGGTTTTCCTGGCATGACTAGCTCAGAAGAGGTTTGCCATTGCCTTCCTCTGAGGATGGGAGTGTGTGACTTGTCCAAGGCCACCCAGTGCATTTTCACAGCCAAATGGGGATTTGAACCCTGATCTCCTGGAGCCCTAGTCCAACACTCAAACCATTACATGAACACTTAACATTTGTGTAGTAAGTGTTTCTTTATATGCAGATATAGATACATGTTATATGCTATAAATTCTCTGAACCAATTGCTTGCAATGTCTCAAATTCAGCATAATACCTCAGCTATTAGAAAAGTCAAAAAGAGAAGAGAGGCATGGAGATACCTTTCCTGGAGTCTTCATCTGTATCCTAACTAAATGGTTTAAGTCCCCATCCCTATATAATCATTTTTCTCAGAAAACAGAAATAATTAACTTAAGGATTTTACCTGCAGAGCACTTTTAACATAGGATTACATTTCATGGTTTAATCTAAGAATAATATTTACCATACTTCCCTGGTGTGGAATGTCAGTATCTCAGTCTTAACCTTGTGATGAACCTCTCAACTGCAAAACACTTCTGTTCAAAACATTCTTTCTAACTAAGATGTGATGACCTCTTCTTATCTAACTGTTGTCCTATTCTGTACCATTATTGTCTCTTTTAATCCTACCTGAGAGATAAAGACACTGAAGTGCAGGTGGACATGTTTAATCTTGTTTGTTGTTGCCTTCAGAAAGTTAAATAGCAGAAAGAACAGGATGGAAAATGTCAATAGCACCCCTCAATGAAAGTTTGACAGTATGACTCAAACAGGATGAATGGATCTGCTAAAATTAGAGTAATTTTAACTATTTTTCTCAACGAGTCTGTACTTACAATTAGCTGTATGTTAATTTCCCATTACTTCCCAATAGTAATGGCTATATCCTAGGATCTAGGATAAAATGACAGAATGACTGGCATTCTGATTGGGACTTTGTGTACATGTGTATATATGTACCCTGAATTCACCTGTTGACATATGGTGACCACATGAATTTCATAGGGTTTTCTTAGGCAAAGTATACTCAGCAGAGTCTGCCCTGGTTAGTACTTGGATGGGAGACTGCCAATGACTAACAGGTACAGCTGCTATGTTTCAGGAGAAGGAACTGGCCTGGGACTTGCATCTTCATAAATGGTCTTAATGTCTCTGCAAAACCTAATTGAGTAATTTCACAATGTCCACATTCACCTACAAGCATCTATGATGTTACAGTGTACAGACATCCATTGCACAGTGATGGGAGTGACTGATGTACCATGACCCAATGCCCAATGGGCATTGATGTACATTGGGATGATCCCTGATATGTATCCGCAAACTGGCTAAGTAGTGCTGTAGCACAACAGCATGCCCAGTGCACCTCAGAAGTACCCTGATGTACATCTTTAAAATTCACAGAGTCTCGTGTTTTTGCAATGTAGCTATGGATTCATAGAGTTGTGAAACATGGACTGTGATGCAGGGTCTTTGCCAGTACCTTTTACTGGTGTTTACTAATATTGTTTACATGTGGTCTAATGAAGAGTTTGCATCCTTTTTGAAAAATTGTCTTTCATTAACACAGCCCCTGTTCTTTTATTCCAGCCTTCCTTTCAATCGCTTTCTAAAAGTATGTCAACATTCTGTTGCCTAAAAAACAGCTCTGAAAATATTTTTGTGAGTAAATATTTTCTTCTACATATATGTCTATCACTCAGTGACTGCAAAATTATCAAGGGAAGACCTACATGTGGCAAGCACAGTGCCATTACTACTTATGGTGACATCTAGTGTGGAGAGCTCTCGATGGGGGGGGGGGGGAGAGCTGCCCCACCCTTCTTACTAACTTGCTCACCTGCCCCCCTCCCTGGCCATCTGTCCCCCCTCCCCACTGGTTGCCCAGTTACTTCCCTCCCCTTGCCTCCTCTCCTCAGCCATTGTGTGGGGAAGTGAGACAGTGGGAGGGGACAGAAGGGGTGCACATCACCCTTCCTTCTCCTCTGTCCCTGGGCCTCCTCCTCAGGGAGAAAGCCCAATGACAGAGCAGCCAGGAAGGACACACACTTATCCCTCCTGCATCGACCAACCATCACCCCTCCTTTAGGGTGTGCATTGTGTGGTTTGCATCCCCCCACCCCCCAATAACACTACTGGCTAAGCAGCCACTACAGATTAAATACCACAGATTATTCCAAACACAATAATCTTCAGCAGAGGAGGTGAACAGCAACTGACTCATAAATCATAAAGTGATTCCTGTGGATGTACAAATTAATCCTATGATGCTGTCTTTACCTTACCAGCCCTTCTATCAGCCTGATATTTTCCAAGGCAGGGTGTTACAATGACTGATTAGGTGCATCAGTCATTACTCAAGAGTTGATATAGGTGGGGGGAACCTGTGGCCCTCAGAATTTTGTTGGACTCCAATTCCCAGGAGGGGAGAGATTCTGGGGTTTTCAGTCCAACACATTTTGGACCCTGCTCTAGATCATCTATTTAGTTAATGAGTTTAGTTCCAAAAATTATTCCATGACTTGGTTATGATTGGGAGGCTTTGAAAGTATGCCTTAAAACTGCCTGATCTATACTTCAGATTAATGGGAAAAGTTAGAAAATATTTGGAGTGTGCCTCAGATTTGGATAAAAATCCAGAACTGAATTGGGAATATCTGGACAGGTTTGAGGAATGTCTGAACTAAAGTCCAGATTCTTTTAAAGTGAACATTTCTGGAGATTCATTAGCAATTTGGATTGATGGGGAGGAATGCAGAGACAGAGACAATTTGTTTCTCCAAACTGCTATCTTTCTCCCCAAGCAGTATCAAGGGATGTGAGAAAAATGCAAGGATGGGGGAAGGGGAAAGGAGAGGAAAAGACATATATTTGTGAATGGCAGTACGCATCATGGGAAAGGTCCTGGCAGGGCTATCCAATCCCCATGGGGACCCTTAAGGGGCACTTGCACCTTCTAAAACCTAAAATGCATTGATCGATTGTACCCCACACAGATAGACACATGTCCAGCTATCCAGCAAGCAATTTGGAGTGACCACATCTACTGAGCCAGGACAATGCGGTCTTTCTGCATATTTCTGGTGGACGACCATCCTGGCCAGCAGGCAGCACAGGGGAACACTGCTTGTTCTCATCAAATGATTCTACTTCTGCAAATTTAAAGCAATTTGGACACCCTAGAAATATAATGAAAATATGTACCCAGTGGGATGTAAATTTGCATAAATAAGATTTTAGTTTTGGTATAAAACTCATCATTATTGTGGACACACATTGGATTGGGCATGGGGAGTTGTAGCTGTGAGACTCTGTTTATATCAAAGCATACCAGTGCTCTTATACACCTTTTGTTGTGAGGAGTGAGACCATCCTACAGTATTCCAATAGTGTAGTCCCAGGATGCTATTTAGTTTCGTGTAGTGTTGACTTTTTAATAAAGAAACACTGGTGTGTGTGTATGTATGAAGTTCCCTGTAGTAGCAAATCCCTCATGTAGATTCCATTAGTATTTTTTTTAACCTTAGGATACCTCTATGCTCTATGCCAGTGATGACAAAATTTTAGAGACTGAGTGCCCAAATTGCAACCCAACCCCCACTTATTTATTGCATTGTGCCAACATGACAATTTAACCTGAATACTGAGGTTTTAGTTTCGAAAAAAACAACTCATACATTAACATTTTTTGTTTTAAAAGAAAAACACAATAACAGAGCTTTCAATGATAGATACATAACTTTTTTTGAAAGGTAAAAGTTTGCATTTGGCATGCTTTTGAACAATTAATGTGATTTTGCTGTTGTATGCATGCTGATAATTTGTCTAACCTTTGCTCATACTTTGTACATTTGAGAGTAACACATGCAGCATTCAGGTCATCTGTTAGTCTGTTTCTGGTGTCAGATTTGATATAATTCAAAGCTGCTGCTCACAAGATAAGATGACCCAAACAAAGTAAGGAAAGCAATCCCAAGTGCTTTCATTGACTTAAAATTATTTGGCAGAGAATTCCATACTTTAAGAATTTCATTTTCAGAACTAATGTGCTGTCCTTTGTCATCCCTTCTATCTTCTTAAGTGTTTCACACAGGTTATAGAAT
Source organism: Phrynosoma blainvillii (assembly GCA_026167975.1). Lineage (NCBI taxonomy): Eukaryota > Metazoa > Chordata > Lepidosauria > Squamata > Phrynosomatidae > Phrynosoma > Phrynosoma blainvillii. The sequence goes on from JANUYF010000001.1 coordinate 172,040,065, forward strand.
TTATTTTTTCTGGCTAGAGCTCTCCTAAATCTAACAAGTGTAAGCAGGAAAGATCAAGTTCTTCAAATTTGGCTTTATCTGGAGAAGTAAGAAAACACAGGGCTGTCTCCATCTTATGGAACTGTAAAATATGTTACTAAAATTCACCTTTGCAGCTGCTACAATGCTAGAAAATTCCTTGTAGATTTCCTGATGGCTTGTAGGATTGTCTGCAAATGTGGCAGAATTTTCTAAATGAATTTTTAGATTTGGAAAATATTTCAGCTGCCCACTTTCACGGTCTCTTTCAAAAACCTGCAGATTGCTTTCTCCTGTTTTCCCTAGACCTTGTAGTTGTTTGTTCAATACACTGAAGTGTAGTGTAAAATCTGTAAAAAATATGAGGTTGGTAAGCCAGGCCATATCAGTGAGCTGTGGATATTCCTGCCCTTTTTTTATTCATAAGCAGCCTAATTTCATCCAAGCAGGCTACAAATCTCTCCAGGACTCGTCTTCTGCTCAGCCACCAGACATTTTACATAAGTAAGCAATTATACAGTGCCTGAACTTCCTCAAGAAGTGCTCGAAACTGTCGAAAATTTAGAGCATGAGCCATGATGTAATTCACCATTTTTGTGACATCTTTGAGGACATCATATATATATATATTGCTGCTTTCCCTGGCACAAAGAGCTTCTTGATGTATAATACGATAGAACTGGATTACTTGATGTTTTGTTTCTTTAACAAAGAACTGTATGAAACCAGATGTTGCACCCACCATAGAAGGTGCCCCATTACTAGTAACAGAAACCACCTTTTCTGGTCTTCTCTCTTGTGACAAAAAAGCCTCCATCACAGCATTGTAGATATCTATCCCTTGTGTTCTTCAGGCAAAGACACCAGTTTCACCAGCTCTTCTCTCATGATGTCACCAACAGCAAAGTGCAAAATTACTGCTAGCCTTGCATGATTATTTATATTTGTGTTTTCATCCAAGCACATGGACTAACAGATTGCCTTTTGTAAGTCAGTGGAGAGCTGCTGACTAACATCACTTGCCATGCACTGGACTCGATCTTTAACAGTATTTTTGTTAAGTGGCATCTCAGAGATGTGTTGAATAATTTTATCCTTGTTTGGGAAATCATAAAAAAGGACAACGTGACCATTTTGATAATATCCCCATCAGAGGACGTTTTCACATGGGGCTTTAGGCGGAGGCAATCCTACCTCTCGCCGGCCCCACTCCGGCTCCTCTTCCAGCTTGTTCAGACGCACACCGCAGAAAACCCCGCCCCTTCCGGTGCCATCCCTGCGTACGTCCGGCTTCTAGCTCCGAGTCCGGCGTCCTTCCGGAGTCCCTCCGGCCTCAGCACATCCAACTCCGGCTTCAGTGGCGGAAAGGTAATTCTGACTTTTAAAAGGAATTAGCCTGCCGCCGCCAGAGCCATTCCGGAGTGGGGCCGGCGGGAGGTAGGATTGCCTCCACCAAAGCCCCGTGTGAAAACATCCAATGAGGGACTTGCCATGTTTTGCTATGCACAGTGAAATTTGAAAACTGAGAGCACTAACCTGATCTGGAGGTGGGGTCACAGCTTGAGCTCTCCAAGGATCCTTCACTCCCTCTGGAATCCTTACCAGGTGCGTGAGCACCAGCTTCTTCCTCACTGATGTTACTTCCTGTGCTGCTTCCCTCAGCCTGTGCTGTGCAGTGTAGAGTACTGCCTGAGTGGGTGGCTGGTTGGCTGTATGAGTGGTGCCATAAAGCCCGCACTACAGCCTGAGCGCTCTGCTACTCTCCAGCTCCCCTCCCCTCCAGCTATGCCACACTGTGAGCTGTGCTCCCTTCCAACCTAGCTCCTTTCCAACCCCACCACGGGAATCACCTTCACCACAGACTCAACAGACAGCCATCTGTGCCACACCCTCATGCTGCATGTGGGCTTCCTGCCTTACCCCAGAGAGGGAAGGGAGGAAGTGCTCCCATTGGACTGCTAGGTAGAGAGGCAAATGATGTAAGAAATGTCCTCAGGCATGCGTGGAGAGGGGGAGGGCAGCAGCCCGGCCCCACATCCCTCTGGCTTTGTAATAAGGAACTCTGGGGAACTCTGTGCTGGGGTGACTGCACACATGCCCACAGAGGGCTCTGAGTGCCCCCTCTGGCATGCGTGCCATAGGTTCACCACCACTGCTCTATGCCAGTTTCATACAAACCAGAAATGCCTCTCCAACCCCAGCATAATGGAGGCAGTTATGGAGAAACAAATCACCACCACCCCTCTTCCAAATTTTGAACATTATCCTTCTGCAACCCCCCCGCAACCCCATTGTTCTGAAATTTTGCAGCTTTCCTAACCACAGCCAGGTCACCTTTATGCCACATATCACTTTCATAATATATGTCTCCAAAAGCATGAGTGGTGAAGGGGTAAGCAAATACCATTTTTGGGAGGGAGAAACTGGCAAAATGTAACATACCCTTGTTATTCTGAAACTTCCTAGGCTTGATCCCCTAACAAGGGGCAACTACCCTTTCAAAATTTCATCCTGTTCTGCCAAACATTAATTAAATAAAATGTTTTAGGCCATTTCTACCCCTCCTTTTTAAATGAACATGTAAACATGCATAGCCCAACCCACCCTTCAATTATTCATCTTAAATCTGGGAGGCTACAAGAGGTTATTACTACTACATAGTTCATCCATTCATATTTTTGGCTGCTATTTCCATGGATGGTACTGCATGTGTTGCTTGGAGTTGAAGTTTGTGAATCCCTGTCCTGAGCCTTGTCTTAAGGTGATGATGGTATCATCACATGCTGGAACCTAGAAGGCTACAACCTGGTCTGACCTTCATTTTCAAGCATATTCTTGACACAGAGCAAGGCTTCTTTATTGCAGCTCTTTTTCAGTGTTTAGAGTTAAGCTTGTAATGGGTGCTAATATGTATTAAAATTATTTATGTGGTCCGGTATGAATGATCTCATCATGTTTCAACTTTGGATTCTTTTAGAAGGATTTCTACCTGTCACAAGCCTTACATGAAAGGCTAGGAACCTACATAAATAAATACTATCTACCACAAACCAGACTGTATTAGTTTAATTTTTGCTGAGAGTGCTACTGAAATTTCCCAGAATCATTAGCTAGGGAATATATATATATATATATATATATATATATATATGCCTTTGAGCATGCTCATTGCACATTTTATCTTCAAAGTGCCTTCACCATACTAATTAATCCTCACATGCCAGAGATTTTGTCCTGGCAATGTGCCAGTCATCACTAAGCCCTATAGGATACTGCTCCCAAAAGTATTTTTTTTCCTCTAGAGAAGAAAAAGAAATATTCTAATGTGAAGGGCTCTCTCTGAATTGAAGACTATACTAGTTACTGAAAACTTATATTTAAAGGACCACTGTTCACTCCCCCAGAATGAAGAGAAATTCTAGTCTATGTTTTAGTAACTGGGTGTCCCATTCACTCCTTAATGTTTGGACTGAGGTAGATTTTTATCTGTTAGTATCCTTCATCTGAATATTTTCAAATTAGTTGTTTATGTTAGAATGAATAACAAGATCAGGATATGTCAAGATGGATCTCTTTCGGCAGGCCTTCCCTGAATAGATCACTCTAATCTAATCTGTGCTCTCTCCTCTTTATACATCCACTGTTGTTTCAGAAGACTCGCTATTTTAATATTATGTTCTTATTTTAGTATTGTATTTAACTCTTTTAAAGGGGGGGGTATCAATTGTTACTATTATTGTTGTTATTGTTTTAATGCGGGGTATGTTTTATTTAAATATAATTTTATTCTATGGACGTTATCCCACGGGGCCAAAAGCAGCAAGAATCCACCAAGAATCCGGCGCTATAGCGCTAAATTTTCCGACTGATCCCATGACGTCGCTAAGAATCCGGCAAGAGACCGCTCGGAATGCAGCATCATTCACGTTCTTTTGAATGTCGGTTTCACCAGGCATTGCAATAGCGCGAGCTGATTCTTAGCACTATGAAAGCGCTAGCGCTGTAGGTATGGTCAGCAATTCCCTCCCTGTGAGCATTTCCACTTCATAACCCATCGTTCCTAGCGCTATTTCCCATCGTTCTTTCTGGCAGCATCCTATGATGTGTTTCCTTTTTGCATAGGGACACAAACACAGCCGGTGGACATTTTCCTGTCGTGTGGGTGCTGGGTTGTAGGGTGCAGGCTTGTTGGGTGCAGGCTTGTGGGTGCAGGCAGAGCATAGGGGTGAATGATAACATGTTTTGTAGTACTTTTGGTGATGTGTTGACGCCAAAGCAAAAAGTTAGTGCATGTGCAAGAATATGCTTGCCGGAATCATCCCACTATACCATGCTGTAGTGTGCTCTGCAAATGCGCTTTCCGTGGGGGGGCATCATCGCGATATCGTCAATAGCGCGATGATGCCAGTTGCGTGTGCTGGCCATTGCCATCTCTGGGGATTGCTAGCGCTATAGTAGTGGGATGATGCTTATATCGCTTTCTTGCCACTTTTACAGCAGCGTGGGATAAGGTCCTATGTGAGCCGCCTTGATTGTCTTGGCAGAAAGGCGGGGTATAAGAATAAAGTTATTATTATTATTATTATTATTATTATTATTATTATTATTATTATGAGACCTGAAAAATATAACAAGAAAGGGATCCTAAATGACACTCATTATCATCACTGTTGTTGTTGTTGTGTGCCTTCAAGTACTTTCCGACCTATGGAGAACATATCACGAGGCTTTCTTGGCAAGATTGTTGGCATGTATGGGACCCGAAGTCCATGCATGCAAAAAGCTGGTTGCCAGGAACCAAATGCCAAAGGAACCTCTGGAAGTGGTGCAGGGTGAAGAAATCTTCCTTCTCCCACAGAGTTTCACTCACTACAGCTGAGTTCTCATGAAGAGGCTTTAATCTTGGTTGCTTTACAGCAATAAATTACACAAACTGACATAATGCTCTGCCACCATCTGATATTCACCAAGTTCTTGTACAGTGGCAGATCCTCCCTTATATACACACTCTGCCTATGATTTTAGTCCAACCCCCAACCCGTATGTCACAGAGTTTCCTGTCACATGTGTACCATGACTTTGCAGTATTGAAGCTTCATGACACTGCTTCCTGCTGAGGTGTCATTATATTCCTGTGACTCAGCAGCTCTCAATTTTGCACACTCATCATGGCACCTTTTGAACTCCGGTTACCTTTCACCTTTGTTCTCCATTGCAGCATCTGGGACATTTTTTGTTCTTAGGTGCAAATTCACCCTGACAAAGGGGGGTTGCAGACTGCCAGAAATAGTGCAAATTGAGTCCACTTTTAGGGTTAGGGTCAGTGCTAGGGAATCATGGGAACTGTATTTTATTGTGGCACCAGAGCTCTCTGACAGAGAAGGCTCAATGTCTCAGAAAAAACAACAACAATTCTCATGATTCCCTAGCACTAACCCTAACCCTAAAAGTGGACTCAATTTGCAATATTTCTGGCAGTCTGCAACCCCCCAAAGATTACATTCAAATTAGATTCGAAGATACTGCTTAATCCCAAGGGTTTAATAATATGGGTACTTTTTCAGAGTAAATTGCCAGAAAAAATAGGAGTTTATAATTTCCCCAAGGCATCCAACATTAATATGGTAATCAGGTGCCCTGGGAAAACTACAGGCCTTTGCAGACTGCCAGAAATAGTGCACATTAAATTGAGGCACTGCCCTGGCTCAGTGCTAGGGAGTCATGGGAATTGTATTTTTTTTCTGGGACATTGAGCCTTCTCTGTCAGAGAGCTCTGGTGCCACAATAAATTACAGTTCCCATGATTCCCTAGCACTGAGCCAGGGCAGTGCCTCAATTTAATGTGCACTATTTCTGGCAGTCTGCAAAGGCCCTACATTTTCCTTGACTCCTGGTGCCAAGACTGCTGTTACTCAAAATTCCTAATCATGTTTAAATATACACAGACCTCTGTTTTCTATATGTTTGGTGGGAACATGAACATGAAAATGTGCCTTCTACTCAAGAGCAGCATGTAATACTTATAGTATGGATGCATTTGAGCAATGGAAGTCCATTGAGTGACCTTTGGTGAGTCACATTCTCTTTATGCCTCAGAGGAGCACAATGGCAAACTTCCTCAAAATAAATCATATCAAATGAACCCTATGATAGGTTCACCTTAGGTTTGCCATAAGTTAGGAATGATTTGAGGGCACACAACAACAAATTTGAGCCACATTTTTGAGGTGAAAGAATTACCTACCTAGGTAGTATTCATGCATTTTATATTATGGTTGAGATCCTTCATAAGATGGATTATAAAGTTTCCAGAGTAACTACAATATGGCTTCTCTCTGCCTCCTCCTTCCTCTTGCACTTTCCCTCCACAGCCATACAGGAGCTGGCAGAGAGTGGGAGATGGTTGAAAAGCATCAAGGTATGTGCCTATACCATATTCACAACAACAATAACAACAACAACATCCTCCAGGATCATTGGAGGACCACTAGAAGGTCTGGTAGGATGCCTGTGCTGTTTTCTCATAGGCATACAGTCAGCTACTCCTCCAGTACCCCTGCTCTCCACTGGCTACCAAATGACCATGGGGGCAATCCCACAGGAAGATCGTGAGTCCTGCAATGATTTTGGTTGTTATGTGAAGGAGGTAGTGAATCCTCTGTAATGAAGACCTTGAACTTGGGGAATTACTAAAATCCAAGTCTTCTATGTGATCTTTTATCCTTTGTTTTAGGAGGTGGCTAGAGAAGAGACTGATAGAGACAAAGCTTTCCAATGAACTGTAATTTATTTGAGGATTCAAACATACAAAGACACCTTAACATACATGCACGCACACAAGAACTCAGAGTAAAGTAGTTAGCTTGGATAGGAAACACAAGGCTTTCTAATGGTGATAATTACTGGAAAGGGGGCTGGTCCAATGATGAATGAAGAGGGATAGACTCAACCTGTATGAAAGGGAAAGGACAATGGATGGAGCTGGGGATTCTAGTCAGAGATCACAGTGGCACAGTGGCACCATGAAATCTATTCAGACCTCCATGTGCCTGAGATTTTGGGGAGCATTTATACCCTTAATCCTAACCTGAGGCAAAGAGTTGCTATTGTATATCAAAGTATTCTGATTGCTATGCTTTGAAGTAGACAATTTCCAAAAGAGGGGAGATAGGATGCTGATGTTATCTCATCTTCAGCCGGACACATCCTGGCTGGCACTCATAAATCTTCTAGGTGTGAATGTCCTGCTTTGCAACTCCTTTGCAACGCCTTTTTAATCTGCAAATAGTTGTAAATGCAGATGTAAATCTGTTTGGAGTGCCTACATGATGTGTCCGCTTTGAGCTCATGGCTTCTTCCAGCCTAGGGCTCTTTCAGGAATCCAAAAGGAGTCTTTATATCAAACCAATAATTGTAACGCCTCCCTAAAACAGTTCAATATGTATGCCTGTGTATGTCACTAACATGATGCCAGCCAGTATGTGTGGTGGGATACATCTCCCTACTTCCCCAAAATGAATACAAGCTTCTCTGTTCTGTGCATACATGAATGCATCCTTGAAATTCCTACAAGAGCCAGTGGGCCACATAATATTTTGATTTTCATTAATGGGCAGGTGCATCCATTGAGCCTCATGAAGGCTGTTGAATGCCCACTCTTTCCCTTTCTCCCTTGTGAACCATGGTTTAAACATTCCTCCCTCCCTCCCTCTCTCTCTTTTGATAAAAAGAAGAAACATTTCCTTTTAAAGCTGCATTTATATTTGTTTTATGCAAGAGTAGTACCATCTAATAAATTCACAAACATGACATACGTCAAGGCCTACCAGACATTTATCCTCACTGGAGTTATTTGCCATAATTGCACTTAACAACAGTTATTCTCTTCATTGCACAATACATCACTGTCTCACTGTGAGCTGAACGTGGACTTATATCTTTGACAAATAATTTGCCTAGAGTTATCCTCCTGGAGTCTCGGCACTTGAGTGCGTTCCTTCATTATCCTCCTTGATTGCTGATTTTGCATGCACAGGCCTGGCTTTTCTCTTTCCAGTCTGTTTAGGTTGAATGGTACTTGTCAAGAGTTGCACATCATTTGTATTTAACTTTAGGCAGGCATTGCTGCCCTGGAGATCCTTACAGTTTATTCAAGGCTGAGGGGAGTTATTTTTAAATGTGTCTCTTTGCAGACAGTACTGTTGTAGCAGACAATGCATCTAAAAGTGTTTTGAAGTATTGCATGTTGTGCACTAATACACAGCTGTCTCCCAAATGATTGCCATCTGTGTGCTTACTTTTGCTCCATGTGACCTCTGGACCAGGATACCCAACAGAGCATTTCCTCTCTATGTGCCTAGTTGTTCAGAAAACTGTTGCTTTATACTTTATGCATGATTCTAGAAGCAGGGAATAGCCTGGGTTTGAAACATTTCTTAAAAACACACATACTTATGCAGAGACTGCAATGAGTTTTAAACATCTCTTGAAAACATACGCTGTCATCCTATTCAGCAGCTATGAGAGCAAAAGCAGGATTTGCATTATTGCTGGGGATTCACATTTCTGGTTGTGAAAAAGTAAAGTTGACCCTCCCCCCAACCTACCTTTGCAGACTGGCAGGTTGTTGTTGTTGTTGTTGTTGTGTGCCTTAAAGTCATTTCTGACTTATGATGACCCTAAGGTGAACCTATCACAGGGTTTTCTTGGCAAGTTTCTTAGAGAAAGTTTGCCATTACCATCCTCTGAGGCTGAGAGAGTGTGACTCCCCCAAGGTCACCCAGTGGGTTTCCATTGCTGAGCTGGGATTCAAAACCTGGTCTCCAGAGTCATGCATCAATACTCAAATCCTACAGCCCACATGGCCAATGATCATACTGGGTGGTCTGGGGGATTCTGGAGATTGTAGTCCAAAAAGGAACTTTCTCCAGGCTTTGCTTCTGCTTGAACTTTTCAAGAACCTCTGTAGTTGTAGGAGATAACACTGGGCTTCATACATGAATGATCTCTTTTAAAGCACCATACTTTTCAATACTCCTGATTTGGCAGGGAAAGTCCCAGTTAATTCACTGTCATCCCACTTTTCCAGCTGCTTTTAAAATGTCCCAGTTTGTCTCTCCTCCTACCACTTTCTCACTTTTGTCCTCAGCTTACTCCAATTGCTGCAAACTGAGTCCAAAGTGCAAAAGTAGTTTGCACTCAGTTGTTTTCTGGGGATGAGCAAAGGAGGAAGAATCTTGTTCTTCCCTGAAGACCTAGGGCTAAATGAATTGCTGCAGCATATCCTAGCTTGTATGATCTTCCTCATTAATTAACTTTTGCCATCTTGACCACACTCTGATGTTACTATTCCCAGTTTTCATCTGTGAAAATGCTAGAGGGTATGAAGTACCCTCAACATTTTTGAGCAAAGGCAGCATCTGTGTGAATCATATTTTAAAAGAATATTTCCTTTTCCTTGGGAAAAATAATGGAAGGGGACTGTACTGTCTCTTCCAAGCACCCACATTGTGGCAAATGGCAGCTAGTTCTTAAAAATTCAGCTCATGTCTCTCCAAAAGCATTCTCAGATCCCCAGCACTTTGTGTGTTGCTAAGGTGAGTTCACAAGATGCTTTGAAGGGCTGCAGCTTGCTGATTGGAGCCATGGAAATTCTCCACTGAACTTGTTGAAAGAAGAGACCTGCATGGTTTTCATTAAATTGGAAAAAAGCTGCATGGAAGCACTGGAGAGATTTATTTGGTTTTTAAAAGAGTAATCCAGGGACAATGGGAAGGAATACCTGCAGCAGCTGATAAACAGAATTAAAAGGCTATTGGCCTCACGTGAACATAGTTTTTCTATTCTGTATATATATAACAAACCCTTGAATTCAGAAGCAATATAATAACACATTTAGAAAATGGCTTATTGTGTGTGTTACCAAGTACTTCACTTTTACTGGGATTATTGACTGACTCTTAGAATTTTAAAAAGTGGGACTGGCAACAAAAATTGTTGCTGCATGGAGTGTGATCATATTTAGGATTGCAAATTGCCAGCCATGCCCTTTTCCTGCATACTCCATTTCATTTTCACCTCCCTTTTGGTCTTCCCTTTCACCTCTAAGATGTTTTGTATTTCTTACATTTCTTAGCCACTTTTTGGTATTGCTGTCTTCCCAAGGACACAGTTATACAATCATGGGCAATTTTAAATAAAGCCATTTTCATAAAATACTATGTGGAAATATTTGTCAACAGTGGATAACACAAAGTTTTTCAATTAAAAGCTAGGAGGAAGAGAACAGTTGTTAAAACCCCAATGAAAAGCATTCAAAAATGGTGCTGCCATATTTCCTTTGGAAGGGAATTCCTTCATGCTGGAGCTACCACTGAGAAGATCCTCTAGTCAGTGCCTGTAGAGCTCTCTGGAATTGGTGTCATATTTGTGAGTAACTGAGCATTGCCTCCACAGATTAGGTGTGGGCAGTTTAAATAAAGTAGATGTAAACTGTTTTAAGCTTAAAAAGTCATACCAAAAACATATTGGCAGACAATCATTGCAATTGTTACAGGACTGGTGTAATGTGATCCTCTTATCTAATGTCAACTTGGACAGGAGGTATGAACTGAAGGATCTAGGTCAGGGGTACGCAGCCTTTTTGAGCAGCTGTCCCTCAGACAATTGAGGGGGGCCGAAGCACCATAAATAAATAAATAAATAAATAAATAAATATAAAAATATTTTTTTAAAAAATTAAAAATTAAAAAACATGCATGCACACTCTCTCAGCCCCAGAAAAGCCATGTCAAAACCCCTGTGGAGATTTTGCCAAGAAAACCCCAAGAACAAGTAATAACAACAATAATCAATATCATCATGGCGGGCGGTGGCAGCGGGGAGCAGCGGTAGTGGCAGGACCGGCCTGGGGCCAGTCCAAAGGCCTTGGGGGGCTGCATCTGGCCCCCGGGCCTTAGGTTGCCTACCCCTGATCTAGGTTGTCTTCAATGGGGTTCCTTCATATGGCACAGTACTGTAACTCTGTATGTAATCAGATCATGCAGAATTGAGGCCAGATTCCAGATAAGGTTGCAGTTAACATTCTGAATAAATCTTAGAATAAGCATTCCTGGCTACTGTTGCTATCTTTGTTTCTACAGTCAATATAAGTCTGAAGGACCTGTCAAGTTCCCATATTGTTCAATCAGGGAAAGTATAACCATGCCCAGTACAAGTTGCATCCTTCTGCCTAGAAGATATTTTCTCTTTCTATGTAAGTTTACTTTAGTTGAGTTTTTCACTTATGTTTGTCTTAAGGATTTTTTTTTAAATGAACCTCAGGGATGCTAATTTAGCAACGCCTTGAAGTAACCTTTAAAATGAGCAATTAACCCCCCATCTGCTCCATGGTACATACTCCAAGACTCAGATTTACAAGAAAAACATGGTAAGAACAGTACTGCATCACTAGAAGAAAACAGTGAGAATGATGGATGGGTGTGCTGTGGAATTACAAATTACACAAGGATTCTCTGCAGTTTCAAATTATAAATCCAAATAATTATTGAGTAAAATACTTGTATCTCTTGCAAGGTTCAGGTTTGGGCAATGAATTATGAATCTCAGTGGGTGGCATTCCTGTTTCAAATTCATAGATCTGCAGCTTTCAGACAGTAAATTTCACAGTGAAACTTGAACTGCAATGTGCTGGTTTAGGGATATAATTTTGGGAACCTTTATGTTGTAACAGTCAGGCTTGCTAAGGATGGAGTTGGAATATGACAGATTCTTTTTTCAGACAGCTAAATGTGGTGTGGAAAAGGAATAATTATTTATGCATACATTCTCTTTGATTTTACTTCTGGTAAACAGATTTGACAGATTTTAGTATTTCCCCACCTTCAATTCTGCAAAGCCCATTTGACTACAGCAAGCCTCTAAGAGTTACTTTTTGGACTCTTGCTGGAGTTTCTGAGAAATATAGTTCAAAAAGTAACATTCCCAACCTCTGGGCTTCACAGAAAGCCATAGTATCTGAGTTTCTGCTCCATTGTATTGATATGTTGATAATCTATGATAATACTTTCTTCCTTTTACACTGTAGTCATCAAAAATACTGAGATAACATGCTCTGAGAATGTGCACATTAAAAGCACTATGTAGACTTTCTTTTGAAATCTTTCTCTTGTCAAGGGGATGGAATGGGGAGAGCCCATTTGTTGAAGAAAACTATGCTGTGGAGTTGTGGGACATGGCTTACTATGGAACACAAAACCCTGGTTGATTCCCAATATACTTTGTGAGTTGGGAATGGAAATGGATTGAAGAAACATGTACTCTGTTACCAGATGAATGATATCCCTCCATTTCTTGGATCAACTTACTGCTCCATCCTTAGCAAAGGTATGTTACCTGTTAAGAAAAAGTGAGGGAAGGGAAAAGGATGCCAGGTGAATTGTGTTCTTAGTATAACATGGGATTGGAAGCCCATGCATCTATTCCATTGCATTTATGTATGAAGGAGGCTATGTTTGCTTATATTCCAGATAGGTTTATGCTTCACCCCTCTGCATGTTACACTGAAAAACAAGGGTGCACCATTGTGGTATAGTGGATTGAGTGTTGGACTATGATTCTGGAGATGAAGACATATCTGAATACCTGATGTGGTTCTTGGAGTGAGTTATGTGATGGACATGTCCGGAACCATCATCCATTTTTTTTTTTTGTACTTATGGAACTTTTACTCAGGACATGCTATCCTCTGCATCTCACACTACACATTAAATGTTGTGTCATATATACGTTTAGAATTTGGCCTCCAGGAATTTGGCATCCCCTTAAAACTGTCAGAGGAGGTGACATGCAGTTTTGCCTTCAGAATAATTACTTTTTCATTTTATCCTTCTGGAGTAACAAGGTTCTTCATTCCCTTAGTGCTGCAGATAATAGCCGGAGGTATTGGCATGATCCATATTGCATTCCACTGTATGTACCTACTGTATATCCATCCTAATTAATATTGAGTCTGCCTGCCAGAAGCCCCCCTCCTTGGAGAATTTATTCATTCTTAGGTGTACAGTTTTTCTTAAACTTGTTTTTTAGGAAAGCAAAGGAAAGGGAAGGTTAACTGCTCTGGTGTGAGTTGGATCCCTGAGCCTGCTATCCTCTCCCCTTTACTTGTGCCTTGTTATTATTATAAGTAGGGAGTATTATAGCAGTAATATACTGCTACATGCTAGTATAAACTATATACTATATGTATATATAGTACAGCAGTAGTATGCTGAAATGAGGGGGAGGACACCTTTCTTCAGGCTACTAAGGAAATATGCACAACCTGTGGGCAGGCATGACTCTGCTCTCTTCTCTTCTAACCTCCTAGCTACATACACTTTGCTAGAACAGAAGTGTACAGAAGGTAGATCTGGATCTATTAATATCTCTCTTGATGGTATGACGTAGTCCGAACACCAGGAGGGACAAAATGGGTCTAACCTGTATAGTGTGTATACCAGAAGGAGCAGGAGCAGGGAGATAAATAGGAATGTGTGTGTGTGTGTGTGTGTGTGTTTGGATAAGGATCAGACTTGGGCGAAAAACAAGTTCTTAGCAGTGTAGCTACCCGTTGCTTTTTTTATTTATATCAAGGGCTTCTCATGGTCACATGAGAAACCACAACAAATTACTTTTAAGCCTTGAACACGAACAGATTACTTTGACACAAATAACTACAAGCTGTGGGAAGGACTGTGGCCTCTATTCAGTCCCCATACTCAGTTTGTTTTTTAAATAATCCTAAGTGTACATCTTTTATAGCTTGGCAAATCTTGAGATTCTAACAAAAAGCAAAGCCCCAAAGAACCCAAGACACAGACCCTCCATACCCAAACATGGGAATTAATAAGTATTTATAAATATTTTGGTATGTATTTCTCAAAATGGATGCATTCTTACTCACATCTTTTCCAAATGGATGCATTTTAATGCTTTTATTATTTGTTTTCTTCAAATAATATCATCAGTGGACAAATTTTGTATCTCAAATTGCATTTGAATTTCCATGAAGTTCTGAGAGGTACAAATTGTGTTCTTTTCTATTCAAATGCAAACCCAATTAATTTCACAGCTATCCCTGTTGTTGATTGGAGGTTAAGTTGAGATAGAAAGCTGAAGTCTGTCTCACCTGAAGTGACTATTTACTGAGATCACATTTTGTGTTCATTCCTCCATCTGTACTTGGTCCCACCTACATTTTTTGCACCCATTGAATTGTTAGCTTTTGGCTCATAGGTCAAGGGATAAAAGTCAATGGTAGAATACATCATTTATTCATAGAAGGTTCAAGATCCAATATTTGCTTTTATAATTAGAAGGATCCCATATCAGATGATAAGCCCTGGAAATTCTAATGAGCTACTGTCTATCAATGTGGACAATATTGCACAAGACAAGCAGATATTCTAGGCAGTTTCCTGTATGGCAGTCAGAACATTAAAAGTCAGTTTCTTTGAACTACAGTTTCTAGAACCTCAAAGCTCTGGTTTCACTCTTGTCATTGTTCCATGTGCAATGGTTCATTTGTACCCGCTCAAGAATGCCATGTTAATATGGCAGATGGGTGATGTGGCTGCCACTATATCATGGCTGGAATTCACCAAGGTAGTTACAAATGTGTAACCTAGAGTTATGCATTTATAACCGGTTTGTACTCATGATCCATACATATTCACTGCTTTAAGGAATACATAGGGACCATGAAAGGCCTCCAAACCCCACTTAGTAGGCAGCAGTGACTGTAAGTAATAGTAGTCTATTTCCCTGTTGACTGGGAAGCAGCTGACTGACATTTCTACCTGCTCCCACAAGTGATCTCTGGTGTGAGGGAGAATTGTGATAAGGACTCTGCTTCTGCCTATTGCACTGGGGTGGGGGTGAGAGACTTGTTGCTTGCAGTGGCTGCAATAAATGGAAATGTGGGGGGCATTAGGCTGGGAGACACTACTTTAACTTTGTAAATAAGGGGGGTTGCAGACTGCCAGAAATAGTGCAAATTGAGTTCACTTTTAGGGTTAGGTTTAGTGCTAGGGAATCATGGGAACTATTTTATTGTGGCACTAGAGCTCTGACAGAGAAGGCTCAATGTCTCAGAGAAAAAACAATTCCCATGATTCCCTAGCACTAACCCTAATCTAAAAGTGGACTCAATTTGCACTATTTCTGGCAGTCTGCAACCCCCCTAAGGTGGTGATGTAGCTAAGTAGGTGATACTCTATTCTGACCATTGTATTTCAGAGCAGTCAGTGAAACATCTCAACCTGTTACTGCGACTGACTACTTTCAAAATCATATGGAACATTCACTTCTTTTTATTTTTAAAGGAAGAGCCCTAGAACATAAAATAACCCCTTGTATTTAAATGCCAGTTCTTAGGGAGGAGAGTTCTGACATTGTACAATCCCCCAAAAATTTGTGCTGTGTTTCTCATTGTTGTGGTTCATCTTACGGTTTTTTTAATTTTTTTTTAAAAAGCAGGATACGCTTAAAACTTTTTTAAAAAACAGAGTATAGTTAAAGCATGAGAGCCAGCATTGTGTAGTGGTTTGAGCAGGGGCTATGAGTCTGGAGAATAGGGCTCAAATCCCTGCTTAGCCAAGGAAACTCATGCTCTCGGCCTCAGAGGATGGCAATGGCAAACCTCCTCCAAAGAAAGTTGCCAAAAAAACAACAACAACCCATGTTAGGATTGCCTTAGGGTCATCATAAGTCAAGAATGACTTGAAGGCACACAACACACAGACACAGTTAAAACATTATTTATACAAAAGTTGAAAAAGTATTAAATAGTGGTTTAATTAAAAGCAGAAGGTTAAAACTATTATTAAAACTACTATTGTAATCTCTTTCTAGCTGGGCTTCCCTCTCTCATCTTCGCCCTTAAATTTCTGTCCAACATTCAGCCACTCACATCATTACTTCCACTTACTGTTTTGACCATGTTTCCCCTTTGCTATCTTCTCTTTACTGGCTCCCCTTCCCCTTCCGTATATAATATAAGCTTCGGTTGCTAACTTTCAAAGCCCTGCATGGGCTAGCCCCTCTTTACCTATCTGAACTTCTTTCTCCTTACATTCCCATCCGTACCCTCCGTTCTAATACTCAAGGCCTGCTGTCCCAACCTAGGATCTTCACTGCTCCATCCCGGATTCGCCCCTTCTCGCTTGCTGCCCCTCACTCCTGGAACCTTCTTCCCCCTCAAACACGGGTCATTACTTCTTTGTCCACTTTTAAATCCAAGTTAAAGACCACCTTGTTCAGGGAAGCATTCCCAGGCACTGTCTGATATATGTTTACTTTTTCTGTCATTTGGGTAGACAGTGGGTATTGCTAATTAATTGTTGTAATTGTTTTTTTTGCTTTAATTGACTTTTATTATTTTGCCTATTGTTTGTATTTTAGATTGTACGCCTTTGGGAGGTTTTTATTCTATTTTATGCTTGATTGTCTCTTTGTACAGCGCTGTGTACATTGACAGCGCTTTAGAAATAAACTTTAATAATAATAGTAATAATAAAACAATATAAAAACACAGATCATAATAAAAAAGATTAAAAACAACAACAACACTACAAACCCTTTCTGTTACATCTTGTTTAAAACCAAAGGCCTGCTTGAATAAGAAAGTCTTAGCCTTAGCTTTTCAAAAGAAGGACAGAACAGTGTTTTCTCCATATGAAATTGATTGGTTTGGCAAGTGGTGAAAAGTGGAGAGGTTCATATTTTCACATCACTTCCCTTGGATATGCTGTGAGAAGCAAAAGTGGAAGTGTGTGCAGACTGGATGTCCATGCACTTATTTGCAACTTGCTTCTTCAGGACTGACACCATCTGGGTTCAGTTAAGTCAACCCCATCTTTCTCCTAACAAACCCTCACCTTTCCCTGAAGACAAAAATATATTGAAGAATCCACTGTGCTTGAGATAAACTTGAGATAAGCATGGGGGTTTATCGCACTCACTTTTGCTGCACGGGCTGGGGATGCACGTGAATACGTGTGAAGGCGGGCAAATGGATTTTATCACACTCAAAACAGTCCCCATGCTGTCCCCATGCTATCATCTGACCACCAACCATCCCGGCACCATGCTGAGCCTTGAAAAACTGGCTGGCTCAGCCTGTCACCAGGATGGGTGGTGGTCAGGCAACAGCACGGGGACATCAAGGGGACTGTTTTGAGTGTGATAAAATCTGTTTCACCTTCTTCCCACGCATCCCGTTCCCAGATCAGGCAAAAAGGGGAATGCGATAAACTCCATGGTCAGGAAAGTGAAAGAGATGACCATTTTGTGTATATGTGTTACATATTCATGACTATGCAAAAAAGATGGCATGGTAACCCTTTCCATTGTGGCAGTGGTGTCACTAGGGTTGGCATCAATCCCCCCCCCCATTGACCTCCTCTCATACCACACCATACAGAATCCTTAGCAGTGTTTTCTGAATGTGACTTATAAATCATAATTCCTGTATATCACTGAATGTAATGGAAATAGGTGTGACATAAATAGCTAGCAAAATTAAAATTAAACATTTAAATTACAATATCATATGTATGGCCTAAATTACACTTACATAGATTCATGAGATTGAACTGAAAATTTGGTAAGTTATGATTTTTAAAAAAGAATTTTTAAAAAACTGAAGTCTCTTCTTTCTCCTCCCACTGAGCCTCGCCTCACTCACACCATCTCATCCACTGAGCTCCAGAGTTTTTAAGGATACAAGCAAAGGCCACAGACTGTTTCTGCCAAAAGTGGCGTTATCCCCCCTTAGGGTCTCACCTGGTGTGGCCCACACCCCATGCCACCCCAGTGACTCTCCTGCATTGTGATCTTTTGCAGTTGTCCTTTATAATCCTGTAGTACAGGGGTAGGCAACCTTTCCCCTTTAAGGGCCGAGGGACTTCAGCTCCCAGAAGCCTCAGCCATGTTGGCCAATAGTCCCATGTTGGTCAATAGCTCCTGGGATTCTGGGAGCTGAAGTCCCTCGGCCCTTAAAGGGGAAAGGTTGCCTACCCCTGCTGTAGTATTATAAGAAACGGAGCCATGCAGTCTTCACTAAGCATATGAGCATGTGTGGGTAGTTTAAAGCAGGGGTAGGCAACCTTTCCCCTTTAAGGGCCGAGGGACTTCAGCTCCCAGAATCCCAGGAGCTATTGGCCAACATGGGACTATTGGCTAACATGGCTGAGGCTTCTGGGAGCTGAAGTCCCTCGGCCCTTAAAGGGGAAAGGTTGCCTACCCCTGGTTTAAAGCTAAGATCTCTTCATGAGTCAAACTTCCTCCAAGGGAAAGAATGTGCAACACTGCTGGTTTTGAGATTCTATTTCAGATTAATAGATATCTGAGACCTAATTAGAAGTTTGGTTTACATCATGTGATTTTTTTTTTTTTTAATGACCAGTTAAGTGTAAAACTGAGAAATTCATTACTGGTGGGCACTGAATACAGAAAGAGAGAGATGTGTATAGGAGAAATACTTAATTCTGTTTTAATGTCTTATGCTCCAGAAAGTGCACCTTAACCTTAACAAATCTGTCCATAGGTTTTCTACTCATATTTTAGGCTATTGGATATTAATAGAGATTGAATGCTGAGCAATATGGTATTGTGTCCCAATATCATTTACCTGAGTTTTAGGTAGGGCCAGCCTGGACTATATGTTAAAAGTAAGATCATATATATATATGATCTTACTTTTAACATATAGTCCAGGCTGGCCCTACCTAAAACTAAAGATCATATATATATATGATCTTACTTTTAACATATAGTCCTATTCCTTTTTCAATTTAAATGAAATAAAATATATTTAAATATTCAATTTAAATGAAATAAAATATATTGGCAGTGACTTGAAGGCATGTACACACACACTGCCTTCATGTGAAGAAAACATGGTGACTTATTCAGGCTTCTTCCCTGCATAAAATATGCCTTTTGTCCTGCCTACTTAGAGGTGATACGATATTCCAGATGAGGTATGACTAGTGCAGAATAAATATTACTTGCTGTGATTTGGGAACTATTTTTAATTTATTGTATAGATATCTATTCTGGATCTCAGTTTTACAGGAGCAAGAGGGAGGAGGGAGTTGTTATCTCAGGTGACCAGAAGGTGTCAGTGTTTCTCCACAGACCTGCCATCCTTTGCCTGCCATTAGAGAATTTTTCTTGAGGAAAGTTCATCTCTCTGGATTCTACAGATTCATGTCAAAACATGTCTTTTAATCATTTAATTAAGAAGTAAAGACTCAGTGAGGTTCAGAATAGTGACCTTTTTCATCTAGAACTTTAAAAGAGGTTGACATAAATGAGCAGCACTTACCTCGATTAGAAATGCCTTTTGTAAGCTATAGAAACAGAAGAAAACAGTCAATTGCACTACTTTACCTTAATATGCAATTTATTTTCTTTTTTATAAAAAGTAATCTAAGGCTTTATAAAGTAATAAAGTTGCTACTTGGAATCTAACTATAAGTATACCATATCTTAGTTTACAAGAATATAAAACAAGACTACAATTGCATCATGTATCAACCACTGCAATCTGAAGTTAACTCTGATTTCCTACAATGTCCCATGACAATTGTGGCTTATAACTCAGTGAAGAAATCTTCTGTGACAGCCTATAGATTGTTAGCTTTCTTCCAAACTTATGTCTAAAGTTTCTGTGGTTAACGGGGAAAACATTAGGCCTAGTAAGTTCAACCAGTGCAAGAAATTCTCTTCCCATGATTTCCCAAAGGGTTATGTCCTAAAGTTTGATTAATTCAGCAAATTACCGAGAAAGGCAGGCTCACAAGGGCTCATCCAGTGCCTGCATACGGTAGGTACTCTAGAGTCTATGTAATGCACTTTGGTGGAAGTGATGAGTCTCTGACAAGCAAAGGTTTCATTCCCGGCCATCGCTTGCCCTGCTCTTTATTTCTTGGTTTATTTTGGAAATGTAATATGCCACCATTCTTTTTTTTTTAAGTGTATAGGAGAAATACAGAATTTTATTCACAGAATAAAATGAGAGCAGAGTACAACAAAAAGCAATCAATAAAAATATTACCTGGAATCCTCTATGGCAGTTATTAATGTGTAACTTATAGCCTTTACAGACTGCTAGAAATAGTGCAAATTGAGTCCACTTTAACTGCCCTGGCTCAGTGCTAGGGAATCATGGGAATTGTATTTTTTTCTGAGACATTGAGACTTCTCTATCAGAGAGCTCTGGTGCCACAATAAACTACAGTTCCCATGATTGCCTAGCACTGAGTCAGGGCAGTTAAAGTGGACTCAATTTGCACTATTTCTGGCAGTCTGCAAAGGCCCTTAGATATACACAGTCTCGACTGTTACATATTCATATTCTCTACATAGCCCTTAGTTTAGGAAGTGTCCCAATCTCCACTTACCAGGGTGAATCCATTGATTTGTGTTCTCTGAAGCAACAGAAAACAAGCTTGCTCTATCTTCTACATATCCCTTCATATATTTAAAGAAGACTATTATTTGTTGTTAATTGCCTTCAAGTTGTCCCCAACCCATGTGGAGGAAGCACCTCCAAGATCCCCTGTCCTCTATGCTCTGCTCAGGTCCTGTAAATTCATACCTGTGTCCTCCCTGATTGAGTCCATCCATCTAGCATACAGTCTACCTCTCTTTCTACTTCCTTCCACCTTTGCTAGCTTTACTGTCTTTTAAAATGAGTCATGCCTTCTCAAGATGTGGCCAAAGTATGATAGCCTCAGTATGATCACTTTGGCTTCCAGGGAGATTTCAGGCTTGATCTGTTCAAGGACCTATTTGTTTATCCTTTTGGCTGTCCATGGGATCCTCAGCACTCTTCCCCAGCACCACATCTCAAATGAATTGATTTTCTTCCTATCCACTTTCTTCACTGTCCAGATCTCACATCTGTACATGATGTGGAATGAAATGGCTTGGACAATTCTAACTTTAGTGCTCAGTTGTATATCTTTACTTTTTAGGATTTTTGCTAGTTCATTCATAGCTGCCCTTCCCATTCCTAGTCTTCTTCTGATTTCTCAACTGCATCTCCTTCCTTCCTGCCAT
Organism: Phrynosoma blainvillii; assembly: GCA_026167975.1. NCBI lineage: Eukaryota > Metazoa > Chordata > Lepidosauria > Squamata > Phrynosomatidae > Phrynosoma > Phrynosoma blainvillii. The sequence goes on from JANUYF010000001.1 coordinate 172,061,191, forward strand.
CTCGTTCCTGGGGATTTCATATTTTGAAATATTGTGGCTTGAGTCTTCCTGCTTTCTGTGGACCATTTCTTCAAGATAAATAAACACACCCCTTGTTCCAACCTTCAGTCTCTGCTACCACCTTCCATGTTTCTCTATTAGGTAGCTCTGTATGCTCAGTATTTTAAGCTTATCAGATGGCACTTACAAGAACGGGAATGGAACGGAACTGATGGGAGTGGAACGGGACAAAAACGCACAGTTACTGCATGGGAGAACGCCACCGATGGCACCGGGAGTGGGACTCCTGGTGGCATCGGTGGCATTCTCCTATGCAGTAATGTGCATTTTTGTCCCATTCTGTTCCCTTCCCTTCCCTTCTGTTCCCGTTCCTTAAGTGCCGTGTGATAAGTTTATTTGAATGGGTTATCTCCCTGTGTGTACTGCTCTATATTTTCTTTATTAAAAGTTTATGTAGCTCCCTATGCCTGACTTCTTGCTCAATTATTACTGGTATAGGTGGTGCTGATATCCTGCATACACAACTCCCTCTTGCAAAGCTAAGCCAAGTATTCCCAAATTCCCAAAGATAGATTACTGCTATCAGTGGAAGCTCTATAAGCCCTACACATTTAGGTTAATAGTATTTCAAGCGAGATCTGACCAAAGCAGAATAGAGCACAGTAGGCCCTTGATATCCACCAGGGTTTGATGCCAGGATAACAAAATATGTGGAAGCAATGGCGCAGTAAAATGGCAAAATCAAGGCTTACTTTTGGGAATTATTTTGGAGGGAGGGATATTTTCATGCTGTGGTTAGTTGAACCCATGGATACAGAATCCGTGGATATGGAGGGTAAACTGTATTGCTATTACTTCCTTTGATCTGGGCATTACATTCCCACTGACTCAGCCTAGAATTGTATTGACCGTCCAAGTCAAAGAGCTAGACTCCTGAAATTAATGTCTCTGCTTGCTTATGGGTCCGATATGGGACGGGCATTTTATCACCTGATATCAACTGTATCAACTATATACTGAATATTCTATCCACTGAAGTTTATATAAATATATGAACAGAGCAAGAAAGTCTTATTGTTGTTCACTTAACATATATATAACTTCTTTTTGTTCAGGAGTTGCTGAATCAGAGTTTCTCTCTCTCTCTCTCTCCCTCTCTCTCTCTCTCTAAACAGAGCAACTCTGATTAACTATGTACAAACACAAGTTTTCTTGTTCTGCTTTGACAAACCAGTTTCATGCTTGCAAACAAATCTACATAATGCTTTTCATCCATTTACTCCATGGCCTTTTCATTTCCTTTCCAGGGATGCTTTAAAAGGTGGTAAGAGGTAGCCCAGCATTGTACTTTGCAGCTTCTCTCTTTGAGAAACTCATTCCAATGAACAATACTACTGTTTATAGCCCTTCTGTGTTTACAGGTTGTTAATGGTTCTGCTAGCCCTCCAAGACCCATTTCAGTCTAATTTCTCCAATATATCCTAGAATTTCTGATACATAATGCTTTACTGAAACCTCATCCTGGTGAGCTTATTGCTGTCCATTTGGCCACTTTGAAAAAGCCAGCGAGGCCTTCCTTCTAATGCATGGTTTTAGAAGTAAACAAGCAAACAAATAATGCCAATTTCTTTCTTTCAGTTAGTTTCAACGGTGCTACAAGATCTCCCTACGTACAAATAAAATCCTCCTAACTCATAGAGAGATCCAAGAAGGCATGTAAGTTAGCCTGACAAAACACATGCAGAGCACAATTTATATGAGTATTTGTTGGTGTGCCTAATGCTGTAAAATAGAGGTTATGATGACTAAAAACATGAAGGTGCTTATAGAGTTGTGAGTACTAAAACCTTAAATAATAGGAAATAAACTGTTCCAACACACACGAAAAGACAATAATGCTTTTTAAGGTAGAAGGCAGTAGAAATAGAAGACTGCATTACAGATTGATAGGTTCAAACAAAGAAACCACAGCCTTGCATCTGCAAGACCTTCAAGAGCAGGGCTGTTGATGATAGGGTGGCTTGGAGGTTTCTTGTTCATAGAATTGCCATATGTCCAAGTTAACTTAATGGCAGTTAACAATAAATTATATATAAACAAACCTAGATAATGCTTTTCATCCATTTACTTCAGGGTCTTTTCACTTCCTTTCCAGGGGATGAATGAACATGAGAGAGAGAAGGCATAGTTATGATCTCTCTTTCTCATATAAATGTGCCTTCTGATGACATATCAGAATGATACATTGGGTTTTCATTTTGCCTTCACCTCTCCCTTTAGTTGATAGACTGAGAATCAGATGCCCTCAGTGAAGCAAATGGAATGGTACCATTGCTAGTGCAGTTGCACTGAATTACAGGTTTGCACAGGTATTTTTTGCAAAGAAATTGTGAAAGAAGGTTGTGCAAAACAGTTGTACAACCACTCTCACAACCAGCTGGATAATCACTTTGCATAAGTGCTTGCACAGGAAAAAATTGTGTTGCATGCCACACTTTCATTAACTATGAAATTGTGCAACTGTAATCTCCATGGGCCTTGGAATTGTGCAATGGCATAATTGTGTGCAGGCCATTAAGAGTGCCATAGTAATAGTGCTGCATGTGGGAAAGTGATATATATGTCAAAGGGCTGATGAAAAGGAGATAGTGTATTTTTCAGATGTTCAAATCAAGTTGGACAGCAAACCAATTGTGTTTTTTAAAATTCTATTTATGTCCCACATTTTGTCTTTGGAACTCAGAATAGTGTAAATATGCTTGCAATTTGTATTTCCATTTCAACCATTAACTAGCTGCAGATCTTTTTATTCTTCAAATACAGATCAGTGAATCTGAGTATTCGGGACATGTGCCAGTCTCACAAGCTTTATCATAATTGTGTTCCATTCTATGCCTGCATTCATATTTATTTAAAAGAAGAATGCTCAGAAATCATATTTCAAATATGTATTCCAACATGCATTTAAATATTTATTTTCTTTTAAAAATACATATTTAAATGTATAATTTGATACCTTTAAATGGCTGAAATCATCCTTCCAACATTAAAAAAGAGGAAAATCTAGTAACCATCTAACCTCTGACCTTGAGATGTGGAGATTATTACATGAAGCTAAAATGTGGAAGTAAAGCAGAATAGATGCATGTATGGTCAAACTTTATCACATGACACCATGGTTGGGCTGTAGCTGGTCTGTCCTTCATCCATAACTATTTCACAACCTTTCATTCATGGGCCTTCCCCATCAGTTGCTGCCAATATCAGTACTATATCATTAGATTTGTGTGTGATAGTGTCTGAGTTTCAATTCTAGGATTGGGCAGTCATGTGGTGTCAGTTTTCTCCTTTCCCTTATCTCTCCCACTATTCCATTCTTTTATTTTCTTCCCAGCACCTAAATCATATTGCCATAATGCCCAACTAATTTTAAAAAGAAGGATAAAAATAAAAATAAAGTGAAAGACATGCTGGTAAAGCAACAGGTGAGAGAGGTGAGGTTAAGGAGCATACTGGGACATAGAGTCCAGACCAGTGATGGTTGCTGCAGTTATTGCAGCCACATGTGATAGGGACTGCTATCAAGCCTGTATGCATGTATTTCTTTTCATTAACACAATTGTGGTGAGAATGGGGACTCATGTGATAATCCCCATGTCAGGTGTATGCTTGCCCAATGTTTTTAAATAATAAAAAAAATTAAGAAGTACTGTCTCTTCTGTCACTGTTTCTTGTCATGATGATGCTCCACAGATGATGGAGGCATCTCCTCAGTATCCATCTCCAGCTGTGATGGGGGCCCATTTTGCTGAAGTTCCTCATCAGCTCATTGGCCGCTAGCTGCATAGATGGAGAGGAATCATCATCCATAACCAGAGGACTTTCTGTAACTGCCTACTCTGCACTGGATCTCCCAGATTCCATAGGTAAGTTATGATAATCTTAATCCTCTTCCCTTTAGGACTGGGTTTCAGTTCACCACTCTGTGCAAACAATTTCATCTTCCTCGCCAGCCCACAGTCCCCATATGCTTTCCTCCCACTCACTCAGTTTAATCCTAACCATACCTCCACCTCAACGTCTTTCACCCAATCCCCATCCATCTCAAAATACACATTCTTGTCAATCTTTCCACCCTTGCCAATCACTTCACAAACCATTGCCCACAAATAAATGCATCTTATAACAGGGACAGGGAGGCGTGCCCCAGGGACTGCATGGGGTTCCCAATTTCATTTTTTTAGTCCCCCAGGGCTCCCTGCTCCCCACCCAAATGGCTGATGGACAGCTTGCTAGTAGATTGATGCCCACCCATGCTTTACAATGATACCAGCCCTTGTTATATTATATCACATCTTTTGTTATATTGCAGCAATGATGATGACATTTGGAGCCTGGGGGTCTGGAAATGTGAACTTCTTTGCTTGGAAAAACTCATCCTAATTGCAATCAAGCCCAGATGATGCTGACTCTGGGCCAACCTACATAAGCCTTAGACCAGGGGTAGGCAACCTTTCCCCTTTAAGGGCCGAGGGACTTCAGCTCCCAGAATCCCAAGAGCTATTGGCCAACATGGGACTATTGGCCAATATGGCTGAGGCTTCTGGGAGCTGAAGTCCCTCGGCCTTTACAGGGGAAAGATTGCCTACCCCTGCCTTAGACACTAACCTCTCTGCTTCTACCAGCTGTGTTGTGCCTGTCCATCTCCCCCAACACACACACACACACAGATGCTGGCAATCCTTCCTTAAAGGGAAAGGATCTCTTTGTAAAAGGTGAATAATCAGCATTAGAAAATACTTTTGGTTTATGTTTTTATTTAAGAAAAGATAAATGTACTTAAGCTGGTATCCTGACATTTGGGGAGTTGTCAATAGTGTGTTGATGTATTTTTGTATATATGCTTATTTTTGTCTATTTGTATGATTTGTGTGTGGAATATGCATTGTCCTTTTTGTGTTGTGATATATACTAGATTTGAAACAACCATTAAAATATTTGTAAAAGAAAAGACTTTGGAAAAGTGCCCCTCTGACTCTTAAGCTGAAGATGGAAGTGAGGGGTAAAGGAAACTGTGGGATTTTTTTTTAATTTTTGTTATTTATTTATTTATTTGTAATGTAAAAGATGTTTGATGGTGAGAAGAGAAAGTTGGCCAAGGAGAGGACCATATTTTGGGGAGAAGTTTACATATTTTCAAGGCTTTTGAATGTTAGATTCCCTACTCCTTAGTTGTCAATGCTGGACTGTTTTTCAGGATGGTGAGTGGGGTTGCATTGCACCATTCCTAAGAAGAGTTTTTTTTTTAAAAAAAATAGCTGTGAATTTCTGGGAAAATACAAAGAAAGAAAAGTAATGATGTTTTATAGCCTCACCAGCTTCATACCCCATGGTTTCTGGGAATCAGCTACTGTACACTCAGCTTCTTAATTTTATGAGAGAGAGAAAAAACATACCAAGAAGGAAACTGGGAACGTTAAAGTGATTAAAACAACTGCTTCTTTATTAGTCTGCATGGTACTAGCTTTGTATAATGAGCTGCATAATTACACAGGGCAACCCCCCCCCCCCCAAAGCTTTATATTATATGAATTAGATAGTTAATTGTCAAATAGATCTAATTGGTGTATGAAAAAGACACACACATTTTGCAAAATTATCTCCCTGTTTTCTTTTTGTTTCAAAGAACCTGTTTCTGTTTTTTTTTCTTTCAAAAACAAATGAGTGTTATCAATGGCTTCTACAAAATGTATCTGTGATGGAACCCCTATTCAGGTTGGTCCTACAGTTCCATCACTTGGGTTCCTGTCTCTCTTGTTGCCCCTTTACCCTTAAGATCTCTGTCTGGGATCTGAATTGACAAGTGGCTGTGTTGTCCAGTGAGTTCAGTGCAGTAATGGATGACCAGCTCTCCCTTTCACTTCTTAAATAAAAATAGACGCATTTGTAGAAAATAAAACAACAAAGATGATACAACAAGTGAAACATGAACACTCTACATTTCCAGCTCCCCAAGACCCAATTCAGATCTTATCAATTCTTCTTTTCCTAACTAGTCTTTACTTTTTCTCAGTGCCCTTACTCATTCTTTCACAAAGAAGCCTCTAGGTTGTCACCTCCCCCACATGCTCTCCTTCATAGCATTCTGAAGTCTATGACTGGCTGGCTTTAACCAGTCTTCCTCAGCTTTAATTTTCACAGTATCACATGTGAGTCCTTTGGCTAGTCCAGAGAAGCCTCGGTTTAGGATGTTCCTGTGGGTACCTTACTGTGTACTGTGATGTAGCTGCATTCTAATGCTAATGATATCCATTGTAACACTGTTATCAATAACTTTAACAAAAAGGAAGGGGACCCTTTCCTCCCAAATATACAGTTAATGGCATAGATGTTGTGTAGGCTGTTATGTTCTTCATTTTGGGTCTCGTTCCTCTGCTATTTCTGTGTCACCTGAAAACGTGGATATTAATTGTGGCTCACTAAAGGCCTCGGCAGACGACTAATAGAGTCATCTTGGAGGCTTGGAAGAGGAGGGGCAGCCGCACGAGCGGCACCCCTTCCTCTCCCTGAGGTCGCCCTCGGAGTCGCCGGCCCTCCGCACGGCTGGTGCTCCGGGGATGACCTCACGCCGCGGCGACCGGACGCGCCGCGGTGGAAAAGACAGCGAAAGTGCGCCTGCCGCTTTTAGGGCGCACTTTCGCTGTCTTGAGGAAGGAGCGCTGATTTAGCACTCCTTCCAGGGACGCCGCTGGTGCGCCGAGGTGCGGAGGCTGCGGCCCCGTGGCGCGCCGGCCCAGGGCGTCCTGCACGCCCTCGTCTGCTTCCCCCCTAAGTCTGTAGCAAGAAAAATGAATCAGACAGCAGGGAGGACCTGATGTTATCTGGGATAGACATGAAATAGTAGTTGTCTCTATTTGGTGTTCCATGGATCTGTCTCCACTTCAGTATGGTCTGGACTATAGCATTGTCTACTATTCCATTTCTAAATACTTCCCCTTATTTGTAAATAGAAGAGGGAAAGGCATTTGGTCTGATCTACATAACTCTTCCTTTACTGTTAAGGTGCCAATTTCCCCTTTCTCATCTACTGACTCCCATGCCTTAATATTTGACTCACCATCACTGCCTCAGTTCTTCCATTCAAGAGACATGTCGTAAATGCAAAGTTATAGTGGGGTCATTTTATGAAAACATGCTATCACAACAGCTGCAAGAGTAGTGGGTGCATATCTGAAAAAGAAAATGATAATTCTAAAGATGCAATTAATAGCAATTTTGTTATGCTGGATAGTGTATAAGTAATACATGTAAGAGTGTAGGGATCATACAACATATATAGACCACAGACATCAGTCCCATCTTCCTGCCTGCCATTTCCACCTCAAGAACACAATTCTAGCAATTTGTCAAGTGATTAATTTTGCTTTCTGTTTTTCTTCTTTCTCTTCCTTCCACTTACATAGTACCTCACTTAAGCAAATGTAGGCAAAGCTTGAAGAAACTGTTAACAGGATACAACACCTACACCAATGCCCCTAATTTTGCTCTTAGTGAATGGGTCAGGCTGCTGCAGGTTTCTACTCATGTTTGCTTGAACAGGATAGAAGCCTCCACCCAGCTGTAAAACCATCTTAATCAGGTTTCATGATCACATAGTATTGCAAACATAAGTAGAAGCCCACTGTAAATCTTTTGGACAGAGGGAGGTCAAGGACTTAAGAGTGCAAGAGCAGCACACAAGAGGAGGACCTTGGGGCGGGTCTGGCATGCACATCCCCATCTGTCTTGGAATGAGAAGAGAATTATGCTTCAACATATATCAAAATGTTTTTTTAAAAAAAAAATTGGAACATAAAGAACGTTTTGTTTTCATTTTTTGAAAACTTGAACACAGAGAAACCAAAATTGACCCAGAGCTTTAAGTGTTTAATTCTTGAAAGTCTGGACTTAAATCCTGATTTGGGTGGCAAGCAGGTACTCCATGGTCTTCTTTGTGCTGGGCATAGCTGTTCTGTATGAAAGTGAAATCATGAAGTTGCAAATCATGAGTGGATAACTGAGTTATAGGCAACTGGGAATTCATGTGTTACCTATGCAGGATGGTGGCAGTGGTAATTAATGTGCTAATTTGATTATACACATGAAAAAATAGAGGTAGACACTTGCCTTGGACCAATCCATGTTTATGTTTGTTGCAATGTCCTCTACTACTATTACCACCTCCCTGAGAGAAATAGAGGAGAGCCTCTAAGGGCCTAAGCAGACTGCCAGAAATAGTGTACATTAAATTGAGGCACTGCCCTGGCTCAGTGCTAGGGAATCATGGGAACTGTAGTTTATTGTGGCACCAGAGCTCTCTGACAGAGAAGGCTCAATGTCCCAAAAAAAAAATACAATTCCCATGACTCCCTAGCACTGAGCCAGGGCAGTGCCTCAATTTAATGTGCACTATTTCTGGCAGTCTGCTTAGGCTTTAAGTGGGGATGTGAAAAAAACCATGGTCTCTTCTATGAACCATGGGGGAATATATATGAGTTATTTGAGTCCAGAGCTTGTGAAGGTACTTTAAAAACAAACCGCTCTAATGAAGAGCTGAAGCCATCCATAACTGAACTTTACTCTGGTTCCCAGTTATCAGTGTCTTTATATTCATTCCTCTCAAAAGGGAGTATGTGAATAGAACATAGCAGCATGTAGCCCATATTGTCCATAGTCTTGGGTCCCTGTCCAATATGCTGCTACAGGGCCTCAAGTATCCCCTTCCTACTCTTAGCTTCCCAAGACTGTTTTGAGATGTCAGGGATTTAAATTGGGGCTTTCAGTGTACAAAGCATCTGCTCGTCTAACAAGCCTGGTTGACCGATATGAAAACCTCCAGATGTTTTAGAACACCCATCACCTTTAAGCATTTGCCATTCATGCTGGGGCTGACGGAAGAGGCAGTCATAGTTCAAAATATCTGAAGGGTACCATGTTGAGGATAGTACTATATTAATGGCCTGTCTGTGTTGTAAGAGTCACACAGGATTAAAGCACAGTTTGTAACACAACAAGCCTCTACCTTTCCCCCTCTTCCCCTGTTCTTTCATGCAAGTGTGAAAACACCAGACTTTTCTGGGCCATTCCACTGTTTCTTTTTCTACACATTTACAAATAAACAGGATGAGGTGACACCATCATCAGTCAGAGGCCATCTGGTGAACTTGGGTGCAGTTGATCTGCCATGCCCTGCAATTTTGGAGGAAGAAATTATTGACACTAGAAGGAAATGTTTGCCTTGCCTCTTATGCAACGAAAATGTGGTATATCTTCCTTGGAGCTGATTTATTGTAGTTCACTCTTGGGGAAGAAGAGCAAAGAAATGAATAATCTGGACACAGATAAGACCTTTGACAGCAATCAAACTAAGTACTTGTGGTTTTTTTGCCCCTGGAGCGATAACCAGCTGCATCTGCGATTTGAGGATGACACCACAGGCACAATTATGCACTAGCCTCTTGTGTAATGCTCAGTCTAATGGCCACTCATAGGGAACATTATAACGTTACCCTGTGACATTACATTTCAAAACCGGGCAGGAAACATTCCTGTTTTATTTGCTGTAATGCTTAATGATTTGTGAAATCAACAGCCACAAACTTTCGACCTCCTTTTCCTCCCACCCACCAGGTAGGAAGTTGAGATCATTCTTGTTATAATCATTACTTGGCCTTTCACCTGCTCCATTTGTGACTTTTGCAGAAATGCACTTGGGCCCAATAACCAAAAATCTCTCCGTGTATGGGTACGTGCTTCAATTACAGCCAAAGGCAGTTTGGGAAACATTTTTGTGCACTTACAAATGCAATAATACAACAAAATGGGCATGTAGTCCAGGGAGATCCATCCCAGGCTGCTGCCAGACTGCAGAACTAATGCAATTTGACACCACTTTCACTGTCCTGGCTCCATCCTATGGAATCTTGGGATTTGCAGTTTGGTGGGGCATCAGCGCTCTCTGACAGAGAAGGCTAAATCTCACAAAACTACATTAGCATTGAGACATTACAGTTAAAGCAGTGTCAAACTGCATTCATTCTGTAGTGTAGATGGAACTCCAGTTTCAGAGAATCTCATTGATAACTGGGTACCATAGAGTATCTACTAGCTTATTTGTTTATGGTTTGCTTTTTATATAAGATTGCATTTTTCTTAGTCACTGAGGTCAATTTTTAATTTAAAAATATGCAGGGACACAAACTTAAATCATGAGCAATTATCTAGGAATGGAAAAACAAACAAGTAAATCAGAGTTGCCACCAGAATTCTATCTAAGGTGAAATTCAAAGCCAATTTGGACTATCTTTCATGAACAAAATACCTGAGGAATTCTGAAGAGAGTCCAAAGAATTTAAAAGCCAAATGAAGTTTTTCCTGGGAATTGCTCTCATCTCTAGGTTGTCCTGTTGTTGCAGTTGGAGGAGTCGAAAGTTACAGTTCCTGAGATCTCCCAAACACTGCTGGGTTTCTTCTAAAAGGGTGGAAATAAGGGACTTATTTTTCTGGGACAATTTACAGATTATTCCCCCATAAATGGCCCAAAATGTATCAAAACCATTTAGAGATGAAGCAGTTTTGCTGATTAGCATCCCAGCCAAAACCAGCAAGTGGAAGTGAGAGATGATACCAATTCCAATGCACTGGCTCTTAGTGGGTGGAAGTGGCAAAGATTGCCCTGAATCCGCTGCACAGTTGTTGGGCTAGGGCCTAGGCAATGCCAGTTAAACTTCCTAGCACATATATAATATACAAGTTTTTAGCTTCATTGTGTTTTAGAGGGAAATGACTATGGTTTGGCTGGCCCAAAGCATGGCTGTGCTTTGGCTTGGAGTCATAATGTATTCAGTCTATCACGAACAAGCTAAAGCTTGTGACTGACACAACGATCTGCCCAGTGGAGAAGGGTTTTGTCCTCTGACTTCATACTGAGCATTAGATGTGCTTAAAGTTCAAGGTAAATGATTACCCCCTCCCCACACTTTTCAAAGGCTCAGGAGTAGGACTATAATTTCTGGGGTGACTGTAAAATCTCAAAAGCACAGTATAGCAATGGTATCACTAGGGGGTGCAGGGGGTTTGAACTGCACCAGGTGACACCCTAAGGGGGGGGGGGTTGACTCCTCAAATACCTACCTTTTGGCAGAAATGAGCTGTGGCATTCACCTGCTTTTTTAAAAAAAAATGCTTTAAGAGATGGTGGGGGTGAAGCTCAGTGGAAGGAGAAAGGAGAGGCCCCAGAAATTTTAAAAATTAAAATTTCCAATTTCAAAATTTGAAAAATTTAATTTTTTTATTCTTTTTAAATTTTCTTTAAAAAACATCATATTTTAACCAAATCTTCACCATGTATATGTAAATACATTTAGGTTGTGCATATGATATTGTAATTTGAAGGTATAATTTTTAATTTTGCTTGTTGTTTATGTCGCAACTATTTGCATTACATTCAGTGGTATATGGAATTACGATTTACCAGTAAATTTAGTGCCAAAAAGAATTCTGAAGGATTCTGTATAGCAGGGGTCCGAGGGACTTCAGCTCCCAGAAGCCTCAGCCATGTTGGCCAATAGTCCCATGTTGGCCAATAGCTCCTGGGATTCTGGGAGCTGAAGTCCCTCGGCCCTTAAAGGGGAAAGGTTACCTACCCCTGCTATATAGTGTGAAATGGGAGGAAGTCAATGGGGAGGGTGACTCCATGAGTTCCCGCACTGGTTGACACCAACCCTAGGGACGACACTGCAGTATAGGATGTGCTTTTCCCTATCTGTTTGGGAGATCTCAGTATAGCATGTTTTCTCACGATCTGGCTTCATAAATACATGCCTATGAAAATCCCCTGCCTGTATCTCTCAGGGTCCATTCACACTAGATAGTTATACCACTGCAGTCCATTTTAATTGCCATAGCAACATCCTAAGGAATTGTGGTGTTTGTAGTCTGGTGAGGCACTAGAACTCTTTGGCTGACAAGAATGAAATAAATGAAATTGTGAATATATTTATCTCCCCACTCCTGTCTGGTGTGTGTTTGTATGTATGAGAGAGAGAGAGATACAGAGACTGCAAGCCCATTAGCACTACACAATTATAGTACTGTGATTCCATTTGAACTACCACAGTAATCTTGGGATGTGCTGTTTAAAGAGGGGCAACTGTCAGCCAAAGAGTTCTAGTGCCTCGCCAGACTACAAACACCAGAATTCCTTAGGATGTTGCTATGGCAATTAACATGGGCTGCTGTGATATAACTATGTAGTGTGAATGGACTCTGAGAGATACAGGCAGGGGATTTTCATAGGCATGTATTTATGTAATTATGAATTAATTTTACATATATATATATATATATATATATATAATTAAAATTCTTTGCTCATTGTCACTGAGAGGGGGAAAACATGTGTATAAGAATGAACTATATATACATATATATACATATATATATATATATATATATGTATATATAGTTCATTCTTATACACATGTATAGTGCATATGTATAGTGCATATATATGCACACACACACACACACTCACATTTGCATTTTTAAACATTTAACAAAAAATAGAAAGGTTTCTTTTGGGAGGTGCAACTGTCCTTTGTTATGTTTTGGTAAGAAAGTCCCAAAATGTGAAAACCTTTGTGCTAGTAGACCACAATATTCTTAACAACCTTAAATGGGGGAGTGGTGCATGATACCCTGGGGGAAAAGGATGGTAGATGGTTCAAAAAAGAACACTGCAACTATGAAGTAGTTTCCTGGTACTGTGATACCCTTTTTCTATGTTTTCTTTCATTTAACATCTTTACTCTTAATTAAACCTTTTTGGGCTAACCTCAGTGGCTTCTGGGAAATTTCTTGTATCTCCATTCATCAGATGTTTTTGAAGCATTGAGAGATGCATTAAATCCTGCAGCTGTTATGAATCAGAAATATTAAAAACTTCATTAAAAATAGCTATCAGAGGAGTTTAGCTTTTGGGAACATTAGCAGAAATGTGTAGCAAATTTAAAAAAAAAATCTTTTGTCTGACTACTACATCCTTTGATTATGATGTTCATTAATCTAAAACCTGCCATTAAAAATGGCCAAGCCCATCTTCAGGCTTTTGAGAAAGTGCTTTTTTCATTTGGTCTTTATTGGGCTAAGTGCAATTACTAGGTCCAACAAGAATAGATCAATTGAATCAATGGGATCAATTCTTCTGCATGAATGTGATTTGAATAGGGCAGGCCTGTATTGAGAGTAGCTCACTCAGTGGATTCCATGCCAGAATCAATGGTATTTACATAAGTGTTAATTTATAATTTAGACATTGAATGAATGGATCTACTTTAGTTGGGAGTAGCAACTGGACTGAGGTTCAGTACCACTAAGAAGACTTCCCAGATTAACTTGCTGGGAGATTTTGACAGAAGCAGTACATATTGGTTCTCCTATGTGGGCCGTGACCTTGCCTATATTAACTTGTTTGAAAGCATTTAGGTTTGCCAAAGAACACTGGAGAGTGCTCCTGCAACACCTGATGAAATTCCTTCTACTACACAACCATTAAAGCCCTCTCCAGTTCTCAGTCTGGCAACCAATAATTAAACTTCATTTGTAATTCATTGTAATTTGCTTTATAAATGATTATCATATGGAAAACATGAAAAAATGTATTTTCTAGTGAAAGTAAACCATTTTCCAAGGTGAACTCTGCCGTGAAAATGTTTGCTTATGTCACAAATGCTAACTGGAGAAAAATATTAATTGTGCTGGTAGTGGAGGAAGAAGTAGGAATCCAACATCCCTTTAAAAACAATGGGCCCTGAAACAAATTTTACCCAGACTCATCCTTGACTGGTGATCAAATTCAAATCTCCATTGCTGGACATATAGAACCTCTTTGGGCTAGGTGCCCCTTAAGATGAAAACAATGGAAGATGGGTTCTCAAGTGCTATATAGTGTCGAAGCAAACAAAATGAAGAAATGAAAGTGAACAAGCATGACCCATCTCCCTCCTCCCCCATTAGCTTGGAAAGCTGTACAACAGGTTAGCAACAGAGAAAAATCTCAGCCTTCATATCTTTTCCCAGTCACAGTCTGCAAGAGATATCCAATAAGCTCATTAATACAAGTTAACTCCTTCATGCCACTGAACAGCTGTTAATGTTTGGCCATGAGGCTAACCAAGATTCTAAAACCCATTTGCCTGGTGGCAGAAGCTCAACCCACAACAAAGGGGAACAAATAGAAAGGAAAGACTTTCCTTTGCTCTGTTCGCCACTCCTGCCACAATCCTCTGGGTAAATAATGGTGTTGGGAAACTAAGACCTAATTTTGGGGAATTTATAATTAGCTCAAATGTGAGAGGGAAGCGCCCAACTTCGCTTCTGAGAATTCTGGCAAGGAAAGACACTGAAACGGACCAAACTCCAATTAAAGTCTAAAATATTTATTTGACAAAATAGGCAAGCATCCAAATGCAGCACACACACACACACACACACACACTAGAAGAATGAGCGGGGAAGAGCGAGAGCGGGGGAAGCAAAAAGGGAAATCAGGAAAGAGGGAGATATACTCACACCTGAGAGACTCCTCTGGGCTTCTGGCGGTGAATGAGGATGAGCTCCATGGAAGGGGCACAACCAGCAAGAGAGGGGGTCGTGGGAACTATCTCAGAGTGCAGACCGACAGATTCAGCATGCACTTCCAAGGTCTGCTAAAATCCAGGGGTTTTTAAGGGTGATTTCTGCCTTCTAGCCATGAGTTGAACAATAGATGGACAAAGGCTTGATGGGTTTACCATTGTTTACTTAAGTCTGGGCATAGTCTAAACAATGCATTTGGTTTCAAAACTATCAAGGAAAGGAAGCTAGAGAAAAGGAGTGCAATCAAATCTGATCACTGCCCCATTAAGTGTGAGACCAAAACAAACAAACACCATTAGGTATCTTTTCCAATATAATGGGATATGCCCAAGGGCAACTCCCAAAACCTGCCTTTCCAGGAAATTTCTAGTGGTGTTATGCAACTTTACCTTGCTTACATGACCTTTCATCTAGGGGATTATGGCTGCCATCTCCCAAGGGTCAGGCTGGGGTTATAGGGAACTCCACATGGCTAAAATATATATGAAAAATGGAGCATATTTACTAACAATGGGAAGGAGCCAGGGTCTTGGTAGAGTGGAGCCTGGTAGCAAAGCTGTTTGGAAGACTGCATGAAGAAAAGGGGTTGGTGGAGACAGTGGGAGGAATACATGAGAATTCTTCACTGGCCAAGATTTCAATGCAAGCCAGAGAAGATTTCTACAGGTTGTGAAGTATGCTTCTAGTCATTTGTGCCTAGTTTGATGGATTATTTTATGACCCCTGCCCCATCTTTGAGGATGCATCTGCATTGTAGAAGTAATGCAATTTGCCACCATTCTAACTGCCATGATTCCATCCTACAGACTCCTGGGATTTGTAGTTTTGTGAGGCACCAATATCCTTTGGCAGAAAAGACTAATGATCTTGTAAAACTACAAATCCCAAGATACCATAGGATGGCACTACAATCCTTAAAGTAGTGGCAAACTGCATTATTTCTACAGCACAGATGGAGACAAGGGTTTAATTCTCCTCTGGGCCATGAAACCTACCGGGTAACCTTGGACAAGTCATACACTCACAATCTCAGGGGAAGGCATGACAAACCTCCTCTGAAAAAATCTTGCCAAGAAAAATCCCATAATAGGCTTGTCTTAGGATCACCATAAGCTGGAAATGAGTTGAAGGCACACAACAACAACAAGAACAGATCTATCTTGGGCCAATCTTGAGAGGACCTCACCAAAGGGACTCTGCAGACAGTGCAAAGCACCGTCTTGGAGTCAGGGAAGGGGAGGGGCAGCCGGACACCGGACGCCCCAACCCCTTCCTGAGGATGTCATCAGAGTGCCCGCCGTTGTACAGGGTGAGCGCTCTAATGACATCCTTCCAGCACAGCATTTTTATATGCTGCACTGGAAGAGGCACAAAAGAGCTCTTTCCGTGGCTTGGGAAAGGAACGCTATTTTGGCGCTCCTTTCCCAGTCACCAAAAGGGTGGATTGGGGCTGAGGCATGGGGCAGCCTCAGCCCCAATCCTCCACTTCTCATGGCGGCCTACAGTCACCCATCTGCATCTCCCCAAAGTCTCTGAAGCTGAGGAGAAAATCGGCTACCTTCTTCCCAACTGTGTAGAAAACATCTAACTTCTAATCCACTAACCATGTATTGTGACCTATACATAAAATACCATTATTTTCATTTGAAACCACAGGTAGCCTGTAGAGACAGCACTGTCATGATTCACAAACCAAGATTTGAAGAGCCAAGAGAACATTGCAGTGAGATTAACTGACAATTTATTTGGACTACAAAACAGAGATTCACTTCAGACTAGTTAGAGTCAAGTCTATCTGCCTAAGCAGACGGGTGGCCATGGGCTGCCCTGGGAAGGTGCACTGCGGGACCGAGGCATCCCCATGCCTCGATCCAGCGGCGCACCGTCAGCGCCCTAGAAAGGAGCGCTAAAATAGCGCTCCTTTCATATGTCGCCGAAAGTGCGCAGCAAAAGGTTGCGGCGCACTTTCGGCAACCCTTCCGCCGTAGCGTGTCTGGACGCTGCGGCAGGAGGTTGTCCTCGGAGCGCCAGCCGTGCGGAGGGCCAGCAGCTCTGAGGACGACCTCAGGAGGGGCATGGGGCGCCGAGCATGCGGCTGCCCCTCCCCTTCCTTGAGCCGAGGATGGCTTTTTAAGCCGTCTGCCGAGGCCCTAAGTTGTTCCCCAAACATCACACCCTTAAGGCTCCCCCTTTGTCCAGCCCCCAGCCTGCACTCCTACTATTATATCAAAGATTTTTTTAAACTTGCCACTGCAACTCCCTAACTCCTTATCAATCCAACTCTCCCAGGAAGGAAGGTATTGCTTTGTTGACCATTAAAGATTTCCTCAGAAACCAACAGGGCCGGATATTTTAACTACTCCAGTCATTGCCCATCTGTCCCCATTTTGCATTTCAATCAGATTACAGACCTCTTAGCTGTTTGCCTTTACCCTCCATTCTTCCCTCTAGTAAACCATAGCTCTGTTTCTCTATCCCCATTATTCCTATTTTACCATATTTCTCATTATGAGAGATCCAACACTGCTGGATTCTGACAATCACTTAGGTTCCATCATCCACTTCATGCATGGTTGCTGGGCTATTTGATTGAGATGGGTCACAATTGATACAAGCCTGGTGTAGGGTAACAAGGAGGTGTTTGATTCACAGGATCGGTGGGAGGATAAATATTAATTTCTGAAATGGCTGGATATCACAGCAATAAGTACAATATAAGTAGCTTTTTAGAGTCCCCTGCCCCTTTCAAATAAACAGTGAAGTATTTTAACTGTCTTCTTCCTTAATGTTTCCTCTGCTGTTTGTCAGGGTAGTAATTTAAATCTGTTTTAAAAGAATACCCCAAAACGTAGGCTGTAAAAATTAAGCATTCTGTGACGAATTGGCCTGTGGAATATAGGCACAATATATCGGAGGAACAAATTGACATTTACTGTTTTAATCATGTTATCACCCTGGTGGTAAAACAAACAGGAGCGTAAAATTATAATCTTGATTGTTCAGGTCTCAAGCCTTCTATAAAAACACAGAAAATATGCAGCCATGTTAATGGTTTTAGAATGCCAGCAGGCATTCACACAGGGGGAGTCAAAGGAAGACAGCACTACTAAATGTCAGTTTTATTGACAAGAAGGAAATAACATCTTTAAACACTCCCAAAAAACCTAGACTTCAAAGTCTTTAATTAATATGCTGCAGAGGTGCCACATTAGAAAAGTTTCCACCAAAAAAACCTAAAAACAATTACTTTGTCTAACTCTCTCATTAAAAGAAAACCCAACTCCTGTAATATCTACATTAAATTCCATTTGCACAGGGGATATGAACTCATTGAGTTAACCATGAGCTTGGATTTAATATGAATTTTAGCTACTAGCAGAAGCTATGAACTCGTAATTATATACGGTCTTACTACTACTTCCGGATGCCTGAATAAATATGGTAATTTGTGTTTTCTCACAAACATTCAGCTTGGAAGCTTTCAGGTTTATCATTGCCACCCCTATAACTGTTAAGACATTCACACTACCATGACATCCATAGGGAATCTTCCATTTTTTATTTTTATTTTTTTATCAGAGTGGGATAGTACTATTTTTGTGTAACTGAGAAAAGAAAGATGAGTTCATAGTGTGGTGGCAAACCTCATGGTCCATGTGCAGTCTTCAGCAGCACTGGTTGAAAGTACCAGGTTGATGCCTGGAGAGATGTTGCCAGTCAGATCCAACAGTATTGAATTAGATGCTTTGACAGCATTAGGCAAATTTCTCTGCCTGCTGGTGAAGGATTTCCCAGGATTTGAAATTCTTACATGGAACTTCTGTAAAGAGCCACATAAGTTGCCTGTCAACAGTGAAAGGGTTGGGAGAAGCCCCATGACCTCAGGGTGGAGCTAAACATGTGATATCTTAGCCCCTTGTACTGTGGCTGCTTTTTCATAAGAGTGACATCTCTTCTTCCCCAGCTGTCTGATGAGTAAGAATGCCCAAATTATTTATAACACACCCTGCATTTCTCCCCAGGACAATTGTTTTTGTGGAATTGATTCAAAAATAATATTGCAAATAATTTAAATTTCTGCATACACACATTTATATATAACATAAATGTACTATGTATAAATGTATAAATATACCAAAACTGTGATTCTCAATATTTTCTATTCTCTTTTATCCATCTCCTCCCCCCATTATTATCCACCATCATCATTTTGTGACATCTTCCCTCAAAGGCCAATCCTTGGGAGGTTAAACTATGATGAGATGCAACAAAAACAACCACCACCACTCTCTTGCATTGTTCAGATCCATAAATAGCTGTTATTCCTTGTGATAAATGGGAGTCCCTCCATTTATGAGAGTCTTTTTCCCTGTGGGAGGGGGAACTGGAATTTATGAGGAGGATGACATAATTACTGGTGTGAGGACAACCAGCCAATCAGATGGCTGCTACAAAAGAACCTTCTGGATGGTGGTTGCAGAGATACTGTTGAAGCATTTGGAAGGGTAGAAGCAAGGTCTCGGCTTTTAAGTTTTTTTATTAGTCAGGTTTGACTGAAATCATTATCTTTTTGTAATTAATCCTTTAAGTTTGTGCCTGGAGGACCAGTTGTCCTCCATGTTGTATTCTTTAATGTTCTTTATTTTATAATGTTTTTCTTCTATACTCTGTCTCTTTCTTCCTTCCTGTTCAGTGTTTTCTGATTATCAGTTATCAGTGGAAGGCCCAGCAATGTCCCAATGCATTACTGGGATATGACAGGTTAAATCATTGGGTGGTAGCAGCAAGTTGTTTATTTTGGGATTAAAGTGGTCTCAAAGGGTCCCATCCAGCTCAGCGGAGTGGAGTGGCACCATAGAGAACCATCACCCTCCTTGACTGTGGATGTGAGGAAAGAAAATCAGGCAATAAAGACTAGAGTCACTATCAGGTGAAATAAAATTAATCCACTCACAATCTGACCCTTCCACTCAGGGGAGATCAAACTCATGGTGACAAAGTGAATGGTTCCTCCCCACCCCACCATCCATGCATGGTCAATTGTGGATAGCAAAAAGGGCTATGTGAATAATGCAACACACAAATAAAATTAGTTGTTCTGTAGAAAAGTAATTGGGAGGAAAATTTTAATCTGGGGAGGAAGATCACCTTTTCTACATTGCACATTCGTGGATGTTTTGTTGTTAACTGTCCTCGAGTCGACCTTGACTCATGGCAACCCTATGGATCAGACATCTCCTTACCCTCTACTGCTCTGCGTAGGTCCTGTAAATTCATACCTGTGACTTCCCTGATACAATCTATCCATCTAACATGCAGTCTTCCTCTCTTTCTTCTACCATGTACCTTTCCTAGCATTATTGTCTTTTCTAATAAGTGGCCAAAATATGCCAGTGTCAACTTCCTCATCTCGGCTTCAAGGGAGGTTTCAGGCTTCATCTGTTCAAGGACCCATTTGGTATCCTCAGCACTTTCCCCCAGTACCATATCTCAAATGAATTGTCTGGGCTGAATGTATATAGGTCTTCCATAGTCATTATTTTTGTTTTCTTTGTGTTCAGCATTAAGCCTGCCTTTGCACTTTCTTCTTTGACTTTCCTTAGTAATTGTTCCAAGTCCTTGATGTTTTCCACTAATAGTATGGCATCATCCATGTATCTTAGATTGTTGATATTCCTTCCTCCTATTTCATCTCCTTTTTCCAAATCAAAGGGGGGATGCAGACCAGGGCGTCCAGGACGCCCTGGTCCGGAACACCGCGGGACCGCAGCAGCCGGACCGCGGCGCTCCTGCGGCACCTCTAAAAGGAGCGGCAAATTGCCGCTCCTTTTACAAGACAGCGAAAGTGCGCCTCAAACGCGTCGGGCGCACTTTCTCTGTCTTTTCTGCCGCAGCGCGTCCGGTCGCTGCGGCGGGAGGCTGCCCTCGGTGTGCCGTCCGTCCGGAGGGCCGGAAGCACCGAGGGCGACCTCAGGAAGAGGAAGGGATGCCGCGCGTGTGGCTGCCCCTCCTCTTCCGGGTCTCGGAGACGGCCCTATTAGCTGTCTGCCGAGGCCCAAAGCCTGCTTTTTGTATGATATTTTGAACAAATAGGATAAGTTGAACAAATAGGATGAAAAGATATAGCCTTGCCTGACCTCTTTGACAGTTTGGAACCTTTCTGTTTCTCTGTATTCTGTTCTAACAGTAGTCTCTTATTCTAAGTAGAGATTTCTCATCAGGACTATCAGATGTAATGGCACATACCTACTGATAGCTGGCTGTATTAGAGATGAGGAGGACTAGAAATCAGGAGATTCACAGAGCAGAAAGAGGCCTGCATTATTAAAGAAGAGGGAGAGCATTATGGACCTAGCAGTGGTATATAGTCATATTGTACTGGCTGGTGGCAGGCAGCACTAGCACACTGTCCCTCCCCCCCCCCCCTTGAATGGAAATTTGCAAATGGGAAACAATATTTTCCACAGAAATATACACAACAATCTCCACAAATTTTGAAGACTGCTAATCCTTCCTGTCCAGTCAGTCCAGCAACACAATGAATCTGTCAGATTTTGTTTCTTTGGAATAGGGGAAACCCAGTACCAATATAATTCAATATAATTCATGGTAGACTTTGTTGTCACCCCTACTTGTGAGTACCTTTTAGGATTGCCAGCACAACCATTGCAAGCCTTAGATAATATATTATTTATTTTACTGTGCTGCGGGGAGGCACTGCGGGGCTACAAGAGCTTCTTAAGCTCTACTTATCATCACTGACTGTAGTCCTTGTGGCCTGGAGTTATTGCCCCCCCCCCCGAGGCCTGGAATGTGGTGGGGGCGGCTATCGAAGTTGCGCAGGGGAACGGAAGGTATGGTCATAACAGAGGGAACATATGTTACAAAAGAAGGAGGGATTGCTGTTTAGTAGCTATCCCACCTTCAGTTCCCCCTGTTTCCTAGAATGGCCTGGAGAGCAGACCAACCATTCCACAGAACCTCACTCTGCTCCTCTGCAATGCCAGGTCAGTTAAAAATAAAACTCATATCATCCAGGATCTTCTCCTGGATGAGGACGCCGACCTGGCTTGCTTCACTGAGACCTGGCTGGGGGGGGGGGGGGATAGCGCAGTTATTTGGGTACAGACCCTCCCAGCGGGGTACTCTGTTATAGAGCAGGTGAGGGAAAGTGGGCGGGGGGGCAGGGCGGAGTGCTCTGGTACATAAAAACACCTTGACCTTGACCAGGATACCTGTCCGGAACACAGCCCACTTCGAGTGTATGTACCTTAGCCTGAAGACCAGGGATAGATTGGGGATTCTGCTAGTCTACCGGCCACCCCATTGTCTAGCAGACTCCCTGACCGAGCTGACGCAGCTGGTCTCTGAGCTGCTGTTGGAGACCCCCAGACTTTTAGTTTTGGGGGACTTCAACATCCTGCTCAAGACCAGCCTAACAGGTGTGGCTCGGGAGTTCATGGAGACCATGACAAACATGGGCCTATCCCAATTGGTCAATGGGCCCACACATTGTGCAGGTCATACACTCGATGCGGTCTTTAGTACGGAACAGGAATATCCGTGGGTGGAGGTGATAAGTACCTCCGCATTGTCATGGACGGATCATTTCCTGGTCAAGACCAAACTCAGAGCCATTATCTGCCCCACCGAGGGTGGTGGACCTATTCGTATGGTCTGCCCTCAAAGGCTGATGGAGCCTATGGGATTCCAGAAAGGCTTAGAGGGGTTAATGGTTGGGAATGCCGGTGACCCTGTCGAAGCTCTGGTGAATACCTGGAACATTGACCTTTACCAGGGCTGTCGACACGATCTCTCCCAAGCGTCCTTGCCATCCCGCTTCAAATCAAAGGCCTTGGTATACGCCGGAGCTTAGGAGGATGAAGCGGGCTGGACAACGGCTAGAACGCAGGTGGCAGAAGACTCAGCTCTTATCTGACAGAACTCGCCATAGGAATTTTCTTTGTTCCTATCTGGAGGCAATACGCGCAGCGAAGAGATTTTTCTCTTCTGCGCGTATTGCGTCTGCAGAGTCTCGTCCAACAGAGCTGTTCAGGGTGGTGAGGGAGATGACGCAGGTGCCCCCTGCGCCAAATCCCTTACTTAACCCAACGACGGCCTGCTGTGACGCGTTTAATAACTACTTTGCAGATAAAATCTCTCAGATAAGAGCCGACCTAGATGCCACTCTTGAAACAGAGTCTATAGGCGAGGCGTCCAGTAACTCTGTCGATGTAGTTATACTGGATCAGCTCCAATCTGTGAGTACCGAGGATGTGGACAAGCTGCTTGGAAAGGTGAGGAAGACAACCTGCCCTCTTAACCCTTGCCCATCATGGCTGGCAGTCCAGGGAGGGGATGCATTGATGAGATTCATTACGGATATCATCAATGCATCCTTTAGGGAAGGATATGTTCCATCCTGCCTAAAGGAAGCGGCTGTTAGGCCACTTCTGAAAAAACCTTCCCTAGATCCCCTGGATATGAAAAATTATAGGCCTGTGTCATTGCTGCCATTTTTGAGCAAGGTAATCGAGAGGGCGGTTGCTCTTCAGCTCCAAGCGGTCTTGGATGAAGCCGATTATCTAGACCCATTTCAAACCGGCTTCAGGACAGGCTTTGGGGTTGAGACTGCCATGGTTGCCTTGACCGACGATCTGCGTCTAAGCATCGACAGGGGTAGTGTGACCCTGTTGGTGCTCTTAGACCTCTCAGCGACTTTCGATACAATAGACTACAGCATCCTCTTGGACCGCCTAAAGGAGTTAGGTATCGGGGGCACTGCTCTGCAGTGGCTCCAGTCCTTCCTCTCGGGTAGGTCCCAGAGGGTGCTGCTCGGGGACTGTAGCTTTAGCAAGAGGGAGCTCACTTGTGGGGTCCCTCAGGGGGCTATTCTGTCCCCGATGTTATTTAACATCTATATGAAGCCGCTGGGTGAGATTATACGGAGTTATGGTGCTGGGTGTTATCAGTACGCTGATGACACCCAAATCTATTTCTCCGTGTCTCATTCGTCGGCCTCGAATTCCAATGGCATCTCCTCTCTCAATGAATGTCTTCGGGCGGTAATGGGCTGGATGAGGAAAAACAGATTGAAACTGAATCCAGACAAGACGGAGGTGCTCACAGTAGCGGCCCCGAAACCAAGAATTGGGTTGCAACCTCCAGTCCTAGATGCGGTCACACTCTCCTCCAGTGACTGTGTTTGCAGTCTGGGGGTGCTCCTTGATTAGTCGCTCCTGATGACAAATCAGGTTAATGCGACGGTCAAGAGCGCCTGTTATCAGCTTCGGCTGATACGCCAGCTGCGCCCTTTTCTGGAAGTAAGGGATCTCGAAACTGTTGTGCATGTGCTGGTAACCTCCCGCCTCAACTTCTGTAATGCGCTCTACATGGGGCTACCCCTGTGCTTGGTTCGGAAGCTTCAGCTGGTTCAGAATATGGCAGCCAGGCTTATTTCTGGTTCATCTAGGAGGGACCACATTACTCCGGTTTTGAGGTCCCTCCACTGGCTGCCTATCAGCTTCTGGGCCTAGTACAAGGTGTTGGTTATTACCTTTAAAGCCCTAAATGGCTTGGGTCCAGGCTATCTCAGGGATCGCCTCCTTCCATACAATCCTCCCCGCGCTCTCCGTTCCTCTGGGAGGAATTTGCTGCAGCCTCAAAAATCCAGGCTCGTGGCGACCTCCCAGAGAGCCTTTTCTGTTGTCGCCCCTAAACTCTGGACGAGATCCGTCAGTTGACATCTCTAGACAGCTTTAAAAAAGCTGTCAAGACGGATCTCTTCCGGCAGGCTTTTCCAGAGTAATTTGGCCCGGCCTTGGGTTTTCTGACTCTACGTTCCTTCCGTGGCCCCATCACTCGTTGGTGGATGAGGAGCGTTTTTGAGTTTGACTTGGGGCACTGTAATTTATTTTAGCTATAGTGATCGTATTTTTTCTTTTAGGTCGTAGGTTTTAAAATCTGTTAATGGATATTTTAATTATATGTTATTTAATACTGTTTTATTGGGAGGTGGGATGTTTTTGAGAATTTGATGTATGTATCTTCTTTTATTGTAAGCCGCTTGGATTGATTTCATTAAGCGGGATATAAATAAATTTTATTATTATTATTATTAAAAACACTTTAATTTGTTATTAGTCTACCTGCACTCTACACACCCCTTTCAGTGTGCATTTAGGCAATTATAGCACAAAACTTCACTCCCAATATAGTTGCAGCTTTTTAAACACCCAAAACAGCAATGATTCTTTTCACATTACAGGTTACCAATGCATTTTATCGCACTACTGTTCTGTTTACTTGTGAGCTATCTGAGATTAAGTAAGTAGTCTAGCCATCATTGGGAGTAGGGTGCATGCAGTGAGACCATTTTAAATCCCCTTTCTCCTGCCAAGATTAAATGATTGCTTCCTTGGGAGTAAAAGTCTTGCCTTCATTGGGAATGGGGTATGTGTGCAGTGAAACTGGTTTAAATGCTAAGATGAAATGATTGCCTCCTCAGGAGTAAAAGTCTTGACTTCATTGAAATGGGGTGTGTGTGTGCAGTAAAACCAGTTTAAATCCTCTTTGCATCGGCACAAAGGACACCAACACGATTAGTTTGGGTCAAACATTGGCCACAACTTTTATTTTGTACAGGGTCTTGATAACAATCAATTAAACATTTAAATAACAATTTAATTAACCATTTAATTAATGATTTAAATAAGCATTTCTTAACAAGAATTTGTTTTGACACATGCGTACGTGTATTTAAGCGCATGCGCTATTGAATAATTATTTCTAACCCGGCACGCATCAAATCCTTTAATTTATGTAATATATAATAACAATATCTAACCCCTCCCCCAACCAGATATGACATCAAAAGCATTTCATGACATCATAACATTATGACATCATTAACTTTAAAATGACTTCATATAGATTTGTTTAATCTAATGACATATACCAAAATTTTTATTATTTTTATCCCAATTAATAATTTCAATTAACCTAAAGAATTCCCTAAAGGGGGGAGGGTCCCTGCCCACCACAGGAGGGGGCCAGCCTAGCTTGGCATCCCCTCCCCCCCCAAAATTGATGCTTTAATGTATGACTCCCAACGAAGTCAAGTATATGTCATTCCCCCATGGGGAGAGATGCACACCATCTCCCCTGTACAAGTGTGGCAATGTGACCTGTATTCCTTCATGATCAACAATAACAACACCCATTCTCCCCAACGTCTTGGCTACAGATCTGTTCAACCAACGCCGAGCACCATTGATGGCCGCATCACTCCGAGCACTGGACCACACTCGCTGAGGCAGCAACTTTGTCCACATGAGCAGTGTATTTGGCATTCTTCGCTGTATTTCTTTCATGTCTTTAATCATCCTTCTAACTAACTGTAATGAAGTTAGTTTTGAAAGGTCATTCTCACCTAAATGTACCAACAAGATCTTGGGATGTGTGAAAGAGGCCAGCAATTCAATAAGTCTAGGCAGTAGTGCTCCCCACAACATTCCTCTACGACCAAACCATCTCACAGTTCCAGCCTTTCCCAATCCCATGGCCAAATCTCATCGCTGCTCAATAATGTGCCATTCAGCCCAAAAGACCAAACTGTGTCCCAGGATCCATATGTCTCCAGTATTCAGTTCTGCCAAATTAAATCAAAAACCATTAGACAATCAGCAATACCCTTAAATTAAGGGCGAACATACGATTTAAACGCTCTACAGCACCAGCGACCAATCCTACGAATTGCAGTATCACTTAAACCCTGTGTTGCTGCAGCTGTCACTGCCCTAATTCTAAGAGAATGAGAAGAAAATTGAACTGCTGGCAAACCAGCATGTCTCAAAACCTCACGCGACACAGCCCTAAATTGATATTGTGTCAGCGGTAGGCCTGATAAATGTAAAAATAAATATCATGATACATTTGGCCTTCTTTGAAGATAATTAGTTAATGCCCGCACTGGGCAAATATGGTCAGCATGTGCCCTAGCCAAGGCTATAGATTGTCCCTTCCCCAATTGATCGGTTTTTGACTGCTGAATTGTCATTTGTATCCCCTGTTCAGAAATTTGGATATCTGATACTAATAGAGCCTGGCCAGAACTATCAGTACGAGAACTAGGGACAATTTCGCTTATTCTCAAGGCTGCAAAAAATCCTAACGAAAATACAGCCTTAAACAAAATCATCTCTTCGGGTGTGGTACATGTCACCGGGAGACTTTGCCAAATTTTTATCAGTATAGGACCAGTTATTGGCAAAAGATTGTTCTGTAATGTTGAAGACTCCCTAGCCCATCCCTCCAGAGCCCTAAGGACTCTAAAATCAACTGTAGGGTCATTAAAACCTCCTGCTCTGGAGTAAAATGACAATGCAGCTATTCTGCCTCTGATGGTGACTGGAGATAAACCAGATTGTCTAAGGTGGGCTGCAAAACGGAGGATAACCTCCACCTTTAATGGCCAGACCTCCACCTCCCCGACAGTTAACAAGAAACATCTAAACGCTCGCAATGTGAGCTGATATGACTTGTGTGTCGATGGGGCGACGGACTGGAGAATCGCCTTTTCAATTTCTATTCTCTAAGGCTCCAAAGATGTTTCGGTACCTCCAATGGATGGGCTGCTGCCTCTGGCGCCAGTTGACGGAATCTGTAAAACTGAAAACACGAAAGGGCATCCGCCAACGGATTTAGTAAGCCAAAAACGTGCCGAGCTTGGAACAAAATATTAAACTTTAAACATTGAGCCACCAATTCCCTAACCAATGTCATAACCCTGGCAGATTTAGAAGTCAAGGAGTTCACTATGTGGACTACAGCTTGGTTATCACACCAAAACCACACCGTTTTGTTTGCAAATTGCCCCGGCCATAAATGGACCGCAACCACAATAGGAAATAGTTCTAAAAAGCTGAGGTCTCGTGTCCAACCTTTTTCCACCCAGGATTGTGGCCATCCCTCGGCTGCCCACTGGCCATTAAAATATACTCCAAAACCAAAGCCCCTTGAAGCATCGGAGTGTACATGAAAGTCTGCCCTTAAGAGCATTTCAGATCTCCAAAATGAAATACCATTAAATTGCTCCAGAAATAACTCCCATATCCTCAAATCCTCCCTTATTCCAGAAGTAATTCTAATGTGGTGATGGGGGGCCTTCACACCCCTGGTGGCTTTGTACAAACGTGAACAGAATGCCCGCCCAGGGACTATAACCTTGCAAGCAAAGTTTAATAAACCTGTTTGGAATTCTCGTAGTGTGGCTTTAGATTTGTTTCTCATCATCCTCACCTGTAGTCTCATAGCTATGAGCTTGTCAGATGGGAGGCAAGATATACCTTGCTTAGTATCCAATTCAATTCCAAGGAAAGTAAGACGGGTATCAGGGCCCTCAGTTTTCCTCAGCCAAAGGTACCCCCATTTCCTTCATTAACCCCTGGAATGCCAACAGTGTATCTGTACAACCCGTCGTCCCAGAAGCCCCAGCATATAAGAAATCATCAAGGTAATGGGTAATTGCTTGACTACCAGACCTCTTAGAGGCACACCAATGTAAAAAAGTGCTGAATGTTTCAAATGCTGAGCAAGAAATGGAACACCCCATTGGCATAGCTTTGTCGAAGTAATATTTCCCTTCGAATTGAAAACCCAGGAGATCAAAATCTCCTGGATGAACTGGTAGTAACCTAAAAGCAGATTTAATGTCGCATTTTGCCAATAAGGCTCCTTTGCCCAGTGTTTTAACCATTTTAACTGCTGAATCAAATGAAGCATATTTAACTGACGCTAACTGAGGGTCGATAGCGTCATTTACTGATTCGCCTCTAGGGTAAGATAGGTTATGTATTAACCTGTATTCCCCTGGTGCCTTCTTAGGGATGACACCAAGGGAAGATAATCTCAAATTTGGCATAGGCAATTGATAATGGGGGCCTGAAATCCTACCTGCTGCTATTTCTTTGGCCAACTTGTCCTTCACAATCCCTGGTAATTCTCTGACAGAACGTGCATTAGGCGCATAACGGTGCACCCTTAAACCCACATAAGGAATGCGAAAACCTTGTGAGAAACCCTCTAACAAATAATGAGCGGCCTCCCTTTTAGGGTATACCCGCAACCAAGCAGCCAACACGTCCAACTTAATTGGTGTTTGTGCCCTTTCCTGGAGTTGATGATTGGTGAGAGGGGCCCCCACCTCCTGCTTTCTTACCTTTAAGGCATGCTGATCCTGGATGGTTTCCTCTGCAAGTATTACATTTATGGTCAAACCTGCAGGGCTGCCTCCTGCACCTACCTGCATTGAAGTCCCAGCACAGTCCGAATTGTTTTTTTCTCTCCCGTGCCAGGCCTCATATTTTGCCCTCTAGGCTGAGTGACCATAGGTACAAACCCATTATCACATCGGGTCGAAGGGGAGGCCCCCACCATAACATCTGCCCACAATTCGAACTGCACATGACACCAGGATAAAGAGCGGTCTAATGCTGCCCTCATCCTGAATTGTTCATCGTATTGAAGCCAAGCTGACCCCCTAGAATTAAAATGGCAATTGGTATAAGCCTTGATCATTATCTCCTGATATTTGGAGAATTCAGGGGATCTAGCAGGGTCCTTTTCCTCTATGACACCCCTATATATTGTAAAGCCCATGATCCAATTTACAAAATTTCTTTCTAACTTAGGGCGCTTGTGTGATTGAAACTCTTGGAAGGGTAAAAACCACTCCATCCTTAACCATGATCCTCGGCTCGGGATCACGGAATGTGAGTGAAAACAAATCAATATACTCACTTTTCCATATCCTTTCTTTGGTAGCCAGGGGAAGGTGTGACCCCAGGGGCATAGACATCCCTGCATATGGATTGCAGTCAAATGACCTGTCTGCCCCAGAAATGCCCAATGCACCTACCACAGCCGTTCCCCTTACCTCACCTACCGTGTTGTTGACATTTGAGTTGTGCTGCACCCCTGAGTCCATAACCTGGGCAAGCCCCATGTTAGTCAGAGGTGCAGTCACCGTTGCAGGCATAGGGCGCTCACTTATAGAGCTCAACCCTGTCTGCCCACCTGTAGCCCATACAGATGAAGGCCATGATGCCTGCATATTGGTAGCATAAGACAAACCTGAGCTCGTTGGTTGAATTGAAGCATCCACCTATGCTTGCTGAGCTCCCACCGTGAGCGTCGCTGAAGCTGCTCGGGTGTTGTGTTGTCCACCATACGCACTTGGTACATCTCTGCTACAAGCCACCGCTGTCTCAGGAGTCGGCACATCGCTCTGACCTGAAACAACCACTCTTTGAAGAAAGTTAAACAGATCAGCCAAAGTAGGTTGATTAGACATAGGGGCAGCCGCACCCTGTTGTCCCACACCAGGAACTTTTTTCAAAAGCTCCATTACATCAGCTATGGTTGGTTGCCCAACCTCCATAGCTGAAGTACCTGGGGAACTACGTGCCGTGTCTGGTAATGGCAGTGAATTGTCAGTAGCCTGTTGTACAGTATTCTGCTCTATACTTGTACTTGGAATTAAAGTTGCATAGGTACTCACTTGGGCCCCCAAGTTATCCTTCTGCAAATGGTGTAGAGCCAACTGCTCACACACTGCCGCACAAGCCTGCATTGTGCGACCTATTTGTGCCAAATGTGTAGTAATATCATCTTTCCTATTTTGAGTATTAGTGGCCTGCTTAGGCACTGGCTGGCCAGCTTTAGCGCCAGCTGGGGCCGCACATCGCTTGGACTGGGCCTTACTTCATGGCATGATTGTTGAAAATGTAACAATAGCAATTCAAACTAGTTGGTGCAGGATATAGGGTTCCTGTTAAGGCTATACCTGTGTCACCAATCTACATGAAAAGTAGCCAAGTAATAACCAATAAGCTAAATCAGCAACCTTGGAACTATAATTTTTTTTAAAACCAATTCACCTAATGTGTAAATTGCAGTCACCTACAGCACGTGTCCCCAGAAAATGCCACCTGAATTCAGGTTAGCCAACAAACCAGAGGAGGCCCTTATCCCACTCCCAACATATAATTCTAGAATCTCCCCCCATTATTATTATTATTATTATTATTATTATTATTATTATTATTATTATTATTTCCAGGCCTAGTTTGCCTGGGCTAGGCAACAAGGCCTGATTAATATGTCAATTAGAGGAGGTAGTGAGTGAGGGGGGGCATCACACCCTCCACCTCCCACCTGCCAATGTGTCTAGTTTATGAATGGGGGGGGGGGAGGAGCAGACCCTGAACCCCCAGGGCCGTCAGCTCCTCTCCAGGCCTGTCCCTCTTTTTTTAAATTATTTTACAACCTGCTCTTTTACCAATAGTGCCACACAAACCAGGCCCAATAGGCCACCACCACTGGCCTCTAAAGGCCACCTAGCCTCAGGCCAGCAGCCTCTCTAGGCCACGCCAAGGCCCGATTACTAGTGGAGGAGCCGTGGCTTTTTTTTTTTTTTAATAAAAGCTGCGCTCCACTCCGCTTTTTACCAGTCCCTTCGACAGGCTTCCCTGCCAAGGGCTAGGCCAACGCTGGCGTTCCAGTGGCCTCTCACAGAGCTACAGCCCGGGCAGCCCAGGCCGGGCTCAAGTCGTGTTCCTAGGGAGGCACAGAGCGCTGTGGCTTGTCCCCAACCGCGCTCTGATTGCTCTGCTCTCTGCTCTTTTAGCTCCACAGTGCTAGGCTGCTTCAGAGGCCGACAAGCCCAGGAGCAAAAGCAGCAGATGAGCACCTTGCTCGTCCAAATCAAAATGGCTGCCAACACATGGCAGCGCGGGGCTAAATAGCCCCGAAAATCTCGCTCCCTAGTCTCGCAAGATTTAAACTCTCGCGAGACCAAGGAGCGAGATCTCCCTCTCATTGGCCAAGCAGACCGGCAAGGGCAGGCCTTCCGGTCTGCTTAGCCAATCCTGAGACGGTGCCCTTATTTGGGCCGACGCAACAGAAGGCCCCTCCCGACTTGTCGGGGGGCGTGGTGTCTTTCTCCTGCCAAGATGAAATGATTGCTTCCTCAAGAGTAAAAATACAATACCTGATAGACTCTTTCTTTAAACAAACAAATAAACTCCATCCAGTAACTAGTGACTATTGTATGGTAGTCTGTTGTATGGTATAATTTTCAGTATGCAGTAACTGACTAAGGAGATTATCATGCTTAAAATAGTGTGACTTATCCCTGACGGGATACAGTCTCATTTTGGGATATAAGCTGGTATTATCTCATGTGCCACCGCTGTCACCGGGCAACTGTAACCCAGCTGCAACCCAGGTAGCAGATGCACTTTTTCCAAAACAGCAAATTCCCATTTTGGAAAACTGGCCAGCTAAGTGCAGCTGGGACCCAGGTTACAGTCGTCTGGCGGCAGTGCCAATTTTACGTGTGATAATACTAGCTTATATCATGAAACGCCACTGTATCCCATCAGGGATAAGTCACATTATTTTAAATGCAATAATCTCCTAAATTGATACACATTAAGGGAGCAGGAATCTTTTAAAGAAAACACTATTTGAGAGCACCGGTCATACTGGGTGAATGAATCTCAAACTGAAACTAAAAATAAATAAATAACATATCTAAGTATATATATATATATATATATATATATATATCCTTTTGTGATAAAAAAGAGCAAGCATAGCTATAATAACATCTTAAGCTGGTTTAATGGTCATTTCCTCTTCTCATGGAACCACTGGAACTATAGTTCTGTGAGATGGAGTAAAGCAGGAGATATTTAACCAAGAATTCGAAGAGAGCCACTAAACTGATATTTGGACTGCCCCCCATTCCACACTATACAGTGGTACCTCTACTTATGAATGCTTCTTCTACTGAAAAATTCGACTTACGAAACGCACCTCCTGAAAAAAATTGCTTCGACTTAAGAAAGCATTCCAACCTACAATATTGGGGCGAACGAGTTGCTCTCCGAATTTCGTGGCCATTGGTTAGCGAAATCTAGCAAAGCAGCACCATATTGGCTAGCGAAAGAGGAAGTGTTTGCCTCACAAAATTCAGCTAGGCAGCACTGTTTGGGCTTGCGAAAGAGAAGAGGAAGTGTGGCTAGCGAAATTGGTGGCTTCTGAGATCCAGGAAGGTAGGACTTGTGGCTTGTGGCTTTTTGGCTTCTGATATTTGTGGCTTCTGATCTCCAGGACTGTATTTTTGGCTTGTGATATTTGTGGCTTCTGATATCCAGGACTGTATTTTTGGCTTCTGATATTTTTGGCTTTTGATCTCCAGGACTGTATTTTTGGATTCTGTGGCTCCTGATATTCAGGACTGTATTTTTGGCTTGTGATATTTTTGGCTTTTGATCTCCAGGATTGTATTTTTGGGTAATGTAACATGTTTTTATTAGAGGTACTTATCGAAATAACCCTGTATTATATATTTGTATTGAGTTGTAGCTTGAATCTGGGGGCCTGGAACGGATTAGGGCATTTCAATGTTAAATTTGCTTCTACTTACGAAATTTTCTACTTACGAAATGGCTGTTGGAACAAATTAATTTCATAAGTAGAGGTACCACTGTATAATTATAGTGTTATGATTCCATGTTAATTGCCATGGCAACATCCTACAGACCCCTGGGATGGGTAATTTAGTGAAGGTCTAGAGGCTCTGTGAATTCTAAATATTCTTTCCTGAACTACAAATCCCAAGATTTCATAGGATATTTCTGTGGCAGTTAAAGTGGAATCACAGCATTATAATTCTTTGGCATGAAAGGGCGCTGGGAGTGTACATTCAAATTTAATTCCCAGAATTCACAGGGGAGAGGGAAGCCATAACAACGAAAGTGGAGTAGATGCTTCCAGTCCAAATATAAGAATAAATGGTTGAGCTTTTCTTCATCACTGAAGTCAATAGATACTTCATATGTGAAGTCAATAATGTGATGAGTGGCTTGAGGATTTCAACACTTGAAACAATTTGCTTGTATATATAGTGACATGTTCAACATACCACATCCAAGGCACCTTTAAAACCCCACAAACTTTACCTGAGATGAAATATATAATTTTATGTGAAAGGTGCACTAAAAGCCCACAATATATTTTTTATTTAAAGGATTATGCTGCTGGAGTTAGAGGCTAGTGATTTATAAGGCTCTATTACATTTGAGTTTATAATTATATTTGCCAATAAATTTCTCCGGCAAGCATCATTTGTAATGTTCATCTTCATTTTATAACAAATGTTGTCATAAACAGCACTTCCCCCATCACACAAAATGAGAGACTGGCCTGACAGGATGATCTAAGACGGGGGTAGGCAACCTTTCCCCTTTAAGGGCTGAGGGACTTCAGCTCCCAGAAGCCTCAGCCATGTTGGCCAATAGTCCCATGTTGGCCAATAGCTCCTAGGATTCTGGTAGCTGAAGTCCCTCGGCCCTTAAAGGGGAAAGGTTGCCTACCCCTGATCTAAGATAACATAAAAATATGGCACCTCCCCTTCAGATATCAAGAAAATTACCACTCAAATGATATACAACAACAAGCCATTTAGGGACTATGCAGATGGGCAGGAAAAGATGACTTGAAGCTGCCTTTTCTGTAAGCTGCAGCAACCGCACTGCCTTAAATAGGGATGGAGGAACCACACTGGGGGAAGTCAATGCAGCTTTTCTGAAGCTGTATTGAAGCCCCACCAACTTCACCACCAGGTGCAAGGATGCCACAAAGGGAGATGGAGCAACAGCATGGGCTGGCACCGGCTGCTTTAATTTTTTTCCCGTTCTCTCAGATACATGTGCATGTGTGCAGGAACACATCCCTGCACACCTGTGTACCTGCACAGGACCTGTCATAGGCTAGTATACAGTCTGTCACTCTCTGTACAAAAGTGACTGAACTTTGGCATCCCTTCATACTTGTGCATGACCTATCATAGGGTGGCATACAGGCTGTCATTTTGTCTGTACAAAGGTGACTGAAGTTCTGCATGCCTGTGCACATGCACAGGCCCTGTCATACACCCACATATCATACAAGGATTCACTGACCTTGGCTTCCCCTAAGTAGTGGGTGTCGTAGACAGCTGCCACTGTATGATTTTGCCACCCTTGGGCTGAAGGAACGGGTTTGTCAACTGAAAAGGCACCTACTCTGTCATCCTCCACAAAACATGTCCCAAACAGATCACGGGGGAGGGGAAAGGTACATGCAAGGGAGATTTGTGTGGACAGACTGGATACATGCAGCTGGTAGTCATACCAGGTCAACAGCACACACAGACAAACATTACTCCAGGAGCCCCCCCCCCCCCATCATGCCAGGAAGTGGTGTTCAGGTCTTATGCACACCTGCACAGAAGAGGTCACAAAAGTCCCTTTCATGTAAACTACTGTGCATGCTGACAGCAAGCTTACATGTGACCGAATGCATTTATTGTCATAGCAGAGGACAGTTGCTAGGGCACATGCGGAGGGTTACAATTAGGGTTAGGGTTCTAATATTCAAGTGCACCTGACCAGTGCATCTACACCTGGAAGCATAGGGCGCTTTAAATTTAAGCCAACATCATAGGGTGCATGCTTTGGATCACTGACTCAATTTCCACTGTACATGCAATGGTGCATTTATATAGCCTTTTTCTGGTGCACCAGTGTTGCTGCATATAGATGCATATGCCAAAGGAGCAGAAAAAAAAGGGGCTTTTCTCGGTATACAACGGCTAGAGGGCACTTTCCTGGTGACTTTTAGGTGTGAGTCATCTAAACTCCATGCCTACAAGTCACCTTCAAAGCACTTCTTTTTGCCCATCTGCATAGACCCTTAGGGGGATGCAGACCAGGGCATCGGGGACGCCCTGGTCCAGAGCGCCGCGGGACCTCGGCAGCCAGACCGCGGCGCTCCTGCGGCGTCCCTGGAAGGAGCGCAAAATCAGCGCTCCTTCCACAAGACAGGGAAAGTGCGCCCTAAAAGCGTAGGGTGCACTTTCCCTGCCTTTTCCACCGCAGCACGTCTGGTCGCTGCGGCGGGAGGTTGCCCCGGAAGCGCCGGCCGTGCGGAGGGCCGGCAGCTCCCAGGGCGACCTCAGGAAGAGGACTGCGGTGCGGTGGCTCCTCCTCTTCCGGGCCTCCAAGACAGCTCAATAAGCCGTCTGCCGAGGCCCTTAGTCCTTCATTGAAAGTGTTTGGTATAGGGAGTGAATTCTGCCTTTAAATGCCATGATAGATTTGGAACTTCTAGTGTTCTCGGGGCTTTATTGGAATTATTGAAAAAAAAGTAAATATTTCTTTTTAGCATACACATAGTAGGGCCTAGGTACTCACTGGGTTTGGTTCCAGCTCCCTGTGAATACTAAAAATTCATGGATGCTCAAGTCCCATTAAATAAAGTGCCATAGCAAAATTGTGTCCCTTATATGAAATGGCAAAATCAAGGTTTGCTTTTTGGAATTTATATTTTTGGGGGAATATTTCAAGCTCTTGGTGCGATTTTGTGGATATGGAGGATTATTATTATTATTATTATTATTAACTGTATATAGAAGGACATTGGGAGAGAAAATGAAGAATTTCTGAATTATTTTGTACCTTTTAACATCTTTAATTATTTTTGTGTAGTAATACCAACCATGCAAGGAAATTATATATTACACTACAAGAACTTTTGTATACTCTCCCACCCTACACATATTCTTTTAA
The DNA here is from genome assembly GCA_026167975.1 of Phrynosoma blainvillii. Taxonomy (NCBI): domain Eukaryota; kingdom Metazoa; phylum Chordata; class Lepidosauria; order Squamata; family Phrynosomatidae; genus Phrynosoma; species Phrynosoma blainvillii. The sequence goes on from JANUYF010000001.1 coordinate 172,097,544, forward strand.
AGAACAATCGCTTCTAAAGAAGCAATAATTTATTATCAGGAATTTAGAAAGTGAACTTCTTTTAGGATCCAGCAACCAGATACTAAATGCAAATGTGGTACAATGGCCAAAAATTGCCAGTGTCCTTTTGGGGAGAAAAATGTACAGACAGTAGAGAATCTCAAGTTAAATTTGCACTCTCACCCATTTTGCAGGGATGTGGGGCCTGAGACATTCCAGATGAAGTTGCAGAGGTAGAACAGGCATGAGGATGCTGTGGTGTTCCAGATGACTAAAAGGGGGCTAGATACCCCCTGGGTGCTTTTCTCAAGGCACTCTGTAGCAGGGAGTGTGTTGCAGAATCATTTGCCAGTATCTCAATTTCAAACAACTCAGAAACACTCTGGTTGAAGTGTTGCTAGGCTGCAAACGTAGGTATTGCAAAAGGGTTGACAGTATTCCTTAATATGTTAGCATCACAGCTTAAATTGTTGTTATTATTGTGTGTCTTCAAGTCATTTATTATTATTATTATTACAGTTTATTTATATAGCACTGTAGATTTACACAGTGCTGTACGTACAGTCAATAAAATAGATAAAAATAGATTAAAAAAGCCTGCCAATGGCATACATTCTACAAAATAATAAAATACATATTAATACAAAGAAGGCAACAAATTAAAAATATTGAATAATCATCATACAATGCCTGCAAACACTTCCCTGAACAGTATAGTCTTTAATTCAGCTTTGAAGCTGGTTAAGAAGTGATGCCCCATGCTTGTGAGGGAAGGAGGTTCCAGGAATGAGGGGCAGCAAGTGAAAAGGGATGGATCTGGGATGGAGCAGAAAAATCCTAGGCTGAGACAGCAGACCTTGACTACCAGACTCATAGTGACCCTATCATGGGTTTTTCATGGCAAGATTTATTCAGAGGGGGTTTGCTTTTGCCTTCCTCTGAGACTCAGAAAATGTGACTTGCCCAAGGTCATCCAGTGGGTTTTCATGGCTGAGCAGGGACTTGAACCATGATCTCCAGAGTCGTAGTCTAAAACTTAAACCACTACACCAGACTGGCTCTGTAACTGACATGGTTATTCCTTAGTTATTCTAAGCAAGAATTAATCATAAAAACTCATTATTTGTAACTAGTTACATCCCAGCTAAGTGACAGAGGCTCTTAAGAAAAGTTCAGCTGGATTATACCAATGATCATCAGCTTCAGACAGCTTCCTGAATGACCAGTCTGATGATCCCCAAGAATTACTGATCAAAGATTCCCCAGAATCCTACATGCAGAATGTGTAAGGCGTTTGCCCTCTCTGGTTGTTTGAGCTCCAGCAAGTGGTAGTAGAACAGTCTTCCCCTGTCTGCTCCCTCCAGATTTTCCAGCTATTAAGTAGTTAGATATATGATAGCTGCCAATATGGCACTTCCAGTAAGCTGTCATAACTTTCAGTAGACTACTTCTCAACTGCAGACCTCATCTCATGGTTCCCTGATCTCCAGCATCTTGGAAAAGCTCTGTTTGGGATGCTTTCAGGCTGAAATAATAAGGTTGTTTGGGTGGCATTGTCAGACATATCTACAGCAACGTAGCACTGTTGTTGCAGTTATATTGACAATGCAATATCACATTCATGGTCTAGTCCAATCTTTTGCTATTTGATTTTGCATGGTGTTGTTGGATAGATTTTCCAAAACTACTATAAATGATAATGTATATGTTTGCTGTGGTGCAAGATTTCTCAGTCTGAATGCTATCCTCAGTTCATTAACACCTCCAAACTGGGAAGAGGGGCACATTTTCTCAACATCACATATTCACTCTGGTTTCAAAAAGTTAAAAAAAAAGTTTCCTCTCGCTCTGTGGTGGCATGCTCTTATTTGAGTCTTCCAGGAGTGCAATTATCCCTTTTGTGTGCACTATTTTTCAGGAATGGAACCATGGTTCCAAGACCCACCAGATGGATAACAACGGTTGTTTTGTTATTACGTATACATCAATATGTGTAAAAAGAAAGCCCTTTATAGTTTTATATAGACGTGAACAAAGTGTTCAACAAAACCCTTAAATGCATCAAGAGCAAGATCTATTCAGTGCCTGTAACATCCATTGCAACTCTATTTCTCCTAGGAATTGTAACAGCAATGAATGCCCCATATATGGTGAAATATAACACACCCCAAAGAACAAAATATTTCACTTTCAATATTAGGTCTATTCAACATACTTACAACAAAAGCATAAATTTGAAGTAAGAGCATGTATGACAAATACAGAGCAAAGGCTCATTACTCATGTTACTTCACAAAATAACTAATTTTGTAGAGAGGCCCTAGAGTTAATTAGGCACTTGAAATCCATTTCTACCTATAGGAGAGTTGGCCATCATCTTTTTATTAAAGTTTGTTGACATTATGGACTGATTTCCTTCACTCTGAAGAAGACAAATGTAACCCTCTTTTTAAGCCACACAACACTTCTTTGTAACATTTGCAGAAGGTTGGCGCCCTAATGCCATTATGTGCGGTAATTATGTAATTGCACATCATTATACATTCTAGTGACATGATCATGCATGGGTTCCACTAATTGTATAATTAGACCTAATTAAAGCAATTGTGAAAATATATGGTAATGAGGTGATGGGGAAGCAAAAATAAATGAAATCAGGTTTCATTAATATGCATATGAATTCATGAACAAGAGGAGCCCATCACAGAAATTTTTCTCCATTTGGTCTTAGTTTTTAGAATATGCTTTCATGTTTATAGGCTGCTTTTGGTATCACTGGGGTACTAAACATTCTGGAGACTAGAGTCAGGATTCATCGTTCAGGAAGAAAAACAGGTCAGATTTCATTATGAACATTTTACCTGGCAACCCTTCTGAACTGATGATTCAGTTCTGATACATGCCAATGACGGCTTGTGTCACTGCATTGCTCATAACATTAATGCTCATAACATACTTGCAGAAGCAAGAGTGAGAGCATCTGTGAGTGGGTGCGCTGAGAATGCAGACATCTCAGGTTGCAGATGTATGGTTGCCAAAGTTTGATTTCAAAAACACGACCCATGGTGAGACAATCAGAAAAGGCAGAACAATGGCTTCACTTGCTGAGCTTTAGGAAAGGAATTCACAGGTGAGAAGAAACTGTATCTGTATCAGATACAATCCTGAATTTGGAAAGCCATAGTTACAACTGGAAGGTTGTGATTGAACCATGTCAAGATCTGGATATCATTAGTATTCTCATGCAGCTCTATATTATATCCCTGTACCTCAGTGGGCCTTCTTCTAGGAGACAATTCTTCTCACCTCCTTATCACAGATTCTGGCTCCAAGAGGAAGCCACAAGCACAGGTGCTCCTCCTCTTTTTTCCTGTTTCTTGTTCATATAAGGAGGTTAAACAGACAATGAAAGAAAGAAGAGGAATTGTGGCATGTGTTGGAAGTGCGTGCCTCAATAGCTGCCCAGTATTGCTGATCTGCCTATATTGCTTTCTTACCAAAAACCTTATTCATTGGTGACATCAATTAAATGTTGGCTGTTAATTCTGGATGAAAAGTGCTGCTGTCTCCTCTTCAACATGTTCATGGCAAAGCCTATTTATAAAGGTAAAGGTGTTCCCCATTGACAAGGCTGTCAAGTTGTGTCTGACTGTAGGGGGTGGTGCTCATCTCCATTACTAAGCCAAAGAGCCAGCATTGTCAGAGACTACTCTGGGATCATGTGGCCAGCATGGTTGCCCAGAATGCTGTTTACCTTCCCACCAAAGTGGTACCTATTTATCTATCATCTTCTGAGTTTGACGTGCTCAGAGTTACCAAGTAGCTTTTCATGGCTGATCTTGTATTCGAACCTTGGCGTTCAGAGTCATAGTCTAAAGCTCAAACTACTACACCATGCTGGGCTACAGACTCTATTTTTCAATGTAACCTTGGAATCCAGAGAGCTATTCACACTTCACAACTATAGCACTATAATTCTAACTGCTCAATCCTTTGGATTCCTGGGTTTTGGAGTCTAGGGAGCAATATTTAGAATTTTCAGCCAGGAAGCCTTAATGCCTCCCCAAACTACATATCTAATGATTCCATAGGATGTTGGCATGGCAGTTAAAGTAGAATATAGTGCTATAATTGTGAACTGTAAAAAGCATTGGAGATCGCAGGGGAAAATGTTGCTCAGAGCCTCTGGATAAGCAAATTCTGCCTAAGATGGGAGGGGCTGGATCTTGATGCCTGCAGAGTTAATGCCTATACTTCACTGGAGGAAAGGTGAAACATGAAGGAAAGACCTGTATCAAAGAATTTAGGAATTTTGAAAGAGAGATTTTGTTTATCAGTGTAAAATTATATCAACCAAGTGATTATATCAGACTCTTCAATCTACCACTATTTTGTGACCAGCTTCATGCTTACTTAGCTACTTTGTGACTGGTGGGCATCAGTCATTTCCAGTTTTCTCAAGAGCACCCTCAGGGTAGAAAGTTGGAGAACCTCTGTCTTAACTGTAACAAGACCTTCCAGGATGTCATTGTCAGTTGTCAAGACATTTTGTGTGATACAGGACTCCTCTTACTCCAGAATGCCACACAATTTGAAATTTCACAAATTAAAACCCTTTATATATACTGTGTTTTGTGTGTGTATCCATATCCATATTTCTTATGGGGAAATTCTATTGGTACCTATGAGGATTTCTTACAGTCCTGTATGTCAGTTTCCACTGAAGTTATTTTAGAATTTCTGCACTTCTCTCCTTCTCTTCCTCCACATCACCCCATTGCAGAAGTGTTTTTCTATGTACAATGTTTCTAAAGATAGCTAAATAATACTATGTGTACAGATAATCCTTTGTTGAAGCCAAGGGCCTCTTCCGCATTCAAGTTTGTTCTGGCAGTCAAGCATGTCTTCTTACAGAGGTGAGAATGCCTTGGTTTTTGTTTTATTTTAATCTAATTTTAATTGCATCTTCTGCTGGAGATCCAACAAAGTAGTTGGTTTAATTTCCTGGAGGAGCATATTTTAGCTCTCCTAGCATATGGAAAATGTCTCCTTCCTGATTGTATTGGCTAGGAAATGAGAAGATTTAATTCCTCTGGTAGAAGCGTTCTCTCTCTCTCTCTCATTCCTCATTAAGCTTAGTCAGGAAATCTAGCTGTGACTACCTTGGCTTCTCATTTGTCCAACCTAAGCAGGTGACAAGGTAGAATCTATCAGTGAAAAAATGTAACCTTTGCAGGGCCCATCATTAGACTGCTTGGCAGTATTTTGTTCTGGTTTCCAATTTGTGTGTGACAGAATGCAAGTGCAAGGCTCTTACGCTTCATTATAGCCAGAGGGAAGTATATAATAGGCCAAAAAACCTTCAGTGGTGTAGGCCTGGCAACGTCAGTGGTGTTACACCAGAGATTCATTTAGATCCCTGTGTGTTAGCCTTGCTTCCTACTGTGTAGGAGTGGAAGTTCTTGGTGCCTTTATTTAGAAGCTGCAGTTTCCATTAAATTTAATTACATTTCTCTGTGGTTGTAAATATAAGGTGGCTGTCTCTGGTTACATTTCATTCTCTTCCTTGGCAGCTAGTGTGATAAGGGTGTGGCTTCTGAATGGGAGCAGCCCCTAGGCTTCAAGGATTTCTAATGCTGAAGGAAAACTGAATCTGTGATAAGAGTATAACCAACTGCAACATTTTCCTCCCTCTTTTTTTCCTCTCTGCTCTTCCTTGTTTTCTTTGTGGTTGTTATTTGCTTACCCCTCCCCCAATCCTATACTCCTCACACATGAGAATCAGATGGTGATAGATAATTAGACTGTATGTAGCAATGGATTCAATCTAGAGAGAAGGTGATTCCACCTAAACATTAGAAAAAATTTTCTTGCAGCAAGAGCTGTTCCATACTGGAATATGCTGCCTGGGAATCTGGTGGACTCTCCTTCTTTGGAGGCTTTTCAACAGAGGCTGGATGGCCATCTATTGGGAGTACTTTGATTGTGTCTTCCTGCATGGTAGGGGGTTGGACTGGATGGGCCTTGTGGTCTCTTCTCACTCTATGAATCTATGATTCACCTTATTTGGAATTAACATCATTGTAACCTATCTTATAATTTTATAAAGGTGAATTGCAACATTGTGCAACACTTGTATTCTCACAAGGGGGCCATCAATGTAGCTATTCCTCCAGGACCATTGAGCAAATGGAACCAACATCAGGACCATTGCTCCATTGGTCCTATTTTACAATGAACATCAGAATGCTACAGGACCTATTATACAATGGACATCAGAAGCCTATGGGATATGTACAACAGGACACACTGCAGGACCCCCGTTACAATTCACCAGAAGGGATGATGATGTTGATGATGAGAACAACAGCAACAACATTGTTTGTCCTGTAAGAGTTGTAGCTACGACATTGTAGTTACAAATTTTAGCTTCTTATGCAGTTTCTTGGCTATGATCTTTTCCATTCAAACAGAAGTCAGAAAGACAACATTGACCAGTGCTAGGTATACGAAATAAACATTTATGTCCTTACTATGCTTTTATGGGGGTCTCAAAGCAACCAAACGATACATTGAGGTTGTAAAATGTGGACTTGGCTGATAACAGCAATGTTGTGTAGGAATATACCATAAAACAACCCTGAAAGAGTATTGCACTCTTGAGCAGGCATCAGAAAAAGAATTTTTCTAAGCTCTACTCTTTGCAAAAATAATTGCAAAAATAAATGCATGTACTCTATATATCATGAAGAAGCATTTTTAAGTCAAATCAGCCAACCACATGCCACAAACAAGGAGACAATAAAATAAAATCAGAGGGCATACTGAGGGCACTAGATGTCCTTTTCCTTCTGCTCTTTCATTTTCTCTATTCTATTGCAGATATTTACAAAACAAAAGCTCCAGGATTTGCTATTGGGCTAATACCTCTGTATGGGCTTGTTCACTGGTCCTGTACAGGTTCTGAACTTATTGGGGTTGTTTAGCTTCTAGGACATAAGTTAACTTACAAAGGGCAAGCTTTGGAGTCTGCCATTTGGAGTCTGCCATTTGAAATTTCCTTGATAAGGAAATTTGTTCTGTAAGGAGATTCTTGGCTCTGTTTTTTGAAATATCATATGGAAGAACATATGGCTCTACAGTACTGGGTCTATTTGTGAGAAGCGATCAGGGTTTATTTATTTATGGGATTTATATCCTGCCTTTCTCCCAAAATGGAATTCAAGGCAGCCAAAATGGGACTCAAGGGTTGCAAGACATCTTGGAAATGGAAACCTAAGCAGAGCTGCCAAAGAGAAGCTGCATTGGGCATTTCTACCTAGGCTGCCCACTTCAATTTTGCTCCTATAGAAAAAGAAATGTAGATCCTGTGAGAGAAAGGTGGGATATAAACATTTTTTATAAACAAACAAGCAAGCAAATATAAATAAATATGTCTGAAAAGAAGAAAAAACAAAGGCATTTTTTAAAAAATTGTAAATTGCCCTGAGCATGTTTGCCATGTATGAAATTGGCACATTTCTATCTGGCATGGAACAGAACATAAAAATAGGGCCTAGTTCAGTTAAACCAGAAAGCTTTGTATTGAATTTTAAAAGCTGTAAAATAAACAAATAAATCTATCTTCCACAGTGCTCACTGGATGAGAGGTAGACATGAGTTGTAAAACCGCTGTTTCATTATCTGCAATTTCCAAAAGCTCTGCAGAAGAAAAGTGTGGCCACGTGACTCCAGAAGTTAGAGCTTATCAATTCAGCCTCTAAGTGGAGCATTAGAGTAAGCTATTTTCCTTCCAGCTTTATCTGTGTACCTTCTTGGGCCAGAGACATCAGGGGGTTTATAATAGGGTTTAGCCTGTTAAATAGCCAGTGGAGGCTGACTTACAGTTTTGCTGATCCAGTCAAAATTGCATTGCTCCAAATCAATTTTTCAGCAGGGAATCATAAAAAAATAAAAAAATAATAATAAAATAAAAATTCTAGGTCAACTTATCTATGTGCTACAAGGGTAACACTTTTTATTAATGTTTTTAAAAATGAGATATTACAAAATTGTTACATGCATGTGAGACACAGATTTTTAAAATTTGTTATAAAGTATGCTTGATAACATGAAATTGATAAAAACAGGTTTGTAACATACACCTTTTTGAAAAAGATGGAGTTACAGAGATTTTAGCTGACAAATTCACGCAAGCACACCTCACATTTAGAATGAAAAAGCACAGGGTTTGGTATATCTTAGACACAAATGACATATTTGGGGAATATGTTTTGATAAGCAAGAACTATGGATGGAAATTCTCAGTTTGCCCACTTGAACAGGGTTTGGTATATCTTAGACACAAATGACATATTTGGGGAATATGTTTTGATAAGCAAGAACTATGGATGGAAACTCTCAGTTTGCCCACTTGCTGACAGATGTTGAAGAAAAGGCATTAGTAGTATGTCTTCCTGCAATGTCAAACCATTCAGGATTTTTTTTTCCCTCACAAAGGATGAAAAACTCACTGCAATATTTAAAAACTGCTCATTTCCAAGAAACTTGTGTCATTCTACTCAGAACTGCACAATTTTCTGAAGAACAACTGAATAGTTGTAGGACTGTATCTGTCCATAACTGCTTCATTTTGCACAACATTTTGAGAAAGAGGGGCAAGACAGCGGAGAAATGGATGTATTAGATGCCGGGTATTAATAAATAAAGGTGTGTTGCATGCTGAAATTTTAGGGCTGGTTTTCTAGCCTGGTTTGATAGAAGGGCCAGCAAAATGACCATCAATCCCTTTTCATTCTTTAGGAATCTAAGGTAGGCCAAGAAAGAGGTTGTGCAAATAACCAGGCAAGAAAGAGAAGCATCAGAGGGAGCAGTAGGAAAAGAGCATCCTTGGCAGGGATGAAGCAAACTAGAGGGGAAAAAAATAGTTGTAGTTTTCACAATTAAGATGTGTAAGCTTAGGGATCAGCATTCAAGAAAATTTTGTACTCTATTCTCCCCTATTCAGTGTTGAACCATTTGATGCTTACAAAAAAGTGTGCAATTTTAGTTAGTATAGGTGCACAACTTTGCCTTGGAGAGTTGCATTATATTCTAACTGTGCACCTTTTAAGGCTGTGCAGGGTTGCTCTGTTTTGCAGTGCTAATAACAACAACAATAAAGGTTCCTATAAATTGCAGGAATTTTCTAAAGTCTTGTTTTACTTCCCATCAGTGTTGGATCAAAATTGACCACATTCAAGAAATTATTGAATACCCATTCCATCCCTATCAAGGGCTTCTTCTGTTTAATACATTGTGAAGGAGCCAACATCGTGTAGTAGTCTGAGCATTGGACTATGACTCTGGAGAACAGGGTTCAAATCCTTACTTGGCCATGAAACCTACTGGGTGACCCTGGGCAAGTCACATTCTTTCAGCTTCAGAGGATGGCAATGGCAAACTTCCTCTGAAGAAACTTGCCAAGAAAACCCCATGATAGGCTTCCCTTAGGATGTCATAGGTCAAAAATGACTTGAGGGCACACAACAACAACAACAACAACAACATTGGCCAAAATCCTATTAGGCAGTTATGAATGCATGACACAGAGTTACACACTAATGATTTTTTTTTTTAAATTCAAACCTCCACTTGTCAGAAAGCAATTGCTGTGATCGATGGGAGTTTATTCTCCTGTTTCTTGGGAATTAGTTGGCTTCTCTCACATACGCAGTTACTGGCATGAGGGTGAATTGCAACAGGGGTCCCGTTTCTTTGGTTCATACTGAAGACCATTTGTATCTGTTGATTTTTTTAACATGTTGTGAGCTAAGTCTCAGTTCTGGAACAACTGTATATAAAATAAAGAAATACAGAAAGAAATAGAGAGGAGGAACAGTTTGCATAACCAGGGAAGATAAAGCAATGTCTGCTCTATCTTTAGTTTGTTTGTTTTGCATTTATATATTCTATACCACAACAAAATTAAGCCTGCAAAACTCTTCATAATAAAATTATATCAACAAATCAATTCAGTTTAAGAAGCACAACTCTAAATAATATTAAAAGGCTAGATTTGTCTAAGTGACATAAGCTGGCATAGTCACACATATGCACAGGTGGGCATATTGTGTAAGGAGGTATCCGGTACCTCCTTACATAATGCACCTTGTCCACTTATGCAACTTCAACTGAGTGCTTCTGTCTCTTTTCCCTCTGGCTAATGACTGCTTGTGAAGCCTTCTAGCTGGCTTTGTGATTCCAGAGAACAGTCTTACATGGGGGCAGAGATTGCTGTATCTTCCCTGGATGTGCAAGCTGTCACCCGACCCTCTTTCTCGCTCTCACTCTCTCTTTGTCTCTCTGCTGTTCCACCACTTGGCCCCTGGTCACCACCTCTTTGACTTTGCCTAGTGGACTGTACCTTCACTATCAGAAAGCTGAAGACTGTGTATGACTCTAGGGTCACAAGTTGCCTGCTCCTCATTTAATGCAAATATTATTTTGGGGATAAATGCTTTGTATCTAAGTTGGCTGCTAAAAATATGGGATCTGGGACATGATGCAGTCAGATATCCATAACACGCCCTTAGAGTTTAGAAATGTTACTTACTTAGCACACACCATTCCAAATCCTCCAGCCAACATTCAGAGTAATTCTGGGAGCTGTGGTCTGAAAAATAACTCTTCCAAGCTTTGTGAGTCAGCCCAGTTTGACAGCTACAGAAATATGATTAATTATGGGTTGAGAAAATAGCGTTATTCCCTCATGTAATCATTTGACAGCTTCTGAACCCTCCCTTTTGATATTCAGATTCCTGAATGATTAATAAACAATGTATCAAGTAATTAAATAATGTTTTACAATTCACAGACCATTAGAAGCAGGTGTAAAGCCATTTGCAAATATTGCCTGGCTGGCTAAGGCTCCCAGGGGCAAATCAAGAGAGCCACCTCCTGTCTGTTGAAGAAGTCAGCAAAAGAGGAAGGGATTATTATGCTGTAGGAGAAGGTAGAACATGTCCTAGTCTTTATCACAATATGAGGTGAAAGAAGGGTGGGTGAATGGTCTCTGGAGAAGCAGGCAGAATCACCATTCCTGTAGCATATGCTCTCCATTGCCTTCAAGAAACTGAGCTGACAGGAAATGTCTTTGGTTCCAGTAGCAACATTTCCATGACTGACACAGCCAACCTTGTGGGCCCTTCACCTATCTCAAGGGCGGGCAGCAGGTTGCTCCCCAGACACCCTTGGAGGCAACTCCCAACAGCCTCAAACTGCATAGCTAATAGTAAAATACAATGGATGTTGCCTTCCAACAACATCTGGAGGATCACATCTCTATCATCCTATTAAAATTGATCAGCTATTTTACTGTCTTTCAGAGCAAATTAATGGTAACATGATTTACTGTGCAAGTTTTAAAGCATTATTGTAGCCCTTAAAAGGCTAAACAAGAAATTAGATTTATAAAGACAGAAAATGAGCAGTATATCATATTATGTACACTTAAGTTTTATTCCTATGCCTGCTTACTCAGAAGTAAGCCACATTGAGCTAGATGGGACTTCCCTCTAAGAAGCTATTATATAGCAGTACACCACTATTGCCTTGCTCCCAAAGCCATATCCAGTAACAGCTGCAGGTTTCCATGTCAGTGGAGAGGATGAATCAGCTCTAGGTTTCAGTACAAACTTCAGGGTACTGGACCTTATCTCCCCCATAGACTCAACACTGTGCCTAGCTGCTTTAAAGTTAGGACTCAAGCCCAGAGTAAGGGACGTTGCAGACTGCCAGAAATAGTGTGAATTCAGTCCACTTTTAGGGTTAGGGTTAGAGTTAAAGGAACCATGGGAACTGTATTTTATTGTGGCATCAGAGTTGTCTGACAGAGAAGGCTCAATGTCTCAGAAAAATAACAGTTCCCATGATTCCCTAACACTAACACTAACCCTAAATGTGGACTGAATTCACACTATTTCTGGCAGTCTGTAACCCCCCTAAGTTTATTGCCCTCCGATATGGATGTCCCTAGCCATCACTTCAATCTGAGAATGCAGAATACATTCAAAGGCAACTGTACATTGTTTGTAAGGAATCTTTACAACCAAGAAAAAGCCACTTCTTCACAAATCATACTTTGGTGGTAAGTTTATTGTTTTGCCCCACAGGGCAAAATGATTTCTTAGTATCTTGATGTGATTAAAGTTATATGGAGAAAATCTAATCAAAAGTTAAGCCAAGATGCAGTGTCAGTCAAACTTGGATGGATATCAGCTTTCTCCACTATGTTATGTGTAACTTGACTGAGCAATCCTATATGATAATAAATGTGTGTGTGTGTGTAAGTATAAGAAACATGTGGATGAGCCAGGGTGTGAAAACACTGTTCAGAAGACAATGAAGCTCACATGCTGTCCACCCATGGAAGGAGCATAACAGCATATCTATCACATAATCACAGCCTTTACATGGAGCAACTCTATTGGCCAAAGGCACAGCCAAAGGAGCTTTATGGCATATTATTCTCAAGCAGATACAAACAGAGTCCCAGTTTAAATCCTTCCAGAGGGCAAAATAATTGTATAGCCTCCCTATTCACTGAAGAAAGACACTTAACGCTGAGCAGCAGCAATAAAAAAACTTCAGCCTGAATCAAAGTACTAGACCTAGCTACAGGAGAAGCAATGAATACATGGTTTAGTAGGTCTCATTGGGACTAGTATTTAGATTCAGGCCTCTGTGAGATAAGGCAGCAATTAAGTGCAAGTAAGTTTCCAAAATCTTTGGCATTGCAATCTGTAAAACTGTAAACAAGCTGAAACAAATGCCTAGGAAGCTATGAGGAGAAGCTATGAGGATGGGGACAGGAGTGACAACAGAAGGAGTGGTTGTGTGTGTCCTCCCACCACTGGTCATGGGGCACCTTCTAATATACCTTCCTTTGTGGAGGAATAATAAATAATAGATTAGAGATGGGCCAGAAAAGGGAAAATTCTTCAGAAATAATACATTTCCATTTACTTTCCCTTTGGTTGTGTCATTTCTCTGATCTTTAGCCTATGGATGCATCAACACTAGAAATAATGCAGTTTGACACCACTTTAAGTGCTGTAACTCCGTTCTGTGGAATTCTGGGATTCATAGTTTGGCCTTCTCTGTCAAAGTGTATTGGTGCCTCACAAAACTACAAATCCCAGGATTCTGTAGGATGGAGCCATGGCAGTTAAAGTGGTGTCAAACTGCATTACAGTCATCCCTCCAAGTCCGCAGACTTGAAATCTGCAAACTTGGAAATCCACAGAGGGCAACTGCAATTAGCATGAATGGAGTGCACGCCCATGGCACACTCAGTTCCCCCCTTTCATGTTTAAAATCCTTGTTTTCAGATAAATTGAAGAGTTATCTAGACCAGGAGTGTAGCTGTGGGAGGCACAAAATGAGGACACTGACCTCCAAATAAGAATTCTGCCCCTCCAAGTGAAACTTCCCTGTGGTGCACAAATTGCTGGCAATGAGAGAACCTCATTTATACCTAGAATGATGAATATGTCCTGTGTTCACATCCCCTAGAAATTTTGCCTGCCCCTTTTATTGGACACCTAAACTGTATTTCCAAATGCTCAACTGAAGTTTTAAATTACTGCAATATTAGTAATTTGGGGACTGGAGGAAAATTCCATGGAGTGAGGTAATGTCCCTGTTTTGCCTCCTCCATAGCTACACTCCTGATTTATAGATCCATCATTGTTAAAGGAAATGGAGAAGAAATGCTGGGATATTTTCATTTGCTTTGCCCTCTGCTTGCATTTCTGTACTCTTGGACAAGTGGAGCAGGACTGATGAGAAAGACTCCTCTTGTTCTTCCAACTCCATCTATTGACAGTGAAAAACTGTCAGGTAGTTTTCCCCCTAACTGCCTCTGGTGCTTGGCAAGAGCAAAGATGAAGGACCTGCTGGAAATTACACAAATTAGAGACACTAATGTAGCATGTCTGAGTTCTGTCATTAACGTATGCAGTTGCATTTAAGAGGCTTGGTTATGGTCACCCAACCCTGATGACTACTTTTAGACTGAAGATAATTTTGGAAGAGTTTTGCAGAAGTATTTATGAGCTCTGTTGATTTGTTGTAAGGCTTCACACTGCAGCTTGGAACACTTGGAGGCCCCTTGACAGATGACCTGCTTGTGGTCCAGTTATCTATTTTAGTTGCAGGAATGAGAAAGCTGTTGCAAGTCCACCTCCCCATAGTGGCTGGTGGTTCTCATGTCAGTGGGACAGTGGATCTGCTATGGGTTTTAGTTCAAACTTTAAAACAACTGTCCAAGTTGTTACACCTTTTTTGGAGATAGGATTTGCTTATGTAAAGTCTGGAATGAAACCTGGAGTTGATTCATCTCTCTCCTGCCATGCCCATGGTGAGGTGGCAATGTTAGAGTCATAGGTCTGCATTTTGTCAAGATGTCTTTGTTCTTTTCAGTTAAAATAGTATGGAGGGATATCCATGCAGGCAGGGCACTCCTCCTTCTAGCCATGTGGAATTTAAATTTTATTTCCTGGTCTTGTCTCCCAAGACCCATATGGTCAGAAGGAGGAGTGTCCTGCCTGCATGAATATCCATCATACCATCTTAACTGAAAAGAACAAAAACATCTCAAAATGCAGGCCTGTTAGTCTAACATTATCATAATTTTCTTTCTCCTGTATGATTTTCAACACCTTTGCTTGGTGAAGAAGCCAGTGGAGCTTTGAAATCTTGCAATATGTATTTTCCCCATTTTGGTTGGTCCAATAAAGGATCAGATTGTAAGAGATGAGAAAGATGCTTCTCCCACTTCTGGACAGACCCTGCAGGGCTTCTGCCAGTCAGAATAAACATACACAATTTTGCACATAAATGGACAGTCTGATCCATGGCTGTGCCCTGGCTGTCATTTTTCTGTGCTTTGATGAGATTTCTGCTGTGACAAGTATAAAATTGTGGGGAAAACGAGTCAACTGAAGACACACAGAATGTTTAAGAAGGCTTTCTGTAAACCATAAAGAATTTGGTTAGGATTACTAATCTCCAATGGTACAGTAAAGTTTGCAGTGCAAAAGCTCGTAATAAATTTGCAGAAATGTGTATGCTTTAGGGATGTTAATATTTGACTAGTTCATCCTCACAAATAAGGATGAAATTTCAGCCTTGCAAATAATTTCCAGAGTTTTCTCCCTGTTACCGAGAAAATTATTATTTTTGCTCAGTATCCAGACATCCCAAAGTGTTTTTGAAAATTATTCTGCACAGAAATACATGCGTTTTTTTCTGCATGAGAATTGTGACATTTTGTGCAAAAAATACAACATTTCTAGACAGCCATGTGTAACCTTTATGCAAGATTACACAATATGGAAATCTTGCGCAACAAAAAATATGCAAAACAAAAGTCTTGCACAACAAAAGTCTTGTGTAAAAGTTAGCAGTCTTGTACAACAAAAACCAAGCAGCTGTCTGGAAAGGTAGTTTTTGATGCAAAGTGCCACAATTCTTGCTCATAAAAAGCCATATATAGTTATTCTGCACAGTTATTGCCTGAAACTTTTAGTATGCACAAATACTAAGTGAAAACTGTGCCACCATCTTGTTCTCCTCAATCAAGATTCCAGACTCTTAAGAAAACCATTTCTAACCTAGGAAATGAATAACCATGAATATTCTCTTGCATATGCACAGACACACATGCTTGTGTGTGTGTGTGTGTGTGTGTACACACAGACACAGATATACATACAGAATGACCATTTTATTAAGATTTGCATGACTGCTATCTTACGTATAGTTATCTAGGATTAAAATTCCCAGAACTCACCAATGACTGCATCGGTTCAGTTGGTAAAACACTTGATTCTTCGTAAAAGATCTTCAGCTAGGGACGAAATACAGTGCCTAAATGACTTCCAATGCTGAAACACATTTAACATTTTTTTAAAAAATCAACTATTTCCCACTTAAATTGCTAGAATGACGTAGAAATGCCATCAAAGAAAAGGAAAGACATATACCACCCCTGCCTCTCCTGAAATATTTCCCTGTTCTGACTTCCATTAGAATAACCTGTTAAAACAGAATAATTAAACTTGAAAGCCTTCTTATCACTTCCTTGACCTGCAAGATCTAAGACTGTTGTCAATCACCCAAGTGCTCCAGCAGATGATGTCACTATGGACCTTATCACACGGGGTCTAAAGCAGACCTAATCCAAAGGGTATCCGTAGCTAATACATATTATTTCCCCGTGTTTACACACGACGTTGCACCGAAACTCGGCAGAACCCGGAGCTAATCCGTAACGAATTGAGATCTTTTGACATTCGGTTTTTCGGGGAAGTACAACCGAGCTTTCGGAATCATTGCGCAATGGCCGCGCAGGCGAAATACATGTGATCGCGCAATACGTATTGTGAAGCATTTCCCCGCCCTGACCCATGGTTCCCCATGCCACTTCCCATGGATCTGTGAGGAAGCATCTTATGACATGTCCTTCCTGTTTGGATTGGGCAACAAATGGGACGGGTAAACATGGTCCTCTCTTTGTAATTTATGGGATTTTCTAACTTGTGTGTGCACGGAGAATAAGTTTCCAGGATGCGTGTCCCGGGAAGCGCGATAAATGCGCTATGGCGGTAATTGCGTGTGGTAGGCATTTACATATTGGGGAGCTCTTTCAGTTCATTTCGGTATAGAACTGAATTTATTCTTATTTTGGTTACTTTTCGCTTCGTGGCCAGCATGTGATAAGGTCCTATTTTTCTTCCATAAAGAAATCTCAGTGTTACACTCACTTTCCAATATGCTGCTGAGCAAGCTATCTGCCAGCTTTATTATTACAGTCATCCTTCCATATCCACAGAGTCTGTGTTCATGGATTCAACCATCTACAGCTTGAAAATATTCCAAAAAGATCAAAAATCAAACCTTAAATTTGCCATTTTACATAAGGGACACCATTTTATTACCCTATTATATATAATGAGACTTGAACATCCATAGATATGGAGTGAAAATTCAGCTGATACCAGGGGCTCACTGTACATATATATATATATAGGTACAAATCTGCTCCAGATGTATCCAGTATTGCTTTTTTTTTTCTGTATACATTGAGAGAGAAAAGGCAAAACTTTATTTCTTCAGTTGCATCACATGAAAATAAATATTGTGTATTGTAATCCTGTATCAATGTCTATTTAGAAGTAATTCTCATTGAGGTCAAAGGTATTTATTCCCAGGTAAGTGGGCAAAATGAACCATTCTAATCTATGGGTGTTTGCTTCTGCCCCCACTATGGATGGGAAAAACCTTAAACAGTCATGCCTGTTATAATTCAATGGGCAATGATGTATGCATGTCTATATTAGCGCATCCACATGCATACACCACCATTGAATAATCTTGGCCATGGTGATCTGTGGGTGGTCGAATCTGTAAATCCACTGTATAGGTTTTGTCCTAAAATACTCTTGATCTTCACACAAACCTGATGTAAGTGGATATGCTGTCTATAAGATTCATAGAATCCTAGAGTTGGAAGAGACCACAAGGGACTTCCAGTCTAACCCCCCCTGCCATGCAGGAACACAGAATCAAAGCACCCCTGGCAGATAGCCATCCAGCCTCTGTTTAAAAACCTCCAAAGAAGGAGACTCCACCACACTCTGAAAAGGCATGTTCCACGGTCAAACAGCTCTTACTGTCAAGACGTTTTTCCTCATGTTGAGGTGGAATCTCTTTTCCTGTAGTTTAAATTCACTGCTCCTGGTCCTATTCTGTGGAGCTTCAGAAAACAAATTTCCTCCATCTTCAGCATGACATCCCTTCAAATATTTAAATAGGGCTATCATATCCCCTCTTAACTTTCTCTTCTCCCGGCTAAACATACCCAGTCCCCTAAGCTGTTCTTTATAGGACATAGGGCCTTTACAGACTGCCAGAAATAGTGCAACTTGAGGCCACTTTAACTGTCCTGGCTCAGTGCTAGGGAATCATGGGAATTTATTTTTTTCTGGGACATTGAGCCTTCTCTGTCAGAGAACTCTGGTGCCACAATAAAATACAGTTCCCATGAATCCTTAGCACTGAGCCAGGGCAGTTAAAGTGGCCTCAATCTGCACTATTTCTGCCAGTCTGTAAAGGCCCATAGTTTCCAGACCTTTCACCATTTTGGTTACCCTCCTCTGGACACACTCTGGACATGATTATGGGAGCCATAGGGCCTTTGCAGACTGCCAGAAATAGTACAAATTGAGTCCACCTTAACTGCCCTAACTCAGTGCTAGGGAATCATGGGAACTGTAGTTTATTGTGGTACCAGAGCTCTCTGACAGAGAAGGCTCAATGTCTCAGAAAAAAAATACAATTCCCAAGATTCCCTAGCACTGAGCCAGGGCAGTTAAAGTGGACTCAATTTGCACGATTTCTAGCGGTCTGCAAAGGCCCTTAGTCCAAAAAAGTAACTTTTCCAGGGTCTGGCTATAATTTCTGTTGAACAGTGTGAGATTTGCTTTTGAGAAATTGTCCATAGAACTGGGCTGTGTGCCAGGTTTTAATTGGTGATATTTAGGTCCAGATTAAACCAGTGGCTCTTGAAGAGCAATAGACCATAATCTCTCTTCATGAGTGTTTTCTGTAATTTATGCAACATTTATATAGAAGTTTATGTAGAAATTGTCGACTGCAGCACAGTTTATATAGAAATGGGTAACTCCTGTGCAATTTTGGGTTTTGTCACATAAACTCCTCTAACGGTTTCCACTTGCATCCTCTTCAGTTAATTGCAGTCTTGAATTTGAAAACCCAGAAGCTGAAAAGTGTTATTAGCATGAGTTGGCCTTTTATTCAAGTTTAAAGGTGACTAACTGCCCTGGCTCAGTGCTAGGGAATCATGGGAATTGTATTTTTTTCTGAGACATTGAGCCTTCTCTGTCAGAGAGCTCTGGTGCCACAATAAACTACAGTTCCCATGATTCCCTAGCACTGAGTCAGGGCAGTTAAAGTGGACTCAATTTGCACTATTTCTGGCAGTCTGCAAAGGCCCAATACCACAGTACACAGCTGGACACCTCACTAATTAGTTGCAGAGTCACTAATGGCCACTAGTTCATGGGAATGTGAAAGATGCCAGTCAGGATCTGTTAGTGTTCTTTTAGGTGCTTCTCATTTCATGTCTAATCCCACCACCCCTCCTTTAAAGAGATTTTGGAGAAGAGCTTGGAAAATCAACTTTTGTTGGACTACAGTTCCCAGAATTCCTTCAGCTAGCATGGCTGATGGTTCTCAAAGGCCATCAGATGGGGCACTTTCTTTGCCAGGGTTTCAAATGGCTCTTAGGAGAAGTGGCAGAATGGTGTGAACTCCCCAGTTTTCTGTATAAGAATTCTGCAGGGCTCAGGGCTAACAAGAAGGCAAGGCAAATTTCTATCCGTTTTTAGTGGAAACTGATACCTTCACTGTCAATGGAGCAGCTAATCTGCTTTGGGTTTTAAAGGAACCCTATCCCTAAAACAGGTTCAGCCCCAGGACAGATACTTTAAAATTCAGACTGATAACTGGGATGGATTCACCACCCCACTGACTGCATCCACCAGCTACCACTGTCACGTTTGCTTTCTTTCAGCTATGAATTTTTCAAGCCTCATGTTCTTTCTATTCCAGATGTGCAGATATCTGTGAAAGTTGGCAAATTCTTCAAAAGCAAACAGAAGTAAAAGTCTCCTTCATTTGCACCAGCCAAACTCACTAGCTGCAGCAATTCCCAGCTGAAAACAGGCGGGGGGGGGGGGATTTGAAATTATATAAAAATGGCAAATAACATCCCTGCAGAGGCCACTCATTTGAGCATGCTCAGAGGAATTCTTGTCATTGGTGTTAAATTGTGATACTGCAAAAGCTTTCCTTCAGATAATGGCAAAATATTTTGCATGTTTTCTCTCTGCCCCAAAATTATGGATTCAGATGTTCAAATATCAAACAGAAACACATTGAGCATGAAGTTCTTCAAGGCTCTTTCAGATCCCAAAGTTAAATTAATGTTTGTCACTGGGAATTTGCTTCCTAAACCTAAAGAGCAGAGTGGTGAAACTACTATGGACCTTATCCCACGGGGCCAAAAGCAGCAAGAATCCACTAAGAATCAGGCGCTATAGCGCTATAGTTTTCCGCGTGATCCCACGACGTCGCTCAGAATCCGCTAAGAATCAGGCGCTATAGCGCTATAGTTTTCCGCGTGATCCCATGACGTCGCTCAGAATCCGCTAAGAATCAGGCGCTATAGCGCTATAGTTTTCCGCGTGATCCCACGACGTTGCTCAGAATCCAGCAAGAAACCGCTCGGAATGCAGCATCATTCGCATTCTTTTGAATGTCGGTTTCAGCGGGCATTGCAATAGTGCGAGGTGATCCATAGCGCTATTATAGCGCTAGCACCATATTTATACTAGCGCTATAGTACTGGAATGATGCTCATATTGCTTTCTTGCCACTTTTGAGAGCAGCGTGGGATAAGGTCCTATGAGTTATTCCACTGTGGATTTTAGTGTGAACTTTAAGCGAACTTAAACAAAAATTAAATAATTTTTCTTTACATTCAAAAGGGATCTCATACATACAACAATATTCCAGCATAACAAAGCAAGAAAATAAAAGCCCAAAAGGAGGAAAAATAAGCACATTGGTTATAAATTTCTATAAAAGCTGACCAAAGGTTCAAATATAAGTCCATTTGTAAATTTGGTCTATACATCATTCTTTCAGATGTTGCAAGCATTGTTAGATCTTCTGTCCACTGGGTCACAGGTGGAGAAAATAATCTTTCCAGTAACAAAGTATCTTTTATCAGTCTTTAGCATCAAAAGGGCATCAAAAGGGCATCTTTAGCATCAAAAGTCCACTTCTGTTGACTATTTGTTAATTTTAAAGAAAGAGATAAATAATTCAAAAGAACATGCACATCCCTGAAAATCAAGAAACTTTCTGAATCCAAATTTACTCATGCAATTACTTCCTCCCGCAATGTAGCTACTATAGGACAACTCCAAAACATATGCATTAAGGAAACGTTATCAGTATTACATCTCCAACAATTTGCTGATTTTGAAAGTCCTTTTTGAATAGATGCTTTGGTGACCAATATATCTGAATAAACAATTTCTGCTGTATAAAACATATTTGGAGATGTATAGACATACAGTTATAGATGTTAAAATTGATGGCCATTGTTTAGTATAAATTGAATATATCAGTTCTCTATTCCATTCTTGCTGTAAACCTTGCTTGTCATATTTATTCATAGAGAACAGCAATTTATATGCATCTACATTGTTGATTTAAATACTTCATTGGTCTCGATTTTTACCCTACCAGTGGAACTTTGAACTTCAGACTAAAATGCAGAATGCCTTCACTTATACACCAGCCTGGCTTCCACTGGTAGGATAATCTTTGTCAAGATGTTGGCAGGGACAGGAATGATAAAAACTCCATAGGCTGGCTTTTATCTTTGTTTTATAAAGTGGTCTTGCATTTAATCCTAGAAAAAGATTTAAAAAACAAAACAAATAAACCACATACGGTGGCACAAACAATAGTCTATGTAGTTTGACCCAGAACAGATCAGGCCCTGGGAACTTCCCCTTTCAATTTCCTGGTTACTATGTTAAGTGGGACAACTTTACTATTGTTGAGTTCCTTTCCTTGTAATAGGCACCTGCCAACATGGAGTGGGAGGGAGTGAAGGTGGTGTAAAGTATACAGTTTCTAGCAATGACACTTTCGCTGAAGAAGAAGAAAAGAAGAGTTTTTAAAATATTTTTGATTGCATGGACAACTATTCAGTGGTAAGGGAGGGGGAAATCCTAGAATCTTTGCTGTGTTGTAGCTAGATAAATGTGCTACAAAACAGAGCACATTGCTTTAAAATAAAGAGCAAACATGCAAACAAAGAGAGGATGGAAAGAAGAACAGGTGCCCAGGTGTCATGGGCCATTAACACTAATCTCTGGTGCTGTGGTATGAAGCCTGTGGAAAATTTGGATGAGTGCCTTTGCTAGTTGCTGCAATGATGGCTCATTGTGACAGCATGAGAAAATCATCAAAAAAATATTAAACAACAGCAGGTTCAGACTCTATATTTGTCACCTGGATCTAAACTGAAGTGTGGCTGGTAATGCTAAGATTTTCATTTTGGTGGATGATGTAGAAGGCATAAAGGACACTCCCATCAGGAAATTTAGACAGCAGTTTTTATTGTGGCTAAAGGAAACTCTTACTGACTCTTAGGACGTTATCACATGGGGCCCAATCCAAACAAAATCCACACGAAATCCCGAACGATACCGGATTATTGGCCCATGTTTTCACACGACGTCGCACAGAACCCCGACAGAAAGTGGAAAGATCCGAGATCTTTTGAATTTCGGTTTCTTCAGGAAATGCAATTGCGCGATGAGGGTGATTCTGCATTTACCGCAAATGTGATTACCAAATACGTATTGGGGAGCATTTCCTCGTCATTACCCATGGTTCCCGCGAGCATTCCTCTATCTGCGAATGTGCAAGAGGCTCATTCCTCTATCTGCGCATGTGCAAGAGGCTCATTTCTACTACATTTATGGGATATTTTCGCTTGTGTGTGGACGTTCTTTGCACTTGCTGTAAATTCGCAATTAAGGTTATGACGTTTGCGGAAACAAGTTTATTTTCGGTTTATTTTCGTAATGCCTCATTTCCACTTTTATTTTCGCTTTCTGGCCCACGTGTGATAACGTCCTTAGAAAAACTAAATCCAGTGCCATCTAGTGAGTAAACCATATAATCACACTGTCTACACAGTACCCTGGTATATTTGTCTAATGGGACCATTGCTGATTTTTTGATACTGTGTGCCTTCAAGCCATTCTGACTCATGGTGAACCCATCTCAGGGGTTTCTTGGCAAGATCTGATCAGAGGGGTTTTTCCTTTGCTTTCCTTTGATGCTAACAGAGTGTAATTTGCCTAAAGTCACGTAGTAGGATTCCATGGCTGAGCAGGGATTTGAACCCTGGTTTCCCTGGGTGCTAGCCCAACACCGAAACCACTACACTACTCTGTATCCTGCTGTGGCAGATACTATGGGCTGAGTCTCATTTATCCAGATTTCTGAAACAGAATTGTTCACATGGGTTGCTGAGATAGTGACACCTTAGTTTTCTGATGGTTCAATGTACACCAACTTTGGGCCTAAGCAGACTGCCAGAAATAGTGCACATTAAATTGAGGCACTGCCCTGGCTCAGTGCTAGGGAATCATGGGAACTGTAATTTATTGTGGCACCAGAGCTCTCTGACAGAGAAGGCTCAATGTCTCAGAAAAAAATACAGTTCCCATGATTCCCTAGCACTGAGCCAGGGCAGTGCCTCAATTTAATGTGCACTATTTCTGGCAGTCTGCTTAGGCCTTTTGTTTCATGCAAAAAGTGTTTATAGAATTACCTCCAGGCTATGTGTATAAGGTGTATACAAAACACAAATGAATTTCATGTTTAGGCTTACCCCCTATCTCCAAGAAATTTAATTATGTATATGCAAATATTCCAAAATCCTAAAACCTCCAAAATTCAAAACATTTCTGGTTTCAAGCATTTCCAATAAGGGAGACTCAACCTGTATCATGTAAAATTGATGCAGTGTTTTCTGAGCAATTGGGCATAGCATCATAGTTTTGATATGAAAAGTAGTTGTGGTTTAATTTGACTGACAAGCATATAAAACCAGGATCTGATTTTCTTTTTAAAGGCCAGATTGGAAGCAGGTTGCAAGCAGTCTTCAGAATTAAATTTGTAAAATCCTTCTATTAATGTTCTCCTGGTAGGGACAGGGGGCAAGGGCAAAAGAAAGTCATTTCTCCTCCAAATTCTGCCAAATGAATGTTTCCTTCAGTGCCCCAAATTCTAGCATTGCAGAGAGTGAGAAGTTGAAAATCATTTACACCTAGAACTCTTATCATGGCTTTGCTTGCATTCTTTGGTAACTGTAGTAGTTGTTGTGTGCCTTCAAGTTGTTTCTGATTTAGGATTATATCACATAGAGAAATTCGGAGGTTTAAACAGGCATTTTCCCAGGGCAGTCACCATGAATGATTTGTTGCTGGTTATTCCCTGGTTATCCCCAGGATAAATCCTCTCTTATCGTGATATGTGTGAAAATCTTCACTGTGATTACGTGACTATCCTGGGAAAATGCCTGTTTAAAAACCCAATTTTCCTCCATGTGATAAACTCCTTAGGGTGACCCTAAAGCGAACCTATCATTGGGTTTTCTTGGCAAAATTTGTTCAGAGCGGCTTTGCCTTTGTCTTCATCTGAAGCTGAGAGAGTGTGACTTACTCAGTGGCTTACCATGGCTGAGTGGGAATTCAAACCCTGGTCACTAGAGTCATAGTCCAGCACTCAAATTACTACATCATGCTGGCTGTCTTGGGAACTATGCCTGTCCATTTTCTTGGATGCCTAAACCGTATTTCTAAAAACTGAACTGAAATCCTAAATTACTGCAGTGCTAAAATTTTGGAGAGCAAAGGAAAATTTTCATTGAGGAAAGAATTCTTACTGGGAGGGCAATGCTTCATTTTGCCACCCTCTCCATGTAGCTTTTCCCCTGCCCCATACTTCTCCAATCTAAGACCATTACACACATTTTCTTTAATAATGTACAAGAGTTTTTGCTTTTATGAGTTCAGTAACAAGAAAAACATTGCTGCTGTTCCTTATTTGACTTGTGTATCTGTCACATGTGTGATAATTTTCTCTGGCTTTCATTCTAGTTTCTTTTTTTCTAACAGGCACAGTACTGGAAAGCATGCTGTAGCCAATTTCCCCTGATGTGTGGTGATGTTCAGCCTTAAATTTCTATATTTCCCCCTTAACTTTTTTCTTGTAAACCTGATCTGATAACAGAAGAGTAAAACAGTGTGGTAGGGGGCATGAACCATTGAGGGCTAGATCCTCACCTTCTGAGGCTTGGATTAAGATCCACAAGCTGAACGCTCTCATATTGTAGATTTTGTTCTTGTTTATGCTGTGACATCTAATAGGCTGCATTCACTTTGCAGAAATAATCCAGGTTGACACCACCATAACTGCTAAGGGTCAATGTTATGGAATGCTGGGATTTGTAGTTTTGTGAAATAATTAGCCTTCTCTGTCAGAGAGCTCTGGTGTCACAGCAAACTACAAAACTCAAAATTCCATAGCATTGAGCCATGGCAGTTAAAGTGGTGTCAACCTGGATTATTCCTGCAGTGTGGATGCAGCCTCAGATTGTCTTCTGCTCCCCCCACCAGCCATTGCTATACGCAGCCATATCCTTCATGATATGGGACAATTTCTTTCCCCGTCATTTTTGATTCCTCATGTTCTCCACAACTATTCCCAAATGATTGGGCATGTTAGACAAGAGTTCGTCTAAGCCCCATCACGCATTGACTTAGACATCAGCAAATGATTATTATTAAACATCATTATAGCCCTTTCCTACCTCATTTACAACTACAGCTACCTTGTATTGAATGCTAACATTTTTTTAAAAAAGCATTTTTTTTAAATGGGCATTTGTCTTGACCATGGCTAATTGGCTGCCAGAAAGTAACGAGGATCCCTAATGAACATGACTCCTGCTGTCGTTTGTCTTAATTATCTGAGTGCAAATCCTTACTCAAGGGTGTTTCTGTTGTAAGGCTGTGTTCTTTTTGTGCTGCACCATCCTTGTCACTATTATTACCACATTGCTATTTGCCAGATTTTGCCCACAACAAGAAGCTCTTTGTCTTTGTTTGGAGTCTTTCGACACCAAGAGGCCTGGCTTGTCTGATGCTGAAAAATCAATACTGTGTATACTCTGCATTTTTAGATGAGTTGTTCTGTATGGTTGTCATGGCTACGCTTGACGGTATTGATTCATCCATTGGGATCTCAGGGCTAGAGAGTGCTTTGCATTGAGGTAGGAACCTTTTGTCCCGAAAAGCCAAGCGTGCATTTTTCCACAAGCCTCTGTAGAGGATGACTTTTCCCCCCACATCAAGTGCCTGCTGCTAAACCCAGCATGTCTTGTGGCTATTCTCTTATCCTTTTGTGTATGAAACCCGCTCCCCCACTTATTTTAAAAATAAAAAAGAATCATCTTATCTTTGTGGCTGTGTTGAGGGAAGAGCATATGACTGCAGGAAGGGAATGCAATCTTCACCCACACCAAAAGGAGGGGGGGGGGATGGAATGGAATGAAAGAACATTGTAGAAAATCAGTTCTGCTTTTAAGCATTGTCTTTTAACCATTGGTCATGCCTAGAAAATAGGATAGACATTAACATGAAAAGGTAGACGTAGAAATCCGAAAGGGAAATAATCAGATTGGATCAATATTCAGAGCAAAATTGATATTTTTCATGAATTCTCTATTGAAACGGTCAATTCCCAGAAGCATTGCAGAACAACAGATACATAGAAATCTGGATTATACCAGATTAGGCTGTTTAACAGACTAACCTACTATTGTCTGTTTTGGCTGCCAGTAGAGCTGCAGATGGAGGAAGTTGCCTCTGGCAATGGGCTTTGGCTGCCATGAAAGAGCAATACAGTACATTGTTGATTATTTAATTTATTACTGCTGTGTCTTTACTGCAAAGTTAGGGAATAGGTATTTATGGGTGTGTGTGTGTGTGTGTGTGTTTGTATGTGTATGTGTATGTGTGTAATGTTAAAATAACTTGATAGGTCTTGAATGTGGGAATCACTTGCTTTTCCATCTCTGGCAGTAAAACATTTGGGACTACACTTGACTGTCCAAAATCCCTAACAATTTATCAGGGGTGCTTTAATAATGGTTTCTTGAATTGGCTGGCAGTTAAAATACACAACCTTTGTGGTCTCTTCAAGTTCTACAAACCTGTGATCCTACAGGTCTTAGGCAGGGGCCATTCCCAACATTTGCCCCTTATCCTTTGATCCAGAGATAGCATAGATCAGACCAGGACCTTCTGCATGCAAAGCATGTGGTCTCTACCATTGAGCTATGCCTGCTCCCTGAAAAATTACAGTCTTGTGGTGTAGTCATTGGAATAGGACTGAAGAAGTCAGCAATGAAGTCCTACACATTCATGAAGCTGAAACAGCAACCTTGATCCAGTTGCTGTTTCTCTGTGACAGAGATGACCTACGTTATTGTACAGAGGGTTTGTGAAGGTGGCTGTGAAGGTGTGGATGTAAAACTATGCCAGCATACTTATGCTGGATTTCTGGAGGGTGAAGTTTGCTCTTTCGTCCTAAGGTTCATAATGTCACCTGGATGGTGTCCAGCCAATCCATGGCCCACAGAACAAAGCTGTGTCTCAGCTCACTCTGACTTGCCATTGTACTTCCAAAGAAGGAGGACAGCCTTCACTCTCCCAGACCTGTTGGAAATCTAGGAGGGCAAAGATTGTTCCTTTTCTCATGGTTGCATAGTCACAACTGGATGATGCAAGGGAGCATTTCTGCCCCCCCCCCCACACACACTGATTAGCTTCAGATTACACCAGGGTACCAACAAATGTTGGTACAGTTGGGCAAAAGGCTTTGTGCAGGGAGGTACTGGATACCAAAAAGATACTGAAATCCAAGAGGATTCTGGCATATGCGTTCTGAGCTGAACTCCCTAGAGGAAGGTAATGTAATAAATTAAAATTGGGGGTGTGGTGAAGTGGGGTGGGGAAGCTGAAACAAATGCATTGGGTTGAATCCTTTGGTGGAAAAAGAATAGGATATTTAAAAAAGTAAGTACTCAAGATAGTACTTAAGATCTTAAGTAAGTACTTAACACAGGATTGAGCTGAAAATTAAATTTAATTGTAAACTTTATTATATTTTGTAAAGGAAGATTTTGAAAAAAAAAGTAGTTTCCAGACACCTTCTGTATTAGAATTACAACAGAACTTTTCAGAAGTAAGATGAATAGTACTAGCCACCAGTGCTAAGTGTGGTTGTGTAAATGCTGGAGTGCCAGCACCATGTCAGGCTCTACTGATGACAATATAGATATGTAGTGGTGGCTGATGGCTTCCATGTGAATGTATGTATAGAGGTGGTAGTGAATCTCTTTCACATTTTAATCTGAATGTCGATGGAGCCATCCAAAGCGCAGACCCCATCTTCAAAATAGATTGGATAGCTCTTTTAAAGTACTGAGTAGATTCACTGTCCCTTTGATTTTATTTAATGCTGAGTAGATTCACTGCCCCCCTCCTGATTTTATTGAATTAGATTACAATTATGGATGCATAACCTGGAGATATGCATCCATAACTGATCTGTATTCACAATCTCTATGTATTCATAATCATGGCACTTGTTGTTATGACTGTAACTGCTCCTGCAACCTACTTTATAGGGCAACTGTCACATTAAGAGAAGGAAATCTGTTCTGTGGGCATTACGGTATGGACAGGTGATGTCCCCCCCCCTCCTACCAGTCAGTGGGACTGTGATGGTCAGAAGCAGGGTTCTTGTCACACTTTGTTTTGAAGCCTCACTGGCTAATTGGGGTGGTGGTGAAAATGTCATCCACCTGCCCCCTGATCACCAGCAGAATGGACTTCTGTCACTTGGTCCAGCTGATACCCAGTAAAGTAAATTTGGGTGGGGGTCAGGCCAGGAGTCATTGCTTACTTACATATACATAATGAAATATGTGTTGTAGAATTCCAGCGTTAATTTTTTAAGTATTTATTTATTTCCTTTATACTCTTCATTCTCCCCAATAATGGAACCCAAGGAGGCTTACAACATGGCATCTGCCATTGCTTATACTATTCTGCAACCCTTGGCCTCTTCATCCCCCCTCCTTTTTTTTTTTTTTTTGGTTTGTTTACTCCAGCCACTATTTAATCTATTAAGCTGAAGTGGAGGAGAGGAAGAGAACGACCCATAGACATGGAAGGCCACCTTGGCCAGGGCCCCTCTTGAGTCTAGGACTGGTCTTGGCTCCTTGAAGTTTTGACAGCTGAAAGTCACTGATGGCATGGAAATGTTACTGTTTTGGACTTCAGCTACCAGAATACCCAGCCAGCATAGCCATGGAGAAGCATGTAGGGTTCCTTTTAAAATTTTTGCTATAATCAGCAATAAGGACCCTCATCCCCCAGTCTATGAGATGAAACAATCTCTGGCTTTACAGTCATAATTAACAGCATTTCAAAAACTATAACTCCTGTATGTAGGAAAGATAACCAGAATTCTGCACCATGACATTTCAAATCCTGCAGCCATAATATCTTATGAATTGGATCCTAAGGTGCTAGAGATGATTTCTTCTAATAGATGGGCTGGTTTTCTGTCACACACTGTAGCACTCTGACACTCTCTTGTCTGGAAGACATGAATATGAAACCCAAAGGTGTTCATCCCCTTGTGCTTGAGCATGAGAAGGAAGCAGGAGAACTACTGTTGAACCTCAGTGAGGCATGAATGCCTGCCTGAGTGTTTGTGGAAAGGTGCTAACAGCTGTTTTCCTTCCTCTCACACTGTTCTTTGGCTCCAGCCCCATCTCAGTCAGGCAAATTGTCCCAGGGGAGCAGTGTACAAGAACTATAAAACCTGCTGAAGCCCTGACTCTTGTCCATTGGCAATCCCACCCAACATCTAACATTTCAACAGTATTACTCACACACCTTTACAGCTTTAGCAAAGATTTGTCTGGGATCCTTCATTTTTGGGCCTGCAGAATCATTCAGTGCTTACAACCTTGCATACTGGTCTCCTGAGGTGGATGGATGTATATGCTTTCACTGATTTAAACTATGTTTGCCTTTAGAGTAAATAGAAATTGCTAATACTTTCTTCTTGTTCTTATATTTCCAAATTTCACAAATTTCCTCATGGGTTCTGTGGAAATAACACGAGATATTGGAATGGGAGAGAAAGAAAAACAGACATATTAGACCATCAAGGAAGAGGGCTTTAAGTGGACCTTATATTCAACAAGTCTGGTTTTCAATGCCTATGTTTGTGGGGTAGCTACTTCCTTCTCCCACACCATAAGGCTCTTTATCTTTAAAAACTAGACATCCAACAGATATAATAAAGTCTTCTCTATATTGTGAATAACTATTATTTGAATTTTGCTGACTGAGAATTTTGTTTGGTACATTGTTGATGCAGGGATGCAGTGGCTCAAGTGGTTAAGACGCTGACTCTGTTGATAGCAAGATCGGCAGGTTGGCAGTTCAAGGCCCAGGTGCTGCATGATGGGGTGAGCTCCCATCACTAGTCCCAGCTTCTGCCAAGCTAGTAGTTAGAAAGCATGCAAATGCAGGCAGATAAATAGGTACTGCTTTGGTGGGAAGGTAAATGGCATTCTGTGCAATCATGCTCGCCATATGCTCACAGAGTAGTCTCTGACAATGCTGGCTCTTTGGCTTGAGCACCACCCCCTACGGTCGGACATGACTTGATAACCATGTCAACAGGGAATGCCTTTCTTTACCTTTACCTTTTACCTACATTGTTGATATCAGCTTACCCAATTATAAGCCACCTTGAGTCCTGGGAGGAAAATGGGATATAAATAAAGTTAATAAATAAATAAATAAATAAACTAATTTAAAAAATCTTCATGGCTCCAATAGAAAGAATTTGAGAATGAAACAATTTGAATGTCAGCCATCCCTAGTGGTTGGGGATTAATTAAAGGTACAGTTTTAATTCCTTTGTTATCAGAACATTGCATGTAATGGAATTCTGAGGTTTTCAGGCAAGAGATACAATTATTTGCATGACTCATAGAAGCATAGTGTTGGAAATGACCCCAAGAACCATCTAATCCAACTCTTGGTTATTCAAGAACACACAGCCAAAGTACTCTTGAAAGATGACCATCTAATATCTGTTTAATGACCTTCAATGAAGGAGAGCTCCCCACTTTCCAAGACAGTCTATTCTAATGTTGAACAGGTCTGACTGTCAGGAAGTTCTTAAAGTTAGGTGGGATCTTTCCCCCCCCCCCTTTCCAATCTGAATCCATTAGTTTGTCTTCCAGCCTCTGGAGGAGCAGAAAACAGGTTTGCTCCCTTTTCTGCATGACATCCCTTTTGATATTTAATGATGGTTTCATGTCAGCTCTTATGTTCTTCTCTCCATGTTAAACATTTCTCACAGGGCTTGGTTTCCAGACTTTCTGCCATCTTGGTCACCCTCCTCTGAACACATTCTGTATCCCACCTCATTTTCCCTAAGTGTGTTAACTATTTAACATTTTCATTGGTGCTGAAAGAACTTCTCTGCCAATATTGGCTGGTAGCTGGAAAGTCTATATGGCAGGACATTTTCACACATGGAGTTACAATGGATGTGTACTTAATTGATTCACAATGTTAGTGTGTCACTTGCTTTGGCTAGAATAGTTTTATTTATTCTTCTGTGTACTGGACACCTCTGTGGGGAGAACAATACTCAGTGCAACACACTAAGCCAGCCAGTAGTGTTTGTTCTTTCACGGATCCTATCTTTCTCTTCTACCACATCTCATACAGTTCTAAGGCACCCTGGAGGCTTTTTCCTGCCCTCTATGACTCAATAAATACACCCACCATGAAACTATTAGTGTACCAAATAATATTTCAGCTACCCTTTACCTATTGAAAAATGCACAAATACACAACAAATATTATTTCAAAATAAAACTGTTTCATGAATTCTTCCTAACTGGAAAACATCAAGGGACCCCAAGAACCATCTAAGCCAACTCTTGGTTATTCAAGAACACACAGCCAAAGTGCTCTTGAAAGATGACCAACTAGTATCTGTTTAATGATCTTCATTGAAGGAGAGCTCCCCACATGGCCACATAGCAAATCCAGTAACGTCAAAAATCCACCAAACAGTGATAGCTTTATTGGACCAACCAAAACGCACAATATACATGTTGCAAGCTTTCAAAGCTCCACTGGCTTCTTCATCAGGCAAGGTGTAAAAACCATACAAAATTTAAAAAATGGTCAATATTAATTATAGGTCTGCATTTTGCTATTTTTGTTCTCAGTTCAGATGGTATGGAGGGGTATTACTTGAAGGCTGACACTTCCTTCCTCTGGCCATGTGTCTAAACATGTGCCTTTTGTCCTGTTGGAAAAATCCATTTGGCAAAAGCCATACTTTTAGGTCCATCTCTCTCTGGAAGGAGAATAGAAGTACTATAACATCAGGCAGGTAGGTAAACAGAAAGCTGCTTCTAGCTCATTGTCTCTCATCTTTCTTTTCTAATGTGATAAGGCTCCCTGTCCCTTGTGGCCCAACTAGCCTTAGTCATGAAAAGTTTCTACTAATAACTTTGGCTGAATGACAAGAGATGCTCATTCCTGGATAGGTATAGCCTGGCCATAGTGATCTACACAGTGATAGCCTCAATCCTGGAGCTAAATGCAATGTTGCCCTTGGACTGGTTGGTTTGGAGGCTGTAGCTAGTATAGAATGCTGTATCTAGGCTGCTTGGTTGAACTGCATACTATGCTTATATGACTGCTGTGCTGAAATCTCTCTTTGGCTGTTGTTCAGCTGCTGGGCCATGCACAGAATGTTCTTGTTGGTATATAAGAAGAGGCAGCTGGTGGCACCCATGGCAGTATAGTGGTGAATCTAGTCTGGGTTGTAGTTCAGACTTTAAAGGAGATCTCCAAAACAAGCAAAGCAGCACGACGCCGGTGCCATTTGGCCTTCAAAACGGTGCCCGTTGCTGTGCGCATGCATGTGCGAGTGCGGGCCACCATCCAAAATGGCACCCCGTGCTCATGTACGCAAGCACACCACGGTGGCTGCCATTTTGGAAGGCCAAAATGGTGCCCGTTGTTGTGCATATGTGCGCGTGAGCACGGGGCGCACCACCGCAGCCTGGGGGCATCGGGGAACAGGGGGACCGGCCCCACCCCCCAAAAGGTTGCCGACCCCTGTTCTATACCATATAGTACTTGCCAGCTGTTGAACCTGCCAGATGTTCTTTTTTCCTGCCTCTGATGCACATTCTTATCCATCTTAATCCATACAACCTCAATCATATGGAAGAGGAGAGCAGGACCACACCTGCCTCCCACACCTTTATAAGCCTTCCCAGGCAAGTCTGAAAGGGAGCCTCTTCTACATTTCTGGCCCGTTGAGTTGAACATCAGAGCAGGACCCTACAAACATAGAGGAGGGTTCCCTGATCTTACATAATCCTTCTAAAATGTGAGCACAACCCTACTATCCAAACAACTGCAATTGCAATGGATGACAGCAAGTAAAAAGGTCTAAGATGGGATGGGGAAATGTGAACAATCTAACCTTTTGGTATACAATAAATTAAGAGGGATGGAAGAGAAATAGCAGCATACCATGACTATGCCTTAATGTCTTGTTTGACTTTGAAACTCTTATTGGAGGGGCTACACTGAAGGGCAGTTAGGGAGGATGGAGAAACAAACTTCTAGATCAGACTTTCTGAAACTATCTGATATGAGGAACTGGCATAATTTTTCCCTAAAGTACCAGAGGTCAGTGCTATATTTTTACCCATTGACTACAACTCTTTCTTTCTTTCCTGGGCACTTGCCATGGTCCAACAGGCATTGGCTCATAGATTGGCACTGACTCACAGACCACCCCTTGGTGTAGCATTGCTCTGGATGACATTCCTACAGCAACTAAGTCCATTGTGAACCCTTAACAGTAGGAGAGTGTTTAAATGCTTCCAGTTTAAACAGCAATAGCGAGGAATGTTGTGATCAATTATCAGAAAGCAAATAGCATCAGCTTGCATGCAGGTTCTGCCCTTTTCAGTGGTACTTTGGAGGACTGTACCCATTAAGACAAAGAATTCAGGAGAAGTTCCTGATATTGTCCAAAACAATAGTATCCACTTAGTCCAAATCTACTTGGGAAAGAAACTGTTCCAAGTTTCATTTTGGAAGTTGCAGCATCTGCATGTGCTGAATGATTTATTTCCAAGACATTAACTGAGTATTATAGAGGGAAAACACTGTTTGACCTCAGGCAAATGAGTGTGAGACACAAGCTTGTTCCAGGTTGAATGTTCCTTTTTAAATATTTCATGAAGTTCTCTCAGCAGGGCCTCTCTTTAAGCTCTGAAGAGAGGGAGGTGGGAAGCCTAATATCTGTAATGGTTTTCAGCCCAGATATCAAAAAAACATTTATTTCATCAACTTCTCACCCTGTTTAATGCAATATAATAATGCTGAGTAGGGTTAAAGGCCATCAATTGCAAAATAATCATTTTTCACCAAAACACCATTATATTGAATGCTTAATTATTCATTACAAATGCTTGTCATGGTGAAATATTGGCTCTGGTGATATTTAAAGCATCAGGCCGAGTTTTCTTCCTTGAAGGTTAATGGCTGAATCTTTACTTTCATTAGCCTTCCTAAATGCAGCACACTTCATATGTCATAGTTTGGGTTCCCTATTTTAATCTTTCTGGTGTCTGAAGAACTGTTTCTTAAGGCCTATTGTTCCGTTTCATTTTTGATATTTATACTTGGTTTGGGATGTGTGCATGCAGTCATCAGAATGGTAGATAAAAGGTGGTAATAAAGGTGAAACTGGATAAACGGAGCCATGTCTGCAGGCAAGTCATGTAAAATTGCTGCACTTAGCTTTAAATAGAACATGAGACAGAGAGTTTATAAGGAAATTATGAATCTACTTGCAGAGTGCTATTTATTTGTCTGGAATTACCTATATAAAATATGGATGGGGTAAGCATTCACTCTATCCTCCCTGTTGTAGACTAGACCAAAGAATACTACCCGCGAGTATTTTGGCAAGCCAATGCAATGCAATGCAATGCAATTTAGGATGACTAGGTAAGGTGGTAATGGATGCAATTGTTTGATCATTTTCATATGTGCATGCAGTCAACTTATCAAAAGAGGCTAGAGGTTAGGCTATATGTGTCACCAGTCTTCAAATATTGCATGCTTGGGACAGTGTGGCCCTCCAGATGTTGGCAGTTAAAGCTGATAGGAACTGCAGCCCAGCAACACCTGGAAGTCCACATGTTACTCACCCCTATAGTAGCTGGTTATGAGATCTCATGCTAATTTTTTAATTAATAACTACATCTAGTGTGACATAGTGGTTTGAGTGTTGGACTACAACTTTGGAGACCAGGGTTCGATTCCTAGCTCAGCCACAAAACCCATTGGGTGACCTTGGGCAAGTCACACTTTCTCAGCCTTAGACGTAGGCAATGGCAAACCTCCTCTGAACAAATCTTGCCAAGAAAACCCTATGATACGTTCACCTTAGGGTTTCCATATGTCAGAAATGACTTGAAGGCACACAACAACCAAACATTAGTTGGTTTGATCTGATTTATGATTGGTCTCCCTAAGGTACTATAACTTTCGTTTCTCACACCGAAAAAAGAAGTAGAATCACTGGAAGAGGAAGAGGAGGAAGAAAGAGCAACAGTGAGACTATTTCTAAATAAAATTTAGAAATAAATTTATACTGGTTCTAAATTAGTTTAAAATCCCATGGCTCCCATTCCCCATCTCTGATTCCTGGGGATATAGATTTAGTATGAATTCCATGAATTTATCTACAAGATTTTACTACTGACCCCACTACAGTTCCCAGGGATCCTAGAGGGAATGTTTCAACTTAAACCAGTAGGTCTTCCATGCAGGTATCCCTTGAAAATCACAAGAGAGAAGGGAGGGTATATATACTGTATGTTTAAAAATCTACAGTTAGGTTTAAAGATAATTCTGAATTGGAAAAGCCAAATGACTTCTAGTTCAAGCTGATGATTGACAGTTAGTTGCAATTCTTAGTGATTTTAATGGTGGTTGATAGCAGCACAGAAGAGATCAGATAAACCCATTTGGGGATCTGGCTCCAAATGTACAAAAAATGTAATGTTCCCTGAGCCCTTATACATAAAACAGCCATGTTATCCTGAAGAAATCCATTCACTGCCTTGATCTATGATTCATACAAAAGGGAAGGAACAAAGCAATAGCTTGCTTAGAAGTGTAAATCTTTTAAGCATTGTTTGTCATACATTTTTAAAATAAGAATTAAATATATTCTTCACTTGGCTCAAAATTGTTCTCTTAATCACCAATCTGCAGGCTTCATAATTTATGGCCTTCATAATGTTTAGGAAATGGTTGTTTTTCATGGCTAATTATAGAATGGGGAAAATTATCAGAGGAGCATTTCACCATTTTTAGTGCACACACGTCTTGCTTTATTCTTGTTCTGTAAACGTGCCATGTGCAGGGACATTACAAGCATGTGGAGACTTTTTTCAGTAAGTTTCTGGCAGACTTTTCCAGTAGGGGAGATTTTCTAAAAGTGGTCAGCCAGAGTAATCCACTTGTCAAGCCCATACTTAAGCTTCTCCAGTCCAATCCTCTTAAATGGAATGCAAAAGTCTTATATCCAAATGCTACTGCTTAACCACTGGTGCACACTGGCATGCCAGAAGAGGGCAGGTGGGTGCCTTTAAAAATTAAGTGGCCATAGTGGATGCATCCATCACATTAGAGTATACTTTGTGCAGGATACTAGCTTCAATGTTCTTAAGACAAGCCTGTATAAACTGTGACTGAGATCCTGGACTGGGAGATATAACTACAATATGTATCTACAATCTTCTGTTCAGACCTGCACCCCAACCCACCTTTTCTCAGCTAAGGACATACCAATGCAGCCATTTCCCGGTAAGTGGAGAGTGGGGTGATAGTGGCAGACAAACATCCAATTGTCTTAGGACGTTATCACACCAGCGGCAAGAAAAGCAGCAAGGAATCAATCCAGAGCCATACCGGAATGCTTCTGGTTGCGCAGCCGTAATTCCTCTTTGAAAGAGGAATTCAAAAGAGCTGGAATGATGCAGCGATGGCGCAAGGATGATGCAGGGATGGGCAGGGTTTGCCGCGACGTCGTCTGATCACAGAGGCAAAGGAACTGGAATGATGCAGCGATGGCGCAAGGATGATGCAGGGATGGGCGGGGTTTGCCGCGACGTCGTCTGATCACGGAGGCAAAGGAACCGGAATGATGCAGCGATGGCGAAGGGATGGGGCTGCTTTAGACCCCGTGTGATAACGTCCTTAGTATAGCTAGGCACAGAGCAGGAGGCATCTACAGGAAACTCAGACCTCTCCCCTTCCTTCCTGGCTTTTCCCCTTTCCTCCTCCAAATGTCTCCAGTTACATGAAAGAGATTAACATTAGGGGTGGGAAAAAGCTTCCAAAATATTTTAAATGGTTGAAAAACGTGTTCCTAGAATGTCAGGAAGCCCTGATAAGGAGAATCACAGACTGGTGATTTGCAGTTCAAGGAGTTATTCTGTGCAAAATTTGCACATTTTTCTTCCGCCAGGAAAACAGCATTTTTTTCATAAGAAATAACATTTTCTGGGCAGAAAATACTAGTTTGATGGAGTAATAGTATTGTTTTGTGCAGAAAATGCTGCTTCCTGAGCAAAGGAACCATGTGCAAATTTCTCATAGCAGGAAGAAAACTGCTCAGATTACTTCTTGCTTCCTTTGAAAATGAAATCAGTGAAGAATTGCATCCTTACTGCACAGACCGAGGCTGAAAATGTGCACAGAACTTGTAAACATGTTCTGTTCTTTGCTTGCTGAGAGCAAACCAAAGGAATTGTTTTAACATTTTGGTTCTGCACTGTCTGTGGTTCTAATGGAATGTTGTGGAATATTCTGAAGCCACATAAGACCTCATTGGCGATGTGTGGCATTCTCAGAAATCATCTGTGAGAGAAGGCTTTAAGGGGATCTTAATGATCTCAGGGAAGCACTATTGTGCTAGGTACAATCATGGATACATTTCATTTTCATCTAATTTATAAAATGTCCTTCTCCTTGCCATCAAGGTATCTGGAATAAAAGTGCACCACAAGATAGCTATGCTATTCAGCTTTTACATGAACAAAGCATTTAGGCTTCAGCTTGTTATCCTGAATGAGCCCATAATATTCTCTTATATTCCCTTCCATTGTAAGTGAGATTTCTTTTTCTTTGTATTGCTCACTCCACAAAAAAAGGGATGGATAGAAATGTTAAATCAAGCAGAATTTACTTGGATAGATACCATGAGGCGTGACACCAGTGTCAAGGCAAACTGCTCAGAACCAAGGAGAAACACATGGTCTATTTATTTAGAGTGCAAGCCTTTATATGCTTACTCAAAAGTAACAACCATTGTATTTAATAGGCTTCCTCCCAGGTAAGTATCCATTAGACCAGGGGTAGGCAACCTTTCCCCTTTAAGGGCCGAGGGACTTCAGCTCCCAGAAGCCTCAGCCATGTTGGCCAATAGTCCCATGTTGGCCAATAGCTCCTGGGATTCTGGGAGCTGAAGTCCCTCGGCCCTTAAAGGGGAAAGGTTGCCTACCCCTGCATTAGACTGTGGTCAGAAATGGCTGGTGTTTTCCGTATCAATGGGTCCACTCTGTGGCTCAGTTCTGGCTTTTAGCTGAGACTCTAAAGACATTATCCAAGATGCTGAGAACTATCCCCAAAGTAGGTTCAGTACCTTGAATAGCTCTTTTAATATTCAGATCAAACCCTGGGGTGGATTCAACATCCCATATATGTGGTATCATCTCCTACAAACAATTTTATAACTATTTATTCAGACTTAAGTCTAATTCAGTTCAGTCTATGACCAGGTAAGAGAGCATAGAGTTGAGTATTGGATTGAAGCCCTTTCTAGGGTTGTATGGTCTCTTTTCAGTTGATGATGGAACAAAGAACATTTACAAATAATAAATCACAAAATGCAGTAAATTAACGTGTAACAAATATGACAGAGTGCAGTGTAAAAGCAGTAGCTTTTATCAGACAAACATGGAGACCAGATGTGCAGCTTGGATTATTAAAATACAACCTAATTCAGCCATTGAGAGTCTACAATTTTTTATTTTTCTTTTTTTGAAAAAAAGGAAGTCATGTTAAAAGCCTGGCTGAATAACAGAGCCAGTCCTATCATTAGCCATATCATGTAGCCATTTCATGTTTCTAATGTATCACTAGCCATATCACGTAGCAGAGGTAAGGGAGTACAGAAAGCTCAAAGGCAGGAGTAGGCAACCTTTCCCCTTTAAGGGCCGAGGGACTTCAGCTCCCAGAATCCCAGGAGCTATTGGCCAACATGGGACTATTGGCCAACATGGCTGAGGCTTCTGGGAGCTGAAGTCCCTCGGCCCTTAAAGGGGAAAGGTTGCCTACCCCTGCTCAAAGGTATTGAAGGGCAGAATTATGTGCGTCACAGGCTATTTGTTGTTGTTGTTAACTGCCTTCGTGTTGATCTCAACCCATGGAGACCCTATGGATGAGACATCTCCAGGCCCCCTTGTCCCCTACTGCTCAGCCCAGCTCCTACAAACTCATATTTGTGGTCTCTTTAATAAAGTCCATCCATCTAGCATGTGGCCTTCCTCTCTTTCTACTTTCCTCCACCTTTCCTAACATTATTGTCTTTTCCAACGATTCATGCCTTCTCATGATGTGTCCAAAGTACAACAGTCTAAGGGCCTTTGCAAACTGCCAGAAATAATGCAATTTGAATCCACTTTAACGGCCCTGGCTCATTGCTAAGGAATCATGGGAACTGTAGTTTATTGTGGCACCAGAGCTCTCTGACAGAGAAGGCTCAATGTTCCAGAAAAAAATACAATTTCCATGATTCCCTAGCATCGAGCCAGGGCAGTTATAGTGGACTCCAGCTGCATTATTTCTGGCAGTCTGCAAAGACTAGGGATATTTCTGGCTTGATCTGCTCTAGGACCCATTTGTTTGTCCTTTTGGCTATCCATGGGATCCTCAGCACTCTTCTCCAGCACCACATCTCAAATTAGTTTATTTTCCTTCCATCTTTTTTCTTGACCATCCAGCTCTCACATCCATACATGGTAATAGGGAATACAATGGCTTGTAGGATTCTGACTTTTGTACTGAGTTGTAAGTCTGCATTTTAGGATCTTTTCGAGTTCTTTCATAACTACCCTCCCCGTTCTTAATCTTCTCCTGATTTCCTGGCTGCAGTCCCCATTCTGATCAATGTTTGATCCCAGGTGTGAGAACTCTTTTACTATTTCTATTTCCTCATATGTATGTTATCTGTGGTCATTATTTTTGTTTTTTGTTTTTTATGTTCAGCAGTAAGCTTGCCTTTGCACTTTCTTCTTTGATTTTCCTTAGTAGTTGTTCCAAGTCTGTGAGGTTTTCTGCTAGTATTATGGTGTTATCAACATATCTCAGATTGTTGATATTTCTTCCTCCTGTTCACCCCTCCCTCTTCCATATCCAAGCCTGCTTTCCTTACAATATGTTCTGAATATGTTGAACAGGTAGGGTGAAAGGATGCAGCCTTGTCTGACTCCTTTGCCAATTGGGAACCATTCTGTTTCTCTGTGTTTTGTCCCGACAGTAGCCTCTTGTCTTGAATACAGATTCCTCATTAGGACTATCAGATGTGTTGGCACTCCCATGTCTTTAAGGGTGTTGCACAGCCTTTCATGATCTATGCAGTTAAAGGCTTTGCTGTAGTCTATAAAGCACATGCTGATTTTCTTTTGGAATTCCTTGGTGTGCTCCATTAGCCATCATATGTTTGCAATGTGGTCCCTGGTTCCCCTTCCTTTCCTGAACCCCACTTGGACCTCTGGGATTTCTCTCTCCATGTATGGTTGGAGCCTATGTTGCAGAATTTTGAGCATGATTTTGCTTGCATGGAAGATCAGTGCTATGGTTCTATAGTTGCTGCAGTCTCTTGTGTCTCCTTTTTTGTGGATGAGTATGTATATTGATCACTTTCAATCTGCTGACCATTGTTTTGCTTTCCATATCTGTTGACATATGTTGGTTAACACTGTTAAGGAAAATGCAACATGGGACTTACAGTAATAGAAATAAAATGTGTATGTGAAAGTCACAGTGATTAAGCAGGAGCAATCATGAAGCTACACAGGTGAAAAGGATAATATAATTTGGAAGCCTTGAGAGACAAGGACAAAGTTATAGAGTGTATATTGAAAACACCTGTTGTAGATTGCAAACACCTGAGATTCATTAAGTAGTCAAGGTAAAATGATGAAATACTTGGGTTGGTCTTAAGTATGGGATGATCCATGTAAACCAATCAAAATGAATGTACACACCCACTGGGTGGAAACTGACTAGTGGGTGGTGACTAACAATGGCTATAAGTGCAATGTTTGCCAATGCATATTGTGGTGTATTGGGGAGTAGTTTTGGAGATATTGTGAAGTGTAGAGATTGTGATTTGTAGGGCATATAGTATTTATGTATATAGTAGAATAAAGTAGATCTTTTATATAAGACTACTGAGTTGTCTGGTGTCTTGAGGGAAGATACAAGAGCCAGAAGAATCCTGGAGAAGTTTGGAGACATCTCAGGAAGAAGAGTGAGAAGGCTTGGAGAGTTTGTCAGGGTCTTCAGCCTATTCTCTGAAACTCTGCTGCTTGGGAAAGAAGCA
The DNA here is from genome assembly GCA_026167975.1 of Phrynosoma blainvillii. Lineage (NCBI taxonomy): Eukaryota > Metazoa > Chordata > Lepidosauria > Squamata > Phrynosomatidae > Phrynosoma > Phrynosoma blainvillii. Next base: position 172,139,097 of record JANUYF010000001.1, read on the forward strand.
TCAACCACTGATCAAAGCTGGTCAGCTCTGCTGCATAACAAGGTGGTGAGTTAGAGCCAGAGGTGAAGAGCTACAACTCCCATCATCCCTGTCAAACACTAGAGTTGACTCTGCCAATGTGAATTGCAACAGTTCAGTTGAAATGTCATCTGTTCTTGGAGTCTTGTTTTTTGCTATTTCCTTTATTGCAGCTTCCCCACAGGCTATACTGCTGCCTTCTTGGTATAGTGGAAGACACAATACCCTCACCAATGCCAGAGTTTTCTGTACCAATTCTAGAAAAGTTACTGGTTTAGAACTATATAGCTTCCAGAATCCCTCAGTGGCCATTCTGGACAGATGATTTGGGGAGCTATAAATCAAAATTTGTATTTTTTCCCAGGCTCTCTTTTATATATTTAAATGAGATTGTGTCAGCCTTAAATACCTTAAAGGTACCAATTCCTGTATGATATTGGAAGCTAAGCAGGGTCAGTCCTGGTTAGTACTTGGATGGGGGACTGCCAATGAATACCAGGTGCTGTCAGCTATAGTCCAGAGGAAGGAACTGGCAAAGTCACTTCTGGGTGTCCCTTGCTTAAGAAAACCCTCTGAAATTCTTGGAGTCACAATAAATTGACAGAGAACTTGAAGGCACATACACATACACATACACACATCTATCTTATCCTTTTTTTCAGGCAGCAAAATGTTGCCACACAACCACTTTTCTGTGAAACAAGGTGCCTGGAATTCTTCAATGCTCCTTCAAATATCAATAACCAGCTGAATAAAACATTTAATTTTTGTTCTGCAAGAAATACTGATTATGCGGCCATTAAGCCTATAGATCTGACACATGGAAAATACATGTTAATAGTTTTGTTCTTTTGTCAGCTATTTAACACACTGTACATAAATCAGTTGGCTGGATATAGCATTTCATCTGCCTTGATTTTATTGCATTGCCATTTTGAAGTCCATCATAAAATATACACAAGTGAAACTTCTTTTTAATATTGGTGAACCTGAGTTTTCAGAATAACATATGTTACCAAGAATTCAAGGTGAAGGGCTTATGACTTGGATCCTGAGTTGCTCTTCCATGAACCAAATGAATCCTTCCATTTCTGGACCAGGGGAATGAAAACCATTTTCACTGATTCCCCCTGAGACCTCCAACAACTATTGGTATTTGCTGTGAGGACACTTTCTTGTTCCAGCCATTTCTTGCATGGAGGAAAAGAAACATTCTTGCCCTGTTCCTGCACTGATCTGTTTAGATGATGTATGGGGCCAAAACAGGTGAAACAAGAGTCCAATCCATGTTCCAGGGTGATTCTCCAGAGGAGAGTCCATAGTAAAGAGTCCACATTTGCTCTGAATCATGCTGGAAACTCCAGAGAATTCCTTGAGTGTGTGGACTGTGTGCCAATTCAGGGATCAGGGAGAAGCATCAGCAGATGGGCAGAAGAGATCAGGAGATGCGCTGGGCCAGGTGAGCCACTGATCTCTTCCTGCCCAGTAATGCCAACTCCTGCCACAGTGCTGTCACTTTCAGGATGCACAGTTTTTCAGGTGTATACTGAGTTTTGATGGCCAGGATGGGGGGAGGGGGAGAGTGTGCAGACAGTGCTGCTGCTATCAGCCCATTGTGGGTGCCAGTTGTGTGGACAGCTTGTCCTCTCCTTAAATTCAGGAGCTGTAGCAGGAAGCCAGATTTTTCCATCAGCATGGTCATGGCTGCCATTATGCTTGCTTCTAGAACATGGACTCTGACTCAGAGACTGAAGCAGTGGACATGCTGGGAATTGCTGCTGAATCAAAGCAGGAAGACAATCATACATCTCAGAGACAGACCGGAGTGCAATACCAGCTCTGGCAGAGAGTCCTATCCATTCAGATATAGAAGACCACTTACTCCTACCTACCATAAGCTACCATCAACATGGTAACGTATATAGATGCCGTCTTCTTCTTAGAGCTCTGCTGCAGCCCTTTGGAGCATCATGCTGAAGAAGATTGTAAATAAAGTTGGAGCAAGAACACAACCTTGCTTCACTCCATTAGTTATTAGAAAGGGCTCTGAAAGAGCATCGCTGTATCTGACTTGACCATGCTGGCCCTCATGTAGCAAGATAATCATTTTGAGGAAATTGGGGGGGCATCCTAGTCTTTCCAGGATCTGCCATAGACCTTTTCTACTCACAGTGTCAAAGGCTTTGGTGAGGTCAAGAAATGTTACATAGAGTCCCTTGTTCTGCTCTCTACATTTCTCTTGCAGTTGTCTAAGGGCAAATACCATATCTGTAGTACTCCTATTGGCTCTGAAGCCACACTGGCTTTCAGGAAGGAGTTCTTCTGCAATAGCAGGAACTAATCTGTTCAGGAGTATCCTTGCAAGGATTTTTCCAGCAATAGAGAGCAGTGTTATACCTCGATAGTTTGAGCAATCAGATTTTGCTCCTTTTTTCTTGTACAGGGTGATGATGACTGCATCTCGGAAATCTGATGGCAGTTCCCCTTTTTCCCAGCAACTCACAAGGAGTTTGTGGAATTTAGCATGGAGTACATGACCTCCGTGTTTCCAAACTTCAGGTGGGATTCCATCAATCCCAGCTGCCTTGCCGTTTTTCATCTGCTGTATGGCCTTAAGGGTCTCTTCCAAAGTGGGAGCTATGTCCAGTTCATTTTTCATCGGTTTTTGTACCATATGTTGGATAGCTGAGCCTTGGACTACTCGGTTGGCTTGTTTAACTTAAGCTGTCTGAGGGCTCACACTAAGACTCTAAACTATCTAGTCCGTGAGCTGCTCTTCGCTGACAATGCTGCCCTTGTTGCCACACAGAAGCAGCTCTGCAGTGCCTAACATCTTGCTTCGCAACAGCTGCAGAGCTGTTTGGGCTGGAAGTCAACCTGAAGAAAACGGAAGTTCTCTACCAGCCTGCACCACAGGACAAACAGCACGATCCCCACATCGCTATAGGCAAATCTGTGCTTAAGTCCGTTCAGTAGTTCACCTACCTGGGAAGCATCATCCTCAGACGCCAAGATTGACAAAGAGATCAATCACAGATTAGCAAAGGCATATAGCGCATTTGGAAGACTTTACAAAAGAGTCTGGAGTAACAAACACCTGAGGTGGAGCACAAAAATCAGTGTGTATAGAGCCATTGTACTGTCTATTCTCCTTTATGGGTCTGAAACATGGGTCACCTATCGCCAACATTTACGACTCCTCGAACACTTTCATCAGCGCTGTCTACGCACAATCCTAAATATACACTGGACTGACTATGTGACGAATGTTGCTATCCTTGAGCAAGCAGGGATCACCAGCATTGAGGCCATGCTATTGAAAACGCAGCTGCTCTGGGCAGGGCACGTTTCTAGGTTGGAGGACCATCACCTCCCAAAAATAGTACTCTACGGTGAACTTGCCACGGGTCAGTGTAAGAGGGGCACTCCAAAAAAGCGATACAAGGACTCCCTGAAACAACATCTCAGGCTCAGCCAAATTGATCACCAACAATGGTCCACCCTGGCCTCACATCGGGAGGCATGGAGACGTACTATCCACAATGCTGCAGCCTTATTTGAGAAGTCACGCCGAACAAGTCTCGAAGAGAGATGACAACGCAGAAAGAATCACAACACGGAAACATCCACCAAGGAGATCTTCTGCTGTGCTTTCTGCAACCGGACTTGTTTATCTTGGATTGGCCTTTTTAGTCATCAGCACACTTGCAAAAAGCGTGGGATGAGTCCTTCCTGAATCTTCGTTTGCGAAGAAAAGCCAGAGAGAGAGACTCCTATCTACCTTCACCGAGTGGTGACAACAAAGAGAGGCTTAAGGAGGTCTCTGAGGATTATTGGGAAGCAGCAATTAAGACTTTGAAGACTTAAGAGAAATTATCATGAGGTGCCATCAGTCCACTATCAGTTCAGGAGCAGTACATTTTATCCCAAGAGAATGGCTGCTTTAGTCCAGTTTTCCAAATCTGTTGAAAGATTGTATTGTGTATATAATAGAGATGTAAAGAAAATTCATAGTTTTTCTAATCTTTGATGATGGCAAGGTAGTCACCTTCAGTTATTTTCCTATAGCTCATCTTCAGAAACCGCTGGAAGAATTTTGGGAAGTCCTGCAGGATACATGTTCCTGTACATCCATATATAGCAAGACAGTTGAATGTCCCCTATTCTCTCTGTGTAGTGTTCCTTCAAGTCATTTCTGACTTATGGTGACCTTAAGGCAAATATATCATGGGGCTTTCTTGGAAAGATTTGTTCAGAGGATGTTTGCCATTGTTTTCCCTTGATGCTGAGAGAGTATGACTTACCCATGGTCACCCAGTGGGTTTCATGGCCAAGCTGGGAATTGAACACTGGTCTCCAGAATGGTAGTCCAATACTCAAACCATTATGCTACTCTGGCCTCCCCCATTCTCTACCAGCCAGCAATGGGGAAGTGCAGATAAGAAAAGGTGGTTTTGGGAAATTTTTGGTTGTTGGGTGATCTCTGTGAGCTATGATAGTGTAAGGTGGACCTGTGCCATCATAACTCACAAACAGGATATATGAAGCACATGATCAAGACAGGAATATGGATTCAACATCTCCTAATGTGCTCTGAAGCTTGTGCTTCACTCATGCCATGCTAAAATACTTGGGGATTCCTTTCAAGTATGATTCCTTTCAAGCCTACTTCTCTGTCAAATAGTTAAGAAGTACTGGAGAGACTGGGAGAGAAGGAAAGAGGGAGAGAGTTGTCTGAGGACTTTCTGAATAGAGGTGGGACAGATTAAGCCTCAGATTGATTTAAAGAGAAGGAAGGGATCAAATGGCAAAGAACCCCCCCCTGCCCCCTCTTCTTTTTGACTCAAATGGCTTTTCAGTTTACCTGACTTTTCCTGTCAGATTCTGAAGGTGAATGCTCTCCCCACCCCCAATAAGTTGTGTTCAAAAGCAATCTAAGGTCAGGACAGTAAACTGAATGGGTTATTAGTAATGCTGACTGAAAGTGATTTGTTTCAGCTACTGCCCTTCAGACCCAGACCCAGAATCCAACAACAAGAAAGAGCCGTGAAACCTCCAGGAACCAATGAAAGTGTGCTAACTCCTTAGTTACAACAACCCAATGTCTGTATTAGGTTCTTTCATTTTACTCATTATATTTACAGTGGTAATAAATGTGGCCACCCAATTTACGAGGCTAGCTGAGTTACAGGGCGAGGGGAGGCATCAGTCCATGGGGGCTCTCTCAGCCCAGCCAGGGGGGTTGGTTGGCTCCCAGTATGCCCTGGGAACAATTCTGCAGGCCTGGATTGGTTGCCTGGGACCACTGGAGGGTGGGACCTCTGGCAGTTGCTCAGGACTAGAAGCCCCAGCAGCCTCTGTGGCTGGAAGCCCCACCCCTCTGCTACAGGACATCCTCCATGATTGGTGGGAAGGCCAGGGGGGGCAGGACTTCCACCCAGTGCTGGCCCTGATTGGGCAAGGAGCCTATTTAAGGCTATGTGGCTGGGGTGGCCTGTGCCATTTCAGCTCAGCTCTTGCCCAGAGAGGAGCTCCCAGCTTAGGCGCTCTTCCCACCCTCCCTTCCTCTAGTGGGTCAGGGGTTTTTGGGGTTCTGTCACAACTTTTAAGGGCAGTAGCATGGGTTGTGGATCTGGTGGGTGTGGTTTCCTGTACTGCAGAGCACAGGATCGGGAGTCCCAAGGGGATCTGGGGGTGCTGGGAGTGGCAAGATGTTGCCATTGCGGGGGCAACTCTTGAACAGCATCCCCCAGTGACAAAGGGGCAAAGATGAGAACACGCAATCAGTTGGTTACCCCTTCTGTCATCCTGAAGCCTGTCTGTGATTGGGCTTTGGGTTTATCAAACAACAGGCATATTCAACAATGAAAGATCCAAGCCCATGCATTTGGGCCAACCCTACCTGTCAGCTGTATTCAATAAAGTTGTGGCCTTTTTCTGCCAATTGTGTGTCCTGGTGTCATTTCCTGTGATGTCTCACCTTCCCATGCAACTGGGCTTGACCCTACCATTAGGCAGATTGAGGTAGCCATTTTAGACAATGGATTCTGGGTGCCATAAAAATGGTGGAAAGTGGTTAATTATTTACTTTGTTTTTACTGTATTTTTATTGTTAAGGAGGGAGAAAGTTGCTTAAGGGCATCTCTTCCTCATGTGCCAAAATGCCTGGGCTAGGCTTGAGTACTGTGCAAATTGGCCTGGGTGGTTGGCAGCATCTTGGACACCACTAAACCAAAGTGAAATGTTTTCAATGTGTATGAAACATTTTAAAAAGATAAATAAATGTATTTTTCCTTTAAAAACATGTTTTAATATGTTCTTAATATGTAAAAATGTGTGTGTGTATGTGTGTGTGTGTTAGAAAAGCAAACATTTAACAAATTTTCTGAGAACTCCTTGGTGTATACTACCAAGATGCTGGAATGTGTATCCTTCACCTCTTGAGATCACTTACAGCCCAATTCTGTGTATGCTTTCTTGGAGGTGTTCCATTGAGTGGACTTTACTCTCAGGTATGTATGCATAAGGTTAGCTTTTCAGGGAAAACATGCTTCAGACTTGGTATTTGTCTAAAAACGTCTGTTCTGAAGTTCATAGCAAATTGTTGGTGGTTGTTGTTGTAATGACTTTCCATTATATTTAATTTTTTTTAAGTGTTTTCTTTACTATACAAGCTCACCCATGGCTACTCAGAAACAAGTATAATTGAATAGAATGGTGCTCTTTTATAAGAAAGTAGGTACAGGATTTCTAACTTAATATTTCTAGGAACATGTTTCTCATATTCTTTTTTAGCTTGGAATAGTCATTTATATTTTCTTTCCTAGATTTTATGCTTCATAATTTTTATATGATTTTTAAAATAGCACCTTGAGTCTGTGGATTATTCTGCCTTGCATCTTCATATATTTGTTTGTGCCTATACTGGTACATTTTTATTTGTATTTCTTTTATTAGAGTACTGAATAAGTTTGAGAGCTTTTAAAAGTCCTGAATGAACCTTCCTTTCTTCCTAATCTTTCTTGTAACAACCTTCCCATATTTTTAAAAGACTTTCCCAATTTTTAATTAGATTTGACCATACAACTTCATTACAGTGGGCCCTTGGTATCTGCTGGGGTTTGGTTCCAGGACCCCCATGGATACCAAAATCCATGGATGCTCAAGTCCCACTATAAACAATGGAGTAATAAAATGGTGTCCCTTATATAAAATAGCAAAATTAAGGTTTGCTTTTTGGTATTTATATATTTTGGAATATTTTCAAGCTGTGGATAATTGACTCTGTGGATAAGAATCCATAGATACAGAGGGCTGACAGTATATGTTGAATCTGATACTGAACCATAGGGCCAGAGCAGCTGGGTAGGAAAAAGCATCTCAATCCTACTTTTTCACAAAATGGGCCAACATACTGCTGCTCACACAGACCACTCCCAAGGTAGTCTGAATATGTAATATGCTTGATGTGGTGTCAAGCCACATTGCTCGGTAATTTTTTTGTTGCCTCCCCACTATTCATGTACACCATCATATAAACACACCACCAGTGACTCCCAATTACCTACCACTGCCCTCCTAGATGCCATCCGATTGATCAGCCACAGTTGTACATGCAATGGCCCACCTCTACAGGGCATTGGTGCATTGGTGTGTAAGTGATACATTGGCAAAGCACAATCATGGAGGCTCCTCATACATACCCCCTTCATGCCCCTTCACCCTATGCCCCCTCGTTGGACTGTTTGGTTTGTGTATGTTGTAATTACATCAATTGGAGTTGGCACACTTTCATTTCTTTGCTTTGCCACAACCCTGCACTCATGTTGCCATGTTTAAATGCAGGGGCAAAGATGCACATCTTATACACTAAACTGAACTATCCCGGGTTCTGTTTGCTCTGTTTTTTAGCCTCGGAGCATGGCTTTGGTCCAATTTCCGCCTGCTTTGGAAGCATGTGTGATCTTAATGCCCTGTCTTCAAAACAGTTGGAAACCACTTTATTTGGCCTGTCTTTTCTATCCTTCAGTGTCTGTTCTGTTTAGTTTGACATCTCATACCAATTTATAATTATGTTAGCCATTCCCTCAACTCTAGTTGGATCTATTATTATCAGCCATGATGTACAGTCATTAATGCACCTAGATTTTTTCTCTTTTTGTGAGCATTTGCCTTGTCATTGTGAGGGATTGTTGAAATCTCCCATTTATGGAAATATTTTCTTTATTGGCTACTTTCCTGTTTTCTTTCTCCAGTTTCAAATTTACCATAAGATTTTTTGCCTGCAAGGGAACAGATGGTTTACTATTTACTATTTGGCCTGAATTCTTTGGAAGAAAGTTTTTCAGATGTTTTCAAGTTTATTAGAGTCTTCAAGATATCAATCACCTGCTCCTTCCCCGTAGCACCTCATGGGCAGCTAATGTAGGGGACATAGGCTACCTCTCCTATGTTAGGATGAGCCTCTCCCCTGCTTATCTGTGAGCAGCCACTGTATCCTAGGATAATCAAATCCTCAATTCCTAATACTCAAAAATATTTCAATATATGCCAATTTTATGTTTTCTTTTAGCACAGCAAAGCAAAATCAAAGCAGCTTCATTTATATACTGCTTCATACCACACACTATGGGGTGTCTAAGCAGTTTACAACTGTAAGCTCATTGCCCCCCAACAGCTGGGTACTCATTTTGGCGACCTCGGAAGGTAAATGTCTGGCTCTCCAGATTTTTGAACTGTAATCCCTAGCATTCCTCACCATCAATTGGGCTGGTGAGGGGTTCAGGGAATTGTATTTCAATTTCTGGAGTGCTGTATGGTTCCAACCCCTGTCTTTGTACTCCAGTTACTCCATCTAAGCTTGAGGTTTTTGGCATTAGAATATAAAAACACTTATGCAGCAAATCTCTCCCCCATTTTGTGTTCTATGATTACTAACACTTTTTTCCATTTAAATTGCCATCATTTATTTCTGTTTGCCTGTAGCAAATGTCTATCCTATTCTACCTCTGAGGAACATGGATTTTTTTTTAATTCACCTGTCTACTTTTTTTCAAGTGAGTGTGGTTTCCTAGTGATTTGTGGCTTTAAGAAAACTGCCTGTATGAAGACTGCAGGTAAGCGGCTTCCCTTGCTGAAACCCTTTTGTAGAACCTATCCTTTGGGAGAGCTTTGAGGCTCAGCACTAAACCTGACCAATCTAATTTCCATGGACAGGTGCAAGCTATCCAGCACCATCTTCCATTTAATAACTGGAAACTAACATGTCATGGTGAGCAATGGGCCAGAAAACCACCATCCTACCAGCTGTGAATAAAAATTTCACATTATGCCTGTTTACCCATTCCTGTCCAGTATACCACAGCTTTTTATCACAGTCATTAATCTCTGTGGCAGTGAGGGAACATTTTCAAGAGCTTATTGAAAATGTCAGTATATTTCACTCTGCTGAATTTCTTTTGTGCACTATGGCAAGGGATGCAAAGCAGGCTAGCTATGCATGACTCCCCTGTCTGCTTTCCTTTATCCATGGTGCTTTTATTTTCTTCTTCCCCTTCTCATAGTTGCTGCCTCCTCTTCCTTCTCCTCTTCAGTTTCTTCCACCAATGTTAAAATTTATTTCATAATTGCTTTTAACCTTACTACAGTCTTGATTCTTCCACTCCCACCTTTTTTTAAAAAAAGTAAATATATTTGCAATTCCTCAACTCATCCTAAAGCTACTGAACTTATTATATAGAATATAATTTAAAGAATCACTAGTTTTGTTTCTCCCTTTCATGTAAAGTTTGCTGATGTATGCCTGACTAAGCTGTTATTTGCTTTAAGTACACAGGTGTATGATATTTTGTAGCCACGCATATTCTTTGGTTTCTTCATAGGTGTTGGTTTCTTCAAAGGTAATGTAATTAGAATGGGTCTGTAAGTGTGTACCAAAGAAGCATGACCTTGTGTGTTCCCTCTTCCCACTTCTTCCTCTCTCTCCTTATATATAACATTTTTGAACTTCTGATTCTTGTTTATGATCCATGGTTACAACTCTGGTTTTCTGGCAAGAACAAACTAAAAGTTGGTTATTGCATCACTGTTATAATTTTTGAAAAAAGTAATTTTTTATTTTCAATTTTTGAAAAATAGTTAAGATAGTCAGCTCTTAATTATTGTTTAAACCATCACCCAGCATCTGAATACCTCAAGCCGCTGGCTTGTAATATGATGTGCATTGTCCTTTCATCCACTTCATCATCATCTCAGTACCTACATCAGAGCACAAGGAAGCATCACAAGATGCAACATGAGACATTGTTTGAACCATGTGGCATTCCTCTTCTCCCACAATGGACGTTACCACACTGGCCCTAAAGCAGCATCATTTCAGCCTCGTTTCAGCCTCGTTTCAGACTTTTTTTCCGTGTGTTCACACGACGTCGCAGCAAACCCCGCCCTTCCCTACCTCATTTCGGCGTCATTTCAGCCTCATTTCAGTCCTTTTGAATTCCGAGAGTTTTAAGGAATACACTCGAGCGGTCGGCACTATGCCGGAATGACGCTGATCTCGGCATAGGTATGAACACGAGATCCTTGTCATGCCGCATTTCCTCGTTTTATGGCTCATGGTTCCTCGCGGTATTCCCCAAGGATTTGAGGAAGCATCTTATGACGTGTACTTCCTGGAGCGGGCAACAAATGGAACGGGTAAACAATGTTCCTCTCTTCAGGGGTTGGGGGGGGGAAATCATTATTAGGGATGGCTTTGTAGCCCAGAATTCGGGGGGTTGCGGTAGGGATCTTTCAACTTGTGTGTGGACAGGAGATTCGGGCCCCCGGAGCGGAACCATTCCAGCATCTCACATTCCTCACTGATTCCATTCTAGTGTGGTAATGTTTTCCGCTTGCCGGGCACATTCCGGCATGAGCCCAAAATGGTTCCCAAATGATTCCGACCAGCTTTCTCGCCGCTCTCTTGCTGCAAGTGTGGTAACGTCCATACTGAGGCAACACCCCTGTAGCCCTGAAAAGCAGCAGTTACATGCAGAAGGAGTGAAGTTATCCACTTTACTATTACAGTTGAAATGTAATCCTATTGCACCTTAGTGCATTTGTATGTGTGCATGTGTGAACTAATTACAAATACATTAGATAGTGAGATTCAAAGACATGTTAATCTGGAAAACAAGTATGCAAAGAGATCTTGTGTTAGTCTAAAAGGTGCTACACAATCCCTTTGCATAAAGTAGAAAGTAGTTCGTAACTAGATACTTCCAGGCTCTGGAACTGATTCCCTTAGATATTCTATTGATCCATTTTCTCTGTCTTCTTTTTACATTTTGACTGTTACTATTTTTCTTTTACTGCTGTTAGTAGGAGGAAGTGTTGTATATAGGTTTAACAAAGACAGAAAGATAGAGCGTTTTCAAGCAATACCATGTTACAAATGCCAGAATTAAACAAAGAGGAATCTTGGTCCCCCCATAAAAAAAAATATCCTCTATGTACTTGCTTCTCTTGATCTCCAGTGAAGGAACACCTATGAAATATTATTTTATTTCTGATTCTGCACTCTGCTTCCTCCACTCACATGTCAATAACACTATGGCATTATGTTATTGCATAGAACTCTATTTCTCAACCTAGGATTATGGTACAAACTGACCAAGAACCCTTACATAGGCCATCTGGAACTCCTTTGTGTAAAAATGTAAAGTGAAAAAAGTAGCTCAGTTACCTCACATTAAAACAGAAATCTCCTTCAAATTACCACAAGTTCTTGTGACATCTCAGGGTAATGACTTTATTGTGTAGGGGAGGCTGGGCCTATATAATTCAGATAATCTTCAGAATCCATGTTGTTTGTAGCAGTTGCAAAACCCCAGAGCAGGAAAGCAAAGAGCTACTTGGTCTTGAGTGTCAGTATAATAATCCTTAGAACAGTTTTCACACTGCCGTATTAGCAGTTTGTGCAGTGCCAGCACTGTTGCCTCTCTTTTGGTTCATGTACTGTTTAAATAATATTATTTAGATGTGAAATTGCAGCTCCTTTCCCCTGTAGTTTTTCTACTTGAAGATACTACTTTTGATAGAAATTTTGAATAATACTTCCCTGCTGAATATTAGTAATCATTCAAAAATAATACAGTTTGTCATCCATTTATTTTTTACAACTTTTGCACAATCACATATACTGAAAAAAAGGCAGAAGAAGAAGAAGAAGAAGAAGAAGAAGAAGAAGAAGAAGAAGAAGAAGAAGAAGAAGAAATAAAGAATCCCACTCCAGGTCTTCCTATTTCTGTCTATGAATGTCCAGTCATGTTGAGCTGTGGACCTTATGCACATTATTTCCTTTTATTGGAATATTTGTATTCATTGGTTGTGGAAGCTGATCAACCTCTTATCTTTCTATTGAAAATCAAACATTTGTTTCTGAGGAGGGTTGATAAATTCAGAACTCCAGGTTGAGACTTCCTCATCTGGAATTCCGAAATCAGAAATACTCCAAAACCCAAAATTGTCTACATGGCTGGCTGAGATAGTGACACCTTTGCTTTCTCATGGTTCAAGGTACACAAACTTTATTTCATGCATAAAATTATTTAAAACATTGCACCACAATTCAAAAAGGATGTTGAAAAACTGGAGAGTGTCCAGAGGAGGGTGACTAAAATGGTGAAGGGTCTGGATGTTGATTTATGGTGAATGAGTAGCAGAGTTCAATTTGCTGAAATGCCTGGCTGCTGCTCCACAGCCATTTTCCTCATCACCCAGGAATGTAGCAGCTCCATGCATCCTCCCAGGCTTGAAGACACAGCAGTAGTTCAAAGTAAGATTTTATTGTAAGTTGTGAAACAAAAGAAACAAAAGAAAACTATATACATCCATCTTTGCAGGTAGAAATCATGAACACCAGAACACAACTGTGTTGTTGTTAAGTTAGAACAAAGAACTCTCAAAACCTCCACCTTCTGGGTGATAACATGCATAGTCATTGGATGAACAGCTTTAGCCCAGCCTTCATGCTGTGTGTCATATATCATGTGATTCTGGTTCTCATGAAATAGGATGAGCTCATTGTTTACTTTTCAGCTTCCTCTGTTCTCAGGTTCACTGTGATCTTGTTATTGTGTTCTGTGTAAGTATGTTTACAGAAAACTGCACCTGCAAGCTGAAGACTCTTTCCCAGCTTAGAAACTTTTCTCAGAAGAGATTTTCACACATCTGTACATTTCCAGTTTTGACTGTATATCCCATCCATATTCCAATACTGGAAACCATGCCCTATGAGGAATGACTTAGGGAACTGGCTATGTTTAGCCTGGAGAAGAGATGGTTAAGAGGTGATATGATAGCCCTGTTTAAATATTTGAAGGAATGTCATATTGAGGAGGGAGCTAGCTTGTTTTCTGCTGCTCCAGAGAACAGGACTCTGGATGTAAGCTACAGGAAAAGAGATTCCACCTCAACATTAGGAGGAATTTCCTAACAGTAAGAGCTATTCAACAGTGGAACACGCTCCCTCAGAGAATGATAGAGTCTCATTCTTTGGAGATCTTCAAACAGAGGCTGGATGGCCATCTGTTGGAGATGGTTTGATTTTGAGTTCCTGTATGGCAGGGGGTTGGACTGGATGGCCCTTGTGATCTCTGTGATATTAAAATTACCTTCAGTCTATGTGTATAAGGTGTATACAAAACCTACATGAGGGTTTTGTGGGTTTTTTGGACTGTGTGGCCATGTTCTAGACGAGTTTCTTTCTGATGTTTCACGAGCATCTGTGGCTGGCATCTTCAGAGAATACTGTAATAGAAGAGAGTGGGTCTATATCTACTGTGAGAAATCAGCACTGAGCAAATGCAAATGGGAAACCAACTAGGGTCAGGGGCTTTCCCAGCAGACAATAGCAGACAATCCCCTTGATTGCATATCCTCACCTGGAAGCCATGCCATTAACAACAAACAATACCTATTCAACACAGAACAATACACAGTTTACATGGGAATAGCAGACAATCTCCTTATTGCATATCCTCCTACCCTGAAGCCATGCCATTAACAATAGAACAATAACTATTCAACACAGAACAATACACAGTTTACATGGAAATCACTCCTCCCTACTGTAGCCAAGAGTCTGTTTAAGGGGAATTTATGATTAGCCCAATGTTGCGAGATGGGCAGGCTACTGTGCCCTGCGGAACCGTCTTCCCAATGTGTATACCGAGAAGACCAGGGAATCCCAGAAATGGGGCTGAGGCAGATGCTTTCAATGAATGTAGTTTTATTATAAGGCAAAAATCACACACTAACATGCACTCGCACACTCATACAGGCTCAGGAAAAATAGAGGTTAGCATGGGGATAGAATATAGGCTTCACTTGGGAAATACTCACCGATAGACTAGGCTCGCCTTTGGGGTCCGGATGGGAAGAGTGGATATGGGGACAAGTCTGCTCCGCAGCGTGGGTTTGAGCAGAAATGGTGGTGACTAGCTTCAGAGGTCAGAGTGACATGGAGTCGTTTAGACCAGGAAGATAGCACACCAACTGGCTAAAATCTGGGGTTTATATAGGGCCAAACAGGGCCTGAGGCGAAAGGTGATAATTGCAATGATGACACCCGGCTGTATAGGGTTATATTGTGTCTGCTAGTCTTAATCCGAAGGGCCAATATCCTGGGGGGGGGGTGTGACTGGGTGTCACAATACAGACATTACCTCTTCTGATGGTTTGAATGATTTGATCAGGTACTTCCATTGGCAACTCTCCTAGACTATCTGGGAGCTATACATGAAGGATTAAGGGTGGTGGCCCATGCCTTGGGTGTGGAGGATTTCTATGTCCACTGCCAGAGTTCATCTGGAGGTCATCATGGAATTTTATGGAATTTTATATTTTTGATAACAAGAGCACTGTGGGTAACACTACCCAGGGTCTCACAGTATATATAGACCCACTCTCTTCTATTACAGTATTCTCTGAAGATGCCAGCCACAGATGCTGTTGAAATGTCAGAAAGAGACTCTTCTAGAACATGGCCACACAGCCTGAAAAACCCACAAAAACCTATGGATGCCGGCCATGAAAGCCTACGACTTCGCAAAACCTAAATGAATTTCATGTTTCTACTTGGGTCTTATCTCCAAGATATCTTGTTGAGTATATGCAAATATTTCAAAATACAAAAAATCCCAAATCCAAAACACTTCTGGTCTTTTTGAATAAGGGAAGCTCAATCTGTACTCACTATTTTGTTCTAGGAGACAGTCTGAGACTGAGGAACTTTGGAGATGTGGATAAGATCTTATGGGCTTACTATATATATATGTAGCAGAAGTGTGAATAGTAAGGGTGACTTAATATGAGTTTACAAAGTACAAAGGAAAAATCTGTAGTGGGTACAGGCAAGGGTATGCAAAACACACACACACATTTTGCGCACTGTTGCATACTCCCACTACAGATTTTTCCTTTGTATTATGTCGACTCATATTAAGTCACCCTTACTATACACACTTCTGCTACATCTTTTTTCTACACTCTGTAATTCATTCAATTATTTTCATAGTGGGAGTGTCTAGGGGAGTATAAATGTGGCGGGGTGTATTTAGCTACATCTTGCCCTCTTTTTTCTTCATGTTTGTTTTTATCTGGTGCTTTGCAAACATGGAGCAATTGCACTTTATTGCCACCAGGCAGTGGCGTTCCCACACTGAGTGACACCTGGTGTGTGGGGGGGTCTAGACTTCAGGGGCGTGACTTCTGGCCCTGGACTTTTGGTGGGGTTTCCGGGGCACCCCCCTGAAAAGCCCCCCCACGGAGCCTAAGAGGCTCCAAAAGCCCCACTGTGAGGTTAATAATAATAATAATAATAATAATAATAAATTGTTTATATCCCGCCTTTACCTGAGGCTATCAAGGCAGCTTACAATTAAAATATAATCCCATACAATTATAATAGACATATAACCCCCCTTAAAAATATATTAAATCATTATCAACATTAAAATTAACTTAAGACTACAAGTCAATACTATTAAATAGCCGGCACTCTGAATATATAGAAGAGTGATCTGATGGTCTGATGGTGGGGGAGAGATTGTAACAATGTCATTCTGGGAATGCCTGCCAGAAGAGATCCATCTTGATGGGTTTTTAAAAGCCATCTAAGTTGGTTATCTGATGGATCTCCTCTGGCAGGGCATTCCACAGTCTAGGGGCCGTGGCAGAAAAAGTCCTCTGGGAGGTTGTCGTCAATCTGGTTCTTATTGGTTGAAGCAACTTCCTCCCAGAGGACCCGAGGGCACGGGGCGGATTATATGGAGATAGACAATTCCTTAGGTAAGATGGGCCCAGGCCATGTAGGGCTTTAAAGGTTAACACCAACATCTTATACTGTGCCCAGAAACTAACTGTCTACAAGGTTCAAAACCCCCACCATGGAGCTGCGGAGCAACTACGTGGGCCAAAGCAGCACCAACAGGGGGTGGGGAGCTGATCTGGTGTCACCCCCCCCCTTCTGAGATGTCACTTGATGTGGGCTGCACTCCCTGCACACACACACACACACACACCGATGCTACTGCCACCAGGTGGAGCACCACATTGCCAGCCCTTCTACAGAATAATATGAATTACTCTCTGTCATCAGGAGTCTGTTCACGGGTCTTTTGACACTATGCAATTATAGCACTATGATGCCACTTTAACTGCCATGGCTGCATCCTATGAAACCCTGGGGTTTGCACTTTGTGGAGGGACCAGAGGAGCCCTCAGGAGGAGAATTCTAACCCCTAAATTGCAAATCCCAAGGGAACCATGGCACTATAATTATGTAATATGAAAGCATCCCAGGTACCAGAATGTGGATTCCATTGAGCTCAAGCGCTGTACCTTCCACCACTCACTCTCTTTAGGATTTGCTACTTGTTGTTAACTGCCCTTAAGTTGGTCTCGACTCATGGTGACCCTGTGAATGAGACTTCTCCAAGCCTCCCTATTCTCTACCTCTCTGCTCAGGTCCTACAGGCTCAGACCCATGGCCTTTCTAATTGAGTCTACCCATCTGGCATGCTGTTTTCCTCTGTTTCTGCTTCCCTCTGCCTTTCCTAGAATTATTGTCTTTTCTAATGAGCCATGCCTTCTTATGATGTGGCCAAAGTATGACAGCCTCAGTTTCATGATCTCGGCTTCCAGGGACACTTCATACTGTGCATTAGATAATCCTATCAGAGTTACTATAGAAAAATAAAGGGTGTTATGTAGATTTAACTTGGATTGTAGTATATGCAGTAGTTTCTAGCACACCCAGGTCTGTAGGTATGGGTGGTTTGGGGTCATAAACTACTGTGGTTTACAGGGACATTCATTGCAGCAACAACCAGAAGTCATCTAACTAATGCCAGAAGTAAGCCAGGGGAACAAAGGACAGACAGGAGTTTTGCAAATTAGTTGATACTCTGGCCACCATGATACCAGGATGTCTGTGGGGAAAAACAGAGCACATGTTTACAGTGAAATACATGTAAAAAAAGAAAAGAAAGATAACAAATGTATTGAAGAGAAATTTTATTTTTTTGACTTTATCACATACACAAAGAAAAAGATAAAGTACTAATTATATGACTCCTGGTTTGTTCAGAAAATGGTTGTGCATCACTTTCTTATAAGAAACTGGCAACAGCTGTACATGACAAGCCACAAAACTTACTATTTCTCCTGTCCAAGGAATGGACTGAGACAAATCTTTCAGGAAGAACAGTTATGTTTAAAGGCCATGCCTTTAATATTTATATGCTTACCTTATATATAAACACAAACAGAGAAGGGAGTATTGTAAAAGAGTCCAAGTCAGACAATAGCACAAGGCAAGTAATGGAATGATTAAGGAGATTATCCCATTTAAAATAATGCGAGTTATCCCGATGGGATACAGTCGTGTTTCGGATTAAGAGCTGTTTTTATCCCATGTAAATCATCACTGCTGCTACAACTCTCATTCAGTCTGGGTCCCAGTGATGCTTAGCTAGCTGCTTTTCAAAAACAGCAAGCTCCCGTTTTTGAAAAGTGTAGTCACCTGGTGGCAGCGGTAGCAATTTACATGTGATAAAACCAGCTCTTAATCTGAAACGCGATTGTATCCCATCGAGAATAAGTTGCATTATTTTAAATGTGATGATCTCCTAAGACTATTGGAACTAATACATTTGTAGTACAGCTCCCTTCATTTCTTGTTCAAGGAGATTCAAATTGTGATTGACAAAATATGTGACAGGAAGGGAATTGGTATGGCAAGATCTACCCCAAAAACCAAAAAAGCTTCAAAATTTGATGTGTTGCAAAGTTCTAGATGAATACAGAGTAAAGCTATTCATATGTTTATACTGTTGGTGCAAATATGGCTTTTCAATATATCCATACCTATAACAAGTTTTTGTGGTGTTATCTGATGCATGGAGAACATTTAATGATTATGATTTCCATCACTTAGCTTCATTAATTGCTGTACAATGCTGTGTGATCTCCAAGGAATTTGATGACACTGGGTTTTGGGTTCCTTCTGGGAGATAGGTGGCATACAAATGAAACAGATAGAGAGAAAGATAGATAGATAGATAGATAGATAGATAGATAGATAGATAGATAGATAGACAGACAGATATTATTTGTTTCATTCCTTGTCAACCAGTTTATTTTGATCTTTTTGGTCAAGAGCAACCAAAAAGTATGACACAAAGAGTCCAGCAGGCAGAGCTTATTGAAATCAATGTTATGAACATGCTTAGTTCTGTTGGATTGTGGTCAATTTTATTAGTTTGGCAGAAACTAGACTAATACAGCTAAGTGCCCATTTTTAAATTTCCATGGCGTGGTTGTTTCACATTTAATACACCGCCTGGGGGGGGGGCATAAAAACAAATGATTTAAATATGACCTTTAATATAAACAATTTGGTTAGTACATGGACAGGAGGCTGCCAATAAATACCAGGTGTTGTACGATATATTTTGGAGGAAGGAACTGCCAGAACCACCTTTGAGTTTTCCTTGCCTAAGAAAGCTCTTATGAAATTCAATAGTTCACCATAACTTGACAGGCAACCTGGAGGCACATACACAGACATAATCACCTTAACATTATTATGCTTTTCTCCAATATTTTTAACCATGTAGAGTTTCATATGATTTAGCACTGACCCCCCCCCCCATATCTTTGTGTTTGCTCTTTGTTTTTGCACAGTTGTATCTAGTTGTATACATATAATTATAAATATAGACATGGAACTTGGCACAAATGCAGTCCTTCGTGTGCATTCACTGGTCAGATGTGCAAAAGTTTGCATAAATAGAGAATCAAACTGCAACACTATGTATACTTCCCAGGGAATAAGTCCCTTTAAATTCAATGGGTATTGGGTCTTAGTACTGCAAATGTGAACAGGATTGCACTATAGTAAAACATAAGCTGCATCTCACAGGTCACCACCACCAGCCCTTCCAGGAAGGTATGAAGTATGAGGTGGCCTACTTAAAGACTACTGGATCCCCCCCCCCCATTCCTCTTTATCACATTTTTCTTCAGTGTTGTGTCACTTCTAGATGTGGGGAAATCAGACTGTCTTGTTTTGTATTAATTGCATATAAGTTGCCTTGAGTGCCTTTTTAGCTGAGGCAACAGGATTAAAATATTCCAAATGAATAAGTATCTGGATTTTCAGATGGGAAGCCAAAGCTGAAAGACTGATGTGAGACAGGGAGCCGATAACAGCTTTTTGAATATACTATTGTGGGACAGGGCTGTGAGGTTCTTCTCTTGAAGCCAAAACAGGTAGCTGTGAGACTCTTAATAAGAATGCATTTATGGCACAATGGATGTAGCACTTAAAAAGGAAGAAGGGAAAATGCTGACTTTCTTCCTGCCAATCAGCTTTAATTCTACCTTCCACCATCCATTTTAGCAGTGCCCATACTACCAAATTCATTTAACTTAATGAGCTAAATCCACATGACAATTTTGCTTGTGTGCAGTAATCTTTTCTTTAATGGTCCTTACGCCTGGGCTTCACCTCACGTTTGTGTGCATTTAATGTACCCACATGGGGTAACTGATTACAAAAAGCTTTTTGGGTGCTTAAGGAGATTTACGGCGCTGGGAATTTAAGGATACACTTTGGTGCTAGCAACAATAAACTTTGCTCAGTACATCCAATTAATGCCAAATTCATTCACGTTAACCAAGCGAGAGAAGTGCCAATCATGACGGGACTGTGTGTGTTGTATGCAAGTCTACAATGAATGGCAGGCAGTTGACGAGGACTCGTTAAATTGTGGCCGACACCACCATAATTTTATATGTTAATCTAATATTGCCCTGAAAGGCGAGCCACTGAAATTGGCCTGTTCAGGCTTTTCATGACACTCCCCGCTCCTCCATCAGAATCTCTCCTGCGGACCCAATTTCCTGGTTCAGCAGGGAGTATTTGAGCATGGCCAACTCCACAGTAGTAGCCAAACAAAGAGCATCAATGGGCAATTCACAGGTGGCTCTAATCACACCAATTAAAAGTGAGACCAAAGGCAACCTTGTAGTTCTCAAATGCACCACTTCTGAGATTGTAGGCATGATGTCCAAACAGAATATCCAGTAACTGAAGCTGCTACTCCTTGGGGACATGGGCAATAAGGGAGCCTTGAAAAGGAATTTCCCAGCTTATACAGGCTAGTGAGTACTTTGGGAGTGGATAAGTTGAGAAGGGGTTGGATGTCAAAAAACCCCAATGAACTATGTTGGATCAGACCTATATAGCCCAGCAGTCTATTCCTATCATAGCTAATCAATCATGTCTATAGAAAGCCTGTCAGGAGACATGAGTACAACTGCACTCTCTGTCCCACATTCCCCAGCAGCTGATACTGAAATTGCATTATGTATGGAGAGATACCAACTGGTTTTAATCACACCATTGCCTTTTTAGCCTTACCACTGAGGGTGAGTCATATAAGCATTGGGTAAATTGAGTTGAAAGCATAAGGAAAAGTATTGAACAGAATGAGTGCATTAGCTACTTGTTAATCAGAGGTTTGTTGATCTAAGGAATTACTGTGTTGAAAAACTTAGGAAAATAGCCATGTTGGCTGCCAGATTCTGAGCATAAAAGAAAAAGTAACATCTGGCTATAGCTGAATAGCAGAAAAAAATGCCAGTCGGTAACTCCGTATGTTTGGTGAGACTCCTGCCTGAAACCCTGGAAAGTTACTACCAATCAGTGATGACAATACTCTGTTTAGAGAGATGCTGAACTATGCTGTTGTGATTCAGCTAAGCCATAGGCTGGAATGACATATACAATATATAGTGAATGAAAAATGATCCAAACAAAATGATAAAGGTGGTGGGATAGTTGTTAAAAATGCCTTCTTAGTTTAAAAATTAATGTACTCCTCCAGCTAAAATGTGAATGATACACTCAGATTAAATACATAGCCAGCCTAATTTCATTAAGGTGACCCATGTGCAGAAGCTGATTTGTCTGTACATATCACTTGTTAGCTCAGGAGATGCAGTCATAAATATGGATTCAGGCACTTGATCACATTTGAACTTGGAAGTGAAGCAGGGTCAGGGCCTGGTTACTATTTAGAAAGGAAAATGCCAGGAAATACCAGGGCAAATCACATTCTTTCAGCTTCAGAGACGGCTGGAGGCAAATCCTTTTTGAATAAATCTGGCTAAGGAAACCCTGTGATAGGTTTGCCTTAGGGTCACCCTGGGGTGTTCTCTTATTTTACCATGGTAGTGTCACCAGAAGAATGTTCACCCTATTTTGGTGTCTAACAGAGGCAGATTTCTTTTTGGTACTGTTTGGACAATAACAGAAAAATATTGGAAATGCATTTTGGAGAGAGGATGACTAGCATCTTTGGGTCTGAAGGCCTGTAGAAATTTAGAGTTAGCTCTGAGTTGTAGTTCAACTTTGCATATGAACAGGGACAGTCTCATATTTAAGGAACTGTTGTTAATTGATTCTCGTAGCAGGCGGTTGAAATCTGGGTCCTTTTACTTTCATAGTATGTCCTCAGCCACTTAAGGCCCTTTCCCTTTTGAAAGGCAGGCATAGAATGCCAAACGATTGGTAGAAAAGAGATGTGGCTCCATTGTGAAAGCAGTGCTTTCTGATGTCATTTCTAATACAAAGGAAGAGAGGCAAATGTAAAGATCAGCCAAAAAGGTTAAATACTTCTCCCTTCATCCTCCAAATTCCATCAGGGGAGGAGCACTGCTGGCAATTGTACAATCAGACCACTTACACTTCAGGCAGGAAAGCCATTGCTATAAAACAATCGTCAAGTGGTGTTTTTATCAGTCTTATAAAAGGATCCTCGGCATCCTATCCAATCTGTAGTCTGGCGGTTGTACTAGGAAGCTCGATGTCCCTGTGACAAGCTGCTGTTCCTGAAATTAGAATGGAAGGAGGCTGTTCAAATAGGAAGTTAAAGTAGAAAAATGCTAGAAACAATTAGCTGTCAGACTTCCTAATATTAGCATATCAACACTCTTGACATTCTGTTTAATTTCACAGATTTGGATATAGTGCTATGGAGCTAACAACTGGTCTGACAAAAGCTTTTTATTTTTATTTTTTGCCATTTGATCAGACCTGTGACAAACCAAAGTTAATTTAAGTGGGAAAGCAGTTGTTTCCTGTCTCTTTCTTGCAGATGCACCAAGTGAATAATTTATTCACATAATTGTTTACTTAGTGGACTACAGATCCCAGAATCTCCCAGGTAAGCCTTTCTGCAAACAAAGATGACAGCTCTGCCCCCACATTTATCCAGGAAATGTCATCACAAGACCTAATGGCATCACCCACAATATTAGGGGGACCTTCACATGCTCATTCCCCAATGCGATTTATGCCATATTATATCACGAATGCCCATCAGCACTCTACATTGGGCAAACAGGCCAGTCCCTGCGCCAAAGGATAAATGGACATAAATCAGACTTTAGGAGTGGGAATACACAAAACTAGTGGCTGAACATTTCAATCTTCCTGAGCATTCCATCTCAGACCTCAGAACAGCAGCCCTTGAACAAAAGAGCTACAAAGGTAGATTGGAAAGAGAAACAGCAGAATTGGAATTCATCCATAAACTGCAATCCCTCAGCAATGGATTGAACAGGGACAATGGCTTCCTGGCTCACTACACATTTCAGCACTATCTGACCCCAGGGAGCGTCCTACACTAATCTATTCTCCCCACCTACAGGCTGGTTTCCAAGGCCAAACTGGTCTTGCCACTTCATTTCCATACCCAATGGCTATGCCTTTGTCCACAAATGATCATCATTAAAACTGGACTTGCTATTTCATTTCCATATAAATTTCCATTTTGAATTTGAATTGACCTTCTCACATACCAAGGGCATATATATGTCTATCCCTGGCTTCCAGTCCACCAAAAGCATCTGAGGAAGTAGAATGAAGTCTATGAAAGTCATGCTGCCAACTTCTTTCTTTCAGTTAGTCTCCAAGGTGCTACAAGATCTCTCTACAAACTGCAGAGTAGCTGCTGACTTCAAGCATGTGCTCTAGCCAACCATCACTATGACAAGTGTATTTGTATGATCACCACATGTCAATCAAGGTTGTATTCAGCATCATGGCAAAAGACATTCACTGATACAGTAAGACTTCCCTGTCCTCTCTTCCCTGCTTTAATAAGTCTTCCACCCCCTTGTAGCCAATATGGAGGATGGGGAAAGATAGCAGGCTATGGTGGGGTACATTTCATCCATGGTGTCCATTTTATTGGTAGGTTGACATGACTGGATATGTCTGTTGTTGCTGCTGCTGTTGTTGTTGTGTGTGCCTTTAAGTCATTTCCAACTTATGGCGACCCTAAAGCAAATCTATCACTGGGTTTTCTGGGTGAGAGTGTGTGACTTGCCTAAAGTCACCCATGGCTGAATGGAGAATTAAACCTTGATCTCCAGAGTCCTAGTCTAATGTTCAAACCAATGCCCCACACTGGCTCTATATAACTCTTACTCTTCATATTTTTAGGAATATAAGTTAGAAGAAGTTCTGAATAAAATAAGGCAGTGTGGCTGTCTATGAAGATAAATGAATATCTTAAACATTCCCTCCAGCCTTTCTTTAGGTTTTTATCCTTTTAGAAAACACTTTTGAAATTCAGTAGGCATTCTCAGGTATTTTAATATTAATAAAATTTACTGAATTTGAAGTCCTGAAAAAAGCCAAACTGTGCTAACCATCATGCTATTTACTATTCGGGACTACCAACAAAATGGAAAGGACTGCACAATTGAGCTATTGAACTTTAGACTAGTGGTCACAGACAAAAGGCTTTGAAGAATCTGTGGAGACCATGGAATTCAAAAGATGCATTTGGCATGTCATCACAGATCAGTTAATAAGGCAGTTGTCTAATTATGTAATTAGGCCTACTATCCACATGCCATTAAGGATTAACTTAATTACAAAATAAGCTTCCAGGAAAAAAGAAAAGAGCAACTATAGAAAGGTGAACTTTTGTTCCTCAGCTCTTAGGTCAGTTTGTCAGATATTCTGGAAAAGAATGCAAAATAATATGAAGATAATGCTAATGATAAATACAGAGGAAAAAGGAACCTTTGTAGAGCACACTCTCCCAACAGAGGCAAAGTGCAATGGTAGATTTATAGATTATTAGTATCTCACAGGATCTGATATATTTTATATACATAGATGTGTAGTACCTATTTTCCTAAGGAAAAACAGCTTCAGAAGAGATGCTTGGGGCAAAGAAAAGGCAAGGGGCAAGACATTGTTGGGGCCAGAGTGCAGACAAATGCTCTCATGCATTTCAAATTTGCAACAATTTTAAATGACTTCAGCTTCAGTAACCAGAAATGTCACAGACTGAAAAGCTGTTTATTAGTAAAGATGAGGTAAATCAGTGTTGCATGGATATAAGAGCCAGATCCTTGACTGGAATTAAAACTGATCATGACTATTTCCATAAAACAGTGCATAATATGAAGATGAGGAGGGGAGACCTGTGCTGGTAGTGCAGGCCCAGCCACACTTGTCTTGGACCAGTCGACTTCAAGCTGGAGCCTGAATCATCTAATACCAGATTAAGGGAGACTGGAATGGTTATCTCTAAGACACTGGTTCCCATTGCTCAAATATCTATGTAGAGATGTAACTCTTCACTAAGGAGTGAAACAGACTACCCAAAAATGCCAGATTGGGGCTTCTGTGGAGCCACATGCTGCAGCACCACAACAAACACACATTGTGGCCCCAATCCCACTATTTACCAGCTCAAAAAGAAACAGCAAAATGCCACTCCTTTTTGAGCTGGCAAAAAGTTGGTCTTTCTGCTGCTGCAGCAGCATTTTGATGTTTCTGCAATTCAGCAAGTGTAAATGCCATGCTGCTGAAATGCCGTGAAGCTGCCGCATTTGCAGTCAGCCATGCAGCTATCCAGTGGCATGGGGGGGGGGGTGCTGACAGAATGCCACGCCCCCACTCTGCCCCCAGCCAGCACTTACTGCTGGTCTGTTTTGGCCCTATGTTTCTTCTAGAAAGTTCTAATAAATAATTTCTGTGATTTTCTTCCCACTGTGAAAAAGGCTTCAAAAACCATGCAGCTTTGGGAGACTATTTGGAAGTAGGGACTTATTATGTGCAAAATCTGCACATGGTTGTTTTGCTAGAAAAAAAGCATTTTCTGTGCAGGAAATAGCATTTTCTGTATGGAAAAATAATTCAGAAATTATCAATGCAGAAATATTTATTTCCTGCACAGAATATATTGTTTTCAATCCATGGTTCAAAATAATGACTTAATCTGAACCCGTGAACCCAGTTTCTCAGTTCAGATGAAATGGGAAACTACAGTTAACTACTGATGCCCTGGTCTATCATGGCATGCTTATCTATTCATTTATTGAATATTTATTTATGTATTTATCCATCCCACTTTCTCCCAAAGTGAGACTTAGAAGAGGAATTTAGGAAAGAAGTGTTGGTGTATGAATGAAACACATGGGGGAAAGATTCATGCACATCTCACTTTATCAGGATATGCTACAATGATCTGAATGAGGCCACTGGGAACCGTCAAGAGGCAAAGTGGCCAGGGTACAATTTGGAATATGGCAAGTTACAAAAATATATTTCCCCCTGTGTTAACCTCTCCACCCCAAACTCTGCTCCTGTCTGGCTTTTGTCATATATAACTAGTATGTGTAATAGTTTCTCCATATGAAAAAGTACTGCATAGGAACAGAACAGAATGAGTAGGTTGTGTGCATGAATACTACTAGAAAAGCAAGTTACAGGTGTGGCGATGAGATGACACATTCCGTTTTAATGATGGTCATTCAGGGACAAAGGTGGAAGGAAAGATATTGCCTAAAGCCAAGGTGAGTAGACAGTGGATGGAGTTACTGAAATGTAGCATGATGCTGGCTAGGAATCAGAAAAGAGATATAACAAAATGGGTATAAGTGCTTTTTCTTAGGCACTTCAAACCATGCAGTTGGTGAAGTAGACTTAGGGCCGATACAGACAGCTCATTTGGGGTGGCTCTCAGCTGCCTCTGGGAGCGGCAGATTGGGGCTGCAGCAACTACATGCTGCGGTCTTGATCCTCTTTTTTGCTGCCCCCCCCCAAAGCCACCCTTAGAGCTGGCACCACGGCTCTTTTGTGCCTTTTTGGCACAGTGTGTATGCATGCTGCACCAGGAGGGTGCCCTGATGCCGCACACCATGCAGACAGGCATGTGGCATCAGGATGGCATGAGGTGGTTGGCATCTGGCTGTCCCGCCCCAACTCCACCCCTAGGCTGGCCCTTTGTGTTGATCTGCATCAGCCCTTAATCCACAAAAGTTTGTACTACCAAGTTTTCTGCCTGTTAGTCTCAAAGGTGCTGCAAGATTCCTTGCATACTGACCCAGACTAACACTGCTATGTTTTTGAATACTTTTTTAAAGATTATAGCTGGTGTTAGCTCCCATGTGAGGTAAAAGTATTGTGCTAGCTCTAAGCCGGTCATACCTTTTCTCTGGAGAGAATGGGAGAGTTTTGGATTTAGTGGATCAAAATTAGTCCTGATTGATATCATCCATGTCAGTTGGGGGTTGAATCCATTCTGAGATCTAAGTCCCACTTTTGAAGGAACTATATAAGATAAACCTATTGGGGGTTCAGCACCTTGGACAACTCCTTTAAGTTTAGACCAAAACCTAGAACAGATTAACCTGTCCAATAACATGGAAGCTACCAAACACCAGATGGTGGCAAAATGAAATATTAAATTCTGAATGTATTCAGAAATAAGATGCTCCATATATACATACAGAGTAAGAGAGCACATTAACTATTCTTTCCTAAAACATGCTGGTTCTCTGTGTAGAGTATTTTGTGCAGGACACCTGTGTGTATCAGTCTGAAGTGTAATTTGTATGGACCATGACACAAGGAACATAACACAATGAGATAAAGTTAGCGTACTCTAAAAGGCCAAACAAGGGCCATTACTTTACTAAACTTTATACACTTTCAATCCTGTACCCTGCCATACACTATACCCTGCCATCCATCTTTCTTGCTTTTTGGCTACACTTTTAGATGTAAGTATGCATGATAGAGTAATTTTTTTTCATAGCATACTGGTGGAGGGTTCTAATCCAAATTGGAAGGGCATTCTAGACTGGAGCTTCATGGTCATTGTTTCTTCCACATCAAAGTGGCTGGTTTAAGCACACTTTTCTTAAAATGTGAATAACAAAAGGCATAGCTTGGCCTTAAGTGATCAAATCATCCCTTTGTGATATTAAGGTTTTGAGAGCTTGTGTGGTGTAGTGGTTTGAGTGTTGGACTACAACTCTGGAGACCAGGGTTTGATTCCCCTTTCAGCCATGAAACCCACTGGGTGACCTTGGGCAAGTCACATGTTCTCAGCCTCAGGGGAAGTCAATGGCAAACCTCCTCTGAACAAATCCTGGCCAGAAAACCCCATGATAGGTTCACCTTAAGGTTTCCATAAGTTGGAAATGACTTGAAGGCACACAACAACAACAACAGCACAAAAGAAGAGCATCACACATCATCAGAAAACCTTTTCCCCAGCTGACACTTGTATGCTTGTCCCCATTCTCTACTCCGGACCTGCACACTTATAATCCTGGAGGATACAATTCTGCCCAATTTCTATCTGGTTATGTCCAATCATTCCATCCACTTTCATGGTTGTCTGTCACAGGCCAGTTGTTGAAGATGACTATACAAAGTAGATTACCACACTACACTCTTATAGCACTACTATTCCACTTTAACTGCTCTGGTTGCCTCCTGTTGCATTCTGGGATTTGAAGTTTAAGTAGAGGCATTTAGAATTCTCAGCCAGAGAGCTCTTAGGCCTCACTGAACTACAAGCTTCAAAATACAACATGAGGCAGCCAGAGCAGTAAAAATGGAATAGCAGCACTATAAGAGTGTAGTGTGGTAATGTGGAAAGTCAGTACCAGTGGGTGGTATGGAGAAAAGCATTTATTTTTAAAAAAAATCAAAGAAACATGTCCAATTTCACACAAAAAAATAGTCATGACATTAAAAGATATAATTTTACACTTTAAAATGTCTTGAACACAGAAATCTTATAGCTAAATTTACAGAAAAGTTATAGAGAAGACTTTTTTATATATAGAGAGAGAAAGAGCGGTTTGATAAAATTGACTGAAAGTACAAACATACTCCATCCATATACAATAATTTTCTTCCGTATTCAATACCGCATATTAGGCTTGCTTTATTTCTTTCAAAGAGAAGCCTTGAATCTCTATATGTCCATCAGGAAGCCGGTAACTTGCCGAATGCACAACGCTAATCATTAGCAATACTTTAATATCTCCCAGGATGCTCTTAGTCTTCTGCTTTTAACAGAACCTTTCTCTCATGTACTATACTCCTTTCAATATATTTGATACTTGTGAATTCAAAAGGGTTGCTTTATGGTTACATTATTTATGTTCACAATCTATTGATAGCCTCCAGTAACTCATGAGTGGCAGAGCAAAGAACAGCAATAAATGAGCAGGTAAAGATCATTAATAATGACAAGGAAGACCCTAAAAAAAGAAAAATCTGTGTATGTCATCTGCAATCAATGCAAGGGGGAGAAAACACACCTAATTTATAGTGCTGAATTTTTGCCCCCACGGCTGTTTAGGTTTCTAACTTCTCTAGACAGAATGATATCCATCTCCAACCTTCAACCAAGCATTCTTCCACTCTTCTGAAAATGCTTTAGGGAAATGATGCTTTTTAGCAGCTCCCATCTTTAGTTTGTCTCACCTTTAAAAACTTTCAACTTGCATGGGTTGTAAATCAGATTGGTGTGCTGTTGGCCTTTTTTTCTGTGTAAATGTAGCAGACAGGAGAGGAGAAGCTTCATTGTGTGCCCCCTTTCTGTTGTTCCTGGTGGGTGCCATTTGGGAATAATCACCATAATTTTAAGAGAAATACAATACATTTCAGCACAGTTGGAAGATATAACCTGCTGATTTGTGTGCTTGCTGTTCAGTCTGCTGTCCAGTTCCTAACTGTTTATAGGCAAATTCAAGGTTCTTGCTCTACTCTCTGATGGTTCCTTTTCTTCCAACAACACTTGCAGTGTATCCACACAATCATAGTAGTCTGGTATAACTATAACTGCCATGGCTCCATTCTATGGAATCCTGGGATTTTTAGTTTGGTAAAAGACTTAACAACTATAGTTTTTTGCTGGTTTTTCGGGCTGTGTGGCCATGTTCTAGAAGAGTTTCTTTCTGACGTTTTGCCAGCATCTGTGGCTGGCATCTTCAGAGACTTAACAACTACTTGGAACTATAGTATTGGAGCTTTTTGGCAGAAAATTCTAAGTCCATCATGAAATCCCATTCTCAATGGGAAACTTCCTCTGAATAAATTTTGCCAAGAAAACCCTAGGATAGGGTCTCCATAAGTTGAAGTCAACTGGAAAGCATGTGACAATAACAACATTAAATTCCAGGATTCCTTAGATTGGAGCCATGGCAGTTAAAGTGGCATCAAAATGCTATAACTGTGTCATTTGGATACGCCTCTAGACTGGAAGGTCCTGAAAACAGAGGACTTACTTCTGTAACATGTGAGCCACCCAAGGAAGAGAACCCAAAGGAAGGAATGATGTTGAAGCAGCTGATACGAAAAAGAAGCAGCCATGATCAGAGGGGAACTACAGCAAGTAGGCATGAATATTCAGGATTTAGGAACCTATATTTTATAATGAATGTTTCCACACAAATGTTCTGTGGAGAGCTAGTTACAATATTGCCAAAAGTGCAACTCTGGGGTGACTTCGCTCATTCCAGGAACAAGTAGTAGGGAAACTTATGGGCTGCAATTTAAGTTTCCCAGGGTGTTAACCCTTTTAAAAGGAAACAAAAATATGCAAGTATGAAATTTAAACCTGTTAGAGTTCAGCTTTCATCAGCAGAAGAGCAAAAGTGTGCATAAGACTATTTATTCTAAATCTGCCTTCCTAAAAAACACTTACGCCAAAAAACAACAAACGTGCAGTTTGTAGTTTAAAAAGAAATAACAATAACTTTAATAAATAAGTACATAACAAACTAAATCCTATCCTAACTGGTGATGGTTTGAGTAAAGAAATGAAATCTTATCACTCTATTACTTTACTGAGACGGAGAGGAGACTGTTTAGATTCTTGAGAGAGAGTCTGTTAAACAACCTCCAAGAGTGAGTGACCATGTAACATATTTAGATAGAGTGAAATAGAATGAGACAGGGAAGTCCCTGTTTATCTAAGGAAGGAAAGGAGAATGCAATACATAAATTTTCCAACAAAACCTGTAAACATGATGATAGTGCTGTATCACATCATGTTTGTTCTTAGGTTTTAACATGATGTAGGATGGTATGGCTAAGGAGACTCTGTTTTCATTGGCATCCCTACAAGTTCAACAGGTGTAACATAGAGCCTGGTTTTCTCTCCAGGGTGAAAACAAAAAGTAGGGATATCTTCTAGTCAAAATTAAGTCCCTATGCACCACTCTATTATGGAACCTCCTTAGCCCAACTAAGTAGGGGTAAGGGACAACAGCTACTTCTTCTTCTCTGGGTATGAAAGCTGAAGGCTCTCATACACAGGGGCTTGTTGTATTACCTTTTAAGTCAACAGCAGCCTAACAGGATGCAACTGGGAAGCAGCATGGAGGTAGGAATTATCACACTGTAATTCACTGCTGAATCCACTGGGCGACTGCAGCCTAGGTCTCAGTTGCACTCAGCCAGCCACCATTAAAACTCAGGAGCTTTCCAATTTCAAAAAAGGGCCGGCTGAGTGCAGCTGGGACCTGGGCTCCCCAACAAATTTGGTGGTGAATTACAGTGCAATAATTCTTGCTTCCATGCTGCATCCTGGTTGTATCCTGTTAGGCTGTTCTCAACTTAAAAGGTAATGCAATAAGCTCCACAATGCCTCCCCCTGATCACTGATTAGTTTCAGGGCTGCCTATGTATACCAAGACTGCATCTGCATTGCAGAAATAATCCAGTTTGACACCACTTTAATGGCTATGGTTCAATGCTATGGAATTCTGGGAACTGTAGTTTATTCTGGCACCAGTGTGGATGCAACCCAGAAGCTGGATAGTGGGTGGGTGCATCCTGCAGTCACTAAGTGACTGGAAGATAGAGTTGCCCCCAAGACTTCCTGGGTGCCCTTGTACATCCAGAGAGAAAGTATTGTGCAAGAAGGTACTGTATACTTCCTTATGCAGTGTGTTTAAAATTGTACTAGAATAAGTCACTAACAAGATTCTGGCCTAAGTGCTTAAACTTAACCTGCTAATCTATCCAATGATCTCTTGCTCTGCCCAAACTGAGTAAAATCTGTCCAGGTAGTTTTGATGAGCACTGGAGGTGTCAAGAACCTGGAAAAGAGCATTTTAAAACTGTTCAAGTATTAACTGAGCATTTTGGAGTGTAATTCTTATTATAATCCATCAGATGAAAGGATACCATTATCAGCTAACCCTGAGACTATTTCATTGTGTGATTTTAAAGAAAAGATTGAGTCTGTAGAGTTACAATGTCTATTAGGACTATTATTAGCTTCCAGGATGTATGTAGGTCCCTCAGTAGAAAATGTCAGAACTATCTAGTTTTTCAGATCATTTGCAGGAAATCTGGGGGGGGGGGGGAAGCTTTTCTTATAAAAATAATGTTCTTTTCGTGTTAGCTACAAAATAAGAAATTCATACAAAGATGGACCTTGGTTGCTATTTTTTTTTGTATGAAAAATTTCAAGGCAGGGTCTGACCATGCGTTTTTTCTTTTGTATTATTTAATTTTCATAATGACTGTTTTTCTTATTATTATCTATGTTTTATTTACGTAATATAACTTAAAATTACTTGTTTATGTGATATTTATCTTGGGGATGCAAGTCATCAACTATTTCATCCTTGCAACTGAGTACAAATAATTATGGTAGGTTTCTACCCACTGTGGGGAAAACAAATATTCCTCCACAGCGTTCTCCCCAGAGTCAAATGTTCCAAAATAGTGTGGAGAAATTATTCTGCAGAGAAATATACCTGTATTTTTGTGTTCCCTCCTGTTTTCTGGACAATTTTCTGAATGTGTATTCCCCTGCAGAATGGTTCTTCTGCAACACTTTGGAATATTAAATACTAGTGGTGGTGGGGGAATCCACAAAATTCTGGCTGATCTACTGTCAGGACTCCCATTTTTCAGTTCTTCCAATGAAATAATTATGTATTAATGGGATGTAAGATCTGAACTGAGACAAAAGAACTGTTTTCTGCTTGATTCACAGTGAGGCTGCCTCTAGACTACAGAATTAATGCATTTTGATGCCATTTTAACTGCCATTGTTTAATGCTATGAAATGCTGGGATCTGTAGTTTTGTGAGATATTTAGCTTTCTCTGTTAGAGAGCTCTGGTGCCACAACAAACTACAAATCCCAGGATTCCATAGGATGGAGCCACAACAGTTAAAGCAGTATCAAACTGAATTAATTCTGCAGTGTGGCAACAGCCTGAATCAGAAACATTAGTTTGAAGTAAATATATTCTGGATTTAGCTAAAGTGTTCACTGATCACTGTTTGAGATCAGTGCTATGGTGAGCAAAACCCCTTTGGCAGGGAATCCTGCAAAGTATATCCCCACCCCCCAGCTTTGAAATAGTAAATAATTTCCACTCAATTATAATGTAATCCTAAACTCTGAGAGAGCAGCATTGATTAACCAGGGTGGGAAATGTTAAACCTCTATGCACAGTGCTAGATTCTAATGTACACCAGATGAAGCCATTAGGAGTAGTAGCAAAACACCCTTGTCTTAACACTTCTCAGAAGCTTCTGCTTCATTAGAATTCCAGCACTTATCATGGAAAAAAATGAAAGGTCAGAAATAACCCAGTATAGCAGTTACGTCTAAAAGCAATTGTACAAATTGTGATGAAATAATGCTCAGAGGATTTTTTTTAAAAAAAAAAACCCAGCTGTTTAAGTACATAACAGATATTTATACCTCTAACCTTTATTATACCTTTATACCACTAGGGTAACCTCTTTAAAAAAAACACATATGAAAGTCAATTTAAATGTTCCTTTTAGGAAAATTTGTATTGTTAGAATAGGAATAATGGAAGTCAATGGAAGCCCTGCTCTTAACTGACCATATGTTTTTTTGAGGTTATTAAATATTTCAAAGCCTAGCACAGAGGCTTCCAGCTTTCACCCCTGCTGCTTTAGAATTCATTCAAAATGAGGTAAGAATGCATTCTTTTCACAAAGCTCTAGTACAGGTTTTGCTGAGTTTCATGCTTTTAGGTACTCTCCTCCAAGTAGTAAAATTTTCTTTCAGTTTATAGGAAGACTTGTTCCCAAAGCCTTTCAAATATAAGAAGTTACTTTGTGTCAATTTCCTATTTCCTATTTATTGGGAATCTTGTAAAATTACAGCGGTCTGTTACTTCCTTTATTCTATTACAAGTGGATTACGCACACACACACACACACACAAACACACAATTTTTGATATTGGAGACATGTATTTAACTTATTTGTGTAATGGAAAGATATAGCCTAATGTCTGTGTAATTGCTTTGAACAAAAGATCACATCTTATAAGCCTTCACAGCACAGAAGTATAACTTGTTCAAGCACTTTGTAGTAACCTGGTAATACTAATTAATTTTGATCTTGATGCTTTTCCCTCCTTAATTACATGAATAACATGGAAAAGCAAATCTTTAAGAGTATGTCAAAATGTCTTTTCTAAATTGATGCATGAATATATTACTCAGTCTATAAGGGAATAAGGGAATTTGTAATGAGACCATTAGAATGGTTTCCAAAATTCACGATGACCTATTGGAAAGCTTGTATATGCTGTTATGAAGATTGTAGTGTAAAAAGAAGGCCAACATGGTGTAGTAGTTTGGGTGTTAGACTAGGACACTGAGAGACCAGGGTTCAAATCCCCACTCGGCCATGGAAACTCACTGGGTGAACTTCGGCAAGTCAAACTCTCTCAGCCTCAGATGATGGCAATGACAACCCCCCTCTGAACAAATCTTGCTGTGAAAACCACACAATTACCTCATGCCTTAGGGCAGTGATGGCAAACCTTTTAGGGGCTGAGTGCCCAAACTAAAAGGCCTTCTGGCCCCAGGTATTACTGAGTGCCAGGGGTGGGACTTCTGCCCTCTGGGACATGACTTCTGGGGTGGGACGTCTTCCTCCTGCTCTCCCAGGCCTTCCGCTGCCTCTCCATAGACAGCTGAAGGCCTGGGGAACAAGGGGGTAAGAAGAGGAGCAGTCGCGTATCTCTTCCTCCCCTCCCCCATTCCATCTCTAGCTTTCAGCTGTCCCTGGAGAGTGAGCACTGTAAAGACCCGAAAGACCTGATCACCTTATGCAGCACTTTAAAAATTTAGGGCAATGGGCATGATTTTCAGTTTTCTAGACCCTATTACATTCTATCCCACTCCCACAACTGTATAAATATGCTTTATATCAGGAGGCCTGAATATCACTCTGTATTGTATCTGAAGAAGTAAATTTATATCCACAAAAGCTCATGCCAAAATAAAACCCACTTAGGGGCTGTATGGACTGCCCCTAAGGGGTGGCAGCACACCACCCCTTTCCTTTCTGGATTGAGGTCGTTGCAACTGTGCGCCGCGGCCCCAATCTGACATTTCCATGGTGCAAAAATAAGCCACAAAAAGCGACTCTTTTTTGTGCTGCAAAAAGGGTGCCCCTGCTGCCACTTGGACAGCTTTTCTGCTCTCTTTTGGTGCAGCATGTGTGGACGCTGCACCAAGGGAGTGCCTTGATGCCTCTCACTGTGTGGTGGGGCACTAGGCGTCACCATGCCCCCACTCTGCCCCCAGGCTGGCTCTTTCTGACAGTGTGTACAGCCCCTTACTCCCAAAGGTGCTGCCATATTCCTCCCCCCCTTCGTCCTTTTTGAGCTGTAAGAGACTAACACAGCTTTTTTTAAAACAACAACAACAACAACAACAACAACAACAACAACAACTGTATAAACATTGTGGGTACTGCTATTAGCCATTTTGCATAAGCATGTGCAAAAGTATATATACTAAAGATTTTAATGTTCGTTATTCTTACTAATATTGTACAACATTTGCATTTTTAATAGTTAAAAGAGACTGGGATCCAAGGAGCTTTTTAAAAGTGTGCTTAAGGGCTTCAGTGTCTCCAGCAAGATTTCTTTCTTTTTTATTTTTCTCCATGTATGAAACATTTTCAATGAAGGACAGGTGGAAAGAAACTGATTGGCTTTTAGAAATGAAACCCTGACAATCTGCTGATTTGGATTAAAACATTTGTATTTGGGGTTTAACTGAGCAAATACATTGGCTACAATGCCACACACATTTACATAGAAGCATGCCTCATGGAACTCATTAAGATTTATTTCTGAATTTATGTGTATAGGGTGTATATATAAATGTGTGTGCATGTCTGAATATGAATCTTTGGCCCATGGGCCTAATCTGGTCCCAAAAGGGTTGGCCTGTGCATGATCGAGTGCTGCTCAGCCACATTCCTGAGATTCTGTCTCTCTGCTCAACACCCTAACATTGGGGGGATTCCCCTGGACACACTTTGCTTCCAGTTGAGAAATCAAGCTGTACTCAAAGGAATCCCTTTTTAAAATCTCCAATCTCAGATTAGACATAACAGTGAGATTCGATCTCTTCCCCCACTCATATTCCCCATTGCCAACACAAACAGCCCTTCTTATCTCTGATCCTAGTCTGGAGATAGCAAAGGTATTCTTCATGCACAAAAAGCCACAGAGTTTCTAATATGATGTGAAGGGAAGCTCTGTAGGTTATGATGAGTGACAGTTTTAGGTTGGGGGGGGGGGTTGGGACATCTTCCCTATTGATTCATCCCCATTAGTGTAGCCCCACTGAATAAATTGTTTAATGGAGAGTCAATTCATAGGAAAATCCCATTGATTAAATGACCTTACTCAAATTGGGACTAAGAATAGGATGCAGGCCATGGCAAGTCACATGCTCTCAACCTCAAGGGGAGGCAATGGCAAATCTTCTCTGACTAAATCTTGCCAAGAAAACCCCATGATGGGTTCATTAGAGTTGCCATAAATTGAAAATGGCTTGAAGGCACACAACAAAAATTCTATTCTATTCTAATCTGATTCACATGTTCGTTGCATAGATAAGATGTTGTTTTGAGCTCACTGTAGGAAAGACAAAGTGTAAACATGATTATTCATAAGAAACATTTGCTACTATTATTCAGCATACTACCACATCAATTTAGTTAGAAGAGAATGCCTCAGTCAATAATATATCTTTGAACTATAGTTGGCATCAGTTCATATATACACTCTGCATAAAAATACACAGATGGGATTTCTCTCTGGAAATGGCTCAAGTATCTCTGACACTCTTTTCTTTTAGTCTGGTCACGCTACATGGAATATAATGTTGTGTGGAGTTTTTTCTGGGTGGAAAATTAATGCAGTTTCTTGTAACATAACTGGGGATTGGGAGTGGAAAGAGGGCATTGTAAAGAGGAAG
The DNA here is from genome assembly GCA_026167975.1 of Phrynosoma blainvillii. Classification (NCBI taxonomy): domain Eukaryota; kingdom Metazoa; phylum Chordata; class Lepidosauria; order Squamata; family Phrynosomatidae; genus Phrynosoma; species Phrynosoma blainvillii. Next base: position 172,176,287 of record JANUYF010000001.1, read on the forward strand.
CAGCATCTGCAGAAAATGAGATACTTAAGGGATATTGGAAGGCAGATTACAAATAAGCCATCTGTCACACATATTTATTTGTATAGTTCCCTTCCCCCCCCCCCATCCTCCTACCATATTTTTCTGAAGGTGCACAAAAAATATTCACATAGATTTCTGTGGTCGCCACAAGATTCTGAAATTGCTCAGCTAATTTGTACCCACCAAGTGTGCTTTTCCCTTTCCTACCACAATCATTCTTTCTTTCCCCCCCCCCCCCCATCATTCTTCATTTCCTTATGTGCCTCCAGATAACAAAACATAGTAAACTACAACTGTAAGTTGTATAGCATGTAGCTTTAAAGACATAGACTTTAGCACATATTTCTGCTCCATTGGGAAGAAGGGGTGGGGGAATGATTTACAAGTTTATTGCTCTGTAATTTGCATCCATTGTTCCATGTTCTCTAGACTCAGAAGCAGCAGAAAACAAACTTGGTCCATCCTCAATATGACATCTCTTCAAATATTAAACATGGCTATCACGTCACATCTTAACCTTCTCTTCTCCAGGCTAAACACACCCAGCTCCCTATGTTGCTCCTCATAGGGCTTGGTTTCCAGACCTTTCACCATTTTGGTCACCCTCCTCTGAACACACTCCATTGCCAACATCCTTTTTGAATTCTGGTGCCCAGAATTGGATGCAGTATTCCAGGTGAGGCCTGACCAAAGCAGAATAGAATGATACTATTACTTCCCTCATTATATAATTATAATACTACAATACTATAATACAATAATAATAATAATAATAATAATAATAAGAAGAAGAAGAAGAAGAAGAAGAAGATAGAGTGTCAGCTGCTTAATAGTATCAGCAGCCTAACTGATAGGCAGCTCATAGTATCAGCTGTCTAATTTATATTCTCTGTAACTTCCAGCCAAGTCATAAGAGCAGGTCTGTAACTTGCTGGAGGATCACAGAATAATAGAATCATAGAGTTGGCAGAGACCGCAAGGGCCACTCAGTCCAACCCCCTGCCATGCAGGAAACCACAATCAAAGTATCCCTGACAGATGGCCACCCAGCCTCTGTTTAAAGACCTCCAAAGAAGGAGACTCCACCACACTCCGAGGGACTGTGTTCCACTGTCGAACAGCTCTCACTGTCAGGAAGTGCCTCCTAATGTTGAGGTGGAATCTCTTTTCCTGGAGCTTGCATCTGTTGTTCCAGGTCCTAGTCTCTGGAGCAGCAGAAAACAAGCTAGCTCCCTCCTCAAAATGACATCCCTTCAAATATTTTAACAGGGCTATCATATCACCTCTTAACTGTCTCTTCTCCAGGCTAAACATACCCAGTTCCCTAAGTCATTCCTCATAGGGCATGGTTTCCAGACCCTTCACCATTTTAGTCGCCTTCCTCTGGACATGCTCCAGTTTTTCAACATCCTTTTTGAATTGTGGCACCCAGGACTGAACACAGTATTCCAGGTGGGGCCTGACTAAAGCAGGATACAGTGGCACCGTTACTTCCCTTGATCTAGATACTATACGTCTATTGATGTAGCCTAAAATTGCATTGGCCTTTTTAGCTGCCGCATCACACTGTTGACCCATGTTCAACTTGTGGTCTACTAGGACTCCTAGATCCCTTTTACACATAGTCTTATTAAGCCAGATATCCCCCATCTTATATCTATGCATTTCATTTTTTTGTCCTAAGTGCAGTACCTTACATTTCTCCATGTTGAAATTCATTTTGTTAGCTTTGGCCCAGCTTTCTAATTTATTAATATCATTTTGAATTGTCAAAAGCCTTAGGGAGGATGCAGATGGTGCAGATAGCACATGGTGGCTGCCCCAACCCCTTCCGCATGGCGAGTGCCCTGATGACATCCTCCCGGCACAGCCTCCGCACTCACTGCACCAGTAGAGATGCGGAAGAGGTGTGCAGCACCTCTTCCGGTGCCTTTCTGGTGCTTCAGGAAGGATCGTCATTTTGGCGCTCCTTTCTCAAGTGCCGAAATGGTGGATTGGGGCTGTTGTGTGTGCTAGCAGTGGCCCCAATCCTCAGCTTCTCAGGGTGGCCCATGGCCACCCATCTGTAGAGGGACATTGAGCCTTCTCTGTCAGAGAGCTCTGGTGCCACAATAAATTACAGTTCCCATGATTCCCTAGCACTGAGCCAGGGCAGTGCCTCAATTTAATGTACACTATTTCTGGCAGTCTGCAAAGGCCCTAAGGCAAAGAAGGTGTTGAGCAGTTCTTCCTTTTCTCTGTCCTTTTTTAAAAATTTGGATGACACTGGGAGCTTTGAGCACATTGCTTTGCATATTGCTATATATACAAACATTTGGGTCTAAATGCTGATGGATTCATTATGATGCTTACAGTCTCATAAACCCACGTAAAGAAAAAAGAAAGCTGGCAACATTCTATCTATCTTCAGATATTCACAAATGCAATCAAAAATTTACATCTGAATGCTGATGCTCAGTGCAACACATATGTGTTTAATTCTGGAACCACAGAATGGTCCATGTGATTTCCCTGAAATTGAGGACAGATTCTCCAGTTTTTCTGGGTTTAAAAAATTATAACAGCCAATCAGAGAAGTGAATAGGATGCCTAGAATCAGCCATGGATTTACTCAGAGCTATTAGAGAAGTCACTATGTTTCTGCCTCAATTATCCATAATGGGAAGACTAATGGCCCATTTCAGAAATGTTGCAAGGATAAATGAAATAAGGAAATGTTGTTACCTGCCTGGAACTTTATGGATCAAGTGAGCCATAAATTTAAATCACAACTGAACTTGTGAACTCTAACACATCTTAGTGGGGTTTAAATTCACAGGATTGCTATGTATGCAGTAGTAGGTAGTTGTTTACTGCAGAAAAATCTCCCCTAACAGCTTGGATTCAGAGGCATTTTTCAAATCACTCATGGATTGTTTCTGCTTCCACTTCATTTGGATTTTGAAAGCTTATAGGAATGGGCATTGATATGAGAGTATTCTGGAAAATATGGTATCTGTCTTAAGAGAACTGCTAACAGAGGGATGGAGCAAATACCTCCTTTCTTTTCAGAGAAAGCCCCTCCAGACTCATAACTTCCTGTGGTTCCATCTGGTAGACTAATGAGGAAATGTCTGTAGTAAGTAGAAAGCCTGTCATAAGGAGGGAATTATTATGGAAGTAGTTAACCTATATATTTGTGAAGACAGACTTATATGTCCAAACAGCATTAATTAGGATCACATTATGTTAGAAAAAGACACTTGAGGAAAAATAGTGACTTCTGAAGACCCAAAGACAAAACTGTAGTCTAATTTTGTTTATTGCATCCACCTTGTTATGTAAAATTGTGTGTGCTACAATGATCATTCAACTTGTATGCGTAAAATATCATAAGAAAAGCAGGTTTAGACTCAAAGGAATGAGAACTGAGGATAGGAGGAATATCAACAATCTAAGATATGCAGATGACAACGTACTACTAGCAGAAAACATCAGAGACTTGGAAAAATTTCTAAGGAATGTTAAAGAAGAAAGTGCAAAAACAGACTTAATGCTGAACACAAAGAAAACAAAAATAATGACCATAGAGGAACTACATCAATTCATCCTAGACTATAAGGAAATGGAAATAGTTAAAACAGTTCCTGTACCTTGGATCAAATATTGATCAAAATGGTGTGTGCAGTCAAGTAATCAGAAGGAGACTAGGAATGGGAAAGGCAGCTATGAAGGAACTAGACAAGGTCCTAAAGAATAAAGATATACTACTGAGCATTAAAGTTAGAATTGTCCAAGCCATTGTACTCCCCATCACCATGTACAGAGGTGAGACCCCCAGCAGCCACTGCTACTGAGTGGAGCTATGCTACATCCTCCGGAGGGTCCATTTAGAGTCCTGTGCAAGTACTCGGTGACAGTAAAAAAAAAATCAGACAGAAGAAAAAACAACTAATGTTAGATGTGGTGCTGGAGAAGAGTGCTGAAGATACCATGGACAGCCAAAAAGACAAACAAATGGGTCCTAGAACAAACGATGTCCTGAAATCTCCCTAAAGTGAAGATGTCATACTTTGACTACATCATGAGAAGGTGTGACTCATTAGAAAATACAACAATGCTAGAAAGGGTAGAGGGCAGGAGAAAGAGAGGAAGACCACACATCAGATGGCTAGACTCAATCAGGGAGGCCGCAGGTCTGAATTTACAGGACCTAAGCAGAGCAGAGGAAGACAGGGGGTCCTAAAGATGTCTCATCCACAGAGTCATCATGAGTTGGGGTCAACTTGGGGCAGTTAACAACAACAACAGCAACAACGTTCATGCTCTAATGATCTCTTATGCAACTATGGACAATATTGTGCTACACTATTATAGCACTATTATTCCACTTTTACTGCTACAGCTTCCTCCTGTGGAATCCTGGGATTTGTAGTTTGGGGAGGGGCATTTAGAATTCCCAGCTAGAGAATTCTTAGGCCTCACTAAACTACAAACCTCAGAATGCCACAGGAGGCACCCGTAGCAGTAAAAGTGGAATAATAGCACTGTAAGTCAGGGGGGTTGCAGACTGCCAGAAATAGTGTGAATTCAGTCCACTTTTAGGGTTAGGGTTAGTGCTAGGGAATCATGGGAACTGTTATTTTTCTGAGACATTGAGCCTTCTCTGTCAGACAACTCTGATGCCACAATAAAATACAGTTCCCATGGTTCCCTAACTCTAACCCTAACCCTAAAAGTGGACTGAATTCACACTATTTCTGGCAGTCTGCAACCCCCCTCAGTCACCCTGGGGTCCTTTCATACCCTAAAATTCTAGATTCCATTTCAGCTTTCACAGCTGCATGCTATGGCATCCTGGAATTTCTGTCTTGGTAAGGCATTAGAGGAAATTTATGGCCCTAAACTTCAGATCTTAGGATCCCACGGAATGGAACCATGGCTGATAAAGTGGAATCACAGTGCTATAAAGAGCCCCATACAGCATCCCTACATATTTTTATAGCTCAGGCTGCACCCACACTGCAGAAACAATCAATTTTTACATGACTTTAACTGCCATTGCTCAATGCTATGGAATTCTGGGAACTATAGTTTGTTGCAGCACATGAGTTCCACCTTACCCTGAAGGCAGCAACTCCCTTAAAAGCCTTCAGCCCCCCCCCTCCCAGCAGCCACTGCTACTGAGTGGGGCTATGCTACAGCCTCCGTAGGGTCCATTTAGAGTCCTGTGCAGCTACTCGGTGAGTGGGAAAGCACACTTTCTTGCTCGCCCAGTAGCTGTGCCAGTCCCTCTGGGTGTACTGCTCCACTCGGTGACACCCCTATTAGTGCAGTCCATACCCCTGCACCCCCTACTGATGTAACTGCCCTGTCATGATGTAGCTCAATTGAAACAAAACAAAAGGAAAAATTCCAGTGAGCTCCAGAAAAACCATCTGCTGCTACATTGATACAACTCACTTGCAAAGTAGTAATCTGGTTAGGGATGAATTTCCTGTTGTTAAGTAGCATTATTAATACCTGCTATCGTGAGCACTGAAGTAGGCATTTTGCAATTGAAATTTGCATTAGGAAAATCAAGAAAAGCTTACTGGAGTGGCTTATTTGTGGAACCATAGGTAGCATGAACACTAGGGAATCACCATTTACTCTGCTTTGGTGTCCTTCCCAAAGAATCAAATGCTGTTTTCACATGATCTAGATTAATCTTTCTCCAGTCAGACATAGTGTAGGATTTATGCTAGTCTAATTTTGAAGTATTTATGGACCTTTTCAAATGCCTTTATGTATTACACCTCAGCTGCCATTCCCTGCTGGGACCGAAAATAGGGTGGCGTGCACACCATACCTTCCCCAACTAGTAATATAAACTATACAAATACATTTTTAGCAGAGCTCCTGCATCTCTGGCACATACATATGATATGTCTTCCAAAGCAGCCCCACCCCAACTTTTCTTTGGGGCAGCCTCCCAAAATGGCTACTTCCATGCTAGTGAAGAGCAAGAGGAACAGGAGATATTTGTTCAGCTTTTTTTAAAAGCTGGACACACTCAGGCCTATCTGCATGGGCCAAAAGGCCCATTCTCCCCTTCCATTCTGGTGCTATCCTGTATCCCAGTTCTGGTGTAGTCAGTCTAGATCAGGGGTCGGCAATGTTTTTTTACCTGGGGCTGGTCGCTGGTCCCCAGGTCTTCCGCCAGGCCAGGGGGGTCTTTCGCCAGGCCACCGCCACCAATGCTGACGACCTCCGGCGCCGCTGCACGCGCCACCGTTGCATGTGTCATGGCCGCCATTTTGTTTTCCACCGTTGCAGGTGTCGTGGCCGCAGGAGTACTGTGCAGGCACAAACGAGTCACAGCCGCCATTTTGGCAAACAAAATGGCGGCCGCAACGTGCGTGGTAGTGGTGCGCATGGCAACGGCGGGGGGTAGCGGTGGGGGTCCGCGGGCTGGGGGTGGCCCACGGGCCGTAGGTTGCCGACCCCTGGTCTAGATGATGTCAGGCATGCTTCACATCAGAACCAAGGTAAAACAATGTTAACATGGAATAAAAAAGATGTACGTGTTTCTCCGGATCTTCTGGGAAGATCCAGAGCACTCAATTTCTGTGTTGTGGTGGTTGTCTGCATGAGCATCCCACTGGACAGCCCAGAACATCTGCCACCATTGTGGGTTGCTTGTTCTGACCTTATAAGCGAATGACCCAGGTGGTTTTGGATGTCATGGATAGCCCAAAAGGACATCTGTGCAGATAGCTGCCACAGTGCGGTGAGGTAAAAGGGCCAGGGCAGGGCAGGAGCAGGGCCAGGATACTCAAGGCTGCCCCTGGAGTATCTTGGCCAGTGCAGATAAGGCTTGAGGCAGGTGTCCTTAGGGATCCTTGGATGGTCTGTAAGGATGAAGTTATTGCTGTGTGTCCAGGTAAAGGAACATAACTCTCCTGCCTCACTCTCACTGACATAGAAATGGCTGTCTTGGGGAGGGTGCAACTGGGAAAAGGTTGACTTGGAGGTTGCATTGTTCATTGTGCAGTCGGAACAGAATTCTGACATCTGCAATGACCCCAAAAGCTGATTATGGTCCAAAACACACTGCAGAAATAATCCAGTTTGAGATTGCTTTAACTGCTCTGGCTCAGTGCTAGAGAATCCTGGGAATTGTAGGGCCTCTGCAGACAGGCGCCCATGGGCCGCCCCAAGAAGCTGCAGATTGGGGCCGAGGCTGCCGCACTCCTCGGCCCTGATCCACTCTTTTTCTTCGGCATCTCTTCCGGCTCAGCGTGTCTGGAGGCTGAGCCGGAAGGATGTAATTAGAGCGCCCGTCGTGTGCAACGACGGGCGCTCTGATTATATCCTCAGGAAGGGGTTGGGGCACCCAGCGTGAGGATGCCCCTCCCCTTCCTTGCCTCCAAGACGGTGCAAAGCGCCATCTGCAAAGGGGGATAGTTTATTGTGGCACCAAAGCTCTCTAAGAGAGAAGGCTAAATCTCTCACAAAACTACAGTTCCCAGAATTGTCTAACATGGAGCCAGGACAGTTGAAATAGTCTCACACTGGATTATTCCTGCAGTGTGTTTTGGATCTACAATGGCATAAGGTTGTGGTGTTTGTATGTATGTGTATTCCTGCTGACTTGCTAGAATTTTGATTTTGCTCAGCAAGATTAGGTGATCATTGCATGCCCATTCAACATACAGAACTATCCTAGAAGTTACCAACTAGTGATGTAGAGCAGGGGTAGGCAACCTTTCCCCTTTAAGGGCCGAGGGACTTCAGCTCCCAGAAGCCTCAGCCATGTTGGCCAATAGTCCCATGTTGGCCAGTAGCTCCTGGGATTCTGGGAGCTGAAGTCCCTTGGCCCTTAAAGGGGAAAGGTTGCCTACCCCTGATGTAGAGTGTCTCTTGTTCTTTTCCTCTCCTTCTGTTCCAGCCTACCCCATATTTCCTACATCTATTCCCCTTCAAGTTTACTTGTGCAGTTAAGGTGAACACAAAAGATTTTTCTGCCAATGAATGAAATGCTATACAAAGAAGTTTTTCAAAAAAACATCTGCTTGAGTGAGGAAGGAACATTAAATCCAGTAATTGGAGTAAAGTGTTTTCCCCCCCAGGTGAATAAAATATATTGATCTTGATTTTGCATTAGCAATAAATTCTTCAAAATCAGCACAATTGTTACTGTTCTGTAAAACTGATAACTGGGCTCCTGAGCTTTTGTAAACTTGAAGGCCTAACCTATTAATAAACATCAACATGGCTTTACAGACTGATATTTTTAGAAACTTATTAGAAGTTTCATGGCTATGATTAGGTCTCATGATTCCTCATAAAGATATGATGCTGAATAAACTTCAAAAATGAAAGAATGCTGAAGAGCAGAATAAGGTACAAGTGTAAAAACACGTGCTCTGCATATACAGTTTGCACGATTTGTTTTCATTTTCACTGTTATCGCTCATATCTATTAGTATTGTCACCAGTACCTCTTTTGCTATCTTTTTTCGTTCTTAAGCATTGAGATGATGGAATAGCTATCCTGTGGCACAAAGAGATGACTTCATTATTTGGTGATTGGAGGAAACTGGAGAGCAAAATAATGTAATTAGATTTGAAAAGATCCCATGCTTTCAAAACTCTTTGAAGTAGCATTGATTGGTAGTGGGTGGTGGCTGGGGCTGTTCTGAAGACATCTTGGGCTTTTTTTAAAGTTGCCTTGCTCATGCTAAACATTTGTACTTTGGAAAACAAATTAATGACTCATTTTGGGGAGTGGAGTTGAAAGAGCATCTAGTACTTTTATATATGGGTGTGAATATATCTCAGACTCATTTTAGGAGGAATAACTCAGAATGTCATGATTCTCATCCCATCATGTTTTCCTTTTTATCTTCTCTGCATGGAACTGTATGCAGACTTGCATATTTGGCATGCAATTTGTTTTTGTATTTGCATTGTATTTCCCCCATTGACTAAATATTTTTGAAATATGCACAGTTTGGCTATTTACATTTTTACAATCTTGTGCATGGGTTTTTTGTGGGCTTTTCGGGCTATGAGGCCTTGTTCTAGAAGAGTTTCTTCCTAATGTTTTGCCTGTATCTGTGGCTGGCATTTTCAGAGAATGGTGGCATGGAAGAGAGTGGTGTGTATGTATGTGTGTATATATATATATATATATATATATATATATATATATATATATATACCACTGTGTGACCCTTGGTTGAGAAAAGGTGATTTGCATGTTGATCTGTGTAGTGTTCTCTTGTTGAATGGCAAGGCCTCAGGGTGGGAGGATATGTGAGGAGGATTAATGTCTATTTAATGAGTGGTTCATTGTCTGCTGGGAAAACCCCTGCCCTTGGGTAAAGTTCATTTGCATGTGCTGGGTCTTGATTTTGGCATTTTTCAGGACTGGTAGCCAAACTTGTTTATTTTCAGGGTTTTTTCTTTCCTGTTGAAGTTGTCCAGGTGTTTGTAGATTTCAATGGCTTCCCTATGCATTCTGACCCAATAGTTTTTGGCATAGTCCAGAATTTCAGTGTTTTCAAATAGCACTTTATGCCCAGGTTGGTTTATAACGTGTTCTGCTACTGCTGAATTTTCTAGCGGGCCCAGTCTGCAGTGTCTCTCATGTTCCTTGATTCCTGTTTGAACACTGTGTTTTGCAGTTCCTATGTAGACTTCTCTGCAGCTGCATGGTATGCAGTAAACTCCTGTGGCTGTGAGAGGGTCTCTTCTTTCCTTAGCTGAGTGCAGCATTTCCTGGATTTTCTTGGTCAGTTTGTAGACCATTTGGAGGTTTTGTTTCCTCATCAGTTTTCCTATTCTGTTTGTGACTCCTTTGATGTATGGTAAAAATAACTTCCCTTTGGGTGGTTGTTTTTCTTCACTCCTGTGGTTTTTTCTGGGTCTGGGGCCTTGCCATTTAACAACAGCAATACACAGATTAACATGCAAATCACATCCTCTTAACCAAGGGTCACAGAGTATATATACACCCCACTCACTTCCATGCCACCATTCTCTGAAGATGCCAGCCACAGATGCAGGCGAAATGTCAGGAAGAAATTCTACTGGAACACAGCCTCACATCCCAAAAAGCCCACAAAAACCCATGGATGCTGGCCATGAAAGTCGTCAACTTCACAATCTTGTGCATATTTTTTTGTACTTTAGAGGCATTGCTTGTCTTGGATTGCCAAATTAGAATGCATCCTAAATTGTTGCATCTTGGGAGGTGAGAAATTGATATCTTCATAGGGAAATGTAGATCCCCCTGCAGAAAAAGATGCATCTATCCCTATCTCTGAGTCAGAACTAATATATCATATAATGATCTTGCAAACAGGTTTTTCAAATAAATTTGTTAACTATGGTCCTGGTTTTTACCAATGCCCAGCTCCAAAAATATTATGTAATTAAAATTCCCCATGAAGGTGCTTTTGTGATTGTTTCAAAAGACACTGGCCTGTTGCTAGATTCATCTAGAATAGACCCAGTGAATCACAGATGACTTGGTGCATCAACATTTCTATACATTTCATTGATTCAGTGGCTCTACTCTGGTTTGAACTGACAAGTTCAAGACAATATCTGAAACACCTTTTTGAAGCTACTGTTTGCATTGTAAAGAAACCATCAAATGTTAATTAGTGGGTGGTTCTTCTCTTTTATTTTCTCAGATTTGTGGGTTTCTTCTCCATGATTTAAAAATTTGACTATTGCATGTATGAAGCTGGAATTTATTTGGATAGCAGATGCTATCCTCCTCCTCCTCCTCACAATTGTAACTTGGTTTCCTGCTAAACCAAGAAATGAACCTGGAGTTCCTGGTTGGATTTCTAATACACAAAACTTCAAAACTTTGTTTAAACAAGGGTTGGATTTATTTTGGATTCTATTGAAAGTGATCTTGAGCTATTCAATGGCTGGTTGATGTTCCCTGTTGTTGTTGTGTGCCTTCAAGTCACTTCTGACTTATGGTGACCTTCAAGTGAACCTGTCACAGGGCTTTCTTGGCAGATTTTCTTTCAGAGGTGGTTTTGCCTTTGCCTTTTGCCTTGTGGGTTTCCATGGCTGAGTGGAGATTTGAACCCTGGTCTCTGGAGTCCTAGTCCAGTGCTCAAACCACTACAGCACACTAGAACTAGCAAAAAATATTCAGAGATTTCCTTCCAATAGAAAAAGATAAAGAGGAAGGAGGAGGAGGAGGAAAGAAAATATAGAGATAAAATAACTAAACTTTATAAAGTCAACATTTTGGTTATGTGAGGAAAGGAGGGAAAATTATTTTTTCCCTTTGCCACTCTCCCAAATTCTCCTTCTTGTGATATTAAAGTGAAATACTCAGTTTGAGAGAGCATTGCTGAAGACTGTATCTTTGAGAAAGGCAAATTTAAAGTGTTTTGTCTGATCTCTAAATATGAGGTGACTACAGATTTTTCTTTCTTTTGATAGAGGAAAAAAATGAAACATCTTGCTTCTAGCTGCAGTTTGGTTCCTCTTGGGTGCTTTGTGTTCCCTGGAAAACAGTGAGTCTGGGAACAATGTTTTTAATGTACCCCTCCCTTCTCCAATGTCACTGTCTATTTCCCCTCCTTTCCCATGTAACAAATGATGGTTGGGGATGTTTGACACACTTTTAGACTGGACATCTTGTTGCAGGTCTCCATTTTTTCTTCTCTGTGTTCGAAACAAGGAAAATATCTCTATCATGTGAAATGTTACCACATACAATATCAGAAAATGTCTTTTGTCTACTTCACATCATAAGCATTTTGCATTTTCATTCCACAGATTTGTGTCCTGTCCCTCAATCCTTTCATTTCTCTAGCTAAGAAACCATGGCCTTTATCTCATGAATATGCAAATCTCCAAAGCCTTCTTGTAAAGAAGCCCATCTGGTGTATAAAGCTGGCTTGAATACTTGCCATATCATGCATCACCATATGTATGCATATACATGCTTGTCAGCAGTCATAAGTAGGTAATCTGTATGTTAACATTTGAGATATTTGGAGATTACAAATACAGTCAAATACAGTCACTTTGAAAACCAGGGTTCTTGGAGACATTCAGAATTAGTATATACAGTGGGTCACAATTACAGCTGAGATAAAACTCCTGACTCCATTTCACATCTATTTTGCCAACTGAAAAACAAAAACAAAAAATAACCGAATCCTTTTGCTTTTATGTGTGAGAGAGGTGCAAACTGGAGTGTTAGTTTATGGTTGTTTAAAATTGTTTTGCGTGAAGTCCTGTGATATCAGGTCATAATACTGCAGTGCCATAGTCCCTGATGTTTGTCAGATTGGGTCTCTTGGGCCTGATTCCAGGACAGCATTTTAGTAGTAGTGTTGTTCCTTTCCCTGTCTGTGAAGACTAAGGAATTTATTGCACACACTTTTTCCTGGCTTTTTCCCAGCCACAGTGCAGACTGAAAATTTGGGGGGGAAATTTTAAGGTCGAATTTTATCGCACATCCCCATCCATAGACTGGAGGTGTTGTGACCCAATCTTAGCCAGATCAGTCCCCAAGCCATCCCCGATCTGTCCTAATCCCATCCTTCACAAAGGACAGGAGTTACCAATTTCTTCACCTTTTAAAATTGTCTTTGTGCACTGTTCAAAATGTTGAACAATGCTGTTTCATTTTGTCTTAAATTTCACAGAATTCATTTTAAGCTTGGAAAAATATAGATAATTTTTGGCTGTAGATTCATTTCCAGAGGTGCAAATTGGTAAATCCATTTTAAAACACTATGTTGAAGCAAAGTTCATACAAAGCTCTCCTTGTAGCATTATAATTTGTGAACACATGTGATAATGGTAGTGGAAGAGCTCAGTGCAATATTTTTCTACCATTAGCTGTGAGGTTACTACTGTGTACTGATTGATACAAAGATACATTATATAAGTGTTAAATCTTATCTGTGACTAGGTTCAGTTCACATACAGTGGGCCCTTGGTATCAGCTGGGGTTTGGTTCCATGGATAACAAAATCCCATTATATACAATGTGTAGTGAAATGGTGTCCCTTATATAAAATGGCAAGGTTTGCTTTTGGCATTTTGGGGGTGGGGGTAGGGGTGAGGGAGCTATTTTCAAACTGTGGATAGTTGAATTCATGGATGCAGAATCTGTGGACATGGAGGGCTGACTGTATTGGATATAACTTCCAACATTATATCTTCCTGGCAGGGTTACTTACAGTAGGATTATTCTCTTTCAGCTTTGTAATAACTGGTTGTAGTGTGGTGTAGTGGTTTGAGCATTGGACTAGGATTTTGAGTAACCAGGGCTCAGTCCTGGGAACCCACTGAATAACATTGGGCAAGTAACACTGTCCCTGCCTCAGAGAAATAGCAATAGCAATCACAAGTACATTTTTATATGACTTATCAGTGAACTAGCACTCCCTAAGCAGTTTACAATGTGTAAGCCAATTGCCACCAACAAACTGGGTACTCATTTTACTGACCTATGAAAGGATGGCAGGCTGAGTGGACCTTGGAGCCCTGCCTGGGATTGAACTCACAACCTTGTGGCTGAAGTACTCACATTTAACCACTGTACCATCAGGGCTCCTGGCGATGGCAATCTCTCTCTGAACAAATCTTGTCAAGAAAGTCTAGTGACAGGTTCACCTTAGGGTCACCATAAATTGGAAACTACTTGAAGGCAAACAACAACAGCATAACTGGAGGTGCTTTCAAGATGTTAGATCGAAAATAGAATTCTGCTTAGAAGTTGGCATAACAAGGGTATGAGAACAGGAGCATTTTACCCTTGTAGCTTGGTTCTGACTGTGTCTGTAACAAAACACAAGAAAGAGTATTACTGGACTGAGCCTTGCTGATGATGAGAAGAGAGAACTGGAGGAGACATGCAGCTGGCTACATAGGACTGACTGGAAAGAGCTAGCAGGATTTTTATTTTATTTTATTTTGCTCACAACAGCATCTGGGTTACTGTACAGTTCAGTAAAATTACTAAATTGAATTACTGTAGCATTGCACGTACCAGGAACAGTCTAAGCAGCAAAAGAACTTGAAATTCCAGCAGCAATATAGAAAGGTACACAGCCAATCATTTTTCATGGGGTCAACCTAGGGGCAACTCCATTTTTTATATTTCATTACTTATTATGTATATACAATCTTCCAGAAGTAGAATTGTTCTTCATCTTGCAGGGAAAGTGGAGGAGAGAACTAGGACCTTCCTCAGGATGTAGGAATGACTAATCACAGCAGAATTTTTTTTTCAGTGCTTCTCAGAGCACAACCTTTTTTGTGTCCACTCATAAGAAGTTCTGATGAATTCAATGGTACTTGCATCCAAACAAGAGAGTATAGGATTATAGCCTGAGAGTCAGCGTGGTGTAATGTTTTGAGGATTTTACTACAGTTCTGGAGACCAGGGTTCAAATCCCCGTTTGGCCATGGAAACCCACTGGGTGGCCTTGAGCAAGTCACCCTCACCCTCAGAGGAAGACAGTGTCAAATCTCTTTGAACAAATATTTCCAAGAAAAACCTATGATAGGGTCACCTTAGGGTTGCCATAAATTGGAAATGACTTGAAAACACAACAACAACAACAACAACAACAACAACAACAGCAACAACAATTCTGATCCTGAAAACTACTCCCGATGAGGTTGTCCAACTGCATGTAGAGTTCCCAGGTCTTTGGCCCCTGCCTGAAGTTTCTGGCTTCACAGCCCTGCCCCAGGAGAACTTCATAGATGAGACTTGGTGGCAGCAACACAGTGGCCAAAAGAAAGAAGCAGCAGCAGTGACAAGAGGAGCTTCATTGGGCTTCCTTCATTGGTTGCTCTGCCTCTGGCTCAAGTCCTGTCCAGAGTGAGTTCTGCATCTCATCAGCTTCAAAGGAGAGTAATTTGTTAAAGCAGGAAGGAGATACAGAGTAGAAGGGAAGAGAATGTATGCAGCCCAGATTGGTTGTTCAGTTCTCTGAGCTGCCAATTCCAAAGAAGAGTAAGGGTACCTGAGGAGTCTGCAGCAGCCACTCGTGGAGCATCATCCTGGCATGGAGGATATCTGGTTTTCCTTTTCTACTTTCAGGCCTCTCCTGCCAATGGTTCTTTGCCTGGAGCCAGCTCTGGTTGCTCAGGTTCACTGCTTGAATAGGGGATAGAGGGTGCATCTACATTGTAGGAATAATGCAATTTGATACCACTTTAAGTGTTGTAGCTATCTTATGGAATCTGGGGATATTTACTAGGTCTTTTGTCCTCTCTGTCAAAGACTGTTGGTGCCTCACAAAACTACAAATCCCAGGATTCTGTAGGATGGAGCCGTGGCAAAGTGGTAGCAAACTGCATTATTTCTACAGTGCAGATGCACCCTACCACTGCCACTGTGACAAGGTGAAAATGATGTGAGGGAAGAAGAAGAGAAAGCAATGAGGGTGGACAAATGACTGGGGATTCTGACCCTGTTTGGATCTTTCAGTTTTGACAAATATCACAATATGGATGAGGGAAAAAACACACCAAAGCCATAAAACAAGTCTCTCTGTGTGTTTGCGTTGTGTCATTAAAGAGGCTATTTGCTTGGTTTGAAACTTGGAAAAGACCCAGTGTAATGGTGTAGCAGTTGGACATGGTGATTAAGATTCAATTCTTGGCTGTTTCTCTTGTAACAGACTAACATTTGATGGTAATGAGAGAAACTGTGAAGTCAGTGTTGTGTAGTGGTTAATGCTGCAGCTGGGATTTTAGAGATCTAGATTCTAGTTTTCACTTGGACCGGTCACTCTTTTTCCCAGACTGGCCTACCTCAAAGGGTTGTCATGAGGAAAAATACAAAAGAAGGATACCTTGATCTCATTGCCTTGATTTTAGAGAAAAGGCAGCATATAAATCTAACTAAGGGGGGAAGCAGACGAGAGGCCATGGGCCGCCCTGGGAAGCTGCGCCGCGGGACTGAGGCATCCCCACGCCTCGGTCCCGCGGCACAGCTTCGCTGCCCCTGAAAAGAGCGCTAAATCAGTGCTCCTTTCACAAGTCGCCAAAGGTGCGCCGCAAAAGGCTGTGGTGCACCTTCGTTGACTTTTCTGCTGCAGCGTGTGCAAATGCTGCAGCGGGAGGTTCTCTGAGCGCCGGCCGTGCGGAGGGCCGGCTGCTCCGAGGACGACCTCGGGAAGGGATTGGGGCGCCGATCGTGCGGCTGCCCCTCCCCTTCCCTGCCCCCAAGACGGCCCAATAAGCCGTCTGCTTAGGCCCTAAGTAATAAGGTGAATGAGTGTGAAAGGACAGGGAACGATCAGTGTTTCTTTGGAGGAAAGGCTGGATACAAATGCCAATAGTAAAAGTGACATCACTGGGGCAGTTGCAACAATATTACTAAGGGCTATCTCTAGCTGTGTTACCCTCACTGAAATCTTCCAGTTTTGTGGTATGATTCTCTTCCATGGCCCCAAATGGACTCTGGACTGGGAATCACCATAATCCTAAAGACAGAAAGTCATGTACTCATTGCACCCAATCAAACAGATTCGTTTAGGAGTTGCAAATGAAGAGGCATTCACATGTCACAGACAGGAAGAAAGGTGATTTACAAGCAGAATGCTCTGCTGGACAGGCCAGAAAGGCTGATTTACAACTTCATTCTCACCCCAGAACTGCCAGACTGAGTGATCCTCCCTCAGGCCAGTTTTGGCTTACAAAAGATCTCTGAAATCTATTGTTAGTGGGCTTGGTAGAATGCATGGAGACACTCTGTCACTGTGAATTCTAACTAGTTTCAATACGTCTGTTCCCCCTAGATTAAAAATTCCCCTAGAGAGATCCATTGCTACAGCTGTCATGATCTGACATGCTCCTGACCTGGCAATCCTATATTGTTGTTGTGTGCCCTCAAGTCATTTCTGAGTTATGGTGCCCCTAAGGCAAACCTATCACTGGGTTTTCTTGGCAAGTTTCTTCAGAGGGGATTTACCATTGCCTTCCTCTGGGGCTGAAAGAATGTGGCTTGCTCAAAGTAAGTAAGTGAGTTTACATGGCAGAACCAGGATTCAAATCCTGGTCATTGAGGCATAGTCCAACACTCAAACCACTACACCATACTGGCTCTCTCTATGCATGTCTTCTAAAACAGAGCTTGTACTTAGCAATCCTTAGTATGGAAAGTGGCTGCTAAAGTTACATGTGGAGTCAGTATTTAAATTGGAGGTTTGCAAAATCTGGCCCTTCAGATGCGGTTGGATTCCCACCTTGTCCCAAGTAACTTAGCCAAGGGTGAAGAATGCTGGGACCTGAAGTCCAGCAATGTTTGGAAAGCAAAGCAAAGCAGCTTCATTTATATACCGCTTCATATCACGCTATGGGATGTCTAAGCAGTTTACAACTGTAAGCTCATTGCCCCCCAACAGCTGGGTACTCATTTTAGTGACCTCGGAAGGATGCAGGCCTGAGTCTAGCCTGAGCCCTGGCTAGTATTGAACTCGCAACCTTGTGGTCTATGAATGAGTGGCTGCAGTACAGGCATTTAACCACTGCGCCACCAGGGATGAAAGGCATACATACAATTTACCAGCTTTGATTTTCACCTATAGACCTTGTAGTTGGGCTCAGAATCTCATCAACGACAGATTCTATAGGCTGAGGCAGAGTTGGAGGAATCCAGAATGTTTATGTATAAGGGATAAGAGTAGGGTCATTTGGTATACGTAATATAGAGATAGAATTCAAAGACATGGCTGTGTTTATCTGGAAAATCAGTATGCAAAGGGATCTTGTAGCACCTCTGAGACTAGGGGCCTAAGCAGATGGGTGGCCGTGGGCTGCCCCGGGAAGCTGCGGATTGGGGCCGAGGTAGCCGCACTCCTCGGCCCCAACCCGCAGCTTCTCAGGCCCTGTAAAGAGCGCTAAAATAGTGCTCCTTCCACAAGACGCCGAAGGTGCACCGCAAGAGGCGCTGGGTGCACCTTCAGCATCTCTTCCGCCGCAGCGTGTGTGGACGCTGCGGCGGAAGTATGTCGTCGGAGCGCCGGTCATGCAGAGCGATGGGCGCTCCAATGACGTGTTCGGGAAGGGGTTGGGGCACCCAGCATGAGGCTGCCTCTCCCCTTCCTTGCCTTCAAGACGGCGCAAAGCGCCGTCTGCTTCCCCCCTAAGGGCCTTTGCAGACTGCCAGAAATAGTGCAAATTGAGACCACTTTAACTGCCCTGACTCAGTGCTAGGGAATCCTGGGAACTGTAGTTTATTGTGGCACCAGAGCTCTCTGACAGAGAAGGCTCAATGTCTCAGAAAAAAAATACAATTCCCATGATTCCCTAGCACTGAGCCAGGACAGTTAAAGTGGATTCAATTTGCACTATTTCTAGCAGTCTGCAAAGGCCCTAAATGAAAGAAGTTGGTAGCATGAGCTTTGATAGATTTGAATCTACTTCCTCAGATGCACGAAGTAGAAGGTCCAGGGATAGACCTATATAAACAGGTTGTGTTTAAGAATAGCAACAAAAATGCAAAACTAGTGTGTATGGAGATGAGATGACAAGTCTGTCCCTGTCCCTCAGGCTATCTGAGATTGACTGCTTTCACTTGAGTCTGCTGTTACTACTTTCAAGACCATGTGACACCCTGGTCTGGAAAATGACATGGATTGGCCACTGAAAGGAATTGGAGCAATGGTAACATGGATTGGCCACTGAAAGGAATTGGAGCAATGGTAACAGGGTTACTACAGTTCAAGTGGCAGGAGCATGAGTCAGTATTTGGCAAGCTGTGCATCATGGGACGTCTGATGCAACATGCTCAGTAGGTGAGACCAGCCAGGTATGCATCATGGGAGGCCTGATGCAACGGGCACTGGGGATGAAACCAGCCAGATTTCACTAGTGCATGACTGTCACATGTTCCCAAGGAGACCACCTATATATGGGAGAGGGTCAGAATCTCTGTTGTTGGTTAGTTGTGGTTGGCAAATCACTTTGTTGGTCTGTATAGCTGTGAGTATTCAAGATGGATGTCTGCTACTCTGTATCTTTGTAAATATTTGCAACAAAGATTAAAGCCCTCATCAAGTGAAGTCTCATTATCCAGCAATCCCTTTCTCCAAGTTGAAAGCAGCAGCCTGTGTGTGGGAGGATTTTTCCTGTGCCTTCTGGAGCAAGCTTCTTCACAGAAGACCATTTTCTGGGCATTCCTGTCTATGTGGACCAACTCTCTGTGTGTATGTGAGATCCTGCCTTTCTGCATACCCCAACAACTACCACCCAACCAGCAACCCTCTGTTGAGAAGGAGCATAGGTGATATAGTGTGCATTTTGTTTTCACATCTCAGTGCCATTTGCCTGAATTACACATCACTGATTAGGCCAGTAGAATACTAGTTAGTTGGCAATCCTAAACAAGTGTAGGACAGCACAGAGGCTTTGTGCACAGTTTACCTGATTGGATTGCTTTGGATTTCCATAATTTGAATGGCATGTATTTGTACATGTCACTCTTCAGTGTAGGCATTCAGAGTGGCTATTGAATTATAATGTTGAACATTTAAGTCAAGAGTCGGCAAACTACGGCCTGCGGGCCGAACCCAGCCCCCCGAGGCTTTCCTACCGGGTCCTGACTGGTCCTGCTGCCGCCGCCACCTTTCTTAGGCGCGTGCAACTGCGAGGCGCCATTTTGTGTTCTAAAATGGCGCCCGGAGTCTTGTGCGACCTTTCCCATCCTGTCCCTTGACGGGAAAGGTCGCAGAGACTCCAGGCGCCATTTTGGAACACAAAATGGCGCCTCGAAGGGTGTCCCACGCAGCCGCACAGGGCCTCTCTGAGGCCCGCCGCGGATGCCGGAGCCCTCTTGGGGGACCCCCACGGCCACGCAGGGCCTCTCCGAGGCCCAGCATGGTCACCGGAGACTTCCTGGGGGTCCCCCACGGCCTTGCAGGGCCTCCCCATTACCCCCACGGGAGCCCCAAGACTAGACAGGTCTGTTTTTGTTGTTTTTGTTGTTGTTGTTGTTGTTGTTGTTGTGTGCCTTCAAGTCATTTCCGACTTATGGAGACCCTACGGTGAACCTATAATGGGTTTTTCTTGGCAAGATTTGTTCACAAGGGGTTTGCCATTGCCATCTTCTGAGGCTGAGAGAGTGTGATTTGCCCAAGGTCACCAGTGAGTTTACAAGGCCGAGCTGGGATTTGAGCCCTGGCCTCTAGAGTCCTAATCCAACAGCTTTACTCCAAAGCAAGCCCCAGTGAATTCAATGGACAGGAAGGGAGGAGCCGACAGGGGGATGGAGAATTTGCCTCTCCCCCTCCCCCCCTCCTCCCCCCTCCCCTCTTCTTTTTGTCGGAGGGGGAGTGAGAGTGTAGCCAAAAGTAAGGCCCTCTGGGTGCCCTCTTCCAAGAAAAGAGGAGCAGACCCGTCCCTGGGGTCTGCTCTTCCATAGATCTGGAAGAGACCCCAAGGGTCATCCAGTCCAACCCAATTCGCCCATGCAGGAAGACACTGTGGGGAAAAGGAGCCTTGGGGAGAGGTGGGTAAGATGATTTATTATTATTATTATTATTATTATTATTATTATTAGGTACTTTGGAGACATTGAGAGGTCCTCAGGGTTTTGTTTTTCCCCCTCCGGCCCTCCGATGTTCCGAGGAAACCTGAACCGGCCCCTGGCTCAAAAAGTTTGCCAACCCCTGATTTAAGTCATCAAATCCTGATAAATGCAGTTAAATGATCAACAATAAGTGCACCAGGTAAATATAAAACATTAAAAACCAACCAAAGCAAAAAATAAAATAAAAATAAAACTGATGAATAAAGCCAGCAAACAAAAACTAGATAGTTGTTCTGCTAGATGGCACTAGGCCAGTGTGTATGTGTGTGTGAGAGAGAGAGTGCTGTGGTGGTGGTCTTTGCTTTGCAAAGGCTGCCACTTTGGTACCAGTCCATGGGCTGTGACTACTCAGATGGTTCACCATGTGGTTCCCCCCAGGACCATAGGCAAAGCCAAATAAATGATAAAAATTATGGCATATAAGGGGCATCTCTGTCCCCACATTTGAATAGACAGAGGTGTCCATTCCTTTGAATTTCAAACTTTCTTGAAGTCTTTTTTTCTTCCTTTCTCAAATATTTCACAGCTATCTCATTGATTTAAATGATGTTTCCAAAGGACAGACGCAGATTGTTTTAGTGTGAATCCAACCATTAATGACCACCCCTAAACCAATCAATGGTGAAACTCCAAAGGTCACTGTATTTGCCTCTAAGGTCGATGCTGGGAGTGAAACTGTTATAAAAGTATTCAGAATTCAGAAGTCAAATATTTATTAACACTGAAGGAAGGATTGAGTTGATTACATAGCTTCCAATAGGAAGGTAGGCTCTTCTTTCAAATAAAATGCAATCGATATAGCCCAACAAAGTACCGGTAGTCCTCAATTTATTAGATTTTTTCCCCACTTAGGAGACCTCAGCAAAGTTCAATTTATGTTATTGGCTATGTCGTATACTGAAACAGATTTGCAAGTATTCTCTGTGCCAAGTCTATTTGTATTTGCATTTGTAGTCCTGCATAATCCTTGCTTGCAAGAGTGGCCTTCATATTTCACAAAGTACATTATGTTAGAACAAATAACATTTGTTGTTAAAAAAAATATATGTAGGATGGGAAGGGTATTAAAAAAAAAAACATATTCTTCAAATTTATTCTTCAAGGCCTGAGATAATTGTTTGACATTTATTATTGCATTTCCTGAATCTTTGAGTGTTGCACAACATTTGTGTAAAACTTTTATGTCCGAAAAGGCCATAACTGAGTAAGAAACATGGAGGTTCTGTTTATGTTTAATATTTCTGAAGTGAGGTTTATCCTGAAAGCATTTAGGAAGAAGTCTACCATTACTCAATTAGAACTATGATTATACTTTGTAATAAAATATTATTATGTAAATGTGCAAGTGCTAATTACATGATTAGGCCCACCCTAATTGTGTTATCTACAAAAAGCAACTATCAGTGGTTTTTCTTTTTAAGCCAGGAACAAACCCAAGACAAATTATGATAAACTCTAATCAGGCCAAGGAGGGGGGGGGGGAGAGAAAATTAAGGTTAAATCTTGGCAGGTGTAATACTGAAACATCTTTTTTATCTCTGACTTTGCTCAGTATCTTCTTTTGCTCCCTTGCAGTAAATAAGAGATAACAGTGCATTTTCTTTGCCCAGGTTTCTTTTTAAAAAATGGGAAGCGACACAGCCAGCATTTGAGATAATTGAGCAGGTCTTCATTTTGGGAATGTGCTGGTGTTTGATTTGTGGGAGCTAGACTGAGAGTGAAATTTGTATCTGCGCTGAAATGAACTTGAGATGGAGAGAGACCCTGAAGCACATTCATCAGACATTGGTGGTGATGGTGGGGGTTCTGCACAAACTTGTAACATGAGGCCCTTTGTTATCATGGCAGCAGAAGACAATCTCTCATGTGCAAGACTTAAGTTAATTAACCCTAGTTTACATCCAAACTGTTGTCTTCAGCTTATTAACCAGAGATTGCCAGAGTGCAGTCAAAATAGTCTGCTTCCTTCTCCAGCCCTCATCTGATGATTGTTGATGAAGCAATACAGTTGTAACTGAATAGCAGCAAATGCTCTTGACACAAATCTCCCCACAAGTTGCTATTTGCAGTGTTAGATGACTAAAAAGAACTAAAAGAGTGATGTAGAAGGGCAGGTAGGGGGAAATAAAGATCAAGGAGCAATAATGAGGTTTTGCTGGAGGGTGGGAGGGAGACTTACAATCATTTTAGCTATGATGGCACTATTGATTTTGGCAGTATGGCTTCAGCAGTGACAACAGTGGTTTTCTACAGAATAGTTTTGAGGTTCACAAGGCAACACACAAGAAGAGCCTTGATAGTGGGGATGGACCGGATGGCCCTTGTGGTCTCTTCCAATGCCATGATTCTATGATATCTTGTCTTCTCCTGTTTGTCCAAGACACAGCCTTCTTTAACACTCTTGGACTCTACTCCAGTGTGCCATCATGGAAAAATGGAAGAAATCGGATTTATGTCAACACAGATTTTATTTTACTAAATAAGGTGTTATATATTTTTGATCTATAACCAAACACAAGGCATCTTGAAGCCACAAATATTGTTTTGCCAAGGAGCCATGACAGGTAGACAGAGGGAACTGAAATCATTAATTTAACTCCAAAAGCTGTAAATTTATCAAGTGCCATCACCATATATGGAGAAATTAGCTTGATGCAGTTTGATGCAGCTAATGTGTTCACCTCTACACAATCCAGGCACCTTTCCCAAAGGTCATAGGCTGCAATAACTAAGATTTATTATATCTTAGAAGTATTGACTCTTTTATATACATGATTTGTTAATTTGGTGAGATGAGGTAAGGACAGAAGCAGGAAAGAGTGTTGCTGGCCTACAGGGAACATTTTAGTTGAGTTATACTTAATCAGCAGATAAAAGAAGAGGCGCTCTATCTTTTACAAATAGAGGAGCTTATCACATTACCTTTTAAATCAAATAAAGCCAGGATTCAGGATGGAGGCGGGGATTATCGCACAGTAAGTCGCCGGCCGACTGCAGCCTGGGTCCCAGTGATGCTCAGCTGGCCGCCATTTAAACCTCTGGAGCTTTCCATTTTCTAAAAAGGGCTGGCTGAGCATGACTGGAACCCGGGCTGCAGTCACCCGGCGATTCAGTGGCGACTTACTGTGCACTAATCTCTGCGTCCATCCCATGTTCCGGCTGCAGCGGGAAGCTTTATTCGATTTAAAATTTAAATTCCATAATTTTGAATCCCAAGGTTGAAATGGTGTTCCATATAGGCTGTATGAAACCATAGAAATGAACACAATTTTTATTCCCAGTAAGTAGTAACCTGTAGAGTTTTTTCGTCAGAGCTAATGAAGCTAATCTTATTCCCACCACTCTATTCATTGTACAATGTACAGTCAAATTTGATAGGTGGAAACATAACATCTTATTGCATGGGACTGTATGAATGGCCTAAAATTTATTTTAGAAGGTGTTCATGCAAATCAGCAAATGCAGGGAAGAATATAAGTGTGTTAATGCAAACAGAGAGAGCAAAACATGGGGAAATAAATTAAAGTTCATGATGAGAAGGTTACATTGTAAATATGGTTAGGGTTCAAGGAGGTGCTACTGAGGAAACCCTGGGAAAGAAGAGAAAAATAAAAAGGCATTTGACCACAAGGGTTGCTTCAGAATTTGTCAAGGCCCATGGAAAGAACTGACTAGGCTGAAGGCTAAGAAAAAAGTAATTAAATTGAGTATGTGTGCTGAGGAGAGAAAAAGTAGGCCCAAGACTCAGTGCTGTGTCACAACAGCGAACCATGAGATAAATATATTGGAGAGCGCACATTAGATCACAGAGAGTATTTGCTTCTTGATATGGCTAGATATGGGAAATGGGATTGGCATGCCACACCAGCACTGGGATTTAACATTTGGGTATCTCACAGATGGCGCCTATGGATGATGTGTAAGGTCCACACATGTAGACTGCATTGGATTGAAGCAAGTGTAGCCCTTGCATAGCCCCTTGAAGACCCCAGACCTCCAATATTTGAAACTTCTTTTCAGCTGGAAAAAAAACAACCCAGCAATGCATACGAACCACCACAAAATATAGTCTGATTATACTTCTAGTTGCACGAGGAGCACCCATGTAGCAAATGGGGACAAATTGGAGAAAATGTACCCTTTCCCCATCTGCAGTTGCCCACTCCTGCTTTATATTAATGAAATAATGGACACATGTAAGGCTAGGGCCTCTGACTGTGAACCTGCCCTGCTGGCCTTTGGTAATTTGTCAGTTTTGTTTTCATCTGAATTCATTTTTAATCTTAAGGGTTTTTTTTTTCTTCCCAACAGCAAAGTTTGAACACTTTTTTTCTTCCCAACTGCAAAGTTTGAAAAATTTGATCCCTTCTCCCCAATGAACTGACCTAAAATTCTCCCCCATTTATGCCAGCCAATTTCAGTAGCTGTAGTGTTTTTCAGCATGAAGATCATGATGTATGTACAAAGAGAGGGAAGAAAGTGGTAGTAACATTAATACAACATCACAAGTGTACTTGAATGTATAGAGATTTATTTTGGACTCAAAGTCACCATGCTGGATGGCTAAAAACTGATTGTTTCATAGAGTCACAGAGTCATAGAATTGGAAGCAGATTCATGTGACATCAGATCCAACACCCTTCTCAATGCAGGATCTCCAGATAAAGCATCACCAGCAGGTAGCTCTCCAAACTTTTTTTGAAGATATCCAGAGAAGAAGACCCCACCACCATGGTTCCATGGCTGAACTGCTCTCACTCTTGAGACCTTCAAATGTTCAATCAAAATATACCCTCTTGTAACTTAAAACCATTAAACCTAGTTCTACACTCTGAAGCAGCAAAGAATAATTCTGCCCCCTCCTCTTTGTGGCAGCCCTTGAGTTATTTAAAGACTGCAATCATGTCACCACCACCTCAGTCCTCTCTTCACCAAGCTGAACATGCCCACCAACGTCACCTATATGTTTTGTCCTCCATATCTCTTATCATCCACATTGCCCTTTTCTAAACTCCCTCCAACTTGTCTATATCCTTCATAAATGAGGCACTCAGAACTGAACACAGTTCTCCAGATGAGGTCTGACCAGCACAGAATTGAGAAGGATTATTGCTTTCCTTGGCTTAGAAATTATTAATGCAGGCTAAGATAGCATTTGTCTTCTTTGGTGCAGCATTACACTGTTGGCTCAGGTACAACATAGGCTGCATCAATAGAAGTGTAGTGTCCAGATCAAGGGAAGTACGAGTAATAGTGCCATTCTATTCTGCTTTGGTCAGGCCTCACCTGGAATACTGTGTCCAGTTCTGGCACCACAATTCAAAAAGGATGTTGATAAATTAGGTGTGTCCAGAGAAGGGTGACCAAAATGGTGAACGGTCTGGAAACCATGCCTTATGAGGAAAGACTTAGGGAGCTGGGTATGTTTAGCCTGTAGAAGAGACGGTTAAGAAATGATTTGACAGCCCTTTTTAAGTATTTGAAAGGGTGTCATTTTGAGAATCAAAAACAGTAGACAGATGTGAATTAGGCAAAAGAAATGAAAAGGTGAGCATGTGATAGATTTTTGTGAAGCCAACAACCTATTCATTACAAACACATTTTTCAAACAACCAGAAAGAAGGCTATTCACATGGACATCTCCAGATAATCAACACAAAAATCAACACAAAAATCTAATAGATTATTTAATTGGAAGTAAAAGATGGTAGAACTCTATACTGGTGGCCAAGACTAAACCAGGCACGGACTGTGGCACAGATCATGAATTACTCATATCAAAAATAAAATTAAGATTCAAGAAGAAAGCTAAACCAGTGATTATACCAAAATATGATCTAAATAATATCTCAACCGAATTTACTGACAACATAAGAAACAGATCTGCACTACTAAGCGTGATGGACCAAGAACCAGAGAAACTATGATCTGAAGCCGGGGACATCATAAAAGAAGAATGCAGACAGCTACTTGCAATAAACAAAAAGAAAGAGAAAAAAACATGGATGGCAGAAAAAACACTACAAGTAATAAAGAAAAGAAGAGAAGAAAAACAAAAGGGAAATAGGAACAAACTAAGAATTATGAATACAGCAGTACAATGGTGGAAAGATAAAGAAAATTACTACAATGACCCATGCAGAGAAATAGAAAACAACAAAAAGGGAAGAACAAGAGATCTATTTCACAAGATCTGGGAAATCAAAGGAAAATTCAAACCAAGGACTGGGATGCTCTATGACAATCAAAATAACATAATTCAAGACAAGGAAGGAATAAAAAGACATTCGATGCAATACACAGAAGAATTATACAAAAGAGATGACAAAATGAAGGACACAAGGAATGAAGAGCCATATGAAGACGAACCCAAATACTAAAAAGCAAGGTGGAAACTGCAATAAGAGAAATAGCAAAAAACAAATCACCAGGAACAGATGATATTCCAATTGAACTGCTACAATCCACACTGACAGAGTCAACTCTTTAGAGATGGCTGGAAAAGGAGCCAATCAGAACACCTCTAACTGGAGGAAATGAAAAGACTTCATTTAGAACTGAGAAAAGAAATCAGAGAATCAAAAGAAGAAATGAGACAGGAAATTAGAGGTGCTAAGGAGGAAATGAAAAGAGAACTGAAACATGAGTCAAACATACGATAACTGATGGAGTGCACCAGGGAGTTCCAAAAGAAAATCAGCATGTGCTTTGTAGATTCCACCTCAACATTAGGAGGAACTTGACACTAAAAGCTGTTCGACAGTGGAACGAACACACTCCTTCAGAGTGTGATGGAGTCTCCTTCCTTGGAGGTCTTTAAACAGAGGCTGGATGGCCATCTGTTGGGGATATTTTGATTGTAATTTCCTGCATGGCAGGGGGTTGGACTGGATGGCCCTTGTGGTCTCTTCCAACTCTATGATTCTATGAGCAACAATAATGCCAAAGTGCTTTTCACATGTAGTACTACTGAGTTAAGTATCCCACATTTTACACCTGTGCATTTGGTTTTTTTGTGGCTTATAAGAAGAATGTTGCATTTGTGTTTGCTGAATTTCATTTTATTAATTTCAGCCCAGTGTTCTAGCTTATCAAGATCCCTTTGAATTCTGTTCCTATCTTTCAATGTGTTAGCTAACCTGTCAATTTTGTATCATCTGCAAATTTGATAAGTATTCCCTCCACCCCATCATCTATCATTGATAAAAACACTGAAGAGTATTGGCCCCAGGAGAAAACCCTGTGACACTCCACTTGAGATCTTCTTCCAATTTGAAGCAGAGTCATTGATGACAACTCTTTGAGCACAGTTTCCCAGCCAGTTATGGCTCCAACTGATGGTGTTTCCATCTATTCCATAGTTAATGAGTTTGCTAATCATAATATTTATTTCTTAACTGCCTCTCCCCATGTATCAGGATAGGGACCAGCAATAGATTGATATATAACATACATCATCAGTTAAAAACACATGGTATCAGTTAAAGCACACAACATCATTTTAAAAGAAGAAATATGACAAAAACATATTAAAACAACCAATCCATATTTAAAAGTCATAATTTAAAATTCACAATTAAAAATCATCTGGAAGGCCTGACAAAAAAAAAAAAAAAAGACTTATCATTAATGCTGTTTTAAATCGAGACAGTGTATTCAGCTGTTGAACTTCTTCTTGTAGGTTATTCCACAGTTTAGGGGCAACTGAAGTAAAACTCCTCTGGGTGATAGTTGCCAACCTAGTCCTGGCTGACTGGAGTCATGTCCCCCAGAGGACCTCAGTGTATGAGATGGATTATAGAGGATGAGGCAATTCTGTAGGTACCTGGACCCAAACTGTATAGGACTTTAAAGATAATAACCAACACTTTGCACCTTGGATATGAATTGGCAGCCAGTATACTAATTTTAATATTGGTAAGATAAGATCACTCCTAGATGTACCAGTCATCAATCTGTCTGCTATGTTTTAAGCTAATTGAAGTTTCTGAACTTGGTACAGAAACAGCCCAATATATAGCACATTGCAAAAGTCCAGCTTTGAGGTTAGAAAGATGTGCCCTACCATCTTCAAGTTCTCCAGCTCCAGGAAGGGGCGCAGCTGGCATAACAGCTGAAGTTCATTGTAAGCACTCCTGTTGTCAAATCTATCAGAGCTATCATAGGGAGGAGTGGATCCAGAAGCATTACTGTGAACACAGTCTTTTGGGGGGAGTGGAGCCCCATCCAGGATCTGTTGACACACCTCCAAACCCATGTTAGGACCCTTGACACAAGCACCTCCATTTTGTCTGGATTCAGCTTCAATTTGCTTTTTCCTCACCCAGTCCATTTATTCAGAGGAGACACACTATCCTTAACTATTTTTGAAGGCATGGAGAAATATATTTGGATGTTTGAAGGTTGTCTATGGGCCCTCTCCACTCCTGCTGAGCTGGATGGAACCTGTTGAGACCACCTTTTATTAAAAAAACAAAACAATTTGCTACCACCACCCAACGATTAACCAGTTACATTCTAGCAACGCACTGGGAAGTTGGTGGGGCTTCTACTGATAATTGCCAACCCAGTGAGGCACTAGCTGAGATAAGGCCCATGAAAAAAGAGTGAAAAGAAGCAGAGTACTTAAGGAAAAGTTTTATTTTAAAGAAAGGAACATTAGGGGAAAAAGAAGATCACTACATGGAGGACAAACTGGTCCTCCAGGCACAAGCATAAAGTATCAGTTACAAATAATCATCATAAATCCATCAGTGATACCTTTATTGGTCAACCAAAATGCACAATATACTTGTTGCAAGCTTTTGAAGCTCCATAAGTTTCTTCATCAGGTAAGATGTTACAAACCAAACAGGAGAAAAACAATTGGATATGTTAGTCAGATGCCTACATTTGTTTCAGCCATTAGTTAAGATGGTCTATGGTAGGGAGGATATCTGTTGCAGGCAGGCTCCTCCTCCTTCTGGCCCTGTGACTATAGCAGCGGTTCTCAAATAGTGGGGCGGGCCCCCCAGGGGGGGCGCGAGGCTCCATAAAGGGGGTCCCGTTACAGCTGGAGAGAGGGAGATTGTCCCAGCACAGCCCCAGTAGCTCTATCCTGATTGGCCAAACCCGCCCATGTGATCGCGCGGGGGGGCGCGAAATGTTTTCTTCTTTCCTAGGGGGGGCGTGACAGAAAATAATGGAGAAACACTGGACTATAGGGAGGTTTGCAAAGTCCAGGAAATTTAAAATCCATTTGCATCTCAACAGGGACCCCTCTTTTGCAATCCAATATGTCTCCATTCCAATGAGGCCAGAGGCCTCTTTGTGGCAGAGAACAATTGATTCCTCAAGAAGCCTCCATGTTTTTGCATCAGGAATTGTAGCTGCAACAGAGGAACCAGGAAGAATAGCTTGTGGACTGGGAACTTCAAGCAAGGTAAAACATTTTTCTTCTTCTTAAATTTGGACTAAATTTGCATGTTTTACCTTTACATCCACCAAAATATCCCTGATGCAAAAACATGGAGACTTCTTTAGGAATCTTGAGGAATTCTTTTAGGCATCTGACTAACATTTCCAATTGTTTTCCTCCTTCTTGGTTTGTAACTTCTTGCCTGATGAAGAAGCCTATGGAGCTTCAAAAGCTTGCAACAAGTATATTGTGCATTTTGGTTGGCCAATAAGGGTATCACTGATGGATTTTTGTTTGAATTTGCTAAATGGCCAACACAGCTATCCCTGAATGTTTTCTGTATTGGAAATTATCATCATGTCAGTCAAACATTAACATACTCCAAACCTGATGCCCATGACTAGTAGTGAGACAGGCCCATAGGCTGTGGTTTTGCTGCTCTCCTTCAAGCCTTCTCATTTCCCCTTAGGCCTTCTCTCATTCCCCAGGCCTTCATCCTTCCCTCAGGCCTTCTCTCTCTCCTTCACTTCAGCATCTGCCAGAAGGTTCTTTTTCAATGGCCATCTGATTGGCCATTTGCCCTCATACCTGGGGAGTGAGGCAGAAGATTTTCTTTAATTAATGTTTTATATGCCAAAATTAGAGATGTGTGCTATTATGCACACATAATAATGGTCAAGCAGCCATGGCAAGGGAATTCTGGGAAGTGGGCCTCTAAGGAAGATGCTGGAAGGTTTAAACTCAAAGAATGCTAAAGGGTTGTTTAGATACAGCTTGACCCCAGGCCTGGTAACCTGATGCATTAAAGACCTTCATTAGGAGCCACCATGGGCCAGAGAGCCATAATAAATCATTGGCAGCTACTCTTATTTGTGCAAAGGGGCCTTCTGCCAGGTACACACCAGTTCATTTGCTGATAAGAGATTTTGGTATGTGGTTGGCATGGCAACATGGTAACTTAAGCATATTATAATGTATTCTGAAATCTGTATTCTCATTGCTCAGGATTCTATATGTTTAAAGTTTAGAGCATCCAATAGAATGTCAGCTTTGAATTTCTTTGTCTGTGAGTGCATAAAACTATGGTCATCTTGGCTTGTCCTTGGCGCAATGATCTGAATGCTAATTCCATTGGGACTTGCCAGCGAAATAAATCTGTCTTTTTAAATTACCTTAATGGTCTCCTGCTTTGCCTCAAGCTCTGCAAAGAACCGTGGATGCTAGGAGTTAATTTGCAACAGTTAGTTTTTCCACTACAGAGAAGGCCCTGATAAATGGAGGGACTCCTATTTATCACAGGATATCATCAGCATGCTGATAGCACCTTGCCCCATGTTTCCAGATGATCTTTCTTAGTGCTTTCAGGGAGATGTAGAATAGCATTAGGCAGGGGTCCCCAAACTTTTTGATCCGGGGGCCAGTTTGCTGGCCCCCAGATCTCCAGGGGGGCGGAGGCACCGGAGTAGTGTTTTCCAAAATGGCACCAGAGTAGTGCGCATGCACGTGCGATGCTGGGTGCCATTTTGTATTCCAAAATGGCACCCGGAGTCATGCACATGCACGCACAATGCCAGCCACATGTGCACGACTCCGGCGCCATTTTGGAAAACAAAATGGCGCCCCGTGTCACATGCACACACCATTTTGTCTTCCAAAATGGCACCCGAAGTCGTGCGCATGCATGCGCATGACTCTGGACACCATTTTGGAAGACAAAATGGTGCCCGGCAGTGTGTGTGAGCAGCGGCGGCGGCAGGACTGGCCGTGGGCTGGTAAGAAGGCCTCGACGGGCTGGGTCCAGCCCGCGGGCCGTAGTTTAGGGACCCCTGGCATTATGGATAGGATATACCTCATAGTATGCCATATAACAGCTCCGCTTACAAGGAGCAGCTATCCCCAAGCACCTCCATCTAGAAACTGCCTGAGAGAAAGAACCAGAATCATTGAAACAGTGCCTTCAATTCCCATCCCCAATATTCCAGAATAATACCGTGGTCCATGCTATCGAATGCCACTGAGAGGTCTGAAAGCACCAACAGGAACACACTCCCCCTGTCAATGCCATTAAGATGACAATTGCAGTCTTAACTCTGTATCTTTCTCTGAAGGTAGTTTGAAGTGGGTCTAGATAACTTGTATCATCTAAGGACGTTTTCACACGGGGCAAAAGGAGGACGCTAGCCAGCCTCCCGCCGGCCTCACTCCGGCTCCATTTCCCGTGTGTTCACACACGCGCGGCAGCAAACCCCGCCCCTTCCGGTGTCATCCCTGCATCCGGCCGGCTTTTCGCTCCGTGTGTTCAAACACACGGAGCCCTAAGTCCGGCCTCACTCCGGCAGCAGCAGGCTAATTCCTGGCTAACTCCGGCTTCAGGTAATTCCGGGTGGCAAAAGGAATTAGCCTGCCGCCGCCGGAGTCATTCCGGTGTCAGCGGCACGGGGTCCAGCCGGCTTTAGGGAGCCCCGTGTGAAAACGTCCTAAGACTGCCTGGAGTTGGTAGGATATTTGGGGATAGGGAATGAGCACCTTTGTGTGTGTGTGCTTTCTCCATCTTTGGAGAGGTGACAAATCTATTGCCAAAACATGGAAGTATTTAAGGGGCTAACAGGACACCTACTTCATCCTATAGCCCCTGGAATGTGTCCTATGGACACTAATTTTTCACCCATTACTATGTATCACTGTTTAAGAAATGATCTATGTATTTATTTAGTATATTAGTCGGCTAGTATCCTGGTTTTTGCTGCAGAATGGTACTTAAGGCAGCATATAATAAAATTAAATAGATTTTAAAAAACAAAACAAAAAACATAACCTGAATAAGAGTAGAAGGTATACAAAACATTTTAAGGCATACTCATAGGAAGAAATACAGCACTCAGTTAAAGTGATTAAATATTATAAGCACAATTAGCCTGAGTTATTAACAGTTATCTAACCATTGGGTACATTTTTCTTTTTCTTTTCCCTGGTATTTTTAATTCATTCAGTCCATTTTGGAAAGAGATTATTTGGTTTTGTTTGCTCTGTTGAAGAACTTCGTTAGAGTTGTGATATTTTGGGGGAGAAGGGAATGACTTCATAATGAGAACTCTGCTGTCCAGTTTTACATTAAATCCTGAGTAATATTAATGATAGCTTCTTTTGATGGGAATCTATACCACACATATCACAATTGCCAAAATATTGTGTACCATTTGGTTCAAAGTGGGCCAGTCCAATATTTTACTGGGGTTAGATATCCAGATTTGACAACATAAATGTATCTATCTCACTTAAAACTTAAGCCTTTAGGTGAGAAGAAGTAATTATGAAGGAAATCTTAGAAGCAGTTTATCTGGCTTTCCAAAGTGCTAAAATCTTTCACACCCTTCAATAAGTAATGGATGATGCACATCAAATGTTCATCATAAGGGGGAAAAATCATTCTCCCTAGCAAAACTATTTTTAGAAAGATTAATTAAAAATCTGCTTGGTAGGAAGAGAACTAACACAGACAGATCACCTGTTATGCTTTTAATTTCCACTGATATTTGCCTGATACTGTAAATTAATAGATTTCTAGCAACTTAGTTTTAGTAATAAAAGTAGTAAAAGAAAAGAAAAACATCCATAAATATGTTACACTGTTATAATGGTTTTGTACTTAGATACCAATCTCTTTTATTTGAGAATAAGGAGGGAAGCTCTTATAGATATTTCTACTCTAGCTGTGTGTGCATATTTTCCAGTGTGCATTTGGGATGACAGACATGACCAAGAAGGTAAATATGGCTAAAGTGACTGTGTATGTAGTATGCCTTGTACCTGTGGTTTATGGTCCATTTTTCCATAAATTCCATAGAGTTCACAGTCAAGCAGTACTCAGAGGTGGTTTACCATTGTCTTTCTCTAAGGTTGTACTTGCACAGCAGAAATAATACAATTTGATCCCCCCCCCCCTTTAATTGACATGGCTCAATCCTATGGAATCCTGCAATTTGTAGTTTGTTGTAGCACCAGTGGGGATGTGGTGGCTTAGTGGTTAAGATGCCGATTCTGATGATTGGAAGATTGGAAAATTGGCAGTTTGAGGCCTGAGTGATGCATGATGGGGCAAGCTCCTGTCACTAGTCCCAGCTTCTGCCAACCTAGCAGTTCAAAATCATGCAAATGCAAGTAGATAAATAGGTACCACTTTGGTAGGAAGGTAACAGCATTTGGTGCAGTCATTCAGACAACGCTGGCTCTTCAGCTTAGTAACAGAGATGAGCACCGCCCCCTAGAGTCAGTTGTGACTAGACATTCATGTGAAGGAACTACAGGCCTCTACAATCCGGTGAAAAGTACCGGCATCAGGGTGGAGTGGGGTGTGGTGACCACATGCCCCGATTCCGCCCCGATGCCAGCATCACGCCACCCACCAGACCAGACAGTGGATGGTGAAAGGGCATTTCTTTGGTGCAGCGTTTAGTTGCATTGCACCAAAGAAACACTGAAAAGCCACCGCTGTGGCAGGAAGGGGGGCTTTTTGCCATTCTAAACAGGAGTGGAATTTTGCTACTTCTTTTTAAAGCCAACAAAGTGCCAGATTGGGATGTGTTGTGCAGTTGCCCTGGCCCCGATCCAGCAAGCAAAGGGGCGACCAGACGTCGCTCAATCAATGCCATCTTTTTATCCTCTACCTTTACCTTTTATCTTGTAGCACCAGAGCTCTCTGACAGAGAAAGTGAAACATCTCACAAAACTACAAATCCCAGAATTTTATAGCATTGAACCATGACAGTTAAAGCAGTGTTGAACTGTATTATATTCTGCAGCTTGAATCATAGCTTACAAAACCTACCATTTCCTAGTTATCTCCCCTCCAAGTACTAACTAGACCTGACCTTTCTTAGCTTCCAAGATCAGAAGGATTTTGGCACCTTCAGAATATTTAGGCTGCTATATCATTGTTAAATGTAGTTAATTAATTTGCAGAAATGGTCCTTTATAGAGCGTTACTCAATAGCAAATCCAGAAAGATGAGAGCCCCTGAATTTTGAGTAAGAGTCAGAAACTAGGAGATTATTGCACAGCAATTTGCCTGCAGGATAGACATGGGGCTTAAAAGTCAAAGACGGATTTTACCACACTGCCCTGTAGGTAGGCAGTATGCAACCCACATGCAATCAGTACTTCTCTGGCCTTCTCACGCAGTTTTTCAAACATAGGGAAATCCCGTGATGGAAAACTGTGTGAGAAGCTCAGAGAAGCATGGATAACATATGGGTTGCATACTCCCTGCCTATGGGGCAGTGTGGTCAAATTCATTTTTGACTTTTAAATCCTGTATCTATCCCACAGATGAATTGCTGTGTGATAATCTCCTAAGAAGGACAATTGGGGCAGAAGAAGGGTATGGAGGATATAATTTCTGTGGTAACAGTTATGGATACACCTGTGTATCACCTCCAGTGTCAGAGGCAGTATGCTTGCAAATATCAGTCACTGGGGAAAGGGAGAGAGAAGGGACGATTGCACTCCTGTTCTGCTTGTGAGTTTCCCATAAGCAATGGATCATTCTTTGTGTGAACAGAATCTTAAACTATAGAGGACCTTTGTGTGAAAAGAATCTTAAACTAATCCAGCATGGCTCTTCTCTATAGTTTTATACTAACTATACTTACCAGTGGCCACTTTGAGAGAAGAAAGCAGAGAGCCTAGGTAAAGCTAAGAATCCTTAAAAACTAGCAAACCTATAATAGCTTTGGGAGCTAGAAAACTCTTCATCAAATGCATCAAGTATGGTCTTTGGAAAAGGAACATTTTGTGGGACTTCTAGGGGAATAAAAACACCAGTTTCTGCTCAGTCTCTCCTTCAGTTTGGGTTTTACAAGATTGAAACCAATAATTTTCATGATGGGTGCTACCTTTTAAAAAGGTTTTACCAAATAAATGGAAAGTTGTTTTGTTGTTATGTGTTTTCATGACAACTCTGACTTCTGGTGATTCTATCCTAGGTTCTTCTTCACAAGATTAATACAAAGAAGTTTTGCTATGGCCTTCCTCTGAGGCTGAGAAATTATGACTTGCCCAAAGTCACCGAAACCTGAAACACATAGGCCAAATAAGGCAGCTTCCAGCTACTTTGGAGGCATGGCATTTAGATGACACTCCCCTCCCCGAAGCAGCCAGAACTCATGCTAAGATTGGCTAAGGAGGCGCAAAGCTGCCAGAAAAAGGAGCGTCAAAAAGCTGCACCTGCTGGTGGCCCATTCAAGACCATGGCAGTGGCCCACTACAGGAGCAGGCTGTCCAGTCACCCCAGTCCCAGGGCAATTGGGGCTGGTCTGTCTGCTTTGCCTTCCAGTGGCTTTTCATGGCAGAGCAGGGATTCCAACTCTGGTCTCTAGAGTCAGTCAGCTCAAACCACTATGCCATGCTGCCTCTCTAAATGGAGGATGGAATCACTCATATTATAAGCCAAGATAGCTAATGGAAACCCCATGTAGAAAATTATGATATTTTGGGATATCTTTTGTTTTCATTGCCATCATGTCTCACCCTTGGAAAGGTTGAAAGTGAATTATCTCACTATTTGCCATTATGGAACAGGATGTTGGTGAAAATAGAACCATTGTATCTGATACAATGGGAGAATTTTAAGAAAATAACTTACAGAAGAAAACCTCTTTGGGTGTCACCACAAGAAGCATTTATTGGAAGATGGAAAAAGGTTGATAAATGGCTTACATATAAAGATATATTGAATAAAGTCCATCCGAATAAGTATGAAATGAGAGAAGTAAATGAATTGCATCAGCTTGATCCCAAAATGCATTGGTTCTTATATTTGCAAATAAAAGAAAGATTCCTGATGGATCAAAAATTAGAAGAATTTGAATATGAAATTTTGGAAATAGATAAAATTCTGTTTGATCCAAGGAAAAGAACATCAAATTTAAGGAAATATTTTTAAAAAGAACAGGAAGATGGTTTGATTTCAGATGAGATGACAAAATGGGCATCAGATTGTGACCAGGTCATTGGATTGGAGAGCTGGAGTTACGCCAGAAATAAAACAAAAAGATTTATAAGAACACAGGACTTGAGGGAGAATTATTTCAAAATGGAGCATAGATGGTACTTGACACCAAGTAAGTTTGCGAAGATATATAAGATGAATTCTGATGAATGTTGGAAATGCCAAGAAAAGGGAGGTACATGGATCTATATGTGGTGGCGATGCCCATAACTAAAGATTTTTTGGAAAAAGATGCACATAATGATTGAAAAGATATTCAAAATAAACCATGAACTGAGACTGGAAATTTATTTACTCAGTATGTTAAATAAGATCCCATCTCATGTAGAAAGGAAATACTGGAGAATTTTACTCTATATGATAACGGCAGCAAGACTTTTGGTTGCACAAAAATGGAAAAAATAATGAACTTCCTGTATTAGATGATTGGCTGCTGAAATTATCAGAAATGATGGAATTTGATATTTTGACGGCTTGTCTGAATCAGAAGGATATGAACGTAATTGAGAAAGAATGGCTTCTGGTAAACAATTTTTGTAAGAACAGATGGAATTAAACTATAGGTAGAGTAATAGGATGACAGGGAAATAAGATGAACTGTGCATCACACGAATATAAAACTTTGTGACTACTGTAGATATATGAGTGTATATCATAAAAGAACAAAAGAACAATAAATTCAAATAGATACAGTTGGGAAGAAAGGATAACTCCGCAAGAGGCATTGAGGAAGTAAAGTTTTAAGGGTAGTGTTTTATGTAGTTAAGCAAATTCTAATGTACATTACTGGAAAGATATGTATATGTTTGAAGAAAAAAAGTATAGAAAAAGAAAATAGAACCATTGTGTCATCAGCAATGTGCTGGATTTCACATCACATGGATTCACTTTCAGATTAGAATACTATAAGGTGGGAAAATACATTTGTTTGATTTGTATTTCCTTTTGAAAATATTCATTTTGAACTTCCTACAGCTTGCGATGGAATAGAGTACTTTTGGCCTTGGAAATCTGTACATTTGTGATTTTTCTGGAGGGAAAAAGTGCACCAAACATTAAAAATATCCACAATTAAAATGTGGCTATTTGAAAAGGCACCAAAGCATGCTTTAGTCACTGGAGAATGTATGCAAAAGTGTAAGCATTAGAAAAATGGTTGCAATTTCAACAAAAATTGCATGCAAAAATGTGCATGAATTTCTATGCAGGATGTATAAAAATAAAAGTTTCAAAAACAGTATGAAACCAGGATGGAATAATGATGGTCAGATAACAAAAATGTAAGTATATGACTGACAATTTTTCACATGCTTAGAAAATCACATCCCCCCCCCCCCACCTTTTAAATTGCAACTCCTTGTTCATTCCCTTTGACTCAGAAAATGTCCCTTCTTCTATCTTAATTCATTGGTTGACTACAGATAAAATCAACCAAAACAGAAAAGGCACAAACCAGAAAAGACTATATAGCTCTTTAAGTATCAGGCAAAGTTCCTTAGGGATGAGTTAGCCTATTGAGGGAAAAGCAAAAATCTAAATGCATGTTGCATGCATTGCTTCCAAATCTGTTTTAAGCAGCTGCAGAATTAATGGATTGTTTGCATGAGCCATCTGGCTGTGTGTAGTTGCTGCAGAGAAAGCATTGCTAACACTGGCTTTTAGTTGCTTTAGCCCATGGTGAGCTGGCTGTGTGCCTCCATCCATTGCTGTACAAAGGACTCTGATTTTGGCACTTCCAGTACAAAAATGCAAAGGTTAAAAAGAATCTACACCAGAAGACTTAGTGGTTAGTTTTGCCTCTGACTGAAGCATCTGTAGACCAATAAATGCAGGAGCCCTTCTCCCAGCCCCAAACTTAGATACTCATGAGCCAGGGCAGAGTGAGGCAAGTGCCCCAGGCATTAGATTTTTGTGATAGTTTGTAAAAATGGGTCTGATAAAATGGGATACACAATGTATAAAAGGTCCTCCCTGTCTAGAAAGCTGATTTTACCACAAATTAATTTGGCTGATTTCCTTCTAATGTAAATTTCACCCCACCCACCCCGTTTATTAGAAACCAATAAAGGACCTTCTGGCTAACCCCATAACATCTTTTTTAAAAAATCAAGAACCAAAATTGAATTTTCATTTTAAGAATTTCTAGCAAAAATTGTACACATTACAGCACCTCCATATCAGTTTTGTAGAGACAGGATGCTGGACGAATTCCAGTTATGCATATTTCAGACTAATTTAAAAAGCTGTATAATGCATCCTATGTGTGCTCTTTTCAAAAGTAAGTTGACTATACTCAATGTGGCTGGTTTCTAGGCAAATGGGCTGTAATTCTGTGCACATTTACTTTGAAGTAAGTTTTCTTGAAATCATTGGGACTTATTTGTGACTGAACATGCACAGAAGTGTATTGTACAAACATCCCTCATGGTTCACGGTCTTCCCATTCATGTCTCTCAGTCTTTTGCAGATGGGAAGCCACCAGGGACAAAATGGTGTGCACACCCATGGCGTGCACATGGGCACGTGCTGCCATTATACTCAATGGGTCTCCAATATTCGTGTTATTTCCCAACCATGGGGGGGGGAGGTCCAGAATGGATCCCCCACAAATGGGGAGGGATGGCTGTAATTTGTTAAATTAGGAGCTTACATTATATTATGAGATTACTTCAATTTATTTTGTTAAATTTTTTTATAAATACCAATGATTAATGTTTTCCAAAAATTGTAGTAAATCGTCCCAGAAGATTATTGGCTCTAGTCCTAAAGCCCCTGACAGAATCTGTGAATAGGCATTTCACATTGCTTGAACGTGGTGCTTTTTGATGGAGTCAGTTCATTCATTATAAATCAGAATTCTAAATAAAAAATTGACACTCATGGATATGTGGACCGGGTCAATGACATATGTTAATGGAGTGTTCGTTTTTGCTTTATTAGATAATATTTTTATAATGTATCCATGTATATTTATCCATCTTTATTAGATAACAAAAAAGAAAGAAAAATAGGAATAACATTAAAATGACAGTGTGAGTTCCTGATAAAAAGAAATGGGCTGACAGAAAGTTGTTTTAGAACTAAGGGTCAACAGTTTGGATATTGTATATATACTGATTCAGAACCAATTGTTAGTCTGTCATTGTTCCTACAGATAAAACATCTCACTGGAATTTCCATTATAAGAATGGGATTACAAGAATAAAGTAGTATCAGTTTCTACAAAACTGTCTAATGTTGTTTTACCCCTGATAGAAGTTACTTTTGTGGCTGTGTGTAACACCAGTATGAAGCTACACAACAAAAATGGAGTCCTAACACCAACGTACTCTTGCCTATACACATCTGTAGGTGTTAAGAGGCAGTTCTCATCACCAGTATTTATATTTTCCCTTTGGCTTTCCCTTCACTGTAAGACGCTTGGAATTCTCTCACTCTTTGTATTATTGTATTTCACATTGGATTTTGTTTTAAAAGTATTGTTGTGAATCACTTTGGGATTTGTACAAATGCAAAGCTGGATGGAAATATTTTTAATAAATACATAAATAAGATTAGCCCAGTGAGGCAGGTGTAAAGACAGATGCCGGAGATACCTATTTGATTTCCTGGCTCAGTGGGAGGTTACATTAAGTAGTTGTAAAGAAAATGTAAGCAGGTTGCGGGGGGGGGGGGGGGAGGGGGAGTGCATGGAGAGAATTCAAGCTTTCAGTAAACCTATATCTAGCAGAACTCTAGCATATAGTTGTTCCAGCTGGCACCTTGTGAACTTGCTATTGTAATTATGGGATGCAAACGTACGATTTCATATCTTACAATAATTAGAGATCATTCCATTTCCCTTTTCAGAATGGTTTTCATAGATATAACGAAACCTGGAAGATATTTAGAATAACCAGTGACTCATAATTTAGAAATTAAAATGACATACCACAGTGCTAATAAGATTAGGAAGTGTGAGCCAATTTTCATATGCAAAAACATGTGGAAAATAAGTTCTAATCCACAAAATTCTAGAAGGGCATATTTAGGGTAATGAACATTTGTATGTATATCTGCTCAGTCACACCTCCTGTTGTCTTGTTAGCACACATTGGATTCTGGCTGCAATTAGAGGGGAAGAAAATTCTATCTCTGTGTGTGTGTGTTTTGGTGTTTTATATGCTTAGCCAGGTACACGTTCTTTTCAGGCTCAACTGTTTGGGCGCAAGAGACTTTTAAGTGCCATACCCTAATACAATATATGCAACATATGCAGAAATGAATAAGGAAATGGGGTATGTATGTCCCCAACAGATTTGTATCTCCCCAAATCCTATCCTCAAACCACAGGGAGACTTGTGTCTACAAGATGCCATAGATGACTTCAAACATTGAATCTAGTTCAGAAGTGGGCATAGTGTAGCCTGTAGGTTGCATGTGGCACCTGTATCTACTCTTGATCCTTTATCCATAGATTCAACCTTCCACGGATTGAAAATACAGTCATCCCTCCCCATTCGGGGGGATCCATTCCAGTCCCCCCTCCCCCGTGAAATAAAAAATGTGGATATTCAAGCCCCATTGACTATAATGGTGGCACGCTCCTGCACACGGCTGTGTGTGCACACACCATTTTGTCCCTCCTGGCTTGCCATCTGCAGAAACTCAAAACTATGAATGAGGAAGGATGACTGTATTAATATATATTTAAATTTTTTAAAAAGCATCATTTTGCTATTTTATATAAGGGGCAACATTTTACTACACCATTGTATTTAATAGGACTTGATATGGATCCTGGGACCAAATCCTAGTGGATACCAAGGAGCCATTATACATTCAATTTAGTCTTGTCATCTAATTCTCTTCAGATGTTACCATCTTGTATGGAGGTTTAGTCACTCTAGATGTCTGACACTGAATTGTTTGGGTCCCAAATATTCACTTATAAGTGAACAAAGTAAATTCCTAGAGCTCACTTATTTCAAAAGAGGAGTAAATGTCAGGAAGTCCAATTTTGGGTGGGAGAATTTGGGAGAGAAGTGTTGGTAGGAGCTGAGAATCCCTTTTCTCCTGTCCAAACAAAGCAGAACTGGTAGTGATGGGAATGTGTCCTTGCCAACGCACAGAACAACAATCTCAAGCACAATATGATAGTCAATGAAACTGACCCAACACTATACTACCAGAGAGGAAGTATTGTTTTGGCAATGCAAGGACTTAACCATTTCTTGCCTGTAACATGTCTTACTTCAAAGTCTAATGTTCTTTTTACTTCTTACACCCTCCCGTTCCAAAGATGTCTGATGTAAAGTAAATAACTAGCATTTCAGCTTTACAAACAATTCAGAAATATTTGTTGTTCCTTCAGAACAATTACAACACCATGGTACATTTTCCTTTTCTTCATCACTTCTATGTTAATGGCCCATGGTCTCCTCCCATCTGTGTATTGTTTTGTTTTTTTAAACTGAATACTTTCTGGAGCAATGACTGTAATATGCTTGGCTCAGTGGTTCTCATTTTCAGTTGGTCCCCAGATGCAAGCACAGTAAATGTGAGTAATATTATTAATAAAATGAGGATATTTGGTGCCCATTAGTCCAAAACATTTTCTCTCAAGGCTTTTAGATCCCAGTGGGCTGTGGTAGCAGTCAAGGCTGACTAGCCAACAGGGACAGGAGGCAGAGCCAGAGGTACAAAAATAGCTACAGAATGTATGGGTGGTGGGGCTGAAAAGTCAATTGACTTTCTGAAAGTAGATAGCACCTTGAAAAAAAGCATGGGAAGAGGTTATTTAAATTATATTAAAAGCACCTAGATTCAAGGGCCAAGCCAACCATTTCTTTTTTCCTTTATAATCTTTCAGGATTCATCATGACATAGGGGGGGAGGCAGACGGGCGGCCCTGGGCCACCCTGGGAAGCGGAGGATTGGGGCCGCTGCTGTCACACACAGCAGCCTGGATCCTCACTTTTGCTGGCCCTGAAAGGAGTGACAAAATGCCGGTCTTTTCAGAGCTGGCAATAAGGGCACCCGAAGAGCCACCATGCGGCTCTTCTGCACCCCTTCCAGAGCAGTGTGTCAAGACGTTGCACCGTCAAAACATCTTCGGGGAGGGGTTGGGGCAGCTGGTGTGTGGCTGCCCCTCCCCTTCCGTGACTCCAAGACGGCGTAAAGGGCTGTCTGTAGAAGCTCATAATATGGTTTAAAACAAGAATGGGGATTATTTGGTTCTCCATATATTGTTGGACTGCAACTCCCAAAGTCCTAGAACCAGGTTTATCAATAGTGAGGAATGGATAGTGGAAACACCATCTGGAGGGCTGCACAATGCTCACTCCTTGTTTAAACTCTAAAGTATGAGCATAGATCTTCTACAGTGATAATAATCAAGATGTAGAAGCCCACTGTTCAGATAAGCTACCCATCAAGGATGTGCGGGAGCATGATTCTTGATTCTCATCCATTAAATTTTATATAAATGATTTGTTTCCTGGATTATAGTGAGTAGGGCACCAGTTTGTGGGGTTTGTCATAACTTTTTTTTCTTATGCTACTCTAAAATTACACTGAGACATCAGTTATGTGATCCTGTGTTAATATAAATAGGGGAAAGTCAAATGTACAAATAGTAACATCTTTTCTTCCACTCTACACCTCTACCCCACCCCAACTGTGGTGACTTATGAACTCAGAAAAGGTGTGTATGTGTGTATCTCATCATGAAATGGTAGGGGCAAGAAACCTCTTC
The DNA here is from genome assembly GCA_026167975.1 of Phrynosoma blainvillii. Taxonomy (NCBI): domain Eukaryota; kingdom Metazoa; phylum Chordata; class Lepidosauria; order Squamata; family Phrynosomatidae; genus Phrynosoma; species Phrynosoma blainvillii. Next base: position 172,220,016 of record JANUYF010000001.1, read on the forward strand.
TGCTTAGTCAGTAAACTATCAGCCTGTACAGACTGGCCAAAAGGGCCAGCCTGGGGGTGGATTCAGGGCATGGCGACCACATGCTGGCCGTCTTGAATCTGCCCCGATGCCACTGTTATGCTGTGTGCCCCACTGCACAGTGCACAGCGTCAGGGTGCTCCCTTGGTTCAGCATACAGGCACACTGCACCAGAGGAGCACAGAAAAGTTGCCACTGCAGCGGCAAAGGCAACTTTTTGCCACTCCAAAAAGGAGTGGCATTTGCCAGCTCTTTTTGGAGTGGCAAAGTGCTGGATCAGGGCGTGCGGTTTCCATCTGTTGAGCCCCTATGTGTGTCTCCTGAGTTATTCCTTTTTTCTGTAGTTAAATTTTGGTTCCATACACAACTTAAAGTAGTGCTGTACCAAAAATTTCTTCTCCTTGGCCAATATCTGCTCTAGTGTTTACCCAGAAATATGTTCTATTCAGTAAATACCCTTTACCACCTTAATTAAAAATTCTCTGCAGGCAGGTTCAACCAGTTTTGTGGGTCTCTGCAGTTTGTGGCCAGGAAATTTCTGATTAATAGTTTCTTACCCTTGTTTGAACAGGGGTTTGCTGTTACTAATAGATAATCATTATATTCCTCATTTTCTCTTTTATAAGAACATAGTGCTATTTCATTATACAATAGTAATTAAAGTCCTTCCTCAGGGAATCAAAATGGACAATAAAGAGAGATTAAAAGAGCATCTTCCAAGAACGTTTGAGGGGGTTTATCCATAATCTCCCATCTCTGTCAAAAGAAAGTAATAAAATGTGTGAGACTAGTAAACAAGGATTTGTTAATAAAAGGGACAGAAGCCCAGAACAATAACAATTTGCCATTAGCTAAAAGGAAAAGGTAATTATTTAAATTTGTAAGGCACCTTGAGTACCTGGGAAAAGAGCAGGGTGTCAACATCGTGTACTGGAGTACTTATACATGAATATATACAGTAGGTCCTTTTCACCTTGTTAGATAGTATGATCTTCAGTTATATATTTCAGAAGTAAATTCCTTATGATGAAATTTATCTTATGTATTTGTACCTATTTTGTATTTTTATTTTAGAGTTTGAAGGTTCGTATCTAAGGTTGCAATCACCATGAGCAGCACGTTCAGAAGAGTGCTACAGTCAAGTCCTGCAAGGATTCCAGGGATCCTTCTCAGCCATGGAAATGCACTGGGTGACCTTAAGCAAGGTCTCACTCTCTCTCAACCTCAGAGGGAGGCAAAGGTAACCTCCCTCTAAACAAATCTTGCCAAGAAAACCCATGATAGGTTAATTACAGGGTCACCATAAGTTGGAAATGACTTGAAGGCACACACCAACAAGAACTAAATAAAGCCAATCTTCATCATCATCATCATCATCATCATCATCATCATCATCATCATGGGGTGGTATAATTACATTTACATTTGCTAAAATCACCATACATAAGATCTACCAGGTGCCATAGACTATATTTCAGAGGAAGGAACTGGCAAAAATACCTCTGAGTATCCCTTGCCTATGAAAACCCTATGAAATGTATCATAAGTCAGCAGGCAACTTGAGGGCACATAAACACACACACACACACAGAGAAGATCTGGAAAATGGTGGAAGGACAAAACAAAAGAAACTGCAATGCAATGGACTGACATTACCCTTCTTCAAATTGTCTATAAAATGTGGGCTAGAGGGGTGAGGGATCATAATGGCATTAGCTCCTAAACTTCTTGTAATTGACTTTTGGGGCTAATAAAAATGATTGTAAATACTTCCTGAGGCTGCAGTTTTAATTATGCAAAGTGTGTACAAAATACATGTTTACCTCTTTATTGGATTCTGTGGGGCCAACTAAAAATGAATACTGCAAATACAATCACAAGTTAAAACCATTAAAAAAAATACCCATAACTATAAAGCAGGTTGCATATCAAACTGAGCACATATTCAGTGTTCCAAAGTTGCATGCATCCAATAAGGTACCAATGCAGGACTTGACTGTAGCACTCTTCTGAATGTGCTGCTCATGGTGATTGCAACCTTAGATATGAACCTTCAAACTCTAAAATAACAATACAAAATAGGTACAAATACATAAGATAAATTTCATCATAAGGAATTTACTTCTGAAATATATAACTGAAGATCATACTATCTAACAAGGTGAAAAGGACCTACTGTATATATTCATGTATAAGTCTAGACATTTTAGTCCAAATATTGATCCAACTCCAGTACTTTCATACTGTAGCCTCACACTGCTAAAGAGGCTACACTCTGACTTTTTGGTAACAGTGGAACTCAAGTGATTGACAAATGGGGTTCCTGATGAACCTAGTTTCTTTGTGGCATTGGATGATTTAAGCCTCTTAAAAGTTTCAATCTCAGGCACATCAAAATCTCACTTTGCATGCCTTTGCTTTTGCACCAATCACTTTGGGTCACTTGCTGATGCTTGGGCGTGCTTGGGATATCATTGCCAGTAGTCACTTTTGTACATTGTTGAGTGTTTGTCAGTTGTAAATCTGAGCTTTGAGAAGCTGTATTCACACTGGAAGTGTGAGAAGGATCCTTAGAACAACAGAAACATTAGGCACAGTGTCTAGGAGTTTTTGTTGTAGTATTGCTATAAATTCACAGCACAGATCTTGAGCATCAACATCTTTGTTGGTATTGTGCATCAATATTTTTTTTCCAAATTTTTGCAAACCTTAAGTACATATTGATTTGAAAGCCGCTTTTGATTCAGTTCACCGGTCTTTACTATGGGAAAAGTTGGGTAGACTTAATATAGATCCTCGGTTGTTGTTTCTTTTAAGCCAACTTCATACAAATAATCAATGTAGAGTGAAATTTTCTGTATCAGGCCATTTAACAGACCCTATCTACTCTGGTATAGGAGTGAGACAGGGTTGTGTGTTAGCTCCTCATCTGTTTAATCCAGGGGTAGGCAACCTTTCCCCTTTAAGGGCCGAGGGACTTCAGCTCCCAGAAGCCTCAGCCATGTTGGCCAATAGTCCCATGTTGGCCAATAGCTCCTGGGATTCTGGGAGCTGAAGTCCCTCGGCCCTTAAAGGGGAAAGGTTGCCTACCCCTGGTTTAATCTATTCGTGGCTGATTTACCTGCCTTTATGACCACAGTAGATTCTCATCCCCCTTCTCTGGGAAATCGTCCACTTTTTGTACTCCAATATGCCGATGACACTCTGTTACTGTCTTTATCTCAGGTGGGGTTGGCAAGAGCCCTTAAAAGGTTCTCAGAATATTGTGAAAAATTTCATCTACTGATAAATTTTGAGAAAACCAAAATATTGGTATTTTCTAAGAGATTTGTACCGAGAACATGGAAGGTTGGAAATCAAATAATTGAGCAGGTCAAAAAGTATGTTTACCTTGGTGTCCTTTTTCATTTTAATGGGCAGTAGAGAAAACAGAAAGATAAAGTAATACAAACAGGGAAAAGATCCTTGGCGGCTATACAATCTTTTTATTATAAAAAAGGCAACCAGGATATCCTAACGGCCTTAAAAATTTATAAAGCCAAATTAAGACCTCAATTACTTTATAGCATATTTACCTGGATTCTAGCCTTTAATAAGGAGATTGAACGTTTGCAGACATTTTTTTTCAGCAGATTATTATCTGTACCCCCATGTTTACACCATCTGACTCTCTATGCGGAACTGGGATTGAATGCCCTTGAAACCGAAGCCTGGATGATGACTTATAGGTTTTGGTTTAAGATACATTTTAGGCCAAATAGATCTAGTCTTTTATGGTTCTTACTATCAGACATTTATTATGCTAGATGGGCTAAACTTTATGAAAATAAAGTAATTTCCATGGGCTTAAATTTTGATTCTCTCCTTTTGCTAACCGAAAAGGAGTGTCTTGAATCTATCAGGGTCTGCCTTGCAGAGAGAGATTATCAACTGTCTTATCCAGCACCTCCTAGGGTGTGTTCTCCAGCAATGCTCGGTATCCCCCCCTTGCAGTACGGTAGGATTCCTGATTATTTTCAAACCCTTTCATTGTTGGCGTTGAGGAAGGCATTTTTATTAGCAAGGTTAAATGTGTACCCCTCAAATGTGACAAGGGGTAGATATTTACAGACCCCATTTTTGAAACGTAAATGCCACTGTGATCAAGCTCCTGATATTCTCCATCATATTGTATTGGTGTGTCCATTGTATATAATTCCTAGGGCGAAACTGTTAAGGAGGCTATTGGAAATGAACATCTGTTTGGATGGGTTATCAGTGGAATTTTTATTGGAAGATCGTAATCCACATATTTCCAGGCTAATGGCTAATTTCCTGCTGGAAGCTTCAAGATTATGGCTTAAATTTTATAATAATGATCCTGAAGTTATATTGTAAACATTTATTTATTGTAAATTTTATTGTAAATCCTATTCTTGTATGCCTAATAAAGGTTAAATGAATGAATGAATGAAGTACATATAGATTTTGTTGGTGATATTGTATATAGTGTGTGTGTGTGTGTGTGTGTGTATGTATGCCTTCAAGTCACCTGTTGACTTATGGTGTCCCATGATTTTCATAAGGTTTTCTTAGGCAAGGAATACTCAGTTGCTTCTAGAAAACGCTTGAACAGACTGCCAGAAATAATCCAGCTTGAGGCCACTTTAACTGTCCTGGCTGAAGGCTAGGGAATCATGGAAACTGTAGTTTTTCTCTGAGACATTGAGCCTTCTCTGTCAGAGAGCTCTGGTGCCACAATAATCTACAGTTCCCATGATTCCCTAGCACTGAGCCAGGGCAGTTAAAGTGGCCTCAAACTGGATTATTTCTGGCAATCTGTTCAGGCCCTTAGTGGCATCATTGGCTACCAAGTTCTAAGAGTGTGCATTACTGGGTTTAAAAAAAAGGACACATGGATTTATGTCCAGGATTCCCTTTTGTACATCTTTTTTTTTTTTTTTTGCTTTTCATGTTATTCCCATTATCATAGTCATGACCACTTACATTCTCAATTGGTAATCCAATTTGTTCAAGTTGTCAAAGGAGTTTCTGTCAGAAAGGCACCTGTAGTCTCCTTTAGTGGAACAAATCCCAAGAAATGTCCTCTTGAGGTAACCTCAGGCACAGACATTTAATTTTCTGGTGGTTTAATTATATAAATATAATGCACAATAGTCATTTACTCAATATGGCTAACATCAGATGTGCAGTCCGGAATAATTGAGTACCATTTGGATGAGTTTGCACATGCTAAAAAATTTCTGTTGCATACTACCTGCTAGAAGCTGTATAAATCCATTTTGGATATCTGTTCCTAGGCAGTGAACCATTCTTTATTGATCTGTAACTGCACACATGTTCATTCATGATAGGATCAAAAAGGGTTTGATATTCTACAAACTTCAAAAAATTCCATTGTTATCACTGTACTGCTTCTAAGTTGTACCATGGAATGCCATGTTTTGCATGTCGAGAACACTGACCAAAATGATTGTTACAAGATTTGTTGCCGGTAATGTTCTTCTTGCTTAATTTTCTGCTGGTTAATATAATCAATTGCCCTCCTTTAAATAAGTGCAATTCAAGTTCTTTTCAGGTCTGATCATTTTCTAAATAAACAGTATTCCTCTCATGAAAAGACAGACTTGATCCAATGTTCTTCCAGTCTTTTGAAAGTTTCTTGTAGGGTTGATGCACATTTTTTTTTATTTTGCTGAATAAAAAACAAAACAAAATAGAACAAAAAACAAACAAACAAACACCCCACAGACCAATCATGTGTTGTGGTTGAATATATCAACCATTGAGGTCATACTTTTTTGTCATTTCATAGAATCATAGAGTTGGAAGAGACCATAAGGGCCATCCAGTCCAGCCCACTGCCATGCAGGAAGACACAATCAAAGCACCCCCAACAGATGATCATACAGCTTCTATTTGCTAGTCTCCACTTGCAGTGTAAAGGAGAAAACCTTTTTTTTTTACCTTTGGGGAAAACACGGGATTCAACCAACTGTGGTCTATGTTGTATTATAGCCAGCTCACTTGTGGGGTCCCTCAGGGGGCTATTTTGTCCCCGATGTTATTTAACATCTATATGAAGCCGCTGGGCGAGATTATACGGAGTTATGGTGCTGGGTGTTAACAATATGCTGATGACATCCAAATCTATTTCTCCATGTCTCGTTCGTCGGCCTCGAATTCCAATGGCATCTCCTCTCTCAATGAATGTCTTCGGGCGGTAATGGGCTGGATGAGGAAAAATAGATTGAAACTGAATCCAGACAAGACGGAGGTGCTCACGGTAGCGGCCCCGAAACCAAGAATTGGGTTGCAACCTCCAGTCCTGGGTGGGGTCACACTCTCCTCCAGTGACTGTGTTTGCAGTCTGGGGGTGCTCCTTGATTAGTCGCTCCTGATGACAAATCAGGTAAATGTGACGGTCAAGAGCACCTGTTATCAGCTTTGGCTGATACGCCAGCTGCGCCCTTTTCTGGAAGTAAGGGATCTCGAAACTGTTGTACACGCACTGGTAACCTCCTGCCTCGACTTCTGTAATGCGCTCTACATGGGGCTACCCCTGTGCTTGGTTCGGAAGCTTCAGCTGGTTCAGAATATGGCAGCCAGACTTATTTCTGGTTCATCTAGGTGGGACCACATTACTCCTGTTTTGAGGTCCCTCCACTGGCTGCCTATCAGCTTCCGGGCCCAGTACAAGGTGTTGGTTATTACCTTTAAAGCCCTAAATGGCTTGGGTCCAGGATATCTCAGGGACCGCCTCCTTCCATACAATCCTCCCCGCGCTCTCCGTTCCTCTGGGAGGAATCTGCTGCAGCCTCAAAAATCTAGGCTCATGGCGACCTCCCAGAGAGCCTTTTCTGTTGTCGCCCCTAAACTCTGGAATGACCTGCCGGACGAGATCCATCAGTTGACATCTTTAGACAGCTTCAAGAAAGCTGTCAAGACGGATCTCTTCTGGCAGGCTTTTCCAGAGTAATTTGTCCCAGCCTTGGGCCTTCTGACTCTGCGTTCCTTCCGTGGCCCCACCACTTGTTGGTGGATGAGGAGCGCTTTTGAGTCTGACCTGGGGCATTGTAATTTATTTTAGCTATGGTGTTCGTATTTTTTAGGTTGCAGGTTTTAAAAAATTTGTTAATGGATATTTTAATTATATGTTATTTAATACTGTTTTATTGGGAGATGGGATGTTTGGGAATTTGATGTATGTATTTTCTTTTATTGTAAGCCACTTGGATTGATTTCATTAAACGGGGTATGAATTATTATTATTATTATTATTATTATTATTATTATCCATATCCACATATTCTTTATCCATGGATTCAACTATCCCTGGCTTGAAATTATTCCAAAAATATATAAATTCCAAAATATATAGCTTCATTTTGCCATTTTATACAAGGGACACAATTTTATTATGCCACTATATATAATGTGACTTAGCCATTTACAGATTTTGGTATCCATGGGGTGGTGGCGGCGGGAGGTGGGGTGGGCTGGAACCAACCTGCAGTGGATATCAAGGACCTACTGTATAAGATGTTGCAAATTATCACCAATACTAAGACTAGCTGGCAAGATAACGGTAATTCAAATCAGGCACAACATCATCTTCTTTTGTAGACTTTGCAGTACTCTCGCTTTTTTTGTAGTATTGATCTTAAATAAATAAATGGTTAATTGTATTTTTTTACAAGGGTAACAAAAACCAATCTGTGTAAAACTCTGCCCTTCCAAGGTCAGTTCTGTGCCCCTCTGAGATCTGTTCCCTAGGTGGCTACCTGGTTGGTCTAATGATACACCAGCTCTGAATAAGGGCTTTTCTTGGAAGTAGTAATGCTCCTCATTTGGTAAAAACATTTTCAGAATACAGAAGCCTTGAGGATGCCATGTTTATCACTCCATTCAGGTAGGACTCTGGAAAATCAGGTAACAGGAGCCTTAAGTTCTGATATATCCACTCCTGGAAAACCACAGTTGCTAAATCTGTCTAACTCATTTGCCTGTGACTTTTGCATGTTTCTGATCCCAACTACAACATTTACTTTGTTCTTGGGACCATGCCTCCTCCTTAATTTTCCCACTGTGTTTGACCTTGGCATTTTACAATGAATCTGCTAATGAATTATGTTCTCCCTCCAGCTATCTTTCCAGAGCTGGTCTCCTCCTCTATTTGAAACTCTTGTGTTTTAACTGGACTTGCCATCTATGACTGCTTGAGACTTCCAGGGTCAGAGCCATCCTGTGATATATTTTGTTTTATCTTCTCTGCTGCATTTGCATGGGTGATTAAGCTCAGACCAAGCTAAAGGAAAACAAAATGTGACTGAAGCCAGTGGCATTTATTTCTGAGTATGAGAAGTACACATGCACAGATCTATGCTTTGGGCACAGACTGAAATATACTATATATGCACACCTTGATACAAATTCTGAAACTGGAGATTTGAATAAAGGGAGAAACATTGATAAGCCTATGCAGCATTTACCCAACTGAAAGGATTATTCTTTTGGCTTAAGTATAAGAAAGAGGGCAAGTGTAAAAATGGGGTGGGTGGGGTGAGAGAGGAGGGAATGAGGTATTGGAATATTGTATTGTTATAATAGATGGTACCATTTTATATTGTTGGTGGTGAATGCCGTTATTGAAACTGACAGAGAAACATAATAAATAGAAAACTATCACAACAAAGAATAGGCTGTTACAAGCCCTATGAGGAACGACTTAGGGAGCTGGGGATGTTTAGCCTGGAGAAGAGAAGGCTGAGAGGGGATATGATAGCCGTGTTTAAATATTTGAAGGGATGTCATATCGAGGAGGGAACAAGCTTGTTTTTTGCTGCTCCAGAGACTAGGACCCGAAACAATGGATGCAAGCTGCAAGAAAAGAGATTCCACCTCAACATTAGGAGGAACTTCCTGACAGTAAGGGCTGTTCAACAGTGGAACACACTTTCTCAGAGAGTGGTGGAGTCTCCTTCCTTGGAGGTCTTTAAGCAGAGGCTGGATGGCCATCTGTCGGGGATGCTTTGATTGGGAGTTCCTGCATGGCAGGGGGTTGGACTGGATGGCCCTTGTGGTCTCTTCCAACTCTATGATTCTATGATTCTATGATTCTATGATTCTATGACAACATTCAGGTTCCAAGCTGCTTTGGATCCTGCACTGGTAGAAAGGTGGGATATTGAATGAATGAATGAATGAATGAATGAAAACAGATTGACCTAGCACCTTTGTTTCTAGTGGTGCCAGGTTTATTTTCTTTCAGGATTGTTTTTTTAAAAAAACAAAAAACACACAACACATGAGTTTGGAAACAGTATCCTGCCTGAATCGTTCTCATATGGGTAGAGCAGAAGGGTGATGGCAGTTAGCCCTGCCCTGATGTGGCATTCTGAACAGTCCTTCCCCTCAGTCCTTCTTCATGTAGTCAGGAAAGGACCAGAATACAAAATGTTACCTTCAGTGTAAAAGTTCCAGAATCACCGCACAACAGTTCCTAGAATTCCTCAGCCAACAAGGCCAGAGGCTGGCTGGTTTTCTGAGAACTGTAATCTAGAAGAGTAATCTTCCAATCTTTGTCTGTATTATATGGGTCCTTAGTCTGTCCAGCATAACTCATAATAGCAGTAGCCACAGCTCAGCTCACCTGCTGAATCCAAAGAGTACTGAAAGTGAAAGACCCTTGCACGCATGATTCATTCAAGGCCTGCTGTTTTGTTTCTCTGGAGTGAAGTGGGGTCTGTAAGAGAAGTTCATAGTGTCCAAAAGAAGAAAGATTTGGGTGAGGAAGGATGATGGAATTTGAGTGGTCCATCTGGTTCCATTGTTAAGTGATGTGAGCATGCTATTGAACAGATCCCAACTCATAAACCATTATTGACCTTGACTACATGATTTACAACTAAGAGGAGCTTGGTAACAAGAATTATTAACATGTGTTGACATTAATGTGCTGATTTTTTAAAAGTACATTTCTCTGGGACATGTGTTCAACACATACATTTGCTGTAAGTGTCTTCCTGAAAGATGGAATTCATTCCTCCCTATCATTTACTAGGTTAGATTATAACTGATTCCCTCATGTTGAACATATGTTCTTGGTCTGGGAACACTTTTGCTACTGGTGCTTTTCAGACTTATGCTTTTAATTATTTAAAACTGTTTGGCTTCACTTAATAATTTATGCTTTCTTTAATATAATGGCTGCTGGGAGGGGGGATAGGGATAGGGTATGGTAGACAGATTCCAATTTGAAGATTACATAATTACACTGAACATTTATGCGGCACATTCTGAGTGTTTAAAGTATTTTGCATATTTTAGTTTAGCAATAGTCTATGCACATTGCTGTTAGGAGGTGGAGGAACTGAGGCTGAGAGATCAATGGCAGAGCTTGGAAAGTTACTTTTATAGTAACTAGCTACAGTGCTTAAAATGTAACTTATAGTCATTACCAGCTTGATAGATGAAGGGAATGCGGTAGACATAGCATATCTTGATTTCAGTAAGACTTCTGACGAGGTCCACCATGTTATTCTTGCAAACAAGATAATAAAATGTGGGCTAGACAATACAACTGTTAGGTAGATTAGTAATTGGTTAACTAACTGAACCCAAAGGGTGCTCAGAAATAGCTCCTCTTCATCCTGGAGAGAAGTGACCAGTGGGGTGCCACAGGGTTCTGTCCTGGGCCAGTGCTATTCATTATCTTTACCAATTACTTGGATGAAAGAGTAGGGGACATGCTTATCAAATTTGCAGATGACACCAAATTAGGAGGAATAGTTAATACCCCAGAAGACAGAATGAAAATTCAAAATGACCTTAATAGATTAGAAAGCTGGGCCAAAGCTAACAAAATGCATTTCAACATAGAGAAATGTAAGGCACTGCACTTAGGGCAAAATAAAATAAAATAAAATAAAATAAAATAAAATAAAATAAAAATGAAATGCATAGATATAAGATGGGGGACACCTGGCTTAATGAGACTATGTGTGAGAGGGATCTAGGAGTCCTAGTGGACCACAAGTTGAACATGAGTCAACAGTGTGATGCGGCAGCCAAAAAGGCCAATGCAATTTTAAGCTGCATCAATAGAAGTATAGTATCTAGATCAAGGGAAGTAATAGTGCCACTGTATTCTGTTTTGGTCAGGCCCCACCTGGAATACTGTGTCCAGTTCTGGGCACCACAATTTGCAAAGGATGTTGAAAAACTGGAGTATGTCCAGAGGAGGGTGACTAAAATGGTGAAAGGTCTGGAAATCATGCCCTCTGAGGAACGACTTAGGGAACTGGGTATGTTTAGCTTGGAGAAGAGATGGTTAAGAGGTGATATGATAGCCCTGTTTAACTATTTGACAGGATATCATATTGAGGAGGGTGCTAGCTTGTTTTCTGCTGAGAATAGGACCCAGAAAAATGGATGCAAGCTACAGGAAAAAACATTCCACCTCAACATTAGGAGGAACTTCCCGATAGTGAGAGCTGTTCAAGAGTGGAACACACTCCCTAGGAGAGCAGTGGAGTCTCCTTCTTTCAAGGTCTTTAAACAGAGGCTGGATGGCCATCTGTCGTGGATGCTATGATTTTGAGTTCCTGCATGGCAGGGGGTTGGACTGGATGACCCTATAGGTCTCTTCCAACTCTATGATTCTATTATTACAGTGTTTGATAAGCAGCTCAAGGTGTTACCCATTACTTTGCTCATTACCTTTCTGTTACTTGTTACTAAGAAAAACTCTTAGGACTGGTAAGCAAATAACTTGAAAAATTCCCATCACAATATCTCTAAAAATGCTCTTTAAAAGCAATTTTGAAAATTTAATAAACCACATGACTTATTATGTTAACAACATGAATCTCAGGGCCTCTGCAGACCGGCCCAAAGGGCCAGGCTAGAGACAGAGATGGGATGGGGCAGCCACATGCTGGCCACCCCAACCTCATGCCAACGCCGTCCTGACACAAAGAAGAGCCAAGCCCTGGCTTTTAGGGTGGCCTTTTGCCAACCCTAAAAGGAGTGTCATGTTGCTGCTATTTTCAGGGCGGCAAAAGGGAGGATCGGGGCCATGATGTGGGGTGGCCACAGCCCCAATCCACTGCTTCCCAGGACAGCCCAGAACCACCCGTCTGCACCCTACCTCAGTTTCTGAGCAGAAGATGAGTTGTGTTTAGGGAAACATCCTTGACTCTTTGACTGTGGTTTTTAAAAGGCTTGTGAGGGTGGTTTTATTAATCTATAGGTAGTTATAACCTATTTGCCTGAAAGAAGTGTGAGGCTAAAGAGGAAGCAGAATGTATGTGAGAATGCATGCTCCATCTATCTAATTCCAGCTATAAAGAAGGCCTGTATAGAGCTGGTGTGGGCATAGTGTGATCTTCAGGTTGCATGTGGCCCCAGATCCCAATTAAATAAAACATGAAAATTGGCAGAATGTGAGGAAAAGTTTTGCCCCCCAATTCATGCAGAAAGCTCCTGAAAAATGCAAAAACATGCAAAAATATCCCTTCCCCACAACCACCATAGAATCCAGTACTACTCCCAAATATCTCAATTTTCCTTTACAGTCCTTGTCAAAATGGTGACTTGAAGTGATGTGACACCACCGCCTGTCACCATTTTGAAAGAGACTTCAGAGAAAAATGAAAGTTTATTTATTTATTTGATAAATGGACTGGCTATGAGAGGAATCATGGGATGATCTCAAGATCTAATACTATGGAAGAGAGTAAAATCTCTATCTGCTTCTTTTGCACTATTCCTAATTTTACAAACCTCTGTGGCATCCTTCCTTAGCTATTGGTTTTCTCAGTCAAAAACAAACAAAACTAGACTTTTCAGCCTTTCCTCATAGGGTGGCTGCTCCAATGGCCTGATTGTTTTCAGTGATTTATCCCATGCAGTTTTGTTATCCAGTGCTATGTTATCATTTTTTGGTTTGTGTGTGTGTGTGTGTGTTGTAGCCAAAAGTCTATTATGGGGAATTTTATTTAGCTCAAATTGAGAGGGGGTCGGCTACAAGGATCCTGCAAGACCATCTCCCACTTGTATACCAAGAGGCTGAGTGATCTAAGAATTGATGCAGAGACAGAATTCTCCAATTAAATTATTATTTATTAAAGGGGAAAATCACACAGCAATTCACATACACACATACACTCATTCAAGGCTCAGAAAGTCAGGGATTAGCTCGGAAAAGATGTTGAGGCAAAACTATGGGTGATATTTACTACAGATGAGGATTTCTTTGGGATCCAATTGGGTGATGTGGCATGAAACACAACCGTTCTGAGAGTGTTGGTTTGAACAGAAGTGTTGGTAACTAGACCAGAGCTTACAGTGACATAGTGTCCCCATAAACTCCAAACTAGCAACACTGAGGGGGAAAATCCAGGGTTTTTTAAGGGATAAAACTAGCTACAGGGCAAAGGTGTGAGATTGTATGGATGGGGTAATCCGGTCTGACAATATTCAAGGTGAAGAAAAACTCAAGAACAACAATGAAAAACTCAAGAACAACAGGCTGGGAGTAGACTTTGGAGACATGGGGCTACCATAAAACATAAAGCAACAACCAAAACACCACTTTCCTTGGAGCCTCATCTGGTCCATAGGCCACAGCTTTCCCACCCTTGTCTCAATCTGTTATCTAGGCCCAAACAGAAGCAGACTATGAATTTGATCAACATCTCAGTAGCATTGTTAATTTACCTTTCAGGATGTCTCATTGTGCCCAACCTGAGGACTTCCAACATGAAACATGAAACATGAAACATGAAACCCATCAGGTGAGACATCTAGGCAATTATCACCCATTCTTCTGATTATGGAGGTGATGATGGTCCATTTGCAACTCCCACTATCTGCCTGGCTTTAGGATGGGTTTTCCCCCCCAGTCTTTCAAATGACTTTGGTATGACCTGCCTGTCATTGCCTAGGTGGCACTTGGGGTCCATTGCAGTGTACATCTGGGATTATGTGGAATTCATACACCAAAATTCAGAAAAACACTTTGGCTAACAGTGTGTGCGTGTGTACATGGGTGTGTGACCAGAATCACCTATTATTTTGAATGGTCTACCATTCTATATAGAGAGGCAGTGATGATACTGGCTGGTTTATCTTCTACTTCTTTCTTCATTATTCTCTACAATCAGATCATTTTTTCACTATTCTGCTACTGAACACTTTGCTGACAACTTCACTGAGCTCTCCACTATGATCCCTAGATCTCGTGCTTGGAAATTTCATCATATATAGGAAGATGTGAAGTCTTTTTGCCCTGGTGTACATAAAGTATATTTCACATGGAGGAACTAGCAAAATCACCTCTGAATATTCCTTGCCTAATAAAACCCCGTGAAATTCATGGGGTCACCATAAGTCAACAAACAACCTGAAGGTGTATGTGCAAATACGCACATGCACACACAGAACCATTATTGTAGAAGCTTACATAAAGTGGAAGTTAAATATATTCACTTGGACCCTGATGGGCATTGCTTGAACATCTTCCCCAGAGAAGACTGAAGGAAATCATTCATTCTGCACACTCCTTGTTTGCCACCACTACTTCTACATATTTGCTGCTTAAAATTCCTACCACTTTCTCCCTGTCTGGTTTTTCCTTTCCCAAAGTATTTTTTAAAATAAAAAGAAACCTTGTGGTTTGTTTTTTATCCCTTTAGGTATTTTCTTCTCAAATTCCATGGCTGTTTCACTCCTCCTGCTTGCCTTATCTGAACATACAATTATTTTGCCAGAGAGTCTGTCCCTCTCCCCCCTTTCTCTCTTTCCTTAACCACCATTTCATTTGGGCAGAATCACCACTTTTTAAAAGAAACCTTTTATGACTTCTTTGACTGTGCTATTTAATCACTCTGACTTCCTCTCAGATTTGTTCATACCCTTCCTAATCTGTAGTATACATTTTATGTGAGCCTCTATTATAGTGGTTTTAAATAACCTTCAGGCTTCCTGAAGGGATTTGACCTTCCTGACTCTTCCCTTCAACTTCCTTTTAACTAATCCCCTCATATTATATATATATATATATATATATATATATATATATATATGAAATTCCCATTTCTTAAATGAAAGAAGTGAGGCTGTCGGGCTCTTATTTTTAGCACACACACCCTGCAAGATTTAATTAGATAATGTTATGGTTACAGTTGCCCAAGTGACTCAGCACCAAGTACCTTCCTAACCAGACCCTAGGCACTATTCAGTATTAAATTAATACAAGGGTCACTTGGCAGCTCCATAACAAAATGGTCCAAGGTACAATAATATATTATCTTTAAAGCTTTTATCTTTGTCATGATTTGCTTGTACATTTACTCAGTCAATTTGAAGGTAGTTGAAATTATCCATTACCCAACCAGTTGGGTTGAAGCAGTGGGTCACCAATGAAGGTGCTTAGGTTGCTAAAGATTTAGGGACATACATGTAGGATGTCCACACTTCATACGTTTGCCACATGAAGCATGACGTAAAACAGAGAGTGACCTGGGAGGCAGTTTTCTGTCCAATCTTCTGGGGTGGTGGTGGCATGGACTGTTAAAATTGTCAAATACAAACAACAGAGGCACTTCAGAAGTGGCTTGAAGTAGTGTATGCATGTTGTGTGTCTTCAAGACCTTTGTGACTTATGGTGAACTTAAGGCAAACCTATTATGGGGTTTTCTTGGCAGTATTTGTTCAGAGATTTGACATTGCCTTCCCTTTGAGGTTGAGAGCATGTGCCTTGCCCAAGGCCATCAAGTGGATTTGGTGTATACTGCTTGGTTTATTTATTTATTTATTTGGAATATTTATACCCCACTCTTCAGCCACAAAGGCTCTCAGAGCATCTTACAAATGGTTAATTAGACATTTCCCTGCCCTTAGGCTTACAATCTAAATAGACATGACACAAAAGGAGAAGGGAATGGCAGTGGGGAAGGGGATCAGGTCCTTCAGTTCTTCTCTCCCTCTGAGGCCTGGACTATGGCACAATTTGCTCACTCCTGCTCTAAAGTCTCATCTAGAAGCACCTGCTAATGCACAGTTGACTTTCATTTCTTAAAGCACTGTGCATTACAACCTTTTTGTCTCACTTATGGAGAAATTGATTATTAGTTTTTGCTGTGTCCACATATATAGTTCAATGTTGTCTGTAAATTAAGATTAGATTTATTTCACTCCCTCCCCGAGGTCCGTAGTGTTCAAGACTATGGAAACAGGGAGAATGCTCCTACATTTCTCAGGAAACTGACATCTGAATGATCAATCTAACATTAGAATGTTTCTGTCAATACAGAAGTAATGCAAGCATTTGCAAAGCCAATGTGAGGAGCCACCTTTTTCTGAATTGCTTTGAGTCTAACTGTGGCAACCCAAATATATTTAAAAAATCATGTACAGCTTCGTTCAGAGTTTTCTGCAGGTTTATGTTATCCAAGGTTGTTGCCACACTGCAAAATTAATGCAGCTTGACACTGCTTTAACTGTCATGGCTCAGTGCTATCAATTTCTGGGAACTGTAGTTTCTTGTGGCACCAAGAAGGAAGTGCTCTCTAACAGGGAAGGCTAAATATCTTGCAAAACTACAAATCCCAGAATTCCATAGTATTGAGCCATGGCAGTTAAAACAGAGCCAAATTGCATTATTTCTGCAGTGCACATGTAGCTTTATATCCCCATATATAGCAACTGTTATAATACAGTACTCAAGAGCACGTGGACTGTATTACTTCAGCCATGCATTATCAAATAACTTTACACGCAAGTTCTGCTGTCACTATCAGTGCCTCCAGCTGCTACCAAGGCCTACTCTGCTGCCACCTTCTTACCACTCCCTCTGACTCATTGCAGTGGTTCTTTGGCCCAACTGGCACCTCTGCTTCCCAAAGGTTTTCTGTAGGACAGGACAGAGAAGGACTTGCACCATGTCCATATTCTTCAATATTTCACAAGGACACATGTGGCCAAACAACATCAGAGTGGGAAAGTTATCAGTAAGAAAGAACACCCAAGCCAGGAGAGGCTGCAGCAGTTTGCTTTTGCCCAAATTTCCTGGGAAGAGCACAATTCTTGGCCTTCCTTTCATCTCCCCCCTGTCAAGTTAATTAAGTGCAAGCTTTTCTTGGATGTTGTTGCCACCATTTGAAGTAAAGGGGAAAGTGGGAGGAGGAGAGAGAAACTGGGACTTTTAAAAGCAGCTGAAAGATTGGGATGATAAAGGACTGTCAAGACCATCTCTGCCAAATAGTTGGAAAGTTTGCATGTCATTGGTATATAAAAATGGTCATTGGTGTAATATCTGCTGGTGATGATGCCAATCTTCCATCCTCCCAGGATCTAACATAAACATGTTAGTGAGCCTTTTGCTCTGCATCAGTTATCTCTAGTCTTAGCCCTTAGTTTTATTGGATTTTCCCAGGCCTTTAATTTTTCCTCATTTAAATAAATTTAACCTGGGCTATGTATGTTTTGTTTTCATATTTTTTGTGTTTTATTGTGTGCAGTTGTATTTTGCTTCTTCTTTTTTTAAAGTGAACAGTTCAGAGAACATACAGGATTGCATATACAGATTTTAAATAAATAAAATAATACATTATGCACGCAACTCTGTCTTGCAAGATTGCAGCAAAGGTTTTGGGTTAGCAGGCTGGTACTAAACCATTGAACTGCCACTGATGAGACTGCTAATTTGATTATCAACAATAATACCTAGGTGAGTAAAACAGTCCCATGTGTATTTACTACCAAATCACATATTGTGCATTTGAATGAGAATAAAGTAAAACAAGACAATGCAACCATCACCTGGGTGAAAAAAAGTTGCAATGCACTCTGAAATAAAGGTATCATTGGACGTTTTCACACGGGGCTTTTGGAGGACGCTAGTCGGCCTCTGTCCGGCCCCACTCCGGCTCCATTTCCAGCGTGTTCACACACACGCGGCGGCAAACCCCGCCCCTTCTGGTGCCATCCCTGCGTCCGTCCGGCTTCTTGCTCCGTGTGTTCAGACGCACGGAGCCGTAAGTCCGGCCTCACTCCGGCCAAAAGACCTGTAACTCCGGCTTCTGCGGCTTAAAGGTAATTCCGGGTGTCAAAAGGAATTAGCCTGCCGGTGGCGGAGCCATTCCGGAATCGGCGGCACGACCCGTTCCGGAATGGCTCCACCCGGCTTTAGGGAGGGTAGTGTGAAAACGTTCAGTGTTTTGTGGATGTTTGATGTTATTGTACTTTGCTATATAGCAACATAGCTACCCCTGGATATGTTTTCTGAAACACCCTGTAGGAGTAAAATCAAACCAGAAGCAGAGCTATAATCTCTCTCTCTCTCTCTCTCTCTGTGTGTGTGCGTGTGAGCCACAATAATAATTCTATTCTCCCAAACATTTTTTCCTTAATCTAGCATTTAGATAGTGGATATGGTTCAAACTTAGAATTATTGATATTTGCTATGTTCACATTCCCTTGGAACCTTGCCTAGGCATTCTTTGGATGCCTAAATTTTGTTTCTAAATGTTGAACAGAAGTTTTAAAGCAAAAAGCAGCTTCATTTATATACCGCTTCATATCGCGCTATGAGATGTCTAAGCGGTTTACAACTGTAAGCTCATTGCCCCCCAACAGTTGGGTACTCATTTTAGCGACCTCGGAAGGATGCAGGCCTGAGTCTAGCATGTGCCATTACTGCCATTCTAGAAATTTACAGACTGAAGGAAAATTTTAAAGGGGGAATTAATTATTTGTGGAGACAATGACCTCATTTAACCCCCTCCCCCCTATTAGCTGCTACTCTAAACATTTTTTTTTTTTTGTATTTTAAACATGGGTGAGGATTAAACTGGATTTCAGCAAGTAATACAAGTTTGCACTACAGTAATAATATCATTGGGTCCAAATTTATGTCTTTTCCCATAAGATTTAGAACTAAGTAAAGTTATTTTTGGATTACGGCTCCCGCGATCCACCCACCAAGCTGATTGGGGAGTTGTAGTACAAAGCTTTGATAAGATTCTCCTGCATCTATTTTTAATCTCCCCATCTGAAAGCTGACTTTTCTTTCTTTCTGTACCCCATTGACTTGTTTTATGGAGGCAGGAATGCTGGCACACATTTAAGCATTTGTATTGCCTGATGTTGCCAATTATCCACAGAACCTCAGAACTGAAGATGTAGAAGAAAGGCAACAAAATACTGTTTTAAATAGCAGGGATAGAGTGAAAAAATTAATCAGGGCCATAGCAGACCTGGAAGGAAGATATTATTTTTCCTCACCATGTCCATGACACTTTACAAACTCGACAAATGTGTGAGCATGTGAAACCCAATCACGCATTAATGACAATTTAAAGGCACTTTAAAGACACTTTAGTCTCCTGTGTGATAATCTCCATAGGGGTGAGGGAATGTCCATCTGGAGAACCCTAGAGAGCCAAATTGAACCCCAGGACAACTATATTCTATCCCTGCGCTTGAGATTCCCCTCCCCATGTGCTTTTTTATTGTTTGAAATACTCGATTCATGCACAAGTTGATTGAAAGAGTAATCTTCAACCAGCTATAGACATTCCCGGATTTCCTTTTTTAAAAAGGTTAACAGGAAGGTAGTAATTTTAAACTGTATACTGTACATCTGATGTAGCATGTCATTTAACCCTGACAAAACAGTCCCTAAACTTTAGTTATCTGTAACATGAAACCGCTGCAAATGGCTATCAATGGCTAATGCAGCCACAAAGGCACCTTTTTTTGATATTGCTTTCTTGGAACATAAAGAGAACCACCAAGGTTACAGGAATCAATATTCCTATCTTCCATATGAACAAAGGACACATTTTCATTTTTATACATGATCTGGGCTAAATATTTGACTAGAGTTTTTGTATTTCAAATAAGAAAACCCAAACAGATTCTTTCTCTATATGAGGCTTTCAGACCAATGGAAAACATACAAGCCTTACCAAGAATGGGGCCTGAATGAGTAATAAGGGTCTCCTGTCATGTGCAGCAGCTCAGCTTACCATCCACTTGCAACACTCCTGTTTTTGAAGTATAGGTGGTTTCATGTTTCATGTTGGAAGTCCTCAGGTTGGGCATAATGAGACATCCTGAAAGGTAAATTAACAATGCTACTGAGATGTTGATCAAATTGATAGTCTGCTTCTGTTTGGCCTGGATAACAGATTGATACAAGGGTGGGAAAGCTGTGGCCTATGGACCAGATGAGGCTCCAAGGAAAGTGGTGTTTTGGTTGTTGCTTTATGTTTTATGGTAGCCCCATGTCTCCAAAGTCTACTCCCAGCCTGTTGTTCTTGAGTTTTTCTTCCATTTTTATTAAGAAGATTGCACTCTGATTGATTATGGTATCTAGAATTGGAAGAACTGGAGACCATGCAAGAGGAGCTGTTTCCTATTTTATATGTGAGGTGCTGAAAAAAAAGAAACACCAGCTTTTTTTTTTCTAACTTGCTCATTTGGTACATTTACATGTGCACAAACAAAAAGAGTGACAAGTCTCAGCCTGCTTATTTAGCCTAGCCATCTGCAGAAGACAGCCCTAATTGATTTGTCTTAGGCTACGTTATTTAGTGCGCTGCTGAAACCATTCCCTCAAAGTCCTGTTTTTCTCTTCTTCTTTCTAAACTTCATGTGGCGCAAACAGACAAAAGGCAATCAATTGAGTTTTACAGTAGGTATTATTATTTGTCTTAAACAGGGCAAGGTTTTTCCCTCTAAATTGTATTGACTTGTGT
This sequence comes from Phrynosoma blainvillii, assembly GCA_026167975.1. Taxonomy (NCBI): domain Eukaryota; kingdom Metazoa; phylum Chordata; class Lepidosauria; order Squamata; family Phrynosomatidae; genus Phrynosoma; species Phrynosoma blainvillii. The sequence continues at coordinate 172,240,802 of JANUYF010000001.1, forward strand.
CAGCTGTAATCATCTCTTCAAAGATGCACATGACCTTTAAAAGTCTTTTCTAGGAAGAAAACAGTGAATGCAACTGAACAAACTGCCTTGCTTTTAAAAACAGAGTTGTGAAGCTTCAACCAGTTGCACACACAATAATGGCAGGAGTGAGTGTAGAGATCAGGGGCCACATTTATATCTACTGGCCTTGCACTTGTGTGTTTAGCAGAAGAAACCTGGAACAAAGACATGAAGGAAAAGGCTCTTCCTTGAAAAGAGGGGTGTGTGAGAAGAGCCTGATTTTGCAAATTTTCTGAATATTCAAATTGCTGTTAAAAAGCACAGAAACAATAAAGAGTAACAACATGTACAAAAATAGTCTTTAGCTCTGGGTTTATTGATCATCAGGTTTCTTAAATGTCTGCCACAATGGGCTCAACTCTGCCTTAAGATCAGGGGTCAGCAAACTACGGCCAGCCGAGGCCTTCCTACCGGCCCCTGGCCGGTCCTGCTGCTACTGCCTTTCTCGGGTGTGTGCGACTCTGGGGCGCCATTTTGTGTTCCAAAATGGCGCCCGGAGTCTCACGCGACCTTTCCTGTCCTGCCCTGTGACGGGAAAGGTCGCGTGATACTCCGGGCGCCATTTTGGAACACAAAATGGCACTCCAGAGTTGCACATGCTTGCGCACTGGGACCCGGTGTGGTCACCAGAGCCCTCCTGGGAGACCTCTGCGGCTGCGCCAGGCCTCTCCAAGGCCCGGTGTGGTCACCGGAGCCCTCCTGGGGGACCCCCGCGGCCACACCAGGCCTACCTGGGGCCCGGTGCGTGTGTTGTTTTTTTTTAATTACTCCGGCCCTTCGATGTTCCGAGGAACTCCAAACCAGCCCCCAGCTCAAAAAGTTTGCAGACCTCTGCTTAAGATGATATTAACTCTGCAAACTAGGAGACTATCACTTGGCATTTTAAATTGAATTAACCAGAACACTTTTTGGCTTATAAAAAGTGCCGGCTGAGCCAGGCTGGGACCTGGGCTGATGGCGCCAGTGATTCGGCAGTGATTTAGTATGCAATAATTCCCGCCTCCTGGCTACAGCCTGGGAGGCTTAATTAGATTTAAAATGCCAAGCGATAAGCTCCCTACATGAACTATGGAGGCTGAGCTAATTTGGGCAAATCATTGCAATTCATGGGGTTAGAGGTTGCTTTCACTATCTATTCTATGCTCTGTTATGTAGGGATGGACAACTCTGGAGGGCGAGAGGGCAAAGTTTGCTTTCTCCCTCTCTCCATGGGCTGTAGCCCTCTCCTGAGTATCAGTTGCCCATCAGCTAGTCGCAGGGGTAGGCAACCTTTCCCCTTTAAGGGCCGAGGGACGTCAGCTCCCAGAAACCTCAGCTATGTTGGCCAATAGTCCCATATTGGCCAATAGCTCCTGGGATTCTGGGAGCTGAAGTCCCTCGGCCCTTAAAGGGGAAAGGTTGCCTACCCCTGAGCTAGTGAGTGGCAAATTTTCAATGTTTATTTTTTTGGGGGTGGGGTGTACTGATGCCATCTACTATTCCTGGACCAGGCCAAGAATTACTCTCACCCCCAAAGTGGATTTTTACTCTGATGTTTTTATTTTTGTAGAGTGTTCAGGAGTTCAGCAAAGGCTTAAGGGGATGGTCTGATAGAGGCCTCTGGGGGTCTGCAAAAGAACCCTTGTAGGTTGCAGTTTGCCCACCCCTGTGATAGCATTGCATGACTGCAGTAAAACAATGCCAGTTTTTCTGATTTCCCTGCTTGTATAAGGTTGTCTAAACTCCTTTCTTTTATAGTGGGGATGTCATTGTGACATTTTGATCTCAGGGTCCTTTCTGAACCTGCAGTAAGACAATTCATAGCTGTAAATGAGGAAGAAAGATGTAATGAACATGGAAACAAACCTAATTGGCTACTCTGTTTGTAGATAAGAGCATAAAAACCTTGTATGCTGTAGATTTACACTGGAAGAATGACCTATGTTATTGTCTAAACAATTATCTTGCCTATTCTCTGGGCCATTAAATTTGTAAGAGCATTATTGTGTGAGGCATCCATTGTGAGTATAGGCATAAACAAGCTTTGAATAATATTGTACCTGTTGAGGTTCTTTTCTTTTCAACTTTGAGCTTTATATCTCCATAGTTTACTGCATCTCCCTGTTTTGACCAGTAAACAAATTGCCTGTGGATGTTGACATGAACTGCACCATTAAGAACAAAACTATCTAGTTTATTTGTAGGGCCCATACAAAGACCCTTCCAGTTGACTTTTGTGTACTTGGACTGCCGAGGGGGTAGCATACTAGTTATGTCCTGTGGAAAAGCAGAAATTGCAAAATATAAGTAAAGAAAAAGAGCTGCTTCACTTGATGAATCTGCTACAGTAAAGTCAAGCAATTTTGGTGTACCCTTGGGTAAGAAACTGAACCACATCTTACATTAGAATTAGAATTAGCAGTATTTATTTTAGGCAATTTGTGAAAATAAGATGTAAGTTGTACTGAGTAAAAGAAAAACCCATAGGCATAAATCTTTTAGTCCCAAGTAGCACAGACACATTGCATCAATGGAATGTGCATTATCATTCCCATTCATTCAGTGAGTTTACTCTTGTTGGAACTAGCAATTGAAGTTAGGTCTAATTCTTTTTAATGTCCATTCATGTAGAATCTCCCAGCACTGATAACCACTGTGACAGAAGCAAACTCATGACTTTCTTCTTCAAAAAGTCTAATAAATATCAATCAACAAACTACTGAATCTATTAAAAGAATGTGTCAAAGGATACTTCAGATTTGTTTTAATGAGAGGTGGGGGTGAAAAGCATATTGACTGACACCTGCCTGTCATAGCTGATAACAGCTTGATTTTTAATGCATGTGTACTTAAACTGAACAGTTTTGATTTTCTTCTAGTGAGCTTTGATTATTTCTAGGGATTTTGTAGAATCCCAGAGTATAAAACTCTTTGCAATTTCACGGGGGTGGTCATAGCATCAGACAGACTGAAGCAACTGCCACTGCCCTTTGTTGAGGGCAGAACCATATTGTGGGTCACATGTTCTTATATATGAGACCCATAAGGAAATGGCAAAACCACTTCTGAGTATTCCTTGCAGAAGAAAACCCTATGAAATTTGTGGGATCACCATAAGTTGACAGGTGACTTGAAAACACACACACACACACACACACAGGGTAGTCTTCTGCCATGCTCCATGGTAGAGAGTGGTGTTCCATTGGCAGTATCAAAGTAAGAACACTACCAATCTAGGTGACTTATATATATATTGAACGGGAAGTATTATCTTTTCTGTGGGATGAGCAATGATTGGAATCCTGTGGGATGAGAGATGATAGGAACCACAGTCCAGCAACTGCTGAAGACCACACATTGCTGACTACTGATTTTTTAAAATTAGAACAATGCATAGAATAATGTTGATTTAATCTTTCCCAGCCATTACATGTCATTTCTGTTGTAAAATAAAGTCTGGTTTATTAAGGTGGAAACTTCTGCTTACATTTTGTCCTCTTGCCTCCTTCTTCTCATGTGCCTGGCTCCAGCATTTCTACCATAATTTGTTTGAAGCACTTTCTTGTTATGTCTGAGCCATGGTTTACATATGATTTACTAAGCAGATTAGGAAGACAGTGAGATAGAATCCCCTTCACCAACACCATGGTGCAGGAGATACTCATTTTGAGAGAGTGAGTTGTGCACTTGAGAGCAACTTTGCCCAGACAGTAATCTGTGATGCTAGAGAATACCCAAAAGAGACTTGCAGCACTTGGACCACTTCTGAATGATTAGTAGTTTTGGGTTTGTTTGTATGAGGGAGTGCAAGCACCAGTGGTTAAAGATGGCCTGGGGTTTGGGAGATCCAAGGTGCCAGTCTCCATTGAGCTGTGGAACTCACTGGATAGCCTTTGGCCAGTTATTTTTATTCAGCCTGATCAATCTCACAGGGTTGTTTGTAAGGTAGGGAGGAGGGGAGCCATGTATGCCATCTTGAAGAAATAAGGCTAACTACTAAACAAACAAACAAACAATAAAATAGAACTAGGGAGAGTTCTGTGGGGTTCTCTTATAGTTGAGGCTATGTTATATTTGATGACACCCTGTGTTGATACAAGACCATTATAACTATCATTAAAGGGGTTCTGGATTGCTGCATGGCAACAGCTAAGTTCCTTATGAAATTCTGATGGCCATCAGGGGGGAACAGATAATACAAAGAGTAGTAATTAATTCACAGGCTAATGATTTTTTAATTAGCATTTAAAAACTCAGACTTCAGCACTACATATCCCTGAGGGGAACTGTATAGAATAATCCAGGTAATTAGACCAAGTGATGATACTAAAACAAACTTATGGATAAAATGCAATAAAAGATGTTTGAAGGTCAATAGAAACAATCAGAGGAAGGGTATGAAATTATTAGACAGCAATAAGCCCTTGATACCACTTGGGCTTTTTTTTTTCCTTCAGAAAATATTCAAAAGGTCAAAACATTCAAAGCAAAAGATGAAAGACATATTACTAGTTTGTTGAAGGATCCTGTTGAACTTTAACAAGCACAGGCAGCAGCGCTCATTTTAAAGAGTTTACTGTAGCAAATTATTTTCTATCATCACTCTGGGGTAAACTGGGGTGTGTATTTGTGTGTGAAAATGTAACTGCAGCACAATTTCTTTGATTCTTTGGTTGTGGTATAATTATATCTTACAGCCAATTAGCCAACCCAAAGAGATCAACAATAGAGTTGCTTTAAGTTTGGAAAATTGTCCCCCACCCTGCTTTTCAAAGGATTATGAAATGAAATGAAACCTACCAGGAATACCGACATAACAAAGGCAACAACAGTACTGAACATGATGTACCTTTATGCTACAGGCTTCAAAGAGCCCTGGTGGCGCAGTGGTTAAAAGCCTGTACTGTAGCCACTCACTGATAGACCACAAGGTTACGAGTTCAGTACTAGCCAGGGCACATGCTAGACTCAGGCCTGCATCCTTCCGAGGTCACTAAAATGAGTGCCCAATTGTTGGGGGGCAATGAGCTTACAGCTGTAAACCGCTTAGACATCCCATCGCGCAATATGAAGCGGTATATCAGGGGTAGGCAACCTTTCCCCTTTAAGGGCCGAGGGACTTCAGCTCCCAGAAGCCTCAGCCATGTTGGCCAATAGTCCCATGTTGGCCAATAGCTCCTGGGATTCTGGGAGCTGGAGTCCCTCGGCCCTTAAAGGGGAAAGGTTGCCTACCCCTGCGGTATATAAATGAAGCTGCTTTGTTTTCAACTGAAAGCCTTTGCAGACTGCCAGAAATAGTGCAAATTGAGTCCACTTTAAGGGTTAGGGTTAGGGAATCATGGGAACTGTAGTTTTTGTGGCACCAGAGCTCTCTGACAGAGAAGGCTCAATGTCTCAGAAAAAAACCAATTCCCATGATTCCCTAGCACTAACCCTAACCCTTAAAGTGGACTCAATTTGCACTATTTCTGGCAGTCTGCAAAGGCCATCAGATTCTACCTCTACAAGGATTTCTAAGGTTTGCTGATTTATAAATTTTATTGCAGAAGAAGAAGTTGGATTAGAGATCTCTAAGCATTCTTGGGATTTTTGCTAAGTGATCATTCACATAGTTCTCTACACAGAAGTAGTGACAGGGAAACTGATGTACAAGTCCTGCTGCTTCTGCTGCTGTTGCTGGTACTAGGGCCTTTTCACTGTACTCAATTATAGCACTATGCTTCTACTTTAACAGTCATGTCAACATCTGTGAAGTCCTGGGAGTTTCAGTTTAGGTAAGGGCATTTAGAATTCTCAGCCTGAATGTTCTTCTAGTGCCTCGCCAGACTACAAATCACAGTATTCCATAGGACGTAGCAGTTAAAGAGGAGGCATAATGCTCCAACCTGTTAGTTGTTATTGTGGATTCCAGGCTCTGGAAGCCCCTGGCAATTTTCATAATCTGTAGTATTTATATATCAATGGTCAAGATGCTACATAGTGTCACATAAATCTCCACATATGGAGTTAACCAAGACAGCAAATGTACAACAGAATGCACAGCCAAATATGAAGGCACATCCATGCACAATTTGCATTCATGTGCAATAATATGAAAACCTTGGATTGAATGGGGATGTTCCACGTTGGACAAAAATGCCCCATTGCAGGCAATGTTCACAGGCATAAGACTGAAGGTGATTGTTTGCAAATAACATGGACAGAAGGCTGGCATGATGCCTGCCTGGGAACTGGTAATATGGATGGAAGAACTCATCAACAACAGGTATAAGTGGTACTTGTTTCATAGTTTGCCAGGGTTGCATGGGACAGGGGCAGAGGCTGGCAGCCTAGAGGTCCAGAGGTTGCACTGACATGCACACTCATAAACAGGAGTCCTTTTACACTGCATAATTATAGTACTATGATTCCATGTTAACTACCATGACAACATCCTATGGAATCCTGGGATTTGCAGTTTTGGGATGAATAATTATGAATTCTGAGTCTGAGAGCTCCTCTAGTGCTTTAAATAAATGCTAGGATTCCATAGGGTGCAGCCCAGTGACACCCACACGGCTGGTGTCACTCATTGTGGGGTTCTGCTGGGGATTGGCAGCCAAAAGGGTGCACTCAGCCCTCTCCGCCATGGTGGAGGAGGTTTTCTTGTGAGGAGGCCTCTGCCTCTGCAGCCAAGCTGGGAGGAGTGCAGCAGGAGGAGGGCCTGACTGGGTGTCACCCCTCTTCTAGTGTGTCATCAGGTGCAGGCTGTACCACCTAGTGACACTACATGGTAGCTAAAGGGGAATCATTCAGTTATAATTCTGTAGTGCAAATAGGTCCCAGATAAGACTTTTAATATTCTGACCACATTGCTCAGCTGTCTGACACAACTCAATGATACCGGTCAACTGGAGAACAGACCCTCATCGATTTCAGTAGTTGCTTCCCAGTAAGTGGCACTTGGGGAACTCTGATGGTCCCTGTGTAGCCCCTAAACTAGGAACAATGTAGGGATAGTGAATATGAAACAGTTATGAGTGCACATTTGTAACTACCCAACAGGATTCCCGCTAATATTTTTTGCCAACTGATAAAATTTAGTGTCTCATTTCAGAAACTGACTGGGATGGCAGCTGAAATTTACTTCAGTTGAATCCATGGGACAATGTTCAGTCTTTATCTGTGCTTGCAGGTTCATTTAGTCCTGAACAGGCTGGTAAGGTATACTGCTCTCTCTTCCAAAGTGTGGAAATGTCTGGGGAGTCCAGCAGGAGCAGGTGGGAGCCATTCACTGCTGCCCCCCAGCTTCCATTTCCTGGGGCCCCCCACCTTCTCTCACTTCACTGTGCATAATAGTTGAGGTTGATTTATTATTTTGGGGTGAAAACTGCCAAGCATTCGGGAGAGTCAAAGATTCTTGTAGGGTGTACACTAGTTACTTATTTCATTTGTACCCACATTTCCTATGACTGACATAGGGGAGGGAAACTGTGCTTAGCCCTGCAAAATGTTGAGCCAGTTACATGACTGATCTAAAATTTATCTACGGCCTCGTTCCTACTAGGATTTAATCCAAATTGCTGATGGCTTATATGATTGTCATTCCCACTTGAAACCAGTTCCGATTCTACTGTGCTCAGTTTAAATCGTGATGAAGCGAGGCAAACACAAGAGAACCACTCTTTCCTGACACTAGTTTTTGGGTGGTTCTTTTGAAAAGACCTGAATCCAAACCATGTTCAACAAGTGGGAACGATGGGTCAGATTCACATTGGGGGGTTGTGCCAACTCTTGCCAGATTCTCTCAGCCAGCCCCAGTGCTCTGGTGCTGTTTTGGGCTCAGCCAAGGCTGGTAGGTGGTGCAGTCTGTCCTCCCTTCCTCCCTTCAGCAAGGAGGGAGTTAGGCTTTCTTACAGCCAAGGCAAGCCGAGAGCCTCACCAGAGTCCTTGGAGCATGGCTTCACCTTGTCTTCCTTCCTCTGCCTTTCCCAGCTCTGCCATTGGGCAAGACCCAGAGGAGGAAGAGGAGGAGGCCGCTGCTGCCACTGCTGCTCCTTTTTTTCCCTCACAGAGGGCTGCCAAGGGCTCCATTAGGGGAGAAAAAGAGGAGGAAGAAAAAGGGAAGGACTCCTCCATAAGTCCGCACTCTCCTTCATACAAGCCTTCCTGCTATACCACCAACCCCTCCTCTATTGTTGTGGGGTTTTCTTGGCGAGGTTTGTTCAGAAGGAGTTTTCCTTTTCTTTCCTCCTCCTCCTCCTCCTCCTCCTCCTCCTCCTCCTCCATGGCAGCAGTTCTTTCTCTCCCCCCTCAAGTGTGAATGACAAAGGGGAGTAAAAGGCTCCGGAGAGATTCAATTACAAAATAACCCCGCCTCCACACCGGCTTATTTTGTAGTGGGAATGAGCCCTAAGATTTGTACCCCATCTTTCTGCCAATTAGCTTTAGGCAGATACATGGCTCTTTTCCTCTCTATCCCTACAATATCCTGTGACATATGTCAGGATGAAGGGGCAAAAAAGAGCCACAAGGTCATTGGGATCTAAAATGTGGGTCTCCTAGGTCCAAGGCCAAAACTCTACCCACTACCCCACACTGATGCCATATTGGACGATTATACAGCGAATGTTGGTATCAACAGGTGTTAGTACTGATATAGCAAAAGAAATGTGCAGGATGTGCTTCAGTAACACAGAAGGGATTTTTGTTGTTGATTGTTGTGCTGACAGTGAATAAGCATAAAATGATTTTATCAAGTTCTGAGTGTTCAAATGTTTGAAGTCTAGACTAGTATATAAAGCCAGATTGTCAAGATCAATTGAAAATAAATATGTTTTCTCAAAGTAAATCTGAATGCAATATTCAACACCAAGCACTCCATCAATTTTTGAAGCCAGGTTTCATTTAATCTGACACCAGTGTTCACAGGCTCAAAAGACAGAAAGCAAGAGAGAGTGCTGTCTGTATGGAAATGACTGAGATCATCAGTTCAAGGTCATCTATCTAAAATAGCTAATGCTCCAAGGCTTTAAAAGGAGATGAAGGGCCAATTAAAGATTAAAAGATGAAAACCAGAAGTAATCTCTTAGCTGAGAAGGAATAATTGTCTTTCTAGGGGTAACTTTTGAAAGTGTCATCTTTAGGCACCAATTCAAGTCACACAGATTTAGAAGGCACCTTCTAGACTACACAGACATTTAAATCCAACAGAGATAAAACTTCCCATTTTGTATTGAACCTTTGACAGCTGAAAACCTATGCACACATATTGGGGAGTGAGTCCCAATGAATTCAGTGGTGTCATAACTCATCCTGTCGACTCTTGAGAAATCGGATGCAGATATAGAAATGTAACTGGGCTTGAAATGACAGCTCCACTCATGCTGAAGCTGAGCAGCCAGGACTGCATCCACTCTACAAAAATAATCCAGTTTGATACTGCTTTAACTGCCATGGCTCAATGCTATGGAATGCTGGGAACTGTTGTTTTGTGAAACATTTAGCATTCTCTCTCAGAGAGCTCTGGTGTCCCACCAAACTACAATTCCCAGCTTTCCATAACATTGAACAGTGGCAGTTAAAGTAGTGTCAAACTGGATTATTTCTGCAGTGTGGATGCAGCCTTAGTAGAGAAAAGAGCTGAATGTGCACCTTTCGTGGGTGACACCCTCTACATTGAGTGGCACTCTAACTAGTGATGCCATTGACGTTGGGTCCCCCCATTTCATCCATGATGGAACACAAAGGGTGCAGATTGAGACTCTCATGGGAGAGTGGAGTGGCTCTGGAACCAGCATGTATATAGTCTGTCCTGGTCTGACCAGGCTTGTAAGGCAACATGATCCAATTAGTCAAGCAATTAAAACAACAACAACATATCAGGTTGGGGAACAATCAATATCACCCAGCTCTTCAGAAGGGCCATGGTGCTACTTCTGTCCCAGCCTCTTCCTTCCTCATAACAGTGTCCATAGCCCTGCCCCCCTGTCCTAAGCCCTTCCTAGCATGCCTTTCACTCTGTATTTATTTATTTATTTATTTATTTATAGTGCAAATGCATGATCATGGCAATCCATTAGGTAAAAAAAGAAAAGAAAAGAAATTGAAAAAATAAAAAATTAAACAGCTTGTTTGGGAACAGTGAGTGGGAGGGGGAAGAGAGGGAGAGAAGCATAATCACATCCACTCACCCCACATGACTGCCTGCATATCAGAACTTGTTCGAGAAGAACTCATCACATGCTCTCAATTGTGGAAAAGCAGCATTATCAAGAGACATTGATGGGGTTTGCCCATCAATGAAAAGGAGCACTCTAGCAGCGGATGGACTACAGACCAGCTACTGGAGAGACACAGTGTCATGTGATAAGGTATGGCCACAGACACTGTTATCCTAATTTAATTCCACTTTGTCAGCCTGGTGTGATGCAGTCCTTGGTGAGAATGTCTGAAGGTAATTTTTCTGCATATGAATGATTACGGAGGATTATTATCACTCTTGCACTTCATGATTTAGAAAACACATTAAGTACAGCCTACACAGTTTGGGTTCAGATTGTTTGAAAAAACATATATGCCTATATAAGACTGTCCAAGCTCTAAGATCTGCAGGGGAAGGCTTTCTCTTGGTCCACCACCATCTCAGGCACGTTTGGTGAGAACACGGGAGAGAGCCTTCTTGGTGGCTGCTCCCAAGGTATGGAACTCACTTCCCTAGGAAATCAAGTTGCCCACCTCTCTGTTGTCTTTCCACCAAAAGGTAAATAAAAACCTTTTTGTATAAGGAAGCTTTTGATTGTCAGTGTGTTGCAGCAGATAAGGTTTTAATGGTTATTGTTCTACTGGTGGTGGTGGTGGTGGTGTGCCTTCATGTCATTTTTGAGTTATGGTGACCTTAAGGTGACCCTATCATAGAATTTTCTTGACATATTTTGTACAGAGGAACTTTGCCACTGCCTTCCCCTGAGGCTGAGAGCATGTGACTTGCCCAAGGTCACCCAGTGGGTTTCATGGCTGAGCTGGGAATTGTACCCTGGTCTCCAGAGTCATAGTCCAACATTCAAACCATAACACCACACTAACTCTACTGCTTCTATTTTATTATGTTTTAAGCATCTTTTAAATCTGTTTTAAACTTGTTTTCAATGCTGTTTTAAACTTTTCAAACTGTGTTTTTAATAATTGAAATGTAGTTTAAATTATGCTTTAACTTTTGTATTAAGAATTTTAAATTGTATTGTGATTTTAAAGCATTGTTTGCAGTCTTGGATCATGTGCTGGAATATATAAATATATACAATAACACCAACTTTCAACTAGTAATACATCATAATGAACCATAGAGCCTGTCATATCCAAAAGGGCATGGATGTGCCATAATAAAGGATATGAGAGAATTGGGATAATTGATGTGTGATATAAAGAAGTAGAGAGGAATCGGAAGGAAACTATTATCCAAATGATATGCAAATGGGAGAACAGATGGGCTATGGGAATGTTATTTTATGACCTTGTTTACTTCCTAGGACCAAACTGTGATGACCAGTGAAGTAACACCTTTCCTTCACGTGATTTTTAAGATTTCTGTTGATTTTATTGATGTTTAGTTTAATACTTTTTAATGAGGAGGATGGGTTTTGGGGTTTTTAACTGTTAATGGATGTATTTTTAATTGTTGTAAGCTGCCCCGATTGTTTTTAACAGAGGGGTGGGGTATTATTATTATTATTATTATTCCAGGGGCAGATGTGGGCGATAGCCGGTGGGGGGGGAGGACACTTGAAAGAGCCTTTTGATGTATCCCAATGCATTTGCATCACAAGCTGGGAAAGGGGGGCTGAAAGAGAAAGGGTTTTGAAGAGTGTATCGTTCTGGGGAAACTTGGACACTAACTTGTCTGTGGCAAACCTCTGTTTTGAATCCAAAATAAATTGTCTGTTAACCTCATTGCAATATTTTCTTGGCTCTTCAAATCTTGGTCAGCTGAACATGACAGATCCTCCCCTCCTTGCATGAGTGAGATATCAGTGTCAAAGTGAAATACAATTACTTCTGGCAAATACTAAAGACCTGTGCAGTTTATGACAATACAAAAATAAATAATAAATAAAAATTAAGAGTTCAGAAAGAATTCTATTCTGAGAATATTTGCTTTATGCAGCTTTCTCTCTCAGAATCTGATGAGCAAAGAAATATATATTTCTAATACTCATATTTAAATGGTTCCTTTCTTAAATACTGTGCAGAACAAACCTATACTTATCAAGTAATATTTATTCAAGATTGAATAGGAATCATGCTCTTTCAGAAAGTGCAGTTGGGGATTGGAAATAGTCATACATGATTTTTGTCTCCCCTCCAGATCTATTTGGTGTTTATTTAAGTTTTTACAGAATAATGAACAATAAATTTTAACTATAACATAAATGATTTTGAATATTATTGAATGATTGCATCATATCAGTGATTTTAAAAATGCAATACAGAGGGGGGAAACTATTGTAAAACCATATGGGAAAATTTTGCTCTTCTGGTTTTGATAGTTACATATTAATCCCTATGTGATGGGAGTAGGCTATTATTTGGTAAAATGATAGATAACTTCTTTCTCTGGACTCAAGTCTGAGATCTGTGCTGAAGAAATCAAATTAAACCATCTATACTCCATTTTTGCAATAAGAGTATAGTTCTATAACTTGTTAATACTTTTAGTGACTTCTGTAAAGTACTGTATTACTCAGTGTATCTCATATAACTGTGAAATACATACACCTGTTATTAAATCTGCCAGTGGAATGATGGCTTTTTAGTAATTTTAATATTTGTTTTGTTTCACTGAAGGTATCCTCTTTTCTGATGACTTTCTACCAAACTGTTCTCAAGACAAATTCTGAACATAACATGGTTTTATGACACCATTTATTGCCTATTAATCAGCTTGAGTGCTAAAGGAGGTTCTTCTGCCTGCCAATATATCTACTTCTAAATCCAGTTTTGTGTTTTATGTTTCGCTTAAATTGTCAGATAGCTTTTCCTTAGATCAGCTTTTCTTTAAATCTGCTAGTTACTAGATAATGAGAAAATATGAAGCAATCTTTTTTATTTCAAATTGATTTAATCTAGATGGAATTAGTTCAGAGGTATTCTATAAATCTCACACCAGCTTCTCTCTATTCTACAAGGCTTATTTACATCCAAACCAAAAAGTGCCACTATTTGTAAAGTTTTTGGATATATGTCATGGACTTGGAACATGTCCTCTGGCCTGTGTCAAAATACATCAATGGCTTTCTGGTGTCAAAGCATTTTCTACCTGTCATTAGGGATCAGGATTATAATATAATATTATGTTATGTTGCTGTTAGGACTTGGCTATGCTGCTGAGTCCTATGCTCTGTTTTTGTGTGCATTTATGTTATTTTTTTTTACCTGCACAGCTGGGATTTGGTATAGCCATTTAGATTTAGCATTAAAAGTTGTCTCATACTGAGGAAGGAATACCGCTGGCCATTTCACAATACATCACTGTTTTTGCTGATGGGAAATTATATTAAAGATGACTTTAAGAACTGCTGCATGTTGGAAGGTGCAATGGTGTCCTTAAACTCAGCTCTTTTTAAATCTGCTACTTACTTTTGTCCATGGATCCTGGAACACAACAGTAATAATCTTCTGTAGGCAAATCTGTTTTCTGGCCTGTTCTTGTAGTTGTTTGTTTGCTTTTGTTTGCTTTTTTCATTGACTGGTATCCAACAGTTCCTTCAGGTTTTCCACCACTCAAAACTGCAGGTTGTTGGAACCTTGAGAGAACAACAGAGGCCTTGTTTTAAAAAGTTTCTGTCTATTCAGAATATCAGCTTGGTTCATTTTATACTCTTTATGACAATGCCTAGTTTCTTTATTTAGAAAAGAAGTGAAACTGCAGTGGAGGAATGAGGAAAATATTTGAGAGGAAAAAATGGATATACACTTGTCTCTCCACATTCACTAGGGTTAGGGGCACAGGACCCCCATGAATGTGGAAAAACTGCAAATAACAAAAACATTATGTTTTTTTTTTCCTCCTGAGATAACACCTCTCTAGAAATCTCTAGGTCCTCCAGTGCAACTCTGTGGTCAGCATCTGCCAGATCTTGACCATAGAATTGCACTGGAGGAGCTACAAATGACTAGTGGAGTGTTCTCTATAGGAATTTCTAGGTCCTTCAGTGTGACCTTTGCTTAAAGTTGACCATAGAGTTGTGCTGGAAGACCTGGATATTCCTAGATATTCCTCCGAAAATGTGGAGAGCTGAGATTTTTTTCTCAAGTGTCAAGAAAACTGAATGAGAAGAATCTTGGACTGATAAGAAAACTTGCAGTTTGTGCCCACGGTTATTTTGTGCAGAAAACAACCTTGTCTGCACATGAAACACCATTTTCCACACAGATAATATTTCTACACACAAAAAAATATGCTCTTTGCTATGCAAATAAAATGAAGAAGAAGAAGAAGAAGAAGAAGAAGAAGAAGAAGAAGAAGAAGAAGAAACTTTTCTGTGCAAAACAAGTATTTGTAAATTCTGAACAGTGTAATTCCCAAACTGTGAATCACCTTCAAAAACTGTGCAGCTTTAGATGAAGTTTTCACAGCAAGGAAGAAACTTACTCCTTGTTTCCTTGGAGAAGAAAATGAGCAAAGAATTAAATGGCTACTGCAGCTTGAATTCAACCAATTAGAGAAGACTATTCACACGTTTACACTATACTTGTATTCCCACTCTATGTAAAAATGTTCACATGTTTGTGAGAGTCTCCCTTAAATTGCACCACTGAACAGATCAACAGTCTGTGAAATGTACACTTATTGAATGTTACATGTAAAAAAAATGTGTACAGGTTAATATTCTTGAGTTCACAGGGTGTACCTGTATGAAATGTAATTGCATCTCAGTGTTAAGGTCTTCCCTAGTTGGTGGCATCACTAGGGTTGGTGTCACCTGGTGTCACCTGGTGTGGTAACACCCTTCCCATTGACCTCCTCCCATAACAACCATACAAAATTCTTAGTTATGAATTTATACTTAATGTTGCCAGTAGTGTCCCTGCACTGGCTGAAACCTGGTGCAGGGGTGGGACTTCTGGCAGGAGTGTGACTTCTGGCACTGAGGTTTTAGGCATGGGGGAGTGCATGGGAGCACTTGCACGGGCCAGAGGAGTGCTTGTGTGGCCCCGGGCAGCACCTGCGTGGCCCCAAAAGCTCATGCGGGGGGCAGAGCAGCAACTGCAGTCCCAAACAGCACCGCTATGGCCCCAAGAAGCTCCTGCAGGGGGCAAACCAGTGACTATGGCCCCGAGCGGTGCCCGTGTAACCCTGAAGAGTGCCTGTGTGGCCCTGAGCAGCACCCACATGGGCTGAAGTAGCGCCTGCAGGGGGCCGGGAGCCAACCAAGTGTCATACCCCCTTCTGGAGTGTCACCTGCAGCAGTCCGCACCACCCACATCCCCCAGTGATGCTGCTGAATGTTACTCATTAATCGTAATTCCTGTTTACCACTGAATGTAATGGCAATAGTTGTGACATAAACAACAAGCAAAATTAAAATTATACCTTTAAATATGCTCAGTCTAGCTATAGCTACATGTACACAGTTTCATGTGGTTAAAGGGAAAATCTGGTAAGATGTGGTGCTTTTAAAGAAAATGTAAAAAAAAATTTAAAATAATTTATAATTTTAAAATTTTGTTTTTTAAAAAACCTTGAGGCCTCTTGTTTCTCTTCCCACTGAGCCTCACCCCACTCACACCATCCAGCCTTTTAAAGGAAAACAGGTGAACATTCCATCCCATTTCTGCCAAAAGGGGAGCAGTGGTGTCACTCCCCTTTGGGTGTCACCTGGTTTGGCCTGCAGCCCCTAATAATGTCCCTGTCCAACACCCCATTGATTGTGCAGAATTTTGAACCATGTGTCATGATCTGGTGGTATCTTCTCTGCCCAACTCCATATTATGGGCTGCCATGGGGAAGACAGGAATGTTTGTTTGTTAGATAACCATTGTGAAATCTACTGGAATTTTATGTGTGTATGGGCCTTTGCAGACTGCCAGAAATAGTGCAAATTGAGTCCACTTTAAGGGTTACGGTTAGTGCTAGGGAGTCATAGGAATTGTTTTTTTCCTGAGACATTGAGCCTTCTCTGTCAGATAGCTCTGGTGCCACAATAAACTACAGTTCCCATGATTCCCTAACCCTAACCCTAACCCTTAAAGTGGACTCAATTTGCACCATTTCTGGCAGTCTGCAAAGGCCCTATGTTTTTTTAATGGTTTATGTTTTAACTGGTTATAATTTTATGATGGTTTAATTGCTTTTTAGTTTTTGTATGCAGTAAATTTTAACTATAAATTTAGTTTCATTGTTGTAAGCCATCTTGGGTCCCAAATTGGGGGAAAAGTGGGATATCACTAGATATAACAGTGGCTATAACAACTCCTGAGGTTTTCTACCTGGAAGAGCTCTCAGACTGTGTACTGAAGTAAATGAGGGAGCAAGAGACCCCGTAAATAACATCTGAAGAGAACAATTGAAGACATGGAAATATTACTACCATGGCTAAATGAAAATCCACTTTCAAACTGTGTGCAATCTGGAAATATGAATATTTCAGTGTCATTTTCTGTCTTTGTATGTACATGGAGGTGTTGTAGCCAAAAGTCTAGTATGGGGAATTTTATTTAGCTCAAGTCAAGAGGGGATTGGCTACAAGGACCCTGCAAGACCGTTTCCCACGTGTATACCAAGAGTCTGGTGGATCTAAGAATTGGTGCAAAGACAGAATTCTCCAATTAAAGTATTATTTATTAAAGCAGGAAATCACACAACAATTCACATACATGCACACACTCATGGAAGGCTCAGGAAATCAGGGGTTAGGGTGGAATAGATGTAGAGGCAACACTACGGGCAATACTTACTACCAATGAAACCTTCTCTGGGATCTAATTGGGTGAAGTGGCGTGAGACACAACCATTCCGAGAGCATGGGTTGAATGGAGATGCTGGTAACCAGATTGGAGAACAGAGTGACGCAGGGTCCCCCTGAACTCAGACTAGCGACACGGAGGGGATAATTTCAGGGTTTTTTAAGGGATTGAACTAGCCCCTGGCAAGGTGCTTGATTGCTTGGCTGAAGCAATCATTTGATTGTTTGGGTGAGGTAATCCAGTCTGTCAATATTCAAGGAGAAGTGGGAGAGGATTAAGTCCTTAGCTGGCCCATCATCTGAGACATCTAGGCCAATATCGCCCATCCTGATTATGGAGGTGATGATGGTCCATTTGCAACTCCCACACTATCTACCTGACTATGGAGGTTGGGGATTTTCCAGTCTTCCAAGTGACCTGGGTATGACCTCTTTGCCTTGCCATGTAGTCCCCTGGAGTTCACTGCAGAGTGCATCTGGGGTCATGTGGAATTCATACACACACCAAAATTCAGAAAAATGCACTTATGATAACAGTGTTCATGAGTAATTCACTTACTTCTTCATTTCTCCTAATGAATCCAAAGGAAACCAAATGATAGCAGTCGATTGGAAGATTTCCTTCACTATCTAAAAGAAAAAAATATCTAGAAAAATAAACAACTTTGAAACCACCACCACCCCCCACAAAAAAAATCATTGGCATTTGTTTTTAATACTGTTGGTGAAATTCACAGATCTTCCCAAAAAACATGTCGTTCTATAAATAAATTTACCATTGTTGAGCTATAGTGTTTATTTTCTGCCCCTTCTGTACAAACACCTTTGTAACTGATATAACAACATCTTATTCAGAGGCTTCAGATTTAGCATTTTACTTAATAAAAAAACAACACCTTGCAATAAATTTATTGTGTCAAGAAAGAAAAAGCAAGCAAACTTCACCTTCCCCACTCTTTTAGCAACAGCAGAATAGCTTGTCAATTCCTTTGCTTGAAAATTAAAATTGATCTTTGTAAAAGCTTTTGGTACAGAAACAAAAAGTTACAAAGGGGGAAAAACTTGCTTCCTCAAATGGAATGCCTATCAATAAAATTAACACTTTAGCTGGTACTTAAATTTGACAGCAGTAATTTATTTTTCAGATGGAAGATATATAGCAGTGGCCAACTATCAATAACATAGTAGTTGTCTACTAGGTTGTATTGCCAGGTGTTTGGGGATGAATAATTTCTGCTCCCTTGCGGCCACAAATCCTGTGGTCATCTTTAAAGGGCTGTGAGTGGGGGAATTCAATTCCTCCACCCCATTTTTATTTCCTACCTGGTTGTTTTTGTTGTTGTGTGCCTTCAGATTGTTTCTGGCTTATGGCTACCCTAAGGTGAAGCTATCACTGGCTTTTCTTCACAGAATTTCTTCAAAGGAGGTATACCATTGACTTCCTCCAAGGTTAAAGAAGTGTGATGTGCTCAGTGGGTTTCCATGGCTGAATGAGGATTTGAATCCTGGTCCTCCAGAGTTTTAGTTCAGCTCTCAAACCCTACTCCACACTGGCTCCTGTTATTCCCTGTCTCAGTCTACATAATGCAGTGAAGGAAAGATTTTCAGTAAGTCATCTCATGTAGCCCTTCATTGGGAATGAGTAACAGATAAACAGATATTCAGACAAGTGATGGTAGCACTAACAGCACAGATCTACAGCTGTCTACTTGGAACTAATTCCCATTGCATTTGGAGAGATTTGCTCATGGGAAGCCCTGATGGCACAGTGATTAAACACCTGTACTGCAGCAACTCACTGGCAAATCACAAGATTGTGAGTTCAATACCAGCCAGGGGCTCAGGGTCAGCTCAGCCTGGCATTCTTCCGAGGTCACTAAAATGAGTACCCAGCTTGTTGGGGTCAATTGGCTTACACTTGTAAACCACTTAGGGAGTGCTTAAGTGCATAGATAAGCGATATAGAAATGTACTTGCTATTGCTATTGTTATTGGGTCAGTCCTGGTCAGTACGTGGATTGGAGACAGCCAATGAATACCGGATGCTGTAGGCTATATTCCAGAGAAAGGAACTGACAAAACCACATCTGACTATTCCTTGCCTAAGAAAACCCTATGAAAAATTCACAAGGTTGCCATGAGTCAGCAGGCAACTTGAAGGCAAACTCACATACATGGAGGGGAATTTCTGGCCTGCAGGTCTAATCCTGCTTGCTGATGGAAGCCATCAGTTATGGAGGGTATGAAGGACATCAAGCCTGCACAATGATCTTTCCCATCCTATGACTTAGCCTATGACTTATGTGCCCTACTGGCAAAGAAACTAAAAGGAGGGATGCAGTGGGGGCATAACCCTCTGTCATCTCCTATAAGTGACTGCAGATAACATGGGGAGCCTCACCCATTCCACTTACAGTAGTCCACCCTTATCCACAGTTTCACTTTCTATGGTTTCAGGTACCCGTGGTCAGCTGTGGTCCAAAAATATCATGTAGTCCCCATCACCACTTATCTGTAGTTTTGGTCTCTGCAGTTTTAGTTACCTGCAGTCAATCATGGTCTGAAAAATTACAGGGATAGGGTTGGGTACTATCCATGGTTTCAGGCATCCACTGGGGGTCTTGGACTGTATCCCCTGTGGATAAGGGGACATTATTGGGAGGGTGAGCTGAAGGAAGAGCATCACCACCCTCAGCCAGTAGTCCCAGGAATTCCTGCACACACAAGTTGAGAGCAGTTTGCTCCTTCTGCAAAGGGAAAAAGAAGATGTTGTTCTAGCTGGTGTCAGGAAGAAGTGTAAGGAACTGGTGATGCCATGGAATGTGGCCAAGTCCTGCTACTCATTTGGATTGTAGAGGTCTCAGGGTAGGGAAGCTTGTCCTCCTCCCCATTCCATTTCACTCCCCCTCCCAGTGTATAGGATTGCTTCCATGGCTTACAAAATGGCAATATACCGTAATTTGGTAGAATTATATCAAAAGGCATATTTCCTTCTCATTCAACAGTAATAAACAGAAGCTTAAAAATATTCAATGACAAAGGAGCTTTAAATATACTGACTTTCATATGGAAAAAAATATAAAGTCACTCTTGAGATGGAAAAAAAACCTGCAGCATTTCATTTCAAGGAGGTGCAAACAAGGCTGTCATTGTATCTCCCTTCCACTGCTTTCTCCTCTGCTGCCTTTGGCCATTGTGTCTGACACAAAGGCAACACCAGACCCATTTTCCACTCTGTTATCAGTTATGTTATGTTCTTTATGCATTTGTCTCCATGGTTTCTCTCTCTCTGTTTTCAAGACTGTACAATTCTTAGGCATTTTTTGTAAAAAAGAAAAAGAAAAGAAAAGAAAAAAAGAAAGAAAGAAAGAAAAGAAAAGAAAGTGTATAAAGACTGATGAGAAAACACCACCAAGCAATCCAAGGAACAAATATTTTAGCAATATATAACCTACCTCTATGTTGCAAAAATGGCTTTCATTTTTATTGGCACCCTTTCAAAGGTAGATTATCAGATATAATGGCAGTACAAACCCTGTGGTCTAACAATGTGTACAATTTTTTGTGGTAGCTTGTGGTGTAGATATTCTTTGAGTAAGTTTCTTTCTGCTGTACTGGCATTTCCCTGAATAGGGAAAAATGGCAGTGAGAAATACCATTGAACACCATACTGCTCATTACTCCTTTTCAAGTTGCATCAATGGGAGCACAAATTGTTTAGTTCTGTTTAATTTGATATGGCCATTAAAAGGGATGACATACTGTTGTAGTTTCTTTGAAGAATACCAAACAATTCTAATGTAAAGGGTTATTGAATTATCCCAACTGTAATGAGTTCGAAGAGCACTGTCTTCAAGATCTTTAAATGTTTGGAAATGTTACATGGTACCTCTTTGATCTAAGGGCTCATAATCTAAGAGACAGTGGAAAGTCTCCAGTCAAGCTTAATTCTCCTGCCATTTTGCTTCCAATTAAATTTACTGTTCATGTACTTGTAAAACCTTATCACTAGAGACAGGGCATCTTTCACAATGTAAGAGATATAACATGAAATATACTCTCTCTTTATGAAAAGAGTACCCTGCAGTGTGTTCATATAGCAACGTCTCATTTTCACAGAGCCCTATAGTTTAGGGTGGACAAATCTGTGAATGTCACTTTCATTAAATTTCATCATTTGCATAAGTTTGCAAATCTGATGAAAGTTCTACGAATTTTTCTATGCACTATTTTTTTTTAGTGTAAGTCACTTTTGAAAGCATTCCCTCCATAAAATAATCCATCTGCAAGCACAATTTTCCGTAATGTACATATTTTGATTAGACTTTCCCTCAATTTATACATTTTTGTGTGTTTTATAAATTACAAACTTGATCAAAAACCTCTGAGGATGGATTTTCACATGTAAGTGCATTCTGGTTTGTTTATACACTCAGCAGGTTTCAAATGGATATTCAGACCAGATGAATTTGTCCAACATCCCATGTTATGCTATAGCTAGAAAATGGTAGACTCTGATTTCTTTGTCTTACAGAGCTCCTGCTAATAAGGCATTGTACTACTGCACTGTATTACTTAACAACTGAAGGAGTATAAAACAAATGTTTCTTTTTCTCCCTAACATGTTGTTGTTGTTGACTGCCTCCAAGTCAGCTTCAACTTCTGGTGAACCAATGAATGAGAGACCTACAGGTCACCCTATCCTCAAACATCCTGATCATAAATTTCAGACTCGGGGCCAGGGCTTCCTTGATTGAGTTTATCCATCTAGAATGTGGTTTCTCTCTTTTCTTGCTGCTTTTTGCCTTACCAAGCATTAATGTCTTTTCTAGGGAATCCTGTCTTCTCATGATATGTCCAAAGTATGACAATCTCAGTTTAGTAGTCTTGACTTCTTGGGAGAATTCAGGCTTGATTTACTCTAATGCCAATTTATGTGGCTTTTTAACAGTCCAGTACAACAACAGCTGTAGAGCTCTTCTCCAGCACGTTTCAGATGAGTTGATTTTCTTCATATCAGCATACTTCACTGTTCACTTTACTTCACTGTTTACAACAATACACAGAAATTAAAGATATGAAGGCATGGGCACTCCTAACTTTAGTATTCAATGATATATCTTGTCAATTATAGTATCTCTCCCACTTCTTTCATAGCTTTCACTTTAACTACATTAAAAAAATGTACATGTAAATACATTTAGGCTGTGCATATGATATTGTAATTTAAAGGTATAATTTTAATTTTGCTAAATGGTTATGTCACAACTTTTGCCATTACATTCAGTAATGCCATTGCATTCCTCAGAATCTAATCCTGCATTATGTATGTTATGTACTGCATACAAGTTAAGATGATAAAATGCAGCCTTGCTTGATCCCATTGCCAATTGAAACCTATTTTTCCCCCTGTATTCTGTCCTGATTGTAGCCTCTTCTCCTGAGTACAGATCACACATCAGGAAAATCAAATGTTGTGGTACACTAATTTTTAAAAGAGTGACCCATAGTTTTTCATGAGCTACACAATCTAAGCCTTTACTATCAGCTATAAAGCACAGGTTGATTTTCTTTTGAAATTCGTTGGTGTGCTCCATTATCCAATGTATGTTGACAATATGATCCCTAGTGCCTCTTTGGGGCTATACAGACCAGCATAAAGATCCAGCCTGGGGGTGGAGTTGGGGTGTGGTGACCGAATGCCAGTTGCCCTGACTCTGCTCCCACGTTATCCTTACACTGCCTGCCCAAACAGATGGCGGGAGGCGTCAGGGTGTCCCTTGGTGCAGCATTTAGACAAGCTGCACCAAAGCAGCATAGAAGAGCAAAGTGCCAGATCAGGAGTGGCAAAGTGCCAGATGAGGGCCAAGGTGTGTGGTTGCTACAGCCCCAATCCGGAGTTCCCAGGGGCGACATGGAGCCACCCCTTAGGGGCCATCTGTACAGCCCCTTCCTTTCCTGAACCCAGCTTGGACATCTGGCATTTCTCATTTCATATATGGTAGAAGTCTTTATTATAGAATTTTAAGCACCACTTTTCTTGTATCAGAGATGACACAATGATACTATGGTTACTGTAATCCCTGGTGTTCTCTTTCTTGAGGACTAGAGTATATGTTGAGTGTTTCCAATCTGTGGACTATTGTTTTGTTTTCCATATTTGTTGATAGATTTTAGTTAGAACTATAGTAGATTCTGTTCCTGTAGCACTCTATAGCAACTCTGTTGGTATGATATCTGCCCCTGATGATTTATTTCTTCCAAATGTCTGAGTGCAGCTTCCACTTCACTTTTTAAAATGATGGGTTCATCTTCTAATAGTTGTTCCTTGAATGAATATGCCATCCTATCATCTCATTTCTATAATTCTTCAGTGTATTGTTTCCATCATCTTTTTATTTCAACTTGGTCATGTAATGTATTCCTCTGTTGGTCATTTGTGGTTTAACTTTCCCTTTGATTTTTCGGATGTTGTGGGACAGGTCTCTTGTTCTTTTGTTGTTGTTGTAATCTTCTATTTCTCTGCATTTATTATTATAATAGTTCTCTTTGTCCCTGCATATAAGTTGCTGAACACTTGTATTCAGGGTTCTTTCCTGATTTCTGTTGTCTTTTACTTTTGCTTCTTGGCTGTCTTTAACTGCTTGAAGAGTTTCATTTGTCATCCATTGAGACGTCTTTTTCCTTTTGGCTGAAGATAGTGTCTTTTTATATTGCTCCCTGACAATTTCCCTGACTTCAATCTAGAGTTTTCTGGGTCCTGGTCAATTAAGCTCAATAGTGAAAATCTATTTATTATCTTTAAATTCTACGGCAGTGATGGTGAACCTTTTAGGGGCCGAATGTCCAAACCAAAAGGTCTTCTGGTTCCAGGTGTCACCCAGTGCTGAGAGTGGGACTTCCACCCTCTGTAGGTGGAACTTCTAGGGCAGGACCTATCCCCCTCCCCACCCTCCTGGGTCTTCAGCAGCCCCTCCAGAGAAAGCTGAAGGCCCAGAGAGAAGGGGGAAGAAGAGGAACAGAGGTGTGCCTCTTCCTCCTCCTCCCTCACTCTGGAAGCAGGAGGAACAGGTGCACACCTCTTCCTCTTCCTCTTTCTCCTCCTCCTCCCCCTCCTCTGTGGCCCAGGGAAAATGGCTTTGTGTGCCATTTCTGGCATGAGTGCCATAAGTTCACCATCACAGTTCTACGGCAATGTTCTTCAGTTTGTATTTTGGCACAATGGTTGGCTTAGTGTTCTTTAGCTTTACTGTAATTATTTTATATTAGCAGTTCATAGTCTGTGCCAAAATGTGCTCCTGGTCTAATTTTTACAGAGAATGGAGAATTTCCGTCTTCTGCTTCCAATTATATAATCTATTTTATTTTTATATTAGCCATCAGGTAACATCCATGTATACATTCACTTTTTTGATTGCTTGAAGAATGTGTTTGTGGTGAACAAACTGTTGGCCTTGCAAAATTCAGTCAGTCACTCTCCTGCTTTATTTCTTGATCCTAGAAATATCCTACGCCAAACGTTCCTACAATTGTGTTATGTTTCCTAGTTTTGCATTCCAATCGCCCATGATTAACAAGAAATCCTGTTTGGGTGTGGGATCAGTTTCCTCCTGAACTCTAGCATAGAATCTTTCTCTTACTTCTGCATCTGGAACATACATTTGGATTATGATTATACTGATGAGTTTTTGCTGAAGTCTTATTGATATTAATCAGTCAGATTTTGCATTATATTCTTTGACTGCTTTTATTACATCACTCCTCACTATTAACGCCACCCCATTTCTTCTTAGATTTTCATTTCCTGAGTAAAACACTATGCAATTACATGACTCAAATGCTCCATTCCTGTCCACTTCAGCTTGCTTACCCCAAGTTTTGCAATGTTTAAGCATCCTATTTAATAATGTGTATCTTCCCCTGATTCATGCTCCTCACATTCCATGTTCTTATAATATATGTTATGCAGCTTTGGATTTTCACTTCTGAGCATGTCAACCACTGAACGTCCTTTTGGCTTGGATCCAGTTGTGTCATTAGCCTTCCAACCTGGGAATCTCGTCTTCTGGCACTATCTCATATTTTATTTTAGATCATCTCATCATACACTTCTCATGGTAAAAACTTTCAAAAGAGGTTTACCTTCTGAGCACTACTAATGTGTGTTAGCTATGGTGCCACTGCCCTTTTCTCTGAGAGATCCTCTACCTCTGTCACCCCTCACTACTGCTGCCATCAAGGACATGTTTGGCACATTTAGGGCCTTTGCAGACTGCCAGAAATAGTGCAAATTGAGTTCAATTTAAGGGTTAGGGTTAGTGCTAGGGAATCATGGGAATTGTTTCCCCCCCCCAAAAAAAACATTGAGCCTTCTCTGTCAGAGAGCTCCGGTGCCACAATAAAATACAGTCCCCATGATTCCCTAACCCTAACCCTAACCCTTAAAGTGGACTCAATTTGCACTATTTCTAGCAGTCTGCAAAGGCCTTTAGTCTGGCTTCTCAGCAAAAGCTTGTCTCACATAGGAGACCTTGCTAATAATACCACTACCATCAGTGTAATGTTTCACCTCAGAGGAGCACACAATCCTACCACCATGGAAAGGTAGTGCCATGGACAGCCATACCTATCATATCATTCTTTAAATCTGGTTCTATGTTCCTGATATATTCATTGACCTCAGAGCCAAACATCAAACCATCACAGCCCAGATGAAAGCAGCAAGTTGTTGAGTAAGAACTGTAGAGGTCCTGATAGTACATGGTCAAGACCTGGACATGCCCACCAGATCTGATAATTGCAGAAGAAGGAGTTCTGCATGCTGGAGAAAAGATGTTCTCTTGTGTGTCACCACCAACCATATCCTAGAAGGCAGTGGAGGTCCCCATCGGATGACAAGCCAAGAATGAAATACAAGGTATCATGATTATATATGATGGGTAAGGCATGATATTGGCTTAGAAGAGATGTGGGTTAGGCAAAGGCTAATGGGAAAAGTTGGAAGTAGACAAGTGGTGATAGAAAGGAGAAATGGTTTCTGCTTGTTTTTCCTTGTCCTTGTTGGTGGACCAGTTGCACTGGATTTGTAATAGTAGTTTTACACAGTAAAAACCACACAAAGTTACAGCCCAAACATACTGTTTGTTACTCACAGTGAAGACTTATGTCATGTAGGTGGTTTTAGAAAATAATTCATTAGTTGAGATCATGAAATCAGGAATAATATTCCAATCTTTCCTCCCATCTATTTCCAGAGAGTCATTTTGTAACATTTATAACAACTGAAAGTTTTTGGGATTATTTATATTTTCAATTATCAGCAAAAGCATTTCAAATCTATATATTATCTAATTCCTAAGATCATAGATGGAAGCACCTTGGTCTTTGTGATCAACAAAATGTTCTCCTTTATCACTATATTGCTTGTTTTTTATTTTATTTTATATGCATATAATTTATCCATTAATATAATATAATGGGTGCAACATTCAATGGAAAGCAAACACTGGTGGCTTTCATGTCAATGAAGTGGGGAATCCCTCCAGCTTTTGAATGAGCTATCCTAGGTCAGCACATTGCATAACTCCTTAAAAATTTAGGTCAAATTCTCAAATGGAATGACAACCATCAGCTGCCAAGACAAGCAAGCAGATACAGTCCAACCCCTGTATCCACAGGGAGTATGTTTCAAGACTCCCCGTGGCTATGTGAAACTGTGGATTATAGGGAACCCTATTAATTTCAATGAGATGAATGACTCCATCCCAAGCATATTGTAGAATAACACTGCAGGAGCTAGAAATGCCTAGAGAGAACACTAGGCATTTCTAGGTCCTTCAGCATGATTCTATGGTATGGCTGAGACAGAGATTGACCATAGAATTGCACTGGGGGACCTAGAAATGTCTAGAGAGAACATATCCAGATGTTTATCCAGATGTCAATAAGTGAAACTGTGGATACCAACCCATATATAGTGGGATTATACTGTAATGCACAATCTTGATTAGCACATGACACATTAAAAAAAGTTTTGCACATGCTTCTTGGAGGAGTAGGAGCCAGATAATAAGTTCATAAGCCTTAAGTACAGTACACTATATGGGATGGACAAGGCTGGATGACATAGCTCTGCTGGCCAACTCTTTGTAAGCACAATGGTGGTAGAGAAAAATTGTACCATTGAAGCTGAACAGTTTTACTGCTTCTGCATTAATGTTGACTATAAACATTTTAGAGAAATTAGAGAACTGCAAATTGTACATCTGTGTAGAACTGGATGTCCAGTTGCATTTTAATGATTTTATATGAAACTTGAGGTGATAGTGTATGTGTATTGAAGGTCTACAGATTAGATAATGTTGGGCATTAGTTTGTGACTTTTTCACATTCCATCCTGCAGCATCCAACTTTTTCCTTATTACATGAACCTAAAGACATAAGGAAACAGGAACCCAGCCAAATAAAATTTATATATGTCTTCAAAGTATTGCATGCAAAGTTATTTGAAGTTTTCCTCAAAGGTATTACCAAATGAAAGGCTACTCTTGAGTTATTCTGGAGGATAAACTCTTAAAAAAAAGCAAAAAACTCTGCAATCAAATTTGAATTTCTTTAAAAGAGAACAAAGCTACTGATGATACCAAACGCACTGGACTGAAACTAAGCTTTCACTCAGTTATAATTGAATGAGTTTAGATCAGTCCTTCAATTTACTCAGCTACATTTCAGCATTTTCCAGACCAACTGATTAATTCAATAACTTCAAAGAATAAATATTAAATGTAATGGAAAGCAATATGGTTTTATGTACATAATTAGAACAGATAAAAGACCTTAGCTCTCATTCTCACTTCCCTCCTTTGCTCTGATGAAAGCTTTCTTGAATGAAGGAGCTCACTAGAAATCACATTGAATGAATTACCTGCTCACAAATGGACAAATGCAGGACACTGTAAGTACACTCTGCATTTGGACCACTTGACTTTGTTCAGCCAAGGCCTCTGCTTGGAATAGTGAATGATATTGGTAATAAGAATAGTGAAAGCCACATTGCCTAGGATAACACCTTTGTGTTTCACTCTACAAATAGATTATTGTTGTGGAGGTAGTGATGATGGGCTCTACTTCAAAATAGCAATGTAGATCCATGATTATTTTGTCCTTGAGTGCAAGGATGAATTATTATTGCCATTTTCTCCATGTGTTGTTGTTGTTGTTGTTGTTGTTAATAATAATAATAATAATAATAATACTTTATTTATACCCCACCTTAAGCCGAGGCTGTCAAGACGGATTACAAGTTAAAAAAGAATACACCCATACAATCAATGACAAAATAACCCCCCTTAAAAATGTATTAAATCATTATACAGATTAAAATCTCAATTACAATAAAACAATAAACGTCTAACATGGACAGACAGTGGCAACTGTAGACATCTCGGAAGAAACTATCTGGTGGTGGTGGTGGTGGTGGTGGGGAGAATTTGTTATTCCGGGAATGCCTGATGGAAGAGATCCGTCTTGATGGCTTTTTTAAAGCCATCAAAGGGCCTCAGCAGACGGAGGCCCCGGAGCCGCCGCCGAACGGAGCGCCGCGGGGCTGCAGCCTCTGCATCCAGGCGCACCGCCGGCGACTCTAAAAGGAGCACCAAATTGGCGCTCCTTTTAGATGTCAGAGAAAGTGCGCCGCAAAAGCGGCGGGCGCACTTTCTCTGACTCAAACGGCGCAGCGCATGTGGGCGCTGCGCCGTGAGGTCATCCCCAATGCGCCGGTCGTGCGGACGGCCGGCGCATCTGGGGGCGACCTCGGGGAGAGGAAGGGGCGCCGCTCGTGCGGCTGCCCCTCCTCTTCCCTGCCCGGAAGACGACTTTATTAGTCGTCTGCTTAGGGCCAAAGTTGGTTATTTGACAGATCCCCTCTGGCAAGGCATTCCATAATCTGGGGGCCATGGCAGAAAAGGTCATCTGGGAGGTTGTCACCAGCCTAGTTCTTATTGGTTGAAGCAACTTCCTCCCAGAGGACCTAAGGGCGAGGGGCGGATTATATGGAGATAGGCGATTCCCTAGGTAAGATGGGCCCAGGCCATGTAGGGCTTTAAAGGTCAATACCAACACCTTATACTGTGCCCGAAAACTAACTGGCAGCCAGTGCAATGATTTCAAGATGGGAGTGATATAATCACCTTTTGATGTTCCAGTGATCAATCTGGCTGCCATGTTTTGTACTAATTGCAGTTTCTGAGTTAGGTATAAGGGTAGCCCCATGTAGAGTGCATTACAGAAGTCGAGTCATGAGGTTACCAGTGCATGTACTATGGTTTCTAGGTCCCTTACTTCCAGGAAAGGGCGCAGCTGGCGTATCAGCTGAAGCTGATAACAGGCGCTCCTGACTGCCGCATTCACCTGATCTGTCATGTCAAGTGACGAGTCCAGGAGCACCCCCAGACTGCAGACACAGTTCTTGGTGGAGACCGTGACCCCATCCAAGACTGGCAGTCACAACCCAATCTCTGGTTTGAGGGCCCCAATGGTAAGTACCTCCATTTTGTCTGGATTCAACTTTTTCCTCATCCAGTCCATTACCGCTTCGAGACATTGATTGAGGGGAGAACCGCCATCAGCCATCATGGCATCTGACCAAGATATGGAGCAGCATATTTGAGTATCATCCACATATTGGTAACATCCTGCTCCATGTCTCCTAATGATCTCTCCCAGCGGCTTCATATAAATATTAAATAACATCGGGAACAGAATGGCTCCTTGAGGGACACCATATTTTAGCTCAGATTTTGATGAGCAACTGTCCCCAAGTACCGCCCTCTGGAATCTGCTCTTAGAAAAGAGCGGAACCACTGAAGAACAGTGCCTCCCACTCCTAATTCTCTCAGGCGTTCCAGTAGGATGTCATGATCTATAGTATTGAAGGCCGCTGAGAGATCCAGTAGCACCAACTGGGTCACGCTTCCCCTGTCGGTGCTAAGGCGCAGGTCATCTACCAGAGCGACCATGGCTGTCTCCACCCCATATCCAGGTCTGAAGCCGGTTTGAAATGGATCTAGAAAATCGGTTTCATCCAAGATCGCCTGGCGTTGGAAGGTGATGGCTTGCTCGATCACCTTGCCCAAGAATGGTAAATGTGAAGGGAGGTGGTCTATAGTTCTTCATATCCAGGGGGTCCAGGGAAGGTTTCTTTAGGAGTGGTCTAACGACCGCCTCCTTTAAATTTAATGGTACAATGCCTTCCCTAAGGGATGCATTGATGACCCTCTTGAGGAAGGCCATCAAGACATCACCCCCCTGGACGACCATCCATGAAGGGCAGGGATCGAGGGGGCACGTCATCTTCCTTTTCCAAGGATCTTGTCCACGTCATCGGTACTCACCAACTCAAATTGATCCAGTTTAATCTCATAAACGGGTTTACTGGACACCTCGTCAATCACTTCTGTTATAATCCCGGCATCTAAGTCAGTTCTTATCTGAGAGATTTTATCTGCGAAATAGTTGTTAAAAGCGTCACAGCAGTCTGTTGTTGGGTTAAGTAAAGGGTTCTGTACAGGTGGAGCCTGTGACAGTTCCCTTACCACCCTAAACAGTTCTGCTGGATGAGATTCTGCAGATGCAATACGGGCAGAGGGGAAAGACTTCTTCACTGCCTGTATTGCCTCTCGATAGGAATAAAGGAATTGTCTATTATGAGTTCTGTCAGGTAAGAGCTGAGTCTTCTGCCAGGTACACTCTAGTCATTGTCCAACCTGCTTCATTTTCCTAAGTTCTTCTGTGAACCAGGGATGGTGATTTGGAGCAGGTTGGAAAGGACGTTTGGGAGCGATTGTGTCGATAGCTCTGGTAAGATCGGTGTTCCAAGATTCTACCAGGGCTTCGACAGGGTCGTCAGCTTTACCAACCAAGGAACCCTCCAAGGCTTTCTGGAATCCAATTGGCTCCATCAGCCTTCGAGGGCGGACCATTCTAATAGGTCCTCTACCACCAGTGGGTTGGACAGTGGCTCTTAGTTCAGCCTTGACCAGGAAATGATCCATCCATGACAGTGCGGAGGTGTTTTTTACCTCCGCCCACAGATATGCCTGCTCCGTATTAAAGACCACACTGAGAGTATGGCCTGCTGAGTGTGTGGGCCCGTGAACCAATTGGGATAGGCCCATGTCCTTCATGGAATCCATGAACTGCCGAGACGCACCTGTTAAACTGGTCTCGAAAGGGATGTTGAAGTCACCCAGAACTAAAAGTCTAGGTGACTCCAGCAACAACTCCGAGACCAGCTGTGTCAGCTCGGATAGGGAGGCAATGGGGTGGACGGTATACCAGCAGAATTCATATACTATCCTTGGTCTTCAGGCTCAGCTACATACTCTCGAAATGGTCTGTTTTCTGGATAGGTATCCTGGTCAAGGAAAGGTTTTTTTGTGAACCAGAGCCATGCCTCCCCCCGCCCACTTTCCCTCATCTGCTCAAACACAGAATACCTGGCTGGGGGAGCCTGATTCCAGGTGATGGCACTATCCTCCCCCAGCCAGGTTTCTGTAAAACATGCCAGGTTGGCATCCTCATCCATGAGAAGATCATGGATGATATGAGTTTTATTTTTGACCGACCTGGCATTACAAAGGTGAGGTTCTGTGGCAAGGTTGGTAAGCTCCCCAACTTACTTTGGGCAACAGAGTGGTCTGAAGGTGGGATCACTTTTAAACATTGAATCTGCCTTATTTTGTAACAAGTCACCACCCTGTTCTCGCCATATCTTCCCTGCCCCGTATCACCTCAATTTCTGCCCCCAGAGAATAATCTATCCACTGTCCCTCATTATATTGCATTTAATTTGTTGTTTTATAAGCCCCTGAGGTCTCAACACAAGATACCCATAAATATACAAGCCGGGCATCTTATATGGCCAGATGTTCCTGAGCGGGAGAGGGCAAACAAAGAGTTCAGCTTCTCCTCTCCTATGCCATCGCTGCTAGGTTGGTGGTTGGGCCTACAGCGGCTAAAAAAGCTCTCCTCCGAGACCAGATGTTCCCAAGGGGAAGGGAGTGGGCAAGGAGTCCAGCCACCTCTTCGGTGTCCTCTGAGGGAGGTGGTGGTGGAATTAGGCTGGGAGGGCCTTTTGAAGCCTTCTCAGCATCCTCCGGACTCCGCCGCTTCCGCTAACCACCTCTTTGGCATCCTTCGAGAGAGGTAGCTGGGAAAGAAGAGGGGGAGGACCAAGGCACACACCTCTCAGCTCCCAGCTACATGCCGCTGTTGCCGGTGTTCAGGCTGGAGAGGGACTAAATAGCCTCTCTTCAATGTCCCAGGTGTTCCAAGGGAAGGAGGAGGGGAAGGACCAAGGCACACACCTCTTAGCTCCCAGCTACACACCGCTGTTGTTGTTGTTGTGTGCCTCCAAGTCATTTTTGACTTATGGCAACCCTAAGCTGAACCTATCATATCATAGAATCATAGAATCATAGAATTTATAGAGTTGGAAGAGACCACAAGGGCCATCCAGTCCAACACCCTGCCATACAGGAACTCCCAATTAAAGCATCCCTGACAGACGGCCATCCAGCCTCTGCTTAAAGACCTCCAAGGAAGGAGACTCCACCACACTCCGAGGGAGTGTGTTCCACTGTCTAACAGCCCTAACTGTCAGGAAGTTCCTCCTAATGTTGAGGTGGAATCTCTTTTCCTGGAGCTAACATCCATTGTTCTGGGTCCCAGTCTCTGGAGCAGCAGAAAACAAGCTTGTTCCCTCCTCAATATGACATCCCTTCAAATATTTAAACACGGCTATCATATCACCTCTTAACCTTCTCTTATCCAGGCTAAACATCCCCAGCTCCCTAAGTCATTCCTCATAAGGCTTGGTTTCCAGACCCTTCACCATTTTAGTTGCCCTCCTTTGGACACGCTCCAGTTTCTCCACATCCGTTTTGAATTGTGGTGCCCAGAACTGGACACAGTATTCCAGGTGGGGCCTGACCAAAGCAGAATAGAGTGGCACTATTACTTCTCTTGATCTAGACACTATACTTCTATTGATGCAGCCTAAAATTGCATTGGCTTTTTTAGCTGCTGCATCACACTGTTGACTCATGTTCAACTTGTGGTCTACCTGGACTCCTAGATACCTTTCACACGTAGTCTCATTCACCCAGGTGTCTCCCATCGTATAGCTGTGCTTTTTGTTTTTCTGCCCTAAGTGCAGTACCTTACATTTCTCTGTGTTGAATTTCATTTTGTTAGCTTTGGCCCAACTTTCTAGTGTGTTCAAGTCATTTTGAATTTTGATCTTGTCTTCTGGGGTATTAGCTACTCCTCCTAATTTGGTGTCATCTGCAAATTTGATAACTATGCCCCCAATACTGTCATCCAAGTCATTGAATAAATTGTTGAATAGCACTGGGCCCAGGACAGAGCCCTGCGGCACCCCACTGGTCACTTCTTTCCAGGTTGAAAAGGAGCCATTGTTGAGCACCCTTTGGGTTCGGCCAGTCAACCAATTACAAATCCATATAACAGTTACTTTGTCTAGCCCACATTTTACCAGCTTGTTTGCAAGAATGTCATGGGGCACCTTGTCAAAGGCCTTACTGAAATCAAGATATACTATATCTACAGCATTCCCTTCATCTAACAAGCTGGTAATTTTATCAAAAAAAGAGATCAGATTTATCTGGCATGACTTGTTTCTCTAAAACCCATGTTGACTTTTTGTGATTATGAATTACCTTCCAGGTGTTCACAGACTCTCTGTCTAATTATCTGCTCCAGAATCTTTCCCAGTATTGATGTCAGACTAACTGGACGATAATTGTTGGGATCCTCTTTTTTTCCCTTTTTGAAGATGGGGACAACGTTTGCCCTCCTCCAGTCTGCTGGGACTTCTCCTGTTCTCCAGGATTATTGCCAATGGTTCCGATATTACATTTGCCAGTTCTTTTAGTACCCTTGGATGTAATTCATTTGGTTCTGGAGACTTATATTCATGTAGATTAAACTATCTCTTTATTTATTCTGTGCTGAAATTCTCCTATTCTGTCCTCTGCTCCATTATCCTCAGGTTGAGCACCCTTTGCCTTTTCTGAGAAGACTGAAGCAAAGAAGGTGTTCAGTAATTCTGCCTTTTGTCTGTGCCCTACTAACTTTTTGCCATCTTCTCCACACAGTGGCGAAGATGGTTTTCTTGACAGGTTTATTCAGAGGGGGTTTGCCGTTGGGTTTTCATGCTCACACAGGAATCCTGGTCTCCAGAGATGTAGTCCAAACCTCAAACACTGGCCTTTTTCTTCCTACTGAGGTAGGAAATGAATATTCTCCCTATATTTTAGTGTTCCAAAATATTCCAGAGATTTTTTTCTTTGCAGGCAATGGCACAAACCTCATGTTTTCTTCATAGAAAATGTGCTTCCTGTATAGGAAAACCCTTTTCTGTGCAGAAAATGCCCTTACAGTGCAGAAAATATGCTTTTAGCACACAAAACTACCCATCTTTCTGTTCAGAAATATCCTCTCAAAAACTTTGAGATGTTCAAATACTGATGAAAAATCTGCTCTCACTTATCATAAAATCATAGACTCTTAGAGTTTGAAAAGACTACCAGGGCCATGCAGTCAAATCCCATTCTGCCATGCAGGAATGCACAATCAAAGCATCCTTGACAGATGACCATCCAGCCTCTGCTTAAAAACCTCCAAAAACCTCCACTTTTATTCTTTTATTCTTCCTGGTGGAGTTTCCAGATTGTCAGGAACCACATTTTTCAACTGGGAAAGGAATAATAATGAATATTATTTCCATTCCTGCCTCAGACTGTAGAATGCCTTGGGTGGCAGTCAAGTTCTTTCAGAAGTAAACAGAAAGGGGAGAAAGACAGAGAGCACCAAAGTCTTCTTTTGATACTAATGATTCAGCCAGCTGAACCCCTTGAATATTCCTTACAGAGATTATTACCACTAGTTCCTTCCCAACAATTACCGGTATGTCTTTTCAGGGCAGTTCAAGACATTTTGCTGCCTGAGACAAAGGACAATTGGATGCCTCTCCTCACCCTGTGTAAACAGTGGCAGCTGGTGTTTTGGATGTTCACTCTTGGTTTCATTCAAGTGGTCAACCTTATCCCCCAAACAGTTTCAGTGTCTCGGACAGATCCTAAAACCCCAAAGATGTTTATC
Source organism: Phrynosoma blainvillii (assembly GCA_026167975.1). Lineage (NCBI taxonomy): Eukaryota > Metazoa > Chordata > Lepidosauria > Squamata > Phrynosomatidae > Phrynosoma > Phrynosoma blainvillii. Next base: position 172,275,967 of record JANUYF010000001.1, read on the forward strand.
CCTCACAGTCATCAGAGCCACTAACCACCACTGCAGGTACTGAAACTGTGTGTGTAACAGGACTCATTTGTAACAGAACAGATTTCTCCATTGCACTTGAAAGTACCAAGTGAACTGATTTGTATGGGAGTGGGAAGATGTTCTCATATTTAATGGGCTTAATCCTATGTTTGTCAAATATATATGATTCCACTCCAGACATAAATGCACCCTTAAATATAAAGATCCCCTCCTATGTTTTCTGCCTTCTCCCAGCTTAACCAGCTTTCTTTCTCATCCAAACCTCCTTGCAAATCACTGACTCAAGCGAGTCAGCCTCCCTCTTTAAAAAACAAACAAACAAACAAACAAAAACCAGGCTTCAGGATATGCTTTTTGTTTTGCACTGGGATATAACTCTGAAGTAACACCTGCTTCCAGTTTTTAATTTCCTTTATTCACAGGCATCGTCTGGTCACTGCATGTAATTTGTTGTTGTTGTTGTTGTTGTTGTTGTTGTTGTTGTTGTGTGCCTTCAAGTCATTTCCAGCATGGCAACTCTAAGGCGAATCTATCTCAGGATTCTATGAGGCTGAGAATGTGCGACTTGACCAAAATCACTCAGTAGGTTTCCAAGACTGAATGGGATTCAAACCATAGTAGTTAATCATTTTTTCAATGACTTGTAATTGATAGTAGTGAGCTGCTTGGCTATATTTTCACCTACAGTTGCCCTGACTTTCCATCAACAGGTCTACATTTCTGAAATCCTTCCATTTCAAATCTTAATAATGTGTGAGCATTATTGGTAGCAATTTAATATGCTCATTAGCTTGCTGCTGAAATGCTGAAGGATTAAGTCTATTACATGGCCATGCAGTTTTGAATATTAAATTTGGCCATGAATATTGATTTTTCTCCTTTGTGTTTCTAGATAGCAAAGCAAAGCAAGCCTTTTTATTTTATTTTATTAAAAAAATAATATGTGTTTTTGTTACAGCAAAATTATAGCAAAATGTGAAATGGAGATTGCTGGATATCAGATATCTTTGGATCAGAAGAAAGATGAGGAGAAAGGGATATTGTGAGATATAACAGCTATGAGAAGAAGCAGAGGACACCTTGAACATCTATGTTATTCTCCTGATGTCTTCAGGTGCAGTCCATTCATTTGTCACAGATGCAAGGTTCTCTGCTTCTTTTGCTCCTGTTAATGTGATCAAAATAGAGTTGTCTCTTCCTCAAATGTCTCTGAGCATCAGAACCAGTCCTACCATTAGGCAGAGTGAGATGGCCATATTAACCAGATTTTGGGTGTCATGAAAAGACATCTGTTTTGTTATTACCACATTTTACTGTTGTCAATGCAGAGAAATGTTGTGGGATTTTCTGCCTTATGTGCCAGAATAGCTTGGCTGGCTTTGAGTACCTCTCACCTTGGCTCTGGTGAAATTGCTTGGAGTATCCCTCCTGGACATGTCTGCATTACAGATTAAAAATGATTAAATATTAGTTCCATTTTCCCAAAAATTCCTTGAATTAAAAACAGGAAATACGTAATCCATAAAGAAACACATATTTGGTAGATATTATATTGCAGATGTAAGATTTTCTGGAATCCTGTTGGTGACATATGTGCATGTAACTCAGGGTTATGCACATGCATGTATTTTTTTTTTAATATTGTGCAAGGAGCTGAATGTGAACTCTCTGCACTGCATGCAAAATGTTTTCCACAAGGCAGATATTAAACCCTGAGGGTACTGCTGGGGTACTGCTGTAGCTTATTACTTACTCTCTCTCTCTGTGTGTGTGTATGTGTGTGTGTGTGTGTGAGAGAGAGAGAGAGACCGACCAGGCAGTGATATGATTTCTCAGCCTCCATCTGCTGTGGTTCTGTCTAGTTGCTCCCCTTCTCTTCTCCCAGCCAGTAAATGACTGCAACAATATCTCTACCCCAGGCTTGATATTTGTCAGGCATGTGTGGGGGGGCTCCACAGAGCTATATGTGTAGAGCATTATGCTCTGCCCACATCAGTGCTGGATCTCACTCATACAGTAAATAACATAAACGTAACACACACACACCCAGCATCTTATTTTCTGATTATCAGAGAAGGAGAGGGAATCCCTTGGTATCATATATAATTAACTACATGGTGCCTGCTTTATGGCAGTGAGTGACATTATAAATAGATCTGAGGCAAAATGTAAAATATATTTTACATTGTGAAAGACTGGTGTATATCTTCCCAGAGCCTAGAAAGTTGTTGTTGTTAGACTTCAGCTTCAGGAATCCTTCAGTCAGCATAGCTGGCTCAGAGATTTTAAAAGTTGTCATCCAAACAGCAACTTTCCCAAGAGGTGACTCTATTCTTGTCTATGCCACACTGATGAAGGCTCACAGTAGGCAAAGCTTTATGGGCTGGAAAAGACCTTTTCCTTTCTTTGCTTATGTTGGAATTAATTTATTTATGCTTTTGAAGTTCAGAAACAGAAGCACAGAGTCATGCTCCATTGTCAGGCATCTGAATTTTCCAGAGCTCCTCACAGACTTAAAGTAAGTCTTCAACAATCAACAGGGCATAAATAACAACATACATTGGCCACAATTTGTTGCATGAGCACTGTTGAAGGATACATAAAATATCTCTGAGATAACGGGGGCAACTTCTAAGTAGATTTTCTCAGCTGAAAAATATGGCTTGTCATCACAGAGCATGACTTTGTTGTGATTAGATGACTTCCCAGACTAAGTTTTTCTGAACCAGAACATTAACCTATGGCTTAACCCAGACAATCTTTTCCCCTTATCTTCACAAATGCACAGTCCTTACTTAGTTGGTTTGTGGAATCCAGATGCCACATTCCTCTTAGTGTGGTTATGATATGAGCAACCCTTTCCCCCCATGTATTTAAATTGCAATGTTTTGTTGCATTTTCCCACCACCCCAATAAATACCTTGTAATTCTAAGCACTGTGTGGTGGGTGGCTGCTTGTAAAGGACACCTATTACAGTCAGCCCTCCATATCCACTCTGCATCCATAGAGGAGGCTTATCACATTGCAAAATAAAGCTACTTACCCCAGCTACTTGTTGAAATTACAGTCGATTTTGGGATGCACTCAGGAATTATCACATTAAAAAATATCGCCAATGCTGCCTGGTGACTGCATCCCAGCTAAATCCTGGCTCCCAGCAGCACTCAGCTGGCTGATTTTCAAAACCAGGAGCTAAATAAATCAATAAAGTCTTTGTTTGGTTTGTCTACCATCTGCTATGCCTCTGTAGCCCCTGGGTCAGGTGGTAGTCCTCTGTAACAAATCCCTGACTCCCTACAAGCCACTTCCTAGTGATATATAACTATAGTACCATATCACTGTGGATAGTACTCAGAATAATAGGGATTTCCCAGTGGCTAGCTTTGGGACTGTGGCACTGGCCAGCTTTGAGAGTGAGCCATGCAGTCACCACAGTCCCAGGTTGATCATGGACTGATTATGGCTGGAGCAGCTCCTTGCTACCCATCTGCTTTGCCTGTTGGAAGGGACCGTGCCTCAAATCTTAGAAAGTCCTTGCCAGTGAGAGCTGATGGTACTTGGCTAGAGATCCTAATGGTCTAGCTCAGTATACAGCAGATTCTTAGTTCTGAAAGGAGGAGGAGGAGGAGGAGAAAATGAATGTGGAAGAATATAATCCAGGGGTAGGCAACCAAAGGCCCGGGGGCTGGATGTGGCCCCCCGAGGCCTTTGGACCGGCCCCAGGCCGGTCCTGCTGCCGCCGCCGCCGCCACCGCTGCCCCCCGCTGTCCCCTGCCATGATGATATTGATTATTGTTGTTATTACTTGTTCTTGGGGTTTTCTTGGCAAAATCTCCACAAGGGTTTTGCCATGGCTTTTCTGGGGCTGAGAGAGTGTGCATGCATATTTTTATTTTTATTTTTTTACTTTTATTTATTTATTTTTGGTGCTTCGGCCCCCCAATTGTCTGAGGGACAGCAACCTGGCCCCCGGCTCAAAAAGGTTGCCTACCCCTGATATAATCTATAGGATTGTATGGGGAATTCCTGTGTTAATCGTTCTAGACCCATACCTTCTCCATCACAATGTAATTAAAGGCATCCCAGTGTAAATGGAATTTCTGTGATATTTTATGCATCAGTGATATTTATATCCCACCCCATGAACTCAAAGCAGCATATGTTGCTCTTCACCACTCCTCCTTTATCCTCACAGCAACCCTGTGAAGGTGGTCAGGTTGGAAGCATGACTAGCCAAGGTCACCCAGTAGTTTCATGGTTTAGCGATGCCTAGAACCCAGTTCTCCAAAGTTTTAATCTGATACTCAAAGCACAGCAACACACTGAATTAACACATTAATGCCTTTTCTTTCCACCCAGCACAATGTTGTCTGAAAAGAACTATAGGAGTTCTAGTTCAAAACCATTTGAGGGCACCCATTTAAGAAAGGCCAAGCAAGGGGTTTCTCCCAGAAAAGTTCCAAATTAATTGAATCCATTTTGAGATAATAGGAGAAGATGATATATTATATGTATCAAGAATATTATCAGTAAAATATTATGATATACTATTCTTGTAATGCATTAAGTAAAATATTATAATATACTATTCTTGTAATTCATTAAATGCATTAAATTGGGAGATAGAGAGCATGTCTGCACTACAATTTAATATCATGTAAGAACTAGCTTCTTCAAAAAAAGGAATGGGTCTTTTTCTGTCTTTGCACTTAGGATAACCCCCCTTTATAAATTCTGTTGGGTATGAGCTAAATACTAGGACATCATGGTTTTTCTCAGTTTCTGAGTTACAGGTTCATTCTGAGGTCGAGCACATTCTTGCTGCACTGAGATAAAAACAGGTTTCTCTGAACTGCTCCAGCTCCAAATGTGCAAACACTGGGCCTTTGCAGACTGCTAGAAATAGTGCAAATTGAGTCCACTTTAACTGTCCTGGCTCAGTGCTAGGGAATCATGGGAATTGTATTTTTTTCTGAGACATTGAGCCTTCTCTGTCAGAGAGCTCTGGTGCCACAATAAACTACAGTTCCCATGATTCCCTAGCACTGAGTCAGGGCAGTTAAAGTGGACTGAATTTGCACTATTTCTGGCAGTCTGCAAAGGCCCTCAGATAGTACAAAAGAGAGAAACATGGATTTTGTGGAATTTCCCCCACATGTTCATTTATCATTTCTAAAATATACCCTTTTCACATGCTGAATTTTGACAGAAAGTTCAAGTGAAAATATATGAAAAGTGGCAAGCTGTATCCAGAGGCAAGTCCCACTTGATTAGTACTTATATCCAAGTAACATTTGTGCTGCATTAGTAGCAGTTCTAAACAGACTCACCCATTCAGATCAGTGCAGCTTCTTTCTCAGCAAACAGATTTTAGGTTCAAAGTGGGAATTAGGGTTAGAAAGATTGGAAGGTGCAGTGTTTCATATAGTTTGGAGCCAGAGTTGCCCATCTGTTAACATTTGCTTGACTGTTGGCTTTATCACATGTTCACATGAAGGAAGCATTTTAGATAGGAATAGGGGACAATTTCATCTCAGTTCCTTTTTTATAAGAATTTTCCAAAATTCACACATTTCTTCATATTCAAGATTGAAAGTAATGGTGATTTATTTTATTTTATTTTTTAAAAGGAAGGAAAAATGGGAGAAACTAAAACTGACACATTCTTTCATCTATTTCCAGAGCTTTGCTTATGTATCTCTCAACTGTCTAGGCCCTGTCTGTATGGGCCAAATAAAATGGCCTCCCCCATCTTCTTGGCAGGGATGCCGAACAACGCAGGACCCAATCCCTGAGTTTGATGCAAACAGTCGGGACAACGTCTGGTTTGTTGAGCCCCAAATACGGGATATAATCCCCTTATAATGAAGTAAAGAAAATCGGAAGTTGCTCTGGATCTTCATGGGTGATATGGAGCCCTCCATTGCAATGCTAGGCAGCTGTTTAAAATATGTCCTGCTGTGCTGGCTTGTACAGTTGTTACATGTTGCTCATTCTGAGATTAGAATGAGATGCCCAACCATGTGATTGATGCTGGACACCTTATTCTCACCTCAGAGCATGGCAGCAGTGATAGCACTAGGTGGCACAGCAAGGCACACATGCAAACAGCCACCCAGAAAACCACAGATAATGGTTCTGCGGCTCTGGGGTCAGGATATTCTGGGCTGCTTCCACAGTATCCCGGCACATGCAGACACCACCTGGGTTTCAATCTTTCAATCCCTGTGTATGCCAGCTATGTTAGACTTGCCACCATTTATTTCCTTTAGAGGCTCTTCAACATTTATACCATTATGGCAGTCAAGTATACCATGGCTGTCTCCATATTGGGAACAGCTGTGGCTCTTGAATTTGGCCAGTGCAGATGGTTGAAATGCTCTTTTCACCTCATTTTAAAGAACTTACCCACTTTTACAAATCATATACGGTACTCAAATTGGAAAGAACTTGAGGCTTCAAAAATTTGAATGTGAGGAAAAATGAAACATACATTTTTCCCAACCATAGTTTTCAATGAGAGATTTGAAGCAAGAGCAGTTGTTGTGTATGACAAGTGCTATGCAAGGAGGAAGAATCCATCACTTGTTCAGAAAAAGAAAGAAAGACACAAGCCTACTATTAAAGATTTTAGAAAAAGGCATTCAGTGTACTGTGGTATTTACCATAACAAGATTATCAGAGTGGTGGTATGCTTGTCAATCTGCCAGGCCAGGTAAACAACTCAACAAATCTATACTGCATATCTAGCTACCAGGCCCTGTCTCTGGATCTGTATATGTTGCCACCTCCTTGGATAAACACTGGAAGATAATGCATGATTTATCTTAGTGTGGGAAACTGTTGAAGGCAAACTGATCAGTGCAGAACAAGTTATGTTATACAAACAGCAGTGACCGCAGGAGCAGAAAGGTTAAAGATAAGACAAGGAGAGCTTCTTCTTCTTCTTCTTCTTCTTCTTCTTCTTCTTCTTCTTCTTCTTCTTCTTTTTTTTTAAGAACTGAAGACCTCCAAAAGACCTAAAAGGTTTATCTTTTGTAGTTTCCAAAGCTGCACTTAACTGATTAAAAAAATGTATGCACATCTGACAGAGAGGTTCATGGTGTAGTGGTTTGAGTGTTGGACTAGGACTCTGGAGACCTGGGTTTGAATCCCCACTCAGCCATGAATATCCACTGGTGACCTTGGATAAGTTACTCTCTCCACCTCAGGAGAAGAAGTGGATCCAACTCCCCCCCCCCAGACAAATTCTGCCAAGAAAACCCCATGATATATTTGCCTTTGAAGTCACACCACCACCACCACCATAACAACAACAATGCAGATTTGATGGGTTCCCTCTATTATGCTTTGTTAGTGTTTCATTTTGTATTTCTTTATTTTTCCTGTAATGTGGGTGCAATGGGGTGGAAGAGCCACAGCTAGAAGAATTCTAGTTCACATGTCGTCCTTTTGAATTAAACAGAACATCATCAAAGCTCCTGGAATATAATCCATTTGCAAATACTGGGAGTCCATTTGATCTGTACCCTGGGGGAACTTTGTTTGAGGAAGAGGCTTGGGCCCTCAGAGAAAGTCCCAGTTACAGAGTCTGACACTTTTGGCCACTCAGATCCCTCACATGGAACCCCAGGTTGAGTCCCTGCACCATGCTGTGGATCCAATGATAACTCATCCCTCCTCATCACCCAATGCACAGGAACTAAGGGCCTTTGCAGACTGCCAGAAATAGTGCAAATTGAGTCCACTTTAAATTGAGGCACTGCCCTGGCTCAGTGCTAGGGAATTATGTGAACTGTAATTTATTGTGGCACCAGAGCTCTCTGACAGAGAAGGCTCAATGTCTTAGAAAAAAATACAATTCCCATGATTCCCTAGCACTGAGCCAGGGCAGTGCCTCAATTTAAAGTGGACTCAATTTGCACTATTTCTGGCAGTCTGCAAAGGAAGATGTAAATGTGGGACATTCAAAACCCTGTGAAGAAGAGAAGAGCTCAGCCAGCTGCAAACAAATCTTCATAACTAGAGGTCTGCCTAAGGAGAAGGGTCTCCCACCCACTACAAGGTGTTATTGTAGCCTGGCAGATTAGAAGTAGATGGTCTTCAAAATCTCTCAGGGCCTAAGCAGACTGCCAGAAATAGTGCACATTAAATTGAGGCACTGCCCTGGCTCAGTGCTAGGGAATCATGGGAACTGTAATTTATTGTGGCACCAGAGCTCTCTCACAGAGAAGGCTCAATGTCCCAGAAAAAAATACAGTTCCCATGATTCCCTAGCACTGAGCCAGGGCAGCGCCTCAATTTAATGTGCACTATTTCTGGCAGTCTGCTTAGGGCCTCGGCAGACGGCTAATAAGGCCGTCTCCGAGACCCAGAAGAGGAGGGGCAGCCGCATGCGCGGCATCCCTTCCTCTTCCTGAGGTCGTCCTCGGAGCTTCCGGCCCTCTGGACGGACGGCGCTCCAGGGATGACCTCCCTCCGCAGCGACCGGATGCGCTGCGGAGGATAAGTCAGGGAAAGTGCGCCCTACGCGTTTAGGGCGCACTTTCCCTGTCTTGTAAAAGGAGCGGCAATTTGCCGCGCCTTTTAGGGTCGCCGCAGGAGCGCCGCGGTCCGGCTGCTGCGGTCCCGCGGCGTTCCGGACCAGGCCGTCCCCGACGCCCTGGTCTGCATCCCCCCTGAGGCCTTCAGTCTCACAATGACCTTTACTAGTAGCACAGCTCACACAAAGCATCTGCCTTGGGTGGCTGCCTTACCTCTTGTTTCTGTCTTCCTGAGTTTGACTCCTGTTTAGTTAAAGCTATTGCTCTTGTGCCTGATCCTGGCTGATGTGAACCCCTGAGATTGTTTTTGTGTTGGTGTCCTAGTCCAGAGTTCTAGCTTTTGCACCCCTGCACCCTAGTTCAACATCATCCTTCAGACTGCTGGCTATTATTTTTGTTGTCACCTCTTGTGACTGTTCACAGAGGCCACATGGAAATTGGTTCCCAGCCACATTACATTGATATGGCTATGATTAGTATGCTGGCACCTCATGGACATTGTACAAATTGATGCCAGTGTTTCCTGATAATTTACCACTTTTGTTCATGTGATTGGTTTTGCCCAGAACTTTTTTTAAAAAATTATTGTTTTTGACTACAACTCTAAAAATCCCCCATTGCCCATGACCAGCACAGGGACTGTGATAGCTGTAGTCCAGAGAACAACTTTCCCAAGTTCCTATCCTTCCTACATAGTTGGACTTTGAAATGTTATTCTAGTGAGATGAGAAGAAGTCATCTCCTATCACACTGTGGTTATGGAAGCAGAGGTATTTATTTATATCTGCTGTTATTTACAGATGAGAAAGAAATCATGTAACCAACCTTCCAGCTCATTTGTCGTTATCACTGTTTATTTTCCTTGACCCTGGTTGATACTCAAGTTGCCTGCCCAGAGTAAGGTGGCCAACTATGAGTGAAATAGAGTAAAGTGGCCAACTAAAATAGAGGGCAAAAGAGAACATAGATTTTCATGAACTTTGTATGTGTAGAGCCAGCATGGTATAGTGGTTTTTGTGCTGGAAAATGACTCTGGAGACCAGGTTTTGAATCCTTGCTCAACCATGCAAACCCCCGGGTGACCTTAGGCATGTCACACACTCTCTGAGGGAGGCACTAGCAAAAACCCATCTGAAAAAATATTTCCAAGAAAACCTTGTGATAGGCCTGCCTCAGAGTTGCCATAAATCAGAAATGAGCTGAATGCACACAACAACATTTTATATTTATAGAGGTAAGTGCACATTCACAAATTTGTTTACATGATGAGGAGAAGACTTGTTATTTAAACAAAGGAGTATAGAAGAAAGCAATCTGATTTATCAGTTTAGCTAAACTCTGAGTTCTTCACTGCTATACAAACTTCAACCAGCTTTGTGGTGTTGACTTTGAGTTACCACCTCTTTTTTTCTAACAGGCTCCTCATCTTTATGATCAGCATGGCAGGCAAGTACAGAATGGTTCTCTCCTTACTGGGAATAGCTATATCTATTGAATCTGGCCAATGCAGATGAATGAAGATTTCATCTGGTTTATTTCACATTTCCTCCAGAAATTAGATGGAAAGAAACTGATTTTTTTTAAAAAATAAATATGGGGGGGAATGAAAAGGACAGATTTATGTACCCCTTTAATGAAAGAAAGAGACATCAGGAGCTGCTGAAGAGCATCAAAAGTGAGATGACTTTGTTGAGGTATTACTCTTTCACTTTGTAGATCATTGATTTGTTTAACCTTGCAGTTATTTGCTTTTCCCACACTGCTGGTTACAGAGCTCAAAGATCCAGCCAACCAAAGATTTCTGTTCTCAATCTGATCAAGTAACAACCCTATGCAGAGCCAAAACAAAAAACAAAAAAAAAACCCAAAGGAGACTACGTGCCTTTACAGACTGCAAGAAATAATGCAACTTGAGTCCACTTTAACTTCCCTGGCTCAGTGCTAGGGAATCATGGGAATTGTAGTTTTTTCTGAGACATTGAGCCTTCTCTGTCAGAGAGCTCTGGTGCCACAATAAACTGCAGTTTCCCATGATTCCCTAGCACTGAGCCAGGGCAGTTAAAGTGGACTCAAGTTGCATTATTTCTGGCAGTCTGTAAAGGCCCTACCTTAACATAATCTGTGAAAACAGACTTAATACAATTTTGGGAATATAAGTGATAGCTTTTGTAAGAAGTGTTTTTACAGTAGTAAGGAGTGTCAAATCATTTTAGTAAATATGTTTAAAGGAATTTTCTGCTTAGATATTTAGACTGCAAAGTTGCAAGTTTGAGAGTTAGTCTGAATGTCTTTGGAGGGAACACTTCCAACTAACATGATCACTGACAAGTGCTGATATAGACAAACTCCATTTTGCAGAAAACTGACTTATACTAATATAGATGTCTCAGTGCAGAGTTAGAAACAAAACTATAATTTCCATTAAAAGGGAATACGTTTCATTACAATCAAGAGAAATGTTTGTATGCCTATTCCATCTGATGCCCAGTTGCTAATTGTTAGTGGATCCTTCAATTCATGTCAGTATATATTTAATATTTATGTTTTTGTGTGTGTATGTAAGATACATATAATTTATATAGAGAGTTGGAAGAGATCATGAGGGCCATCCAATCCAATCCTCTGCCATTTTACTTGGCTTTTAATTTTATAGTGGTAATAACTGCACAGAGTTTTTAGTATGGTTTTTCATCTTTTGATTACAAACAAAAGCAAATTGGTATATTACTCTTGTGCATGGCCCTTTGTGTGGCAAAGCAGTGATCGGACAGCTTAAGTGAATTCTTAGTTCTTGAATATTTCTTGAATATGCCATACCATTATAATCATCAGGAAGATTATTATGGCATGATATTCTGGAAGGCCTATCAAAAGCTGGTCTAGTTTACAAACTTCAGTTTTATTGTCTGGGCAGTTCTTTTTTGGTGCTCCTGAATGTCAGTTTTGGAGTTAAACAAAACACCAGCATACCAGAAAGATTTGTCTTGTTAAATACATTGGAAACTGGCCTTTGCTTGCTCTTAGAAAGAGCAGTGTTCCTTGGCAATTACCCCCACTATGTTGGTTGAGGGTAGCAGTTTTGCATAATTGCATATTGTGTTTCATTTGCATCCTCATTTGCTACAGTCATAATAACAATACATTTAAAAAGAGGCAAGCCAAGCAAGAGAATTTTGTCTGTGATGCTTCAGGATATTCAATGACAATTTTGGAAAGCCAATGTGCTTCTTACTGCAGAGAGTAAATTACAAGCTGTTGTTAGTATTCTAGGCACAGTTTCTTGTTATTTGAATAATGCAAAACCCCAAGAAGAAGCTGAGTGTAAATCATTCATGAAGAGAGCCTTTCCTGTTTCCCTTCTACTTTAAGCTATTTACTGTAAATAGGATAGTATAATCTCTCATGTAATGTGATCAGCGCCTAATTGCAGCACAAAACAGCAGTGCTGGAGCATAATGTAGTTGGAGTTATGTTAACAAAACAAGATCTTCTCGAAGCAAATTGTTTTACATAAAAGATCTGCTTTTAAATAATTTTGCTGCTTAATGCTCTTATTAAACTTTGCTTCAAGCAGCAAATCAGTTCTTAAAAAAACAACACATCCAGCTACAGAAAGATATGAAACTTTCTCTCTCTCTCTGTAGGAATGAATCTTATTCTTATAAATTGGCATATAATTCTGCAAACAACAAGCTGTCCTTATTGCAATAACATGGATGCTTGTGGGGATTACTTGTTAGATTCCAAGGGGCCTTTCACACTACACAATTGTAGCACTATGATACCATCATAAATCTCATTGCTAGAACTTGCAGTTTAGGGTGGAGTACTTAGAATTTTCTACCTCACCAAAGTACAAATCCTGGAATTCCATAGCATGCATCCATGATAATTAAAGTAGAATCATAGCACTGTAACTGTGTAGTGTGAAAGGGCTACTAAAGAGCAATATAGCAAGAGTAAGAACATTGGTCTATTTAGTGCCATACAGTCACCATTGGCCCCCAAACCTTTTCAGCCTACTACCCCCTTTCCTCTTGAGTGACAACCCTAGTGCCCCCAAAGCACATATTTCTTGATATAGTTCTACAGGACATTCAAAAGAACCAATCTTGATTGCTGCTCCCTTTGCACCCAGTCACCATGAGAGCAGCAACTGAGCAGTTGGCTGAGCAGGGACTGAGAAGCCTCTCACCCATGCCAGCCTTGTGCCAAAGGCCAGTGCAGGAAAAAGGCCTCTCAGTCACTGCTTAGTCAGCTGCTTGGTTGCTGCTCCCAGGGTGACAAGGTGCAAATGAAGAGGCTTCTCCTCAGCAAAGAAGGGCTCTCAATCTTTCTTTGCCAGGGTGGAGAGGGGCACAGCTGGTGTGTGTGTATGGGGTTTACAAAGGCCACATACTCTGGACTGGAGACTGGCGTGGACAGGGAAAGGGAGAGATTCTAACTACAGGAGCCACTCCAAGGCAAAGGACTCTGCAAGGATTGATCCCAGCTATTCCTTTCCATCCTTCCCTAGAGACGTGTCTTCCCGACACAGCTTCAAGTCACCTCTGCCCCTGCACCACAAACATTGTTTCTTCTCCTATGTCTTCTCTCAGCCTGCTCAATGAAAGAAAGCAGCAGCAGTGTAGCCCTAACCTGCTAGTCAAGTCCCAGCAAAGCTCCAAAAGCTTAAGCAGCATTCCAAATTTGAAAGCTCATTTTTGTTCCACTTCTCCCACCAACGCCACATGCTGTAATGCCTTGCTCCAGTCTGTCAGTCTGTCCCAAAATGGTGCTGCTATGAGCCACAGAAGTGATGCCCTGCACCCAAACCTGGCAAGAGTTTCCAAAACACCATCACCACTACTAGCAAAAGATGCAGGATATGAGGGAGTGAGCTCGCATAAGCATGTGAAGAGCAGGAGGCACCAACACACAAAGCAATCATTGAGGCTATGCAGTGGTTTTAAGATCCCTGAAAAAAAGTTTCATGCAACCATCATCCCCACCATGGCCCTAAAGGCCACTGGTTCCCCTTATCTTTCTTGTGCTCCAGTACTTTGAAGGCCCCCTGGGTCTTTATAGCAACCCAAGGTGGGGCATGCCGCCCACTTTGGGAATCACTGGACTAAACCAAGCTTGAGAATCCTTCACTCTTCAGATGTTTCAGTTTGAATCCCAAAAGCTCCACCCAGCATAGCCAATAATAAGTAATTGGTTGAGGAGAGTCCAAAATATTTGGAAGGGCAAAGGTAATGGCAGTAGTTCCATAGGATTTCAAGTAGGAGACCTTTCCCTAAACTATGTGGAACTGTCATGGATTAAACCTCCATATGCCAACAGCTGTATGCCAGCTACTCAAAGTGCAAGAAAAAAGAAGTGGGATTAGTCCTTTAAAATTTGGACTAAAACCAATTGTAACATCATAATGTCACAACACTCATACTCCAACTGACTGTGGATTCCTTGTAGTACTGATATTGTGACACTATGATATTACTTAATCATTGAACTAAATGTTGTGGGCCTTCACGTAATGTGATATAGTGTGATATTACTTTATGATAAAGAATGTTGGTTTTAATTGAATTTGTATGATTTTGTTGTGATATGATAAATTTGTAAGAAAATGCTATAGAAAACTCATAATTGAAGATTATTTGTAAAAGTTGGTTTCAACTTCATGTTTCTGGGTCTTATCTGTCCTATTTTGTATACTTATCACACCCCAGAGGGTTTTTTGTTTGGCTTGGTGAAATTTTGACCCCAGCCAGGAACTGGTGTGGAAGCTCACTACAGCCCCATCCAGCCATTTCTATCCTCACTGGATTATGTGGTGTTCCAAGCCACAAGAGAAACCATGTATGACCAGACCTACAATTAAACTGAATGAGGCAGCTGCCTCCAGGGGTATCCCAAAATGCCAGCAGTTTGTTTTTAAAATCTGTTATTCTTACTTTTTATTATTAAGATGAGAATAGATGAGAGAGAAGAGGGATTTTCTAGGGTGTCATCCAGCGTGGCCTTCACCCCCTGTATCCCCTTAGTGATGCCCTTGTTTCTGATCATACTAACACAGAACATCTTCAGCTTCTTCTATCATAGCACTATAAAACAGTGAAGGATACAATACATACCAGAGTTTCTCCCTATTCATGAGCACAGGGAGCACAGGAGCCATGTACCAGATTGATTTTGGCAACCTTAGTTGTGATAAGGAGGATAAGTGAGTATCCGTTGCTAAGCAATGGACGGTGGCACTCTTTAACTACCTCTGCGTTGATCAAGGTGGCAGTAGCCATAAAGGAGTATAGCAGTTGAGAAGCCAATATATTTGCAGCTCACTTAATTCAATCTATAATCAGTATTCAGTGTGCTACATGGGGGAAAAATATCCACCACTGCCTCTTGCAGATGTACAGAAAGAAAAATAAAATGAAAAAGGGATCTATGTTATTAAGAATTTGGGTCAATCAATTTCTTACAGTCTTTTCTTAAGCCGACCAAGAGCTTAGCCACTAATGAAGCTAGTAAACACATTGCTTTTCTTGTAAAATACATTGAAAAATCTCTCTCTCTCTCTCTTTTTGTATGTACGTGTGCATGTATGTGAAACTGTTGATATTTTGCAGCAAGTTCAGGATCTGACAAAGATCCTTTTTTAAGAAGTGAAGTAGTAGATTAAAAGCAGATAAAGAAAGAAAGAAAGAAAGAAAGAACATTCTTTGCAATCTGATGCTGTAATTCTCTGTCTTGTTTGCACTGGTGGATTTTAAAACCATGTAAGATTTGAACAAGAAGGACCAGTAGCAGGTTCACCATTGCAGACATCCCCACCTTCACCTTTAGGACAGCAAAGAGAAGAGAGAAAACAGTCTCAGCTCCCTTAATGCTAAAAATATGAAATTCCCCTTTATAGACTAGGGACAGAAAGACATTTATATAGGAACCCCTTGATGGGGGAAGAGGCACAAAATGCCCATCTATGGGGTCTTTCTCTCTAAAGAATTGAAGTCAAACAGTGTTCCCAAAGCAAGAGGGACCCCATAGCTCTGTTCTTTATACAAACAGGAAGGAAAAGAAAGGAAAGGAAAGCAAAAGAAGGAAGGAGCTTTTTATTAATTTAAACTTCTGTCATTTGGGGGCCTCCTCCTCCTCTTCTTCTTTTCTTGGATTTCAAGATGGTTATATTTTATATATTTTGGAAAGAATTCAACATGCTAATTATGGGGAAAGGCTGTAACTCAGTGGTAGGGAGCACATGCTTTGCATGCAAAAGGTCCCAGGTTCAGTAACCCCCAGAGATCATGAAGCAGCCAAGATCGCTATTTCCCTACTAATCTTGTTAATGCTTCTAATCTTGTTAATGCTGCTGAATCTTGTTCAGGATTGGTGGGAGTGGAGGAGGGAGAGACTTTAACCCTCTCCTGCCCCTTGCTGTGATCCTGATTACTGGGCAAGAAACAAGCTGGGTGCCTGTGTGTTAGAGATGTAATTCTTCACTAATTTTGTTCTTGAAGGAGGCAATAAGTACTTCTAGTAATTCTGTCTCCTGCTGCAAGAAAATCTTCAAGAACTGCACAGTTTTCAAAGACTATTCATAGTTTGGGACTTATTCTAGACAAAAGTGACACTTTTTGTGTGTAGCACACAGTATTTTCTACAGAGGAAACACACATTTTGTCTAAAATATATCCTGAACTGTGAATAGCCTTTGAAAATTGTTCTTGGAGCAGGAGAGAAAATGACTAAAAATAGTTACTCTTTCCTTCAAGAACAAAACGAATGAAGAATTACATTGCTAATACACGTGTGTGCTCGTGTGTGTGAGGTGTCTGCCACTGTACACGTTTTATGAGTGTGAAACAGACACATAGACTGGGACAGAAAATGGATAAATTGAGAAGTGAATAAATGAAGAATGATTCAAAGTGGCAGAACAATAGTTGCTAGAGAGGCTGTTCAGGGGTGTGTGTATATGTGTGTGTGTGTGTAATTCCACAGCATTTGCTACAGGCCTATTCAGCCCAAGCACTGATGAGGAAGGACATTTCTACATATTCTAGAACAAAAGGCAGCAACATGAATTCAACCAGAGCCAGACTGATCACCTCTTGTCAATGTGCTTGTCCTATGAAAGTGCCAGCTTCAATGATCAATAACAATCTAAGATAGTAACATTTGTATTGACAAACATTTCTGAGTGCTTTGTACTTCCATAATGAGTGCTTCCTGTAAGAAGTGCTATTTAATACAGCAGAAAACGCCAGACCCTTGTCTTTTACACGTTGTGTTAGCAGTGGAAAATATCATTCTTTTAGCAGTGGATTGTTAGGTTGACAAAGATAAAACTCAGGCCAACATGTTGCTAACAAAATCCCATCCTTGGAAGGAATACGACATGCCAAAGTACTGGAATGTGGTCTGGTAAGCACAAAGATAGCTTCTACAAACAAAATGCACAAATATGTCTTTTGTCTGTGTGTGTATGATGATGAATCCTAAAATGGGAAAGGTAAGGGCAGTCATATGGAACAGGTGTCAAAGGTGATGTAACAAATGTTCTCTCTCTCTCTCTCTCTCTCACACACACACACACATCCCACATACATGTGTGCACGTTCACACACACACACAGAAAGGCTTCACACACACACACCCCACATACATGTATGCACGTGCGTGCACGTACACACACACACACACACAGAGAGAAAGGTACACATATGCACAAAGTATTATAACAGTGAAGAGCTAGGAGTCACTGGAAACTCATTGGGAACCTAGCAGTATTAACTGTGTTGCTTCCTAATACCACAGTAACCCTTTGTAAGTGTCCATGCAGCAAAGGAGTATAGGAAAGCTGGTCCTAGCAGTGCATCTGATAGCTAGTGGTTAAACTAGACAATCCAGCTCACATTCAGAAAGGGTGCTCCTGAAGTGTTAAAAGATGCCTAATGGTACTAGCACTTTTCACCTCCCTGTTTTGAAAATTAGATTGTTTCCTTTGGTGATTGGACACCAGGAGGTAAATATAGGCTTCATTTACACATCTGCTCTGGCATGAGTCTCTGAATTTACCACATTCTAATTCTGAACTTAGTATCTTGGGCAATTTGGTTTTAAATTGAGGACTATTAGGCAAAGTTGTAGCCGTTTGGGGCTCTCCTAGTCCTAGAAGAACTGGGGTACAACTACTGGGATGTTGTTGATACAGTCAGACGACTAATTAATAAAACTTGTTATATTCTATTCTAACTACTGGGATGCTACCATGGTTGAAAGTAGAGTAACTGGGCTTCTGGAGAGAGAGAGAAAGAAGAAGAGGGGGAAAGAACTGTGAGTCAGAAATAAAAGTTTTTTTCAGTGGTTTTTGTTTTTAGGTATGGACTCAACCAAATTCAGTGCTGGATGCCATTGTGAAAAACCTATGAAATATAGTCAGAGCCTCTCTCTTTCTCTCAGTTTCTTTCACACACACACACACACACACACACTCAAATGCATACACATGGTCACAAACACACAGAGCTTCTTGCTTCTCTCTGCTCCTTTTCCAAATCTTTGTTGTGGACAGCCTTCAAATAGTAAACCATCCTTCAACCATCTGTTCAAAAGAAGGACAATTGGCCATCTTGATTGGCCTCCATCACTGAAAGAAATCATAATCTGCTATCATTCCTTTTTTTAAGGAGAAAAATAGCCAAGGATTCATCAAATATATTACTCGTGTTGAATTATTCATTTCGTAGTGTTACTATGGTTACAGCTGTGTTACTTACTTTCACATTATTTATTTCTTTTTATTCATTATGGTTTCACTATAAATAGTGCTTTTTTTCCAGAGCATTTTTTAAAGACAAGACTACAAAATGGCATTCATAAGCATATCAATATTGATTTAATATTCTCTATGGTTCTGGCAATGACATTTATGTTAGATTTGCATAAGTGCCAACCAACCCTTCATATGGGAGAACCTATCAGCCTTCCTTGGTTTTTTTGTTTTGGCATCTACAAAGCTGGTAAACTAATGAAAGGACCATAAAAATATTGTCTACTCTTATTTTGCCATCTATTGTAAATGCACATTACTATTAATAAAAAAGGATTGCTACAGAAGTGGAATTTCTGCCAGCACTATATAACAAATGTGTTTCCTGTGAATATTGATTTGATGTGTGTCTAAAAATTATTTGTAAAGCCTATACGAAGATTATAATACTGACTTTCAATTAATTCCCATTTTTTCCCATTACATATTTTTGTAACTGCATAATGGCCTTTCTTTGGTTGATCAGTTAGCTTAATCTCCAATAATGGAAGACTAGTCAGCCGGACATAATACAGAAAGCACAGAAAACAAACACAAAAATACAGTACAGCAACAGGTTGTTTATCTACAACTCAGAAGTCGACACACAAAATATTCCGGTGATCTTAAATGACAAACCATTTATACAATGGGAAAAAGATCTTATAAAATTCATCTGGTCAGGCAGAAAACCTAGAATAAAGTGGAAAACACTGACTGATAAGAAGAAGAATGGAGGCTGTAATTTACCAGATTTAAAGACTTATTATTACGCAAATGCATTAACTTTTAACTGGGCAAAATTAGAAAATGACAAAATACTTGCTTTAGAAGGATTTAATTTGAGATATGGATGGCATGCATATATGTGGTATAATAAGATAAAAGTGCATAAAGAGTTTGAACATCACTATATAAGATCATTAATAAGGATTTGGTTGCAATGTAAGGAAAAATTCTACAGAAAACTACCTTTATGGGTGTCACCACAAGAAGCCTTTTTTGGAAGATGGCGAGAAGTACCTAAATGGTTGAGATATCGAGACATTGTGAATAAAACAATGAGAGGATCTTATGAAATAAAGTCATTAGAAAAATTGAAAGAATTAGACAAAAATCTACATTGGTTTCCATATAAACAGTTAATGGACAGATTTAAAGAGGACTATAAAAATTTGGGATTTGAAGAGACAGGTAATGAATTAGATAAAATGATTAAACAAAATGGTAAACTAACTTCCAAATATTATGAGATTTTACAAGAAAGAGAACTGGAACAAGACTTAGTAAAAGATACAATGATTAGATGGGCTAAGGATATTGGAAGGGATATTGATTTACATAGTTGGGAATGGGCAAGAAAGAAGACACAAAGATTTACTCAATGCCAAGATTTGAAGGAAAATTATTTAAAAATGGAGCAGCGTTGGTATCTTACTCTGGTGAAACTAGCAAAAGTTCATAAAAATGGTAATAATAGATGTTGGAAGTGTAATCAAACTACAGGAAGTTGGTTACATGTATGGTGGAACTGTGATAAAGTAAGGAAATATTGGATGACTATTCACAAAGTAATTTGTGAAATATTTAAAATAAGATATGACATGATACCGGAAATTTACCTATTGAACATGAAAAATAAGATCCCAGAAAAAATTAAAAAGAAATATGGGAGAATATTATTATATATGATAACCTCAGCTCGGATGACATAAGCAAAAAAATGGAAACAAAAAGAAGTGCCATCAACCAGTGAATGGTTTACAAGGCTTATTGGAATGATGAGTATGGATATACTCACAGCTAGATTGAATAAACAAAATGTAGAAAGTGTTGAACAAGACTGGACCCTGATATTGCAATACTGTAGAAAAGAAAATTTAATTGAGTAGAGGTAAATTGATTGGAAAATGTAAAATATTCAGTGATTCAAAAATAGTATGTGAATATTAATTGAAAACATTTATAAGAGCTATTATTAAAGATAAAAAATGGTTAAGGTGGATGTTATAACACATAGTGGAGTTAATATGAGAAATTGCTTGTATATGAAGATAATGAGCAAACTTTGAAGTATGGTTGAGTACAAACTGGAGATACTTTGGAAGTCAAATGTAAATATTTTGTATATAATTATTGTAAAAGACATTAATATTTCAATTTGATATGTATGTTTGAATAATATATGTTAATAAAATATAATGGGGGAAAAAAGAAGTCAACACACCACCTTGTGAGCTCTTGTGAATGTCAGAAAATACATCAAAATGGATTAATCAGAGTATGATTTTATTAAAGCAAATTTAATATCAACAAGAATCCAGACTGAGGCCTACTAGACTCAGGGAAGCTTGTATTTAGAGAGTGAAAGTACCATGTGGGTTGGATATATTCTGGGTTTTAGTATGAGAATTGCCATAAAAACATGAAATAAACATAGTTCTAATACTGACTAGTGTTCCCAAGACAGAGGATGAATAGACCTTCACTCTGTTCCCTTGTTACTCAAGAAGCAGTTGGCTGCCATTTCCACCTCCTTCCATGAGCAATTCCCATTGCAACAGGCAGAAGCATGGTCCCTGTCGCAATTCAAGCAAGTAGGGATGGGAACAGCAGCTAGCTGCTTCCCTAGCAACAGGGGAACAGACCCATGTTGGTTGTAGTGGCTGTTGCCTGATAAGTTAAGATTGGGCAACTTTCATGGTCCCTGTGTAGCCCCTAAACTTAAATGCAAAGGGATTGAAAAACCTCACCTTTGAATGTTTTAAAAGTTTCAAGACTTTCAGCAACTTCTGCCCAGATATATAAGTTTGATCATTTCAGATTCATCCTAATGCAGTTGTTTATCATTTCAATTCTTTATACCTAACATTTGAAGAAAGTTTCAATTGAAGGTTGGAGGGTATTTAAATTCTTATTTAAAAAATAAACTGAAATAAAATCTCACCCATGCCATGTAAATGATTTCACATCTACGCATCACTTTTAATTAATGTTAGCTGAGTCACACTATGAACTTTAATCATTCAACCAATTGAATTGCCAAAATCCATATGATTAATGGTCTAAGATCAGGGATTGTCCTCTCCCACCTCTACCTTGCTGCACCATTCAGATACCCAGTCCTTGCCTTTATCTATTGTTCCCTCAGACAACTGGAAATGAATAAATGCTACATTTTGAAGAGACAGAATTTTTCTTTGCTTTCAGATTATGCACGTCTGTTCTGTGGTTGGAAATTAAAACAGAAGAAGAAGAAGAAGAAGAAGAAGAAGAAGAAGAAGAAGAACCAAGCTAGATGACTACTAGTAAGAACAGGACAACTGGTAGTAAGTGGGGACTGTTTACCATATGTTTAAAATATATTCATGGTTAAAAATATTTAAGTTGAACTATACAGGCCAGATCAATAACAATCTGATGTTTTTAAAGGGCATTTTCTTTTAAAACATCAGATACATGGACAACTCTCCTTCTCTGTCTCCATTTCCATCTTCTGTTTCCTATCTTTTCTTCCTTTCTGGGATTCTTAACAAACGCACAGGCATCATCACTTTGTTCACTTTATTGTGAGCTTTATTGTCTTTGACTTTTATTCAGACTTACAATGTTTCATTGGTTCTGAAGTGTGGGATTCTTTCTTGAGACAATGTAGCAGACTCTATGAAGTCAAGATTATATTGAGAACAGAAGACTAAAAAGATTCCAGGAACATTCTTTCACATTCAGTAGTTCTGTTAGGAAAATCATGTTGTCTTAAAGAAATCCAAACCTTCACATACTTCATTCTCACACACAAGAAGGAAGGATTTCAAACATTTTCTCCTGTGGGTAAAATTATGAAAATTTTTATGCATTTCTTTCAATGATTTCTCACATTTTGAGATTTTTTTGAAAAACATTTCATTTGAGCAAAACCCCAAACAAATTCAGTATTTTGTGGAGAATGCATTGTATTTTGCATGAAACACATTGGGGGGGGGGGGGTGTACAAAAAATGCAAAATAGTTTTGTGGAAAGAGCTGTCTTTTCTAACTAAGGAAGAGAAAATCTGTCTGTATTCCTTACATTTCAAGTACCCCATGACACCTGCCAGCATCCCGTGATAAATTGGAGTAATCACTGTTAAGATAGAGCTGTGTATACCATATAACATTGACAAAACATCTGAGCAAGAATTGATTAGAGGAGGGAAAAGGCAAAGGAAAAAGGAAAAAGAATCTTACAGCGAGATGTGATTTAAATGAGAAATAAGAGCAACAGTTTTGTCACTTTATAGATTTTTTTATTTTATTTTTTGAGAAAATGATCAGCAGCTTCCAGGTGAGAGATACTGATTTTTTAATGGATATTTTTGCTGAAGCTAGAGAAGTGTGATCTAAAAAACAGAGGGGGGGGGGGGGAAATAACCTTAGCTTCCATGAAAAATACAGCGCATTGCTTTGTCACACAGCTGTCCACAGTAAGAATCTGAAAGAGGGTCATTTTGCAGGTTGGTCCTTTGGATTTCCTATGCTAATATTACACTGGTGACATGTAGTTGAAATTCTATATTAGCTATGCTTACACAGGTTGGCATAAGGGAATAAGCAAATAAATAAATTTAAAAATGAAATAACAAGTGAACTGATACTAAAATGAGTTTAGCGGTATTTAACAACAGAACTAGTGCCTATTGTTTTAAAAGATGCCTCCCCTAGACAAGGGAGAAATTATGAATACTGATGAAAAGGTGAGGTTTCCTCATGATGCAAATTTACAAATGGATTTACAAAATGAATGTTGTGTGCTATGAGCTTCGTTGTTTCTGGCATATCATTGTCTTTTAACAGATTTTCAAAAGTTTTAAACAACTTTAAGATTAGCAGATTGAGTTGAGCCAGAAACCAAAAGGAATCTTCTAACAATGTTCCCTAATTAGCTTAATAAGCTTCATGCCACTTGCCTTACTTAACTCACTGATTTCAGCATTTTGAACCATTTGTAGTTTCTGAACAGTCTTCAGTGGCAGCTCCATGTAGAACACATAATGGTAGTCTAATCTGGATGTTATTAAGACAAGACTCACCATAGCTAAGTTTTTTTTAATGTTATAAGAGTGCATGGAACATTTCAGAGCCGTGTCCCAGAAAAAGTTGTCATGTAATGAAATATTAGTATAAAAAGGAGTTAAACATTTTTATGGCAAAAACCAAAGAAAATTATTCCCTCACAGCTAATCTTTCCTGTGGTTGGGGGAGACAGAGGGGCTGTCCACTTGGGCCAAAAGGCCTGGGTTACCCCTGACCTCACATCATCTAGTTCAGACGACACAGGCCAAAATCTCTGGGCCTAGATCAGGCCTGGATCCATGAATGGACAGAGATCCAGTAGATTTGGCCTAATCCTGGGGTAAACAGCCTTTACCCTGGGTCAATTTGACCCCTGGTTAGCCATAGAGTTTCCTGGAACCCTTGCTGCACCTGATGCAGAAATGGGGCACTTGGCCACATGGGTGTAGCTAGGTGCCCCATTTCTGCATCAGACACTGTGACAGGGATTTTCAGTACCAGCAATGACATTGCCAGGTAAGAAGTGTGTGCAGGTAGCAGGTCCGGGGTCAGCATGGAGATGGGTGTGTAAAAATCCACCCCTCCCTACGCTGACTCCCGACCAACCTGAGTGAGCACGAGGGCCAGAATAGGATGGGGTCAGCCTGTACTATCCTGGCCCGTCTGCTCAGTCCTTGTGTTAGATGTTGCTTCCTAAACAGGCAGGGAAAGAGTGAGTGGCTTTGGGGGTTGGCACTCAAGAGTCTTTATATGCAGTTTTTTCCAAGGAAAAAGCCAGGGGCAGGAACATGTATGCATTCTTGGGTGCCACAGCCACACCTTCAAATAGTGGCACCCTACCATCCACCCACCAAGTGTTTCTTGCTGGAAAGGCTGGAAAGTTGGAGAGGGCAGGCTGAGCTGCTTGACAAAGAGTATCCTTCAGGAGATATTTCCTAGTAGAAAGTCTGAGGTGTGTGAAATGAATGGTGTGACACAAACCACAGCTGCAGAGGGTGCCTTTGGGCGGTAGTGTCCACCTAATATTCTTATCCACTTGGTCTTTCTTGAAGAAAAGGTGCTTGGGGAGAGAGAGAGACAAGCACTTTTGGGCCTTGTTTCTTTGTAAAACATGGGTCACCTTTAGGCAGCAGAATTTAATTCTTCCTGCCTTCCTGTTTCAGATAAAGAATGTCCAGCAGAAGTAGGTTTCTGGCTTCACCCCACATGGGTAAGAGTCTTAGAAAACTGCCACACGACCCTCTTCCTTTCTCTATGATTTTGGAGCTGGAGTGGTAATGATGATTATTCTGAAACTTTTTGATAGGGTCCCATCCAGCTTGGCCGCTTTGGTGAGTATATGAAGATCTTCTAGATTTAATATGAAGATCTTCTAGATTGCTTAGCATCTGACACTAGTTTGGAGTTTTGGAAATATTTGTGTGTGTGTACAGGGAGGGACATATACAGATCCCACAATTGCTCCAACAGTTTGGCCATTGGCTATGATGGCTGTGGAATTCTGAGTGTGCTGGTCCCCAAAATATTATTTTACAAACTCTGGACTGCTTTTGTGTGTGACTAACTTTGTGGATATGTTGAGCCTCAGTGTGACCTAGATTTCATCCTCATTATCCATGTTTTATCATTGTCTTTGCTGAGTAACATGTGGGAGGTCTTATTTTGGGGAACCAAAGTAAATTGTGTGTCATTGAGGTGTTATAAGAAACTGATGAATAATTGGCAATATTTGCCATTTTTAGAATAAAGGAAATGTCTGGACACTCCTGTAAATGAGATAGTTTGTCACTGTAGTAAACCTGTCCCATATCAGCAGAACTGTTAACAAGGGGAGTAGCTGGGGAGTAGCCATTTTGGTTTTATTCTTTTGATGCTCTTCAATGACTTTCCAGTTCTGAACACAGTTTGGAAATAACTAATTAAAACATGTAGTTCCTTGTAATTCCTTCCTTTATCTAATAGTAAAGTTACATTATATTAAGACTATAATATAATAAGGAGTAGCAGCATTCTTTAGTTATATAACTGTAATTGTAGGGCCTCGGCAGACGACTAATAGAGTCGTCTTGGAGGCTTGGAAGAGGAGGGGCAGCCGCACGAGCGGCACCCCTTCCTCTCCCTGAGGTCGCCCTCGGAGTCGCTGGCCCTCCGCACGGCTGGCGCTCCGGGGATGGCCTCACGCCGCGGCGACCGGACGCGCCGCGGCGGAAAAGACAGCGAAAGTGCGCCCGCCGCTTTTAGGGTGCACTTTCGCTGTCTTGAGGAAGGAGCGCTGATTTAGCGCTCCTTCCAGGGACGCCGCTGGTGCGCCGAGGTGCGGAGGCTGCAGCCCCGCGGCGCACCGGTCCAGGGCGTCCTGGACGCCCTCGTCTGCTTTCCCCCTTTGTTACTTTTATAGAATCTAGCCTCATTACATGGTGGCTATTCACCCTAAGGCTCCCCATTTTTTCTTGTTGTAGGACAGAACTGTATAAGCCACATGACTTGCCTTGTCCCACCAGTTGCTGCCTAGATGACTTCAGGTTGAAGACTTCATCCTATTTGCCAGTGCTGAGATACCATTCAGCTGCCAGTTTGTTTGGCATTGTTCAGGATCTCAGGCAGCAAAACATTATGGGCTGGTTTTGTTGACTTGGGTTTCTGGACAATATTTTTTGCTATTTTTTTATTGGCCTTAGACAATCACTCCCTATGTATTCCCCCAGAATGCATGTTTTCAGTGTTTCTTGCATTTATATTTTACCTGTAAGGGCAGAAATATACGAGCTTGGGGGGGGGACTTTTTGGACTACAATACCCAGTATCCCCTATCAGTGTACCAGTAGATCTGCAGCCAGGAGTATCCTAAACATCCATCAAAGAAACTTTTCCAAGTTGTGGTAATTATTTAATGTTGAAAGAAGTCCTTACACCAGTTTGGCTGTTGCAGGGTGAGGAAAGGAAGGGCCTCGGCAGACAGCTTATTGAGCCGTCTTGGAGGCCCGGAAGAGGAGGAGCAGCCACACGCGCGGCACTCCTTCCTCTTCCTGAGGTTGCCCTCAGTGCTGCTGGCCCTCCGCACGGGCGGCGCGCCGAGGGCAACCTCCCGCCGCAGCGTCCTCACACGCTGCGGCGGAAAAGACAGGGAAAGTGTGCCCTACGCATTTAGGGCACACTTTCCCTGTCTTCTAAAAGGAGCGCCAATTTGGAGCTCCTTTTAGGGTCGCCGCAGGACCATTTTTTTTTTAATCTACTACAATTGGCCCTCTGTATCAACTGATTCTTCATCCCTGGATTCAACCATCCACAGTTTGAAAATATTCAAAAACCAATATACAATTTTCAAAAAAGCAAACCTTGATTTTGCCATTTTATATAAGAGACACAATTTTGCTATGTCATTGTCTTTAATGGGACTTGACCATCCATGGATTTTGGTATCCCCAGAGGGTCCAGGAACCAAACCCCAGTGGATACCAAGGGGCCACTGTAATTGAAAGTTTTCCCTCCTCATTGGAGGGTCTTGGGGTGTGTGCGTGTGTGTGTGTGTGAGAAAGAGAGAGAGAGAGAGTTTGGACCTGAGACCAGATGCAGTGCAAGTTGAAGCTACATGTTTGTTCCTGCTGCTTGGGGTCTGTAGTGAGAAAGTTCCAGCACCTTTTCACACCGATTGATGAGCCTGCAGCCTTCTGCAGAACAAGCTCTTAGCCTTTGTCATGGGTCATTTCACAATGTATGGAAAAGAGGTATTTGTAGTGTGTCCACTGTGCATTCCATGCAGTGAACAAAACAAGAAGGGATGGCACAAAGAGGCCATCCAGAATGAATCACTGAGGCAAGAAAATAAAAAGAGAGAACAGCTTAAATTAAGGATGCAGTCTGTTCTGGAGGGTAAAGATTATCTCATGTCACAGTCTATCTGCAGACTGATGAACACTATGAAAACATGCATACACAAATATGATACAGATAAAATGGGTCCCAGCTACCATAGACAGCTCTTGGGGAAGGAAAATTCATCAGGAATAAAGGAAAACACTGCCAGGGTTCAGCTCTGCTTTGTGTGATGAATTGAACTTTTGTTCCCAGTCTCATGAGAGATGGCCCACAGACTCATCAAAACTGGATACAAATTTGAGAAACAAAGACGGGGCCAGCAAAGAATCAGTCTTCCCAATTTCCAGTTCTCAGTTGAGTCAGGCAGAGCTGGCCCCTCAAGCACCTCAGTGATAGACCAAATGACTTCACATTATGGAAACCAATGATTTTTTGTTAAAATTTTTCTTCATTCCAGAACTTGAAAATGTTAGCTGGTTCTGCTGGCTGCAGGTTCTGGGTGTTATAGTCCCAAAAGGGAATGTTTCTATGTGGAGCTGAGTAGCTGCTAGGCTGGCATATTTTATTTTCCATCCTTGTGACTTTATTAACCTCAGTGGATTTATGGTGGTGATTTTCATTCAAAAATCCTGTTTCTAGAAACACATGTGGGTTGTGTGTGTGTAAACGTAGTGGTTTGAGCAAAAAGCAGCACTTGCACATCTAAAAACTGTGTGTCTCTGGAACCATTGTTTTTGTACACAAAACATGTGTTTTTGCATGAAAATGCATTTTTTTGTGTTTCCAGAAACACAAAAACTAAAAACAAACAAACCATGTTCTTTTCTGGAAACTGCATTCTTTGCATGAAACAAAACATTTTCACATACATAAAATAATTATAATTATCAATGATTAGGCTTGGTGTTTGAATGCATGATGAATAAATGAAGGTTCTCACACAAGAAAAGGCAAGATGATTGCTATTTGAAAGGAACAAATCTACTGTAAATCTGATGGCAGTTTAAGAATGAAATAAAAGATGTGAGCTCTGAAACACAGTAAATATCATAACACCTGGAAGTCATAACTGTTAATCATATAGTCATACTTTCAGAAACATGGGCACCATGCACCTAGATGAAGTGATAATGGAAACGTGCAAATCATTAAGGGGTTTAACATGAACACACACAAATATGGTCCAAACCATCATAGCTTGTCAAATTAGCTAAACGTATATTTATTTGCACTCTGAAGAATGAATATTCTGAACTCTTATTGGTGATAATAACCTTTTCAGCAGTTCAGAGGATTAATCATCCACATTCACAATTTTAATTCCTTCCCTGTTGTTTCTCTGACTGAAGATACTCTGTTTCATTTCTAGACATAATCTTGTGCAATTACATCCAGCTTCGGCAAAGCAACTAAATTTTCCATGCAGTCATTTATCTTAACATAAATCTGTTGCATAAGGAGAAGGCATGCATAATAAAAAATGAGGCGCTCAGGTTGCAAGCCCACTAAACCCAATGTATCTTGCTTTTGAGGAAACATATGTAGGATTGCACCACCAGTGTGGAGTCTAGTTTATGCTTGTTCTTTATGCACATACCAGAAAACTGGATAAAATAGGAAGCCAACTGATCAATATTATAAGATCTGCAATCCTAAAAAGTTTAACTGCAGCCTTATCTGTTTACACAAATTGTTTCCAACTGATAACAACCTACTTTGGATTGAAATGGTCATGAATACTGGCCTTTTGTCTATTGGAGATGATTTTAAAATGCTGGCTTAATGTGAAGCTAGTGCATAACAAGAAGGAATAACAACTGCATTTTTCATTTCCAGTTTCCTTGGTTTACCTGTTTGCTTTATGTTCTCAGCCTATTGAGCAACAACACAATCTTCAAGCTCTGTGTGATGGAGATGAGGGGTGGAGTGGTGGGCTGAGCTGTATGGAGACAAAAGTCAGTCCTCTTCTTGGAATTCTGGAATTTTGTAATACTCCCTTTGCAGCCCAGTTGCACAAAGTCACACAGATGTCAGGAAGAGAAAGAGAAGAGAAAGACAATCCACAACCATAGTATTGTGGCTGTCTGGCTATATACCACTAGTACTAGATAGTCTTCAGCCTTTTTCACTGAATAAACCTGAGGGTAAAGTGTGCCCTTCAGTCCAACACCCCCCTCCCCACTTTAGAACTATATATTTTAGTAGCAACTGATGAAATAAATCAGAACCACTTTAGAACATGCCATTTCTAGAAGGTTGCCTTTGTGATAGCTGCATAGCTTGAATCTTAATCAATCAGATATACTTTTTGTCATGAAGTTGTGGTCAAAGTAACACTCTGCTGAATCCTTTCCATAGAGTGTGCACTCCATATTCTAATTTATTTGCCTCTTGTGAATATACATAAACAGTGGAATTAAATTGCTCAGTGATATTAGTTCATGAATTGTTCACAATTTCCCAGTAAAATCCCCCTCAAAATGTACTAGTAAAAGTTTTACCATGTACAGTATTTTTCTAAAAATGTAATTTGGAAATGATGCATGTTCCTCTAAAGGCAAAGAGGAAAAAGCCTAAGCCTACCCAGTCAATTTTAAACTATGAATTTTAAGTTGATATATTTTTAATTTTATCTTTTGATTATTTTAATGGGTTCTCTGTTTATGTGTTATAACCTATGTTTTTAAGTGGTTTTTTATGTGTTTCAATCTATGTTGTACCGTACCTTGAGCCATGGGGAGAGACAGTTAATAAATAAAATTTATTATTTATTATTATACTATTATTAGTGGCTTCTAAAGAGCCAAATGGATCGAAGTAGGTAGGTAGATTGAGGCATGTGCCTTTGGATCAATGGCCTCTGAAGCACCTCAGAGTTATGAAGGTAAGTGTGACTTTGCTTAGGTTTTATTCCTGACTATCCCCATATATACCGTATATGATAAAATCTCTGAGACAGTCCAAAACCTCTGAGAGGAGGCTGAACATGTGCAAAGTAGAGTGTACTTGTTGATATGTAAGCCCAAATGTTCAAGCAAATGTGTGATCAACACAAGCAGTTTTGCAGTCAGTATCCCAGAGGGCTGTGATATTTTCTGAATATCAAATCATAGAACTATTGAGTAAACAGTGTAAATTATTGACTTCCTCCAATTGAGAGTTAGAGGATAAATTATTTATTTATTTTCTGCACAGTTTAGCCTTCTTTAAGGAGAAAAAAGCCATCCACATCTTAGTTACCTCCTCTGGTTTCTGCGTGGTGCTTCACTCAATTTTCCAGCCTTGACTGATTCACAAAGGTCAAGTGATTAGCCCAAGGTCACTAGTGGCTTGGACAGATAAGAAGGCAGCATCCTATGTACTCATGGGCATTATTTGAAGGAAGATAAAGATCATAATGGGACAGAGATACATTTCAGCTCATACAAGGATCTTTTAATATATATATACTTTTAGCTCTCTACCAGGCTTCCTTTATCTACCACATATTTATTTAGAATTCTGCTCCAAACAGATTGCATGGATTCCATACTCAGTGTGGCTTAGTGATAACTTATAAATGGGATGCTGAAATATTATCCCAATAGTCTGGTTATAAACTAGTGAGTTTCCCCTGACCATTGCAGTAGATTGTATTCACTGACGATTATCAGACTCCACTAGGCCAATCAGCTAATGGTAGAGGTAGGTTTAATGAGAGGCTAGAAATGGCCTGTTTCAGAAGCCAATCTATGGATATCTGATAACTAAAGTTCTCCTTTCCCTCCCTAAAAATGCATTACTCCTTTGCCCTCAGCACCAAGAACTGAAAATCAGCCAAGTGCCTATATCAAGAAGGTGGAGCATAATGCTCTGCCCATGCAATTCTGTGCCAACCCCCCTAGATATGGTAATCTTCTAACCATGTGTGTCCCATCCCCTGCCCCCCAAAAAATCAACCCCCCAAAACAACAACAACAACAACAAACCCACCAAAAAACAAAACCCTCAGCAGCTGGCAAGCCCCAGGAAGGGTTACTGCTGCTGTTGGTGGTACTCTTTACCTTTAAGGAGGGGAGGAACAGGGGAGGCAAGTCAGACAGTAACAGAACAGCCCATGGATGAAATTGGAGTGGTAGCACAGATGGGAAGAGCTAGTGTGGTGTAGTGGTTTGAGTGTTGAACTACAACTCTGGAGATCAGGGTTCGATTCTCAGCTTGGGTGACCTTGGGCAAGTCACAAACTCTTAGCCTCAAGGGAAGGCAATGGCAAACCACCTCTGAATAAATCTTGCCAAGAAAACCCAATGATATGCTCACCTTGGGGTCGCTATAAGTTGGAAATGACGTGAGGTACACAACAACAAACAACAAAGCACAGATGATGTTCACCCTGCTGTCTCTTCCATTCAGAGTTACATCATCTGAACTGTCTTCTCCATGAGTCTGGGGAAAGGTCTGGGAAGTTGAACAAATGGCTGAAGAATAGGGTCTTGAGCTCTGCCCCAAAAGAGTCATAGGCAGGTGCCACACTGTATAATTAATTCAGTTTGACTTTGGTTTAACTGTCATGGCATCATCCTATGGAATCCTAGTATTTGTAGTTTGCTGTGGCACCAGAGCTCTCTGACAGAGAAGGCTCACAAAACTACAAATCCCATAATTCCACAGCATTGAGCCATGGAAGTTAAAGTGGTGTCAAACTGCATTAATGCTGCAGTGTACATGTAGACCTACATGCATGTATGTGACACTAACACACACATCTGTCACATGCATCCAGTGAATGTGTACTTGTAGTTATTAATGTGACCAGTTAAAAAGCTATTTGCCTATGTGAATTTTCAGTCACATGACTCATCTACTCTTTTTGTTCCTTCTTTTTTTTACTTTCTACTTTTTTTCTTGCTTTCTGCTTCCATTTTGCACACGATGAAAGGATTCAAACAGAGTACATCTGTGAAGAGACAGGTATTGATGATGGAGCTGTCATCCAATAATTGTCATGGAGGTTTTAGGACACCAACAATTGAGTTGCCATTTTTTAAAAAAATAATAATAATAAATAAATCCAAAGTAGCAAGTCTTTGTCCTGGTGCAGTATCAGCTCAGCCCAAAGATCAGCAATAAATTTCAGTGCCATCTAGTGACTACATGACAAAATGGTCTCCTCTCACCCCACAGTGTCATTCAATTAGGTCTTCAAAGTCTCAGATTCCCCCCCCCCCCCATAAATGGAATGGAAAGAACAAGATTTTTTTTTAAATAAATCTGGAAGAGAACAAAATGGATTTGTCCATTCTGTCAGGGAATGCGCAGTTCTTACAAAGTTCAGCTTGCATCTCTACATATTTAATCATGTTTGTCATGCTGTCTAAGGATTGCCACCTATTTCTATTTCCTCCTGAGAGGAGCCTCATATACTTGCATGACAGAAATATACAACATGTCATCTCTATGTTGGCTATTCCTGTTGAATTTGGCAGGTGCAAATGCATGAGAGTTTTGTTTGGTACATTTTAAAGATAAGAAAATAAAGTCTCTTCTGGAGTTAAAATGTGCACATTTGTTCATAAATGGTTTAGAAAGAAGCTGAGATTTGTTTTAAAAAACCCAAAATGAAAAAGGAACAAAGCAAAACTGGTGGACTTTTCTGTTTCTAGCATCTAGGAATTTGCATGGAGAGATTGTTGGGGTTACTTAGACTGAAGTTGTGTCTGCTTTCCTTCCCAGTTAGTGAGGTCTAATCCATTCCCCTGAATTTCAGCAGAAATTTCTAAGCATGTCATCAAACTACAAATCCCAGGAATCTGTAGGATGGAGCCATGGTAGTTACAGTGATATCAAAGTGCTATAATTGTGCAGATGCAATTGTGCAAAGAATCTTTGACACAGAAATGTGTATCTGTTGAAAGGAAAATGCCTATCCTTTCTCAACTGTTGAATGGGACTAGGTGCATCTATTAATAAACATTCCCTCTGTTTTTGTTATACATACCCTTGTCATCTTTTGCTACTGAATAGAATGGCAGTATTTTTTCTTTCTCTGTATTAGCAAATGAAGCTTAATAATATATCTGTGAAATATCATCTTTGAGTTACAATTATTGTATGGGTTTTATCTGATATATATTTTAATCTGCATATTCCTCAAAGCAGATCAGAATGGTATACGGAATTCCTCATTTACTTTTGCTTTTATCACCATTAGGAGTCAGATTAGACTGAGAAATGCTAAAAATGGTTGAGCAGACATCTGAAAGCCAGTGTGGTGTAGTTGTTTGAGTGTTGTGTTGGGTTTTGAAGTCAAAGTGGAAATGTACAGATGTTGGAAAATTCTAGCTGTGAAAGTTTTAGCCTGCAGGTGGATTATACAAAAACAATATAGCCAAGGTCAGTGTGTGTCTGGGAACACAGGATACAAGAAGAAAACAGATTAGGTCATCAGAGTGTGTGAGAACCACCGGTCACATGACACAAGACACACGAAGAAGGCTGAGTTTAGAAGCTGTTTAGCAAATGTCTATAAAGGTATCAACCTGGGGTGGAGTTTTTGCCTTGAGTGGAGTGCTGGGCTTGGCATGGAGTTTCTTTTATTTTCTGCCTGCTAATGAATGTTCTACAATGTAAATAGTAATCATGTCAATTCTGCAACTGAAGAATAAAGAACCTTCTTTTGAAGAGAATATGATCTCTGGTCTGATTTCATGGAATGCTGCAAGCTGCAGGGAGGTACAAATCCAGAGATGTATGGAGCTGGTGAATGGCAGTCCTGCACACACTCTCACCATAAATCAACATGTTGGACTATGACTCTTGAGATCAGGATTCAATGCCTTGCTTGGCCATGAAAACCCACTGGGTGACGCTGGGTAATTCACACACTTTCATCCCCAGAAAATCCATGGTATTTGGGTTGCCATAAGTTGGAAAAGACTTGAAGGGACACAACAAAAACAAGGGATCTCAACCTAGATTTCTCTAATGATGGTCTGACACTGTAACCAGCTGATCACACTGGCCTCTCTTATTCTCATTTTTGCTTGCCTCAAACTGCATTTCAATAAGCTAAACATGGGTGGCACCAGAAATTGGACTTCAAAGTCAATCAGCACCTTCAGTGGTGGGGGATTTAGGGAACTGCAATTCAGCAATGTCTATAGAACCATGGACTCCCTATCCCTACTTCATGGACTCACAAGAATCTTTACTGTTCAGACCATATTCTGTGAAAAATTTGCACATGGTTGTTTTCTGATAAACTACAATTTTCTGCACCAAAAAATTGCATTTTCTGGACAGAAAATAATATGCAGAAGTATTCTATCTTGTCTGGAAAATGCTATTTCCTGCACATAAAATGCTGTTTTGTATGCATTTTTTTTTTTAAAAAAAAAGATGTGTGAATTGTGTATGGAATAAATACCAAACTACAGCTTTTTCTGTGCAGAATCAGCATTTTTATTACTCAGTTCAAAAGTACCATATGTGCATATTGTGCAGGGTACAGTAAGTCCCAGACTGCAAATAGTCTTTGCAAACTGCACAGTAAATTACTTGTTGCTTCATTTGAGAAGAAAATTAGTGAAGAATTGCATCCCTAGTTGGTACTACCATTTCCCATCATAATTAATTGGAATTCCACTTAAGTGAAGAAAATGTACATGTTCCGAAGCAGAACTTTTAATAGTGTTGTGCAATGTAATAGAAGAAAATACACTGAATATTCCCAGATCTTTATTGTAAACCCCTTAATACCCACAAAATGTAATGGTCTTAGCCATTATGAAAAGAATCCTGCTTCTTTCACAGTAGCAGCTAGTGGCTCCTATATCAGTGGAGTGGAGAATCTGTTCTGGGGTTGAGTATGATTTTTACAGAAGATCCTATTTTGAGAATAGGGTTCAGCACTTTGTATATCCTTTAAGATTCAGATTAAAATCTGGAGCATGTTCACTACCCCACTAACCTGCGTGCTATCAGATACTGTTATTCTCCCATGAACTGAGAGTGATTATTAAACTCAAAAGCAGAAATTGACAAACTAAATGATGATATTAAGGGAAAATCAGGTCCTTCCTGAGAATTTACCAGGGAAATGAACAAATTTTATTATTTACAGGAATGTGTCTTGTGGTTATATAAGACTGGAAAGAATTTATTTATTTAAAAAAGCAGTTTAAAAGATCTACCATTAGTTCTTCATATTGTGAGAGAATGGCTGAGTATGTGGAAGGTGAATGGGTTCCTGGAGTGACAAGGCCCTGAAAGAACCAAATAAAATGGATGCCGTGCAAAGCACTATTGAAGGAGGAACTTGGATGGTGGAAGCGAGGAATGGGAGAAACTTGGCCTCGGAAGCGGAGATGCTGACCAAGCATAACCAGGACAATACAATCTGTCGAATATGAATGATGTTGATATGGCCAAGTGAGATCCAGCACACACAGAATGTACTGAAACTTGTGCAAAGAACTGGACTGTTCTGAAACCATGGTGAGCAGAACATGTTTATTTCAAGAAAGAAGAGAAAAAAGGGTATAAAAGGCAGTACTTCTCCCACTTCACCTTATGGTTCCTTGATCCGCGGCAACAGGGCCATCCACCCTTCTTGGAGGCTTGATCAACTTCCAGTGAAGGATCGTGAGTATGAATGTGTGTGAATGTGTGAGTGAATGAAAAGAGCTCTTGATACTTAAGGTGGTTGTTATATTGAGTATCTGATATTAGAAATGATTGTTTCAGGTGTCTCTGTTTCTGTGTTTCAATAAATGTTACATGCAAAGTGTCTAAACCCAGATCTGGTTTCCTATGTGTCTCTATTGAAAGTCCTATAGTCTAGGGTGGCTGAATTTCTCTCTGGATCAAAAGAACAACAGAGAACCTCGGTTCATGACAATATGCCTTTGCTTTTTTGTTCTGAAATATTTTGAGAAGGCTATTCACTTTGTGTTTGACAGAAGCACCCATCCTCTTCTTAAGCAAGGAACAAATGAGTTTGAAAATATGGTGCATGAAGCTTGGATCTCAGATGTCAACCCATAAAGCACATCTAGTCTCACTCGCTAATAAGATTTGGTGGTGTCTGGGCCAAAAAGTGAGTATTGCCTAGACAAACAGCATTATTCTAAGCCTTTCTGCATGAACATCTGTGATATCCCCAGAACATTGGTAGATCATCTTTAAACTTGCTTAGAAAATTAAGCAGAACTAGTAACATTCTTTAAGGCCCTTGAGATTTTAATCAAACAGTTTCTACTGGAAATATTGGTGGCTGCACATTGGCCATATGATGCAATTAAGCTCTTGCCCAGCTTCTAGGCACACATATTTTATTATTTTCAAACTTTTAGATCTTTGCCCAGTAGGTGGAGCTCATGTTCAGAGTCATGAAGTCTGAACAGATCTGTATTGTCTTTCCAGGGAAGAGGGATCTCTTAATCTTTGATTTCCTATTGGTTCAAAGATGCCTTCAAGATGTAGTATTTTTGGGGAAACTATTACATTTTGAAAAATATAGGTTTTTCCTTGATTTTCTGATGCATCAAGTGCATGGCCTGTGGTGTGGTGGTGGTCTAGCAATGATGTCACAATATTAAATGTAACTTGTTATGAATGAAATCTGTAATTTAATAAACTATATTCAGGGGTAGCTGTGTTCAAATTCAAAATTCAAAAGTCCACAATACCTTTATTGGGCCAACTCCAAAAAATAAAATAGATTATGTAAACTTTTGAAGCTTCACTGGCTTCATCAGGCAAAGATGTTGATTATGTTAGAGTCACAAGCCTACATTCTGCCTAAGATGATTGTCAGTTAAGATGGTACTGAAGGATTTCAGTGCAGACAGACACCACTCCCCTTATTGGCCATGTAAGCACTAAGGACAAAAAGCAATAAAAGACAGGTAATAAAATTTCATTTCCATTAATAACAGAAAAGTAACTTCTCTTGAGATCCAGCTATCTTTGTCCTATGTGAAGCTAACTGCTCCTTTTTTAAGACAGACAACACTGAATTTCTCAAGATTCCATACTGTTGCATCTGGAACAAATTGAGGTACTGTATAGGTAAAACCTGCCAAATTACAGCACCAAATTGTAGTCCAATGAAAGAGTTACTTTGTTGGAGAGTTAAGGCCTTTGCAGACTGCCAGAAATAGTGCACATTAAATTGAGGCACTGCCCTGGCTCAGTGCTAGGGAATCATGGGAACTGTATTTTTTTCTGGGACATTGGGCCTTCTCTGTCAGAGAGCTCTGGTGCCACAATAAATTACAGTTCCCATGATTCCCTAGCACTGAGCCAGGGCAGTGCCTCAATTTAATGTGCACTATTTCTGGCAGTCTGCTTAGGCCCTCAATGAGTTGAGTCTCAGTCCTTTGGTTCCCTCTTATTTAGAATTCCCCTATTAAGGATAAATTTAGTATCTTGAAATCTAGGGAAAGACATATATATATTGAGAGGTAGCCATTTTGCCATTCAGAAAAATGCAACAAAATCCAAAATCCACAATCAGTGATACCTTTATTGTGACAGTTCCAAAGCATAAAATACATTATTCAAGTTTTCAAAGCTTCATTAGCTTCTTCATCAGGCAAAGATGTTAAAAAAATCATACAGGATTAAAATGGTGGCAATGTTAAAGTTACAGGCCTATAATCTGTCTGAGAGGTTGTCATTTAAGATGATATTGAAGGATTTCAACACAGGCAGAGGTGTCTCCATTATTGGCCATGAGGGCTAGGGACAAAGAGCAATGAAGAGTTTGCTGTAATGTAGTGTTTGTTAAAGATGGCCTTTTGTGTTGCTGTAGAACCCATGTCTCTTATTAGATAGTGAGTTATTAGAATTTTGGTGTGTAAAAGTGTTGGTGATGATAACCCTATGTACTTTTCAGCATACTCTTTTATTTTCTTAAGATGCAACTACTGATATAGATGAATATTTGGCAAATTGATAGGTATTGTGCCCGAGGATATGCCCTGGCATTTTGAAAATGCAAATTCATTGGAGGTAAGAAAATCTGCAGAACTGAGATAAAACAATGCTATTGAGCTCTGCATAGGTTCTGAGCTTTAGGTAAGTTATGCAGAAAAGGTTTACATTTCTTTTTGAAGCACACAAATAAATAGTTGGTCCAGGACAGGGAGAGTCCATAATAGTCAGGAAAGACTGGGGATGACAGTAGTATGGAGCATATGAAGATGGAACAAGAGGCTGAGAGACAAAGAGTGTGTACTTCACAGGTCAACAAGATGAACCCCAGAGAGTTCAGAGAAAGGTCCTTCAAAACCCTGGACATATATGAAAAAGAGACAATTTATTTTGACAAGCACTGATCCTTTGTTAGGAAACTCATTAGAAAGTCATCTGTCTGTCTAGGAGCTTAACATACCATCACCTCTCCATTATCTCTTGCCAGGTGAGATGGTTTGGTCTGTGAGACTCTATGGGACAAAGTACATCTTTGGTGTGCTTCAGTTCAGGGATATTAGTCAAATTTATAACATTTCATGAGACGATATGGCACATATCAGGACATATGATGAGACTGGACATATCATGAAGTGATATCGCTCATTAGAAAAGGCAATTATGCTCAGTAAAGTGGAAGCAGTAGGAGAAGAAGGCCACATTACAGATGGATTGATTCAACCAAGGAAGCCACAGCCTTGAGTTTGTAAGATATGGCCAGGACTGCTAATGATCAGGGCTCATGAAAGTCTCCCATTTCCATAAGTTGGAACCACCTTGATGGCAAACAGCAACCACAACATGTTTGTAATGCTGCTTGGTCTGTGGACTTAGCCCTGGTTTCTAATGGTCCTCGTTCTGAGATCTGGTGATTCTGTGCATGGTGTTATTGATTCAGCTTGTTCCTCCCCTCTGTGACTGTGTCTAGCTCAATTCTGGTAGTGTGGAGAATAAATACAAGTGTATGTGAGTCTGACCCCAAAAATGGCCTGGCAAATCTAGTGATATGTGATCCAATGCCAAAATGCAGACTACCCATCTGTGATGATTTCTTATTTGTCAGTGTTTGATCTGGAGCCCTGGTAGTGCAGTGTTTAAATGCTGGTATGGCAACCAAAACATTTTGAGCTTGACCCTGCAGGGGTCCAGGTTGACTCAGCCTTCCATCTTTTTATAGGTTGGTAAAATGAGTATCCAGCTTGTTGGGGGCAATTGGTTAACACATTGTAAACTGCTTAGAGAGTACTTAGCACTAGAAAGTGGTTTTGAACATTATCACACCTGAAAATCCCTCTGGGATAAATGCGGGATTGAAAAGCCAAACACGGGTGTTATTGTACGCAGCCACGGTCGGGCAAGTGCAACCCGTATGCAGCTCGGACCCCAGCCACTCTTATCCAGGGGCTTTTAAAAAATGGCAAGCTCCTGATTTTGAAAAAATGCTGGATAAGCGCAGCTGAGGTTTGAGCTGCATACAGACTGCAGTTGCCCAGCCATGGCTGCATGTGATAACACCCGTGTTTGGCTTTTCAATCCCGCATTTATCCCAGAGGGATTTCCAGGTGCGATAATCTCCATAGAAATGTATCTGCTATTGCTATTGCTATTGCTATTGATCACAATTCAGTGGGTTGTTGTATTTTCAGGGAAGCCAGACTTCTAAAACAAAACAAAATAAGCAGCATTTATTCATCCTCTGTAGACTGACATACAAAAGTTGATGATAGCTCAGAGGCTCTCAGGATGGCACGGTTTGGTCTATGTCCTCCCCTTGATTTTACTGAAATGTGTGAAGGAGAAATAGGGTTGTGTCTTCTGGCCAGAATGCTGATGAGCTTGTTGGCCATGCCCCTGGTAGCCATGCCTTTGACATTAACGTAAAAGGGTGTGATGCAAATACAGAGGCACATGAGTAGAAAACCCTCCACAAGAGTAGGAAATCCATTTTGGGGGCAAGAGAATGAAAAGTGTGCGTCAATCCCATACAATATTTAAACAGGAGTGTCAGATTTCTGCAGGGTGAACACCCATGTACTTTGCACAAGTGTTTAGTAATTATTTGACATTTTCAAGCACTTCCCTTCGAGCTAGTAGCATAAGTGACCTAACTGATTTACTATATGCACATGGACACAACACTTTTAAACTTCAACCCTGCTACAGGCAACCCCTCTCCCACCATCTCCCATTCAAATGCACTCAGGGCTTACTGAACCCTCTCTGATGTGTTTCCACTGTTGCTGAACAGAAAATTATTTCCTTTAAGGCATTTTTTTTTAAAAAAGATAACAATTGACATTGTTTTTATTTCAAGAAAGAGAACTACCTGTAACTAGAGCTCCTAGCTGAGTGCTTTCCAAAGTCTCAGCAATTCCACACTTTGTTTGTTTGTTCCAGGTACACTCCTCAAACCCCCAATGTGCCCTCCTCTGGATGAGGTGCACCCCTCAATGGAGTGAGGCTCTCAGCTATATGTACACAGGCATTTAAGGGCAAATGTCTATGGTTCAAATATTATACATCTGATAGGCAGCACTGTTGTTATACCGTATACCTTCAACAAACACAATTGCTGCTCACAGGCTGCTGATAGACAACTTGGAATCCATATCAATAATTTTTTACATTCTTTTGTTCCTCCCCAACAGAGACAAAATGGGACTGGTTCTGCTTCACAACTTCAGCATCTGGCCTTCTGCACTCAGAGGAAGTATTGAGGGCTGACTGTAGTTTCCTGGCAGTAGAGAACAAGCAGTCCACACATGCTCAGAAATACTCTTTCCCTCTTTATTTTTAACCCCTGTAGTTGAGATTGTAACTCTGACATTAAAAGTGCATTCCAAAAATGAGCAGTAGTGACTCCTGCCCTAACTCTTTAGTCATGCTTGCAGCAATATGGTTGATTTGCAGTTATATTGTCAGTCACTTAGGGGGGTTGCAGACTGTCAAAAATAGTGTGAATTCAGTCCACTTTTAGGGTTAGGGTTAAGGTTAGGGAATCATGGGAACTGAATTTTATTGTGGCACTAGAGTTCTCTGACAAAGAAGGTTCAATGTCTCAGAAAAATAACAATTCCCTTGATTCCCTAGCACTAACCCTAACCCTAAAAGTGGACTGAATTCACACTATTTTTGACAGTCTGCAACCCCCCTTAGTTCCTTTTCCTGAGTGGTGGGAAGTTCTAAGCATAGCTTTTCTTTCCTTTGGATGAGAGCACACTGGAGAAGTGTGGTATCTATAATATTTGTTATTTTTACAGATATATAAGCAGAGTATGTTAGAAGCAGATATACACTCTTTCAAAAGGCAGCAAATCCACTAACAGTGAATGAGTTTCCCAGAAAGCAGCTGTTGCACACCTAGCAGAAACCCAGGTCAGCTACGTTCAGGTAAACTCTAAGCCAGTGGTAGGGAAATGTTGATAGTCTATGTCTGAGATGAAAAAATGGTGGCAGAGGAATTCAAAATAATGTCTTATTCCAAATTAGCCACACATAAATTAGCAATACTAGGGGGTGCTAAGTTGCTATGGGCAGCCCAGCATCCCCTAGTATTGTTAATTTATACATGGCTGATTTGAAACAAGATAGCCTGTGTCACCCATAATGCCTGATCACTGGCTACACTGGTGCTGAAGAGCTGGAGGGCCACAGGATAACTCATT
Organism: Phrynosoma blainvillii; assembly: GCA_026167975.1. Classification (NCBI taxonomy): domain Eukaryota; kingdom Metazoa; phylum Chordata; class Lepidosauria; order Squamata; family Phrynosomatidae; genus Phrynosoma; species Phrynosoma blainvillii. The sequence goes on from JANUYF010000001.1 coordinate 172,317,816, forward strand.
ACCTTTTCCTACTACATGAAAGACATTACTTTGCCAAACACTGTTGAAAATTAATTTCCAGAAGCAAGAGGGAGGTCCCCAGCTATGAGGTCACCATTTCCTGTTAATCTCTACCCTTTGAGGAATCAGATATCAATAATTTCTGGCCTTTAGTAAGAGATCATCTTAACAAAGGTTGGTCAGCCAGAATACGGTACATAATACATAATTGTATCCAGTACCCAGTGAGAGCCAGCATTGTGTAGTGGTTTGAACACTGGACTATGACCCTGGAAACCAGAGTTCAAATCCCTGCTTAGCTGTGGAAACCCACTGGGTGACCCTGACAAGTCACACTTACTCAGCCTCAGAGGGTGGCAATGGCAAACCCCCTCTGAAGAAACTTGCCAAGATAACCCCATGACAGATTCACCTTAGGACATTATCACATGGGGGCCAGTTTTGTGGTTAAAGAGATAATAAAGTGGAAATAAAGTATCCTGAAAATAAAGCAAAAATAGCGCTAAATTGCGCAAAAGTTTTTCACACGTAATTAGAATAAAAATGGAATTAAGTGAAAAGCGAAAAAAAGACGTTTTTAACTTTCATACACAAGTAAAAAAAAACCTGTAAATGTACTAGAAATGGGTGTGTTTTGTGACCAGACTCCTCCTTTTCCAGGGTGGGTCCTGCATTTCATTCAACTTTCTCCCCTCTCCAGGAGGAAATGTCAAACTGTCCTCCATTTGAAGCAGGAGTAAGAAGCATGATTTCTGGGGGACATTGTCCCCCGGGGACTTGGGTTGCTGATCTTTTGCCTTGCGGAGGAGGAGGAGGAGGAGGGAGTGATCGTGGAGCTCTTCCTTCCTTCCTTCCTTCCTTCCTTCCTTCCTTCCTTCCTTCCCCGGGGGATGGAGTGAGGCGAGAGGGTCAGCCCTTGGCATGGGGGTCCAGAGGGGTCTGCGGAGGAGGGTCGGCTTTGGCAGTGGGACTCCGCTCCTCGTGGCTCCCCTCGCCTTGCCCATCTATCTGCCTTGCCTTGCCTTGCCTTGCCTTGCCTGCCAGTGCCGTGCGCACTTGTGTGCGGTGTGTGTTGTGTGGAGGGATACGTGTGTGGGAGCTGCATCCGAAAGGGAAGGAGGGAGGGAAGGAGGGGTTGGCAGCTGCCAGTGGCTGCATCGCAGGTGGATCCTGGCAACACACACACACACACACACACAGAGGGACAGTTCAACAGGAGAGAGAGCACTCGCACTGCAGAAATAATCCAGTTTGGCACCGCTTGGACTGCCATGGCTTCCCTCTGGAATTCCGAAAGGTGCCACCACAAACGACCATTCCCAGAATTCCAGAGCATGGAGCCATGGCAGCCCAAGTGGTGCCAAACTGAATTATTTCTGCAGTGCGGATGCAGCCCCCTAGAAAGAAGGACGTAAGAGGAAAAGGTGCAGAGAGAAAGCAGGACGGAGGGAGATAAGGCAAAGGGATGCAGTAAAGAGAAGAAAGATCTCCAGAAGGGCTGAAGGAAAGTGAAGAAGAAGAAGAAGAAGAAGAAGAAGAAGAAGAGCTACAGGAAAGAAAGTGGGGGAGCCAAGAAGTAGAAGAAGGCAAGAGGGCTCTGGATGGCTGGGAAAAGCAGGAGCGCAAAAGTGGGGAAAGAAGAAGAAGGAGAGAGGAAGGAAGGAAGGAAGGAAGGAAGGAAGGAAGGAAGGAAGGGATATGTTGTGTAAAGAAACCACAGAGCAGGTGGGGAAATCGGCTAAATATTGGGGATCTGGGGAGCAGGAAAGAGGCTTCCTGGGGCTAGGGGCAGAGGAAGCCAAAGGATGATGGTTTTCTTCATCCTTTGATGAAGGAGAAAGCAGAGAATGTTTGACAGCCAAGCAAACCAGGAAGTAAAAGCAGCCCCACAGAACCATGGGAAATGGGAAGAAGCTTTAAAGGAGATTTGTTTGTGCGAATTTGAATTTCACACTGATGTAAATGTGAAATTACTGTAATATCGCAAATGCATTTCCTCTAAACTCCCGAAATTAAAAAGATCTCGGATAACACCACTTTCTGACCACTTTAATGTCAGTTTCTGTGCGACGTCATGTGAAATCGTGAGGCGTAAGTGCGCCTTTTGGGGGGGGTTGTGTGGGATAAACTATAGATTTCCCCCATGTGATAACGCCCTTAGGGTGGCCATAAGCTGGAAATGACTCGAAGGCACACAACAACAACAACAACAACAATGCAACCCAGTGACACTGAACTAAGCATAATGAATCCTGAATTCAGATTTGAAAATAAACTATTGATCAGTTGTTGCTATTATGCTAATAAACTGAATAACTAGATCAATATCCATTTATAAATGCACTGTAGAGTAGACAGGGGTTAAATCAACATTTTCTAAAACAGATACATTTTTTCCTTGTTTGTTTGGTTTACAGCAACTCACATTATTACCTCTTTGATTTATTAATGTGTCCATTACTAAGTGCAGTTATTCTGCCAATTTCTATACTCCCCCCCCAACATATATAAGCTAAAGATTAACACTAACTAGCCTGACAATCTGTATATTTTTAGCTAGCTTGATTATTACAGTAAATTCGAGTTTGTGGGAAAAGTTATTTTTTGGGCCTACAGCTCTTCCCTTTACACAAACTAGATTATGCTAGCTGGTTGGGGATTCTTGTCCAAAATAATAACTTTTCCAAGCCTTGCTTCTGGTGAGACTTTACCATTAAACTTTCAGGGAAAACACTAGGCAGAGAGTAACATTTGCCCTCCTTAGAGATGGTGTGGCTTTAAAGTGCCATGTTAGTAAACTACTTTCACTACTGTGCAGGAAGGAAACATAATGAGAGACTAAAGGGCTTTTGCAGACTGCCAGAAATAATACAGCTTGAGACCACTTTAACTGTCCTGGCTCAGTGCTAGGGAAGCATGGGAATTGTATTTTTTTTTCCCCTGGGACATTGAGCCTTCTCTGTCAGAGAGCTCTGGTGCCACAATAAACTATAATAATAAAATAATAATAAAATGTATTTAATACCCCGCCTATTGAAAAACCAATCCAGGCGGCTATACTTCCCATGATTCCCTAGCACTGAACCAGGACAGTTAAAGTAGCCTCAAGCTGCATTATTTCTGGCAGTCTGTAAAGGCCCTAACGTTTACAAGGCAGAAAGACTAACTATTATATGAGTGGCTGGCTAGCTAGTTGGCTGAGTGAATGGTTCTGTCTAGCCAGGATTTATCTTGCATTGCAGTCTAAATCCAGTGTTACATTGCTTGAAATATTATAAATTGACCCCCTCCTTTCCTTCCTCCCTGAAGCCTTCCTAGAAGTCCCAAAATGACTTCAAGAGGTTTTCCTGAACATGTTTGGTGAAGACATGGAGGGGCTATAATGGGGAGGGCTCTCTTCCACTTTTACCAGATTCTTCTGTTCTACCAGCAGAAGTCCACCAGCAGGATACTGCTTTGTGTTTTGACTTTCAAAATGAAGAACTGAACACAATTTATGGATTTCAAATAAACAGCTACATCTGTCACTGCATTCACTAGTTTCCCCAAAAATCTATCCATTGTATAAATTGATTCTGGATGACAGGGGCCCCTACCGCTGGAACCCAACAGCATGTGACAGTTCAGGAAACAAATTATCCATTTGATTTTCCTGTCTTTTCAGTTTGTATTTGGGCATTCAGGAACACAACCTCATTTTGTTGTAGATTGTATGCCTTTAACACTGTTATAGTGTCCTACTAACTTTAAAAATTGAGGATGAGGAAGAGTAATCAGATCATAACATGCATATATACACACTTTATATATAATTTCTCTTGCAAAACAAAGCAAGAGAAAAGCGGGAAAGAAAACGAGAGAGAATGGGGGGGGGGATAAATAAATTTTGCTATGAAAAGCAAATATCATAGGATAGCATGTTAGCTGAATAGGAGACTATGGGCCTTTACAGACTGCCAGAAATAATGCAGCTTGAGTCCACTTTAACTGTCCTGGCTCAGTGCTAGGGAATCATGGGAACTGTAGTTTTTTCTGAGACATTGAGCCTTCTCTGTCAGAGAGCTCTGGTGCCACAATAAACTACAGTTCCCATGATTCCCTATCACTGAGTCAGGGCAGTTAAAGTAGACTCAAGCGGCATTATTTCTAGCAGTCTGTAAAGGCCCTATATCTGGGACAATTTAAAATATAAAATAAATCAAAAAACTTTTCTATCATAAATATATGATAGCTTATTTTCCTCCCTCCTCCTTTACAGGTTGTTTTTATCAGCAAAAGCAAAGGGAACTTAATGAGCGTACCATATGTCAAGTGGGGAGTCAGATGAAATACAAATAATCAATCTGGATTCCTTTTCTTTCAAAACAGATTGTGATATGCTTGTGGAAAGGAACAGAATCTGACATATCATGTTTTGAATCTTTTTTTGGAGGGGAGGTGTCTGTTCAGTCCAACTTGGGTATCAGATTTGGAGATTGCATTACAACTCATATGGAAGACAGGTTTCAACCCACTACTAATTCACATGTCCAGAAGGGCCTCTTGTCAGCCAGCAAGGGAAAGCAACTTATCTGGAATTACGATATGCAATACAGTAGGGTTTACTTATTGTTAATATATTTCCATCCACCTCTCTCTCTCTCCCCCTCTTTCTCTTCCACCTACATGGATGGACATGCCCTCCATTTCCTGCTTCTCTGTAAAACATCCTGAAGGTAAAATTATAACTGGCTAAGGATGTTTCAGTCAATTTTTTTTTATTTTTTGCCAATAACAAGTCCATGTCATGTTCTACAGTGTGGTTTCTGGAGCAGTGGGGAAGGATAACTTCTGTTTTTTGGCAGCTTGCCTTATGCTAGATACCATGTGGCTATGTTTTTAGATCAGCCTGTTGGGAAAAGGGTGCTGAACTAGTAAATAATGAGTTGTCTGTTTCACTCCCAGTGGATAACACTGAAAATTTACCTTGGCCTGCTGGTTCTCTGTTTACCATGTCTGACATTGGCATACTTTAGACCTGAGGGAAATATCTGATTACCTTGCCACAAAGGAAGGGAATTGTATGAATGATGCAATTGATGTTTTTTTGTAGGTTGCAGAGATGATTGGAAAGAGAAGTCTTAACGTTGAAAAGTTTGTTTTAAAAATGCTAGATAGCATGAAATAAAATTGTATCTCTGTTCAAACCAGACTCCTGAAGTTTTATATGGACCTTGGTGAAGAGAGGTCTTCAACACATCCAAAAGAATGGAAAAGGAGATTATTGCCATTGAATTAGGGAGCCTGGGCATTTCCAGGGATCTCAGTCATGACTGGTTCTGAAGAAATCCTTCTGTTTGGCTACTTTCAAAAATCCACAACTATCTTCTTTCTACTTTCTGTTCTTTCTCCTCACCAAACATCTTAGCCGTTATTAAATTCTATATATTTATAAATCCACATTTTTTTTGATGAGACAATAAAGTCCATAAGTCTATAAAGTCCAAAATCTGAAGTCTATAAAGTCAATAAAGCTGAGTCTACAGAGTCTGTAAACTCTATAAAGTCTATAGAGTCTTTGCAGACTGCCAGAAATAGTGCAAATTGAGTCCACTTTAAATTGAGGCACTGCCCTGGCTCAGTGCTAGGGAATCATGGAAACTGTAATTTATTGTGGCACCAGAGCTCTCTGACAGAGAAGGCTCAATGTCTTAGAAAAAAAAATACAGTTCCCATGATTCCCTAGCACTGAGCCAGGGCAGTGCCTCAATTTAAAGTGGACTCAATTTGCACTATTTCTGGCAGTTTGCAAAGGCCCTAAATATCTTTGTATAAAGTCTGTTTATCCTTCCTTATTTCTCTCTCTATGTGCTTCTTAACTCTACAAGTCCTTGAAATGAAGCCGAAATCTATTCAAGTTGTTCCATGTCACCTTTTCTGTCATCATTTCTGTCACCACTCCTGTCCAGTCTGATTATTCTCAGTCCTGTCTTGTCCTGATCTGCCTTATCAGATTATTATTTTTTTATTTTATATCTTGTCTGGTTATTTTGTTTTATGTCCTTCTTTTTGCTGATTTATAGCTTATTATAGTCCTAACTTTGTGTCGTCATGATTTTAAGTCCTTTGTTTCCTTAATCTCTGCTTCTGTCCAGTCCACTCCATAAGGCCTTTCCCACTCTTCCCTTCTCTTATTCTTGCTAGTAGATGAATTCTTGATGGTTATATTGTTTCAACTCAGAAAAATACTTTGTTAATCCATCTAGCTGTGTATTACCCACACACTAAATGACTGGCAATGGCTCTCCAGGATTTCAGACAGGAATGGTTTCCAGACCTATCTAGATCCATTTCAAACAGGCTTTAGGACAGGATTTGGGGTTGAGACTGCCATGGTTGCCTTGACTGATGACATTTGTTTGAGCATCGACAGGAGTAGTGTGACCCTGCTGGTGCTCTTAGATCTCTCAGTGGCTTTTGACACAATAGACCACAACATCCTCTTGGATCGCCTGAGGGGGCTAGGAATCAGAGGCACTGCACTGCAGTGGTTCCATTCCTTCCTCTTGGGTAGATTCCAGAGGGTGTCGCTCGGGGACAGTAGCTCTGCTAGGAAGGGGATTAAGTGTGGCATCCCTCAAGGCGCCATTCTGTCCCCGATGTTATTTAATATCTATATGAAGCCGCTGGGAGAGATCATCCGTAGACATGGAGCTGGGTGTTATCAGTACACTGATGACACCCAGATATATTTCTCCATGTCTCAGTCTTCAGCTTTGACTTCAGATGGCGTCTCTCCTTTCAATGACTGTCTTAAAGCAGTAATGGACTGGATGAGGAAAAACAGATTGAGACTGAATCTAGATAAAATGGAGGTACTCACAGTAGTGGCCCCGAAACCAGGCTTTGGGATACAACTTCCAGTCCTAGATGGGGTCACACTCTCTGTGAAGGACTGTGTTTACAGTCTGGGGGTGCTCCTGGATTCATTGCTTCAGATGACTAATCAGGTGAATGTGACGGTCAGGAGTACTTGTTATCAGCTTCGGCTGATACACTAGCTGCGCTTTTTCGTGGAGGTAAGGGACCTTGAAACTGTGGTACATGTGCTGGTAACCTCTCATCTTGATTTCTGCAATGCGCTCTACATGAGGCTACCCTCATGCTTGGTCTGGAAACTTCAACTAGTACAGAATATGACAGCCAGGTTGGTCTCCGGTACATCTAAAAGAGACCATATAACACTAGTACTGAAGTCTCTTCACTGACTGCCTATTAGTTTCCAGGCCCAGTACAAGGTGTTGGTTATCACCTATAAAGCCTTAAACGGCTTGGGTCCAAGCTATCTTCGAGACCACCTCCACCCGTATAATCCGCCCCGCGCTCTTCAGTCCTCTGGGAGAAATTTACTACAGTCGATAAAAGCAAGGCTGTCTGCAACCTTCTCGATGACCACTCCCAGACTTTGGAATGGCCTGTCAGATGAGATCTGTCATATTACGACCTTAGACAGCTTTAAAAGGGCTGTCAAGACGGATGTCTTCCGGCAGGCCTTTCCCGACTAGATTTCCCGGTCTCAGAAGTTGGCCCATTTTCCTGTCTATTACTCCCCACTGCAGCAGTTGTTGTTTATTTTTGTAGATTGTTCTTACTTTGCTTTATTTTAAACATTGTTTTAATTTATGATTGCTTAATAATTTTTAAGGGGTGGCTGGGGTCAGGATTTGGGATGGTGATTTTTATTGTGCTGTATTTTTATGCTGTAAGCTGCCCCAATTGCTTTGCAGAAGGGCGGGATATAAATTATTATTATTATTATTATTATTATTATTATTAGGTACTAGGGATTCAGACTCAGATCTTTTGCTTGCAAAATTGTGTTTGACAAGCTTACCATGGGGTTACAACTGATTGAAATCAGATTCAAGTGGCTAACCAGATTGTGACTCAAATCTCCTGCAAAAATATATTTGCAGCCTTTGTGGTGGTGGTGATGGGGACAGAATTGTGATGGAGCTGCAATTCTGGTTGACACCAGATTATTCAGCTTCTTGTAGAACAGAGGTGGGCAAAGTAAGCCTTATGGACTGATAAAGGTGATTTTTTTTTTTTTTTGGCCCATTTGCCTTTCAGGGTCCCAAGATTTCCCTTTTGATGGCCTTGTTAAATAGATTGCACATGCACTCTTGCACTGATTGAACATTAAAATTTACTACTTTTTCAAAACCAGAAGTATCTTTTAGGCACTTCCAGTCTTGGTTGAGGGGGGCATTTTGGCAGCCCATATGGCCCACAAAGGGTCCCACGGGCAGAAAAGTGGTCCCTGGACTAAGCAGAGGTGTCCACTCTTGCCACAATGTTGTTCTTCACTTTATGGGAGAATACAAACAACTTCCAGAATTCCTCAACCTGTATGGCCAATGGGAGTTGTTGTTGTTGTTGTTGTTTGTTATTGTTGTTGCATGGCTAAACAAAATTATTTCCCCCAACTTTGATACAGATACATATTGTGTTATTCTCCCTCCCTATCGCAAATAGCAGCATCAAGGGAGTGTATTTTAATCAAGAAAAAAGTGTGTTTTGAAGAATTACAGCTGTAATCTAATTCACTTCAAGAAAACCTTCCATGGCACTGCCACCACTTCCTTGAAGACCTAACTTAAAAAGGAAGAATAGCAACTGTCCAGTAATTTTCTATTCTATGATATTCCTACTTGCGACACCTTCTAATGTCACTTATAGTTTTCAGTGCCTGAGGTCATTGTTAAATATGTTAAGGTATACATCAGTTAACAAAGCCTCTGCAAAGAAGCTCCTTTTTACAGAGTATTTTTATTTTCTTTGCCCTCTGTGTAGCTGGGTGTTCTTTTAGCTGCATGGTCATTGCAAGGCATTGGAATGGTGAAAGAAGGCTGGAGAAACACAAATTTTCAGTGCTGGTTTGTAGCAACATATCTACAGTAAGCAACACAATAAAGCCTGAGCTGGGAAAGAATGAGATTCTGTCCTAACTATTTCTGCTTCAGTTGTATGCCCATCTACAACAGACAAGGTAAATAGCAGACACCTCCAGAATTCCATACTATGAGTGTAAGAACAACAAAACATACAGAAAAGGGGATATCAGACAAGTTTGACTCACCAACCATCACTAGCATGTTTAAGAAGTATACATCTATACATTTGGCCAGCAAAACAGAAATCATACAAAAAGTGGAGGCTGGTGGAAAAAAAAATTATTCATGGTTGAATTTTGAAAGAAGCCTTCAAGTAGTCTCTAGAAGGTTCAGAATGTTTTTTGTTTATTTACACAAGGCTTACTTGATTTGGTTGTTTCATTACACATGTGCATATTGTTAGTTTTAAATAAAAATGTTGCTGAAACATACTGAACTGATCTCTATGTGTGTGGTGTAGGAACCTATCCTTGTTCTTTCCATGTTATATATCTCTGCTACCATTTTTTTTATTTGTTAAAGAAGTAATGCCTAGGAACATACCTACTTTATAAACAAGCATATACTTGTACTAGTTAACAGTGATTGTTTTGTTATGCTGTCATGATTTTAATAAACATTCAACTGATATTTGAATCAATCAAACAATTAGACATGCAGATATTTGCATATATGTCTAATATGTCATTGTCCTTGGCTCATTATGACTCATCTGCCCTGCAGAAATAATGCAGTTTGATACCACTTTAACTGCCATGGCTCAATGCTATGGAATTCTGGGAATTGTAGTTTGTTGTGGCACCAGAACTCTCTGACACAGAAATATAAATGTCTCACAAAATGACAGTTTCCAGAATGCCATAGCATTGAGCCATGGCAGTTAAAGTGGTATCAAGCTGCATTATTTCTGCATTGTGGATGCAGCCTTAATTATACTCCAAAACAACCAGTTATAAACAATAAGCTACATGTAGCTAATTCTAAGGCATACATGCCAGACCATCCATCATGGGAAAGAGTAACATAGCACTGAAGCTGCCTACCTGAAATTCTCAGTGCCACCCCCTTGTCTTATATTCCTGTATATCTCTTCTAAATCATTACAGTAGTATAGGAGAAAAAACACGACATAATTGCTTAAACTTACACTTAAACCTGGAAACATATTTGCAATGGAATATTCCTCACCTTCATATTCTGATACAAAGATTAGTCTTTAAAATAATTTTGAAAAATCTCAGCATGATTGCTAGATGCAATGTGTTTTCTCAGCCAGCTCAAGCATCTGTATCTGAATATTTATCCTACTAAACTGTTAGATAATCAAAAACAGTGTCAAGATTTTTCTGTATCAGAAAGGGGGGGGGGGTATCTGGAAAAAAATCCCAAATGTAAAAAGAAGCAGTATTTGATGAGTTTCCATTCTGATTAACCTCATTTTAACTCCATTTTAACAGCGACGTTGTCTGAAAATCTAACCGCTTTTGCATTTTTCCCCCAATTTAAAGCCTCATTTCCGCACGGAATTTCCCCCGTGTGATAAACTCCATAGTGTAAAGAAAGAGGAAATAGAAGTAAATCTTGCCTTCCCCACTTTGCTTCATTTCTCTTCCCTCTGGGCTCAGAGTTTATGTTTTATTTGTTGTTTTGGCTTTTGATCTGCATGGCTTCAAGGCCTGGGTTTTAGATTGCTTAGATCACTATAATGTCTGCTTACTCAAATTTGACTTGGCACAATTATCTGTTTCTGATCTTGGCCATAGCACAATGCTGTTTATTTTGTTACTGACCTCCCAATGTAGCCTCAGCCCATCCATTTAAATGTGGTCCTTGCTACATCTGGGTTCTGTACCTAAGACCAAAGTACTTCCTTTTACATTAATTTTTATTAGTTTTAAGTATGAACAGTCTAGGTTACAATCAGAATAATGTACAATCAAGGATAAAGAAACAAAAAGAAGAAAAAGAGAAGAAAAGAAAAAAAGAAAGGAAAGGGGGGGGGGGAAGATATACAACTAATATATAATAAGGCCCTGACCCCTCCAATCCTGTGTAAAAAAAGGAAAAATAGAAAAAGAGGAAAAAATATTATTCTACCATTATAGATCCAACTAAACAATCCTACTAATTACTAATAACCATACCTTCAGATTATTACATTGTTAGATTTTCTGTTGCTCAAAAAGGTGTAAATAGTTTCCAATCTTTCAAAAAGTCTTCATTAAGCTTTTCCTTTAAAACCCACATTAATTTGGCCATTTGGGCTAAATCAGCAATGTTAAAAATCCATTCTTTAATCATCATTGCTTCAGTCCATTCCCAAGTTTGAGCAACTTGTCATGCAGTGGGCTCTTCTCATCTGCAGGCCTGTCATCTGTGGATTTGAGCTTTTGCAGATGGCAAGCCCTATTGTTTTAAATGGGCACGCGTGTGCACAGCTGCACCAGCAGCTGCATACATGTCACATGACCATAGAAAAGAGCAGGAGCAGGACTTGAGGTCCCACTTTTTTTGTTATACAGAATGGACCCCCTGCAGATAAGAAGGGATGACTATATATCAAAGACATGATGGATATTTACTTTCCAATTCTTTATCTATAATGCCCAACAGAAACATTTCTAGTAACATTACAAAATCTACCTTTTAGAATTTGCATATACATCTTAAACCAGTAACTTTTCACCTTCTTACAAATCCATGACCTAAGAAAAAAAGAAACACTCCCTGGAGTAAAGCAGATGGGGCAGTAGGCCCTGATTGCTGTGGGACTGCCACAGGACTGTGGTGACCAGACGCCGCAGTCCTGAGGGTGCCCACTACTGCGGTCATGAGTGGGCCACAAAAGGGAGTGGTAAGAAAATGCTCCTTTTGTGGAAGGTTTGATGGCCCCAGTACAGCCTCGGCAGGGCCTCAACACGATTTGGGGTGTGCGTCATGTGCATGCCCTACTCCCAGATCAGCCTGATGGTGGCCCTTTTGGGCTGTCTCTTTGAGGCCCTCATTTTGACATCCCCAACATTGATTTGAAACATTCTGGACCATTTTCGACAGGTTACTTGAGGTTAGATGCCATTTATACTTCATCTTATACAGGCTTTCTTTTAAATTACTGTACAAAGTAAAATTTATATCTTTGGACCATATTTCTCCCATACATCCACATGGACATTATGCTCCAAATTTTGAGGCACACCTTACCATGTACTATTTTAAAGGCTCATCTTCTGTCTCTAGTTTCAGAAGCCATTTCTACACCTTTAAAATTACATGGTCATCATCTTTACACAACTCTAAATAAAACTCATTTTCTTTAACGTCTATGGCTTCGTTTCTCTTGTCTTGGTTAAATCTGTCCTTAAGTTAGATATAAGCAAGCCAATTAAAATATTTTCCTTCCCTAAGAACAGGGGTAGGCCAACCTTCCCCTTTAAGGGCCGAGGGACTTCAGCTCCCAGAAGCCTCAGCCATGTTGGCCAATAGTCCCATGTTGGCCAATAGTTCCTGGGATTCTGGGAGCTGAAGTCCCTCGACCCTTAAAGAGGACAGGTTGCCTACCCCTGCCTAAGAATCATCTCTCTTGATCTAAGCTTACAGTCTTATCTTGTTCAAAATACATCATAGTTCATCATAGAGAAATCATCTCCAGTTTTAACCCATTTTTTCTTAAATTAGGCAATAGTAGTTTTGAAGTTACCTTATAAAGTCTAAACAAAACAAAACTAAACAAAATAAAACAAAAACTTATATGGGTTTAGGAAACTCCCAGATCTATGTGCATACTCTTGAATACATGAATAGACCAAATCACTTGTTCCTGGCTTGGAATGGAATGGGGTGCCACATCCTTTTAGGTAGACCTAAAGACATCTTGGGATGCTACATTGGCAGGTACATCACCATTAGAATTTTTGTGTGTGTGCCATGTTGGGAAAAGCAGGGGCTAAAGTAGATGGCATCTACTTCTGACAGCTGAAATATGTGTACTGTTAGTCTACCTCAGGGGTAGGCAACCTTTTTGAGCCAGGGGCCGGGTTGCTGCCCCTCAGACAATTGGGGGGCCGAAGCATCAAAAATAAATAAATAAATAAATAAATAAATAAATAATTTTAAAAAATATGCATGTACACTCTCTCAGCCCCAGAAAAGCCATGGCAAAACCCCTGTGGAGATTTTGCCAATAAAACCCCAAGCACAAGTAATAACAACAATAATCAATATCATCATGGCGAGTGGCGGTGGCAGCGGTGGCAAGACCGGGCTGGGGCCGGTCCAAAGGCCTCGGGGGGCCGCATCCGGCCCCCGGGCCTTAGGTTGCCTACCCCTGGTCTACCTGCTTGACAAACAAGCCAGAGAAAGCAGCAGACCAACTGCAAGATAGGATATATACTAAATATAAAAACTATATCTACCACGGGATTCCTTTCAGTCACCAGGAGAAATAGAAACCTCTGTCTTCCAGCATCAAAATACATTATTCCTTGGTGGACAGATTGTTATAAAAACAATAGTGACAATATTCCAAACAGGCACTGAATTTCTGTTACTTAAGAGCTGGGGTTCCATAGGTACAATTTCTCTCATTTCTATTTTGTATCAATGGGTAAGACCTCAGTTACCAAAAATTGCACTGCTGCTCTTGATGTGTTTATTTATCAGGACACACACACACACAAATACACACACCTTAATTACTCAGATGAGGCAGATCTCTCTTTGTCTCAGAAAGGGGGGCTATTTGGAATAAATAAATAAATTCATTATATCATGCCAACACAAATCACATCATCAGACAAACTGGAACATTTGTTAATTCATCTGTTTGCCAAGGGTGGCCTGGAAGAGCAAATGATCTGGATACTGAATGATAGTTTGTGCATAGTTAAAAGTAAGGAAATCTGGCTTGTCAAATTTGTGAAAGACATGTCATTCAAAGGTGCCCACAGCAGTTAAGGAAAGTAATAGCCAAAGCAGGCTGTGAACAGACTTCATTCCATTCTGGGATACAGGACACCAGCAGTTTAATAAATTCACAGTGAAAAATGTTGTCCCTGAACATAACTAAAAAAAAATCAGATTTGGAAATGGAAAGTTATTTTGATACCTACTTATGGAATGCTGGTGTCTCTTTGTTTCTTCTTTGTTTCAGTCTTCTTTGTTTCTTTTACCATGTGACAATGTTTTGGAAGTATTCCTTTTTCCTCTGTGTTTGTGACAAGGATGGGCAACTGAGCAGGTCTGGGGGCCAGTTTTTCTAAAGTTCATGAGGGGGGATAACCACCAACACAATATGGTTTTGTTTTCCCTTATTTACCAAACTAGAAGGGACCAGAATACCACTTCCAAGTTTTTTTTTTTTGAAAAAGTAATACAGTGGGCCCTTGGTATCTGCCAGGGTTTGGTTCCAGGACCTCCCATGGATAACAAAATCAGTGGATGCTCAAGTCCCATTAAATACAATGGCATAGTAAAATGTGTCCCTTAAATAAAATAGCAAAATCAAGGCTTGCTTTTCAGAATTTATATATTTTAAAAATATTTTCAAACTGTGGATGCTTGAATCCATGGATAAAAAAAATCCATGAATATCGAGGGCTGACTGTATACTTCAAAACACTTATTTAATAAGCAAAGGCTCCTGTCTACGATTCCCCCATTCTTTAAAATAAAATAAAATAAAATAAATGTTAAGAAAGTTTGGATATGAGCCAGAGAATGTAAAACAATAGACACATTTTTCAGCAGGTTAACAAGTGTGAGGTAGTGAATGATAGGCTCCTTCCTCTGTGTGAGAGAGGCAGCATACATTTGGGTTGTTGCCTTTCCAAAGGTGGGATTTTGAGTTTGAAAACAGTGGCCAGAGAATATCAATCTGAACAGTGGCTCTAGAATAGCTTTAGCATGGGCATATCTATGAGCTTAAGAGAGCAATCACTGGCCTGTTCATGCCACACTGTGATTTCTAGGCTTTCCACCATTACTAAACCTTTTCTATGCGGATAGATAATAAGAAAACTAATGCAAGAGAACTCTGCAGTGTTCCAAAATGTGTACAAAAGACTCTTGACCATGTCTGAGAAGGCTGGCCACTTTAAAAAAAGAAAGAAAGGAAAGGGAAAAGACCAAGAAAAGGATACAACTTTGATGAAATTTGTATATGTTAATTTATATTTCTACCTGGGCATTTAGAAATATCAGCTTATTTAAATGGAAAGACAGTGCATTTCACCACAGTGGAGAAGACCAGGAAACTGATCTGCTCTAAATGGTACCTGTTGACAGTGGCATCCCCACCCTGGTGTCATCTGTTGCAGAGGAGAGGCTGCTGGAGGCATTGCCAAAAGGACACGTTCATGCCTTTTCCTCTGCTGAGGTAGTGGTGGCCTCCTTATGAGTAGGCTGCTGCTGCTGTGAAGCTGATTCGCGAGGAACTGGTGAGGAGGAGAAGAAGAAAGAGGAGAAGAGCATGTGAGAACTGCCTTTGTGCCTTGACATTGGCCACCTTCCTCATCCCCACTCACCTCCACATGCTCCCTCTCCATTCCACCACCATCACCTTATGGCTCCAATGCACCTGGACCTGGCACAGCTGATAGTGGGCTAGAGGGTGGGACAAGTTGCCAGAGCTGCAAGAGCTTGGCCAGAGTGTGGTTCTTATGGAGCTGGAGCTCAGCTGGGAAGGGCTGCTGACAATGAGTACCAGGAGGTCCCCTGTATGCCACTGCCAGCTCCCATCACACACACCCCAGATGCTGCCTGTGCAGCCTATGGCAGTGGAGGCAGAAGTTTTGGCTGCATTGGATGTGACTAGGTTCTTGAGGACATCAAGGCATATGGGGCAGCTGAAAGGGGCCTCCTAGAGATGCCAGGGCTGAGCACAGGTCTATGCTGGTCAGGCTGCGGTAATTGGTATTGGAGAAAAGGGTATGCAGGGCTAGGGTGGTTCCATCCCCCCTGCCCTGTGGTGGGGCTGGGCTTGGCCAAGTGGGGCAATTCCACCCCTTAGAAGCTCCTAGAGCCAGAGAGGCTCTAGCCAGGACTGGCAGCCAGGTATTGTATGAAGGAAGCAGCCTTTCTCCTCAGGGTGGTGCCCCTTCCTCAATCCTCAGATGCAGGACAGAGAGAGGGAGACTTCCATCCCCAACTGGAGAATCAGGGCCAGGTGTGCTCCCCCCTCCCCCCTCAACAAGATGCGCCCGATTGGGTGTCACCCCTCTTCTGGTGTGTCACCCTATGTGGGCCACACCACCACACACCCCTAGTGATGCCACTGCCTGTTGATAGTGAGGGCTAAGACATCTTCCTATCTAGTTCTTTGGCCTTGATATTCAGTAACATGATTATAACCAATGTCTGGTCCCTCTTCTCTGGTCCTCTGGGTAAGAGGAGAAATCTCAGGGCAAAGATACTACCTTAAAAATGTGTGTGCATGTTTCCCACTTGTTAGCTATGGTGTTTTATATTTGTATCATATGTAACTGACTTGTGTAACATCAACAGGACCTGCCCACTGTGACATCACAGTGGGGTTATCCTTAGATCCCTGGTTTTCACCCTGAACACTCAGGGCCTGATTTAGTCTCGACCAGGCAATCACCAGCCAAAGAGTCCCTGAGGCTGCCCTCATGGATTTGTTATAGTACAGGCCACACAAAACATCGCATAGAAACACTGCAAGACTGGGTACACATGCTAAAACCCTGCCAAGCCTGAACATAGGGCTATTAAAGGCAGGCTGAGGCTGACAAGGATGATCATGCTGTTAGTTCAAAGGTACAGGAAGGATGAAGAGAAGGTGAAGGCTTCTGGTAATGACTCTTTCATCTTGTTCTCTGGCTTTGATAGTCAGGAACATGGCTGAAACTCATGAATTTGCTCCAGCACAGGCTACCATACAATAGTGCATGATAATTCTGGTATGGCTGGCTTGCCATTTTTCAAGGAGGCTGCTGTTACGTATTTTCTCTGTTAAGCTTCCACAGAATCTTAGTGTTCCCAGTAATGCAGTTTGAAGACCTTTGACCTACAAGATGCTAAAACAGAAGCAGCAGCAGCAGCAAGAAGAAGAACACTTGTTGAGGAGAAGCTAAAGTGAAAGAGAAAATGGGGGAAATAGGAGGGGTAAAACTGAAAAATGTAGTGAATTTTGTGATTCATGTGTGTTTTAATCAAAGCCAAAGCAATTGCTGAGAAAACAATAATGTAACTAAATGCATTTGTATCTGGAGGAAGATTTTTGGCATCTTCTTTTTCCTCTTTCTCCTGCCTGCCCAAGATTGAGGGGGAAACCAGATGTGTTGCATATCTTTCAGTATCTGGGAAAGACCAACCCCCAAACCAAGCCTTTTTTTTTTTTTTTTTTTTTGGTTTGGTGAGAACAGGAGTGGGTACCAAGATTCAATGTGGTATAGTGGTTTGAATGCTGGACTATGAGTCTGGAGAACAGGATTAGAATCCCTGCTTGGCAATGGAGATCCACAAAGGGTCCGTACAGATGGCTTCTAAGGGGTGGCTCCATGCTGCCCCTGGGAGTGCCGAATCGGGGCTGTGGCAACCACACACCACAGCCATGATCAGGCAGTTTGCCACTCCAAAAAGATCTGGCAAATGCCACTCCTTTTTGGAGAAGCAAAAAGCCACCCTTACTGCCCCTGCCCCAGCTCTTCTGCGCTTCATTGGCACAGTGTGTCTAAACACTGCACCAAGGGAACACCCTGACTCTGTGAGCCATGCGGTGGGTGCATGGCTGTGATGGTGGCATTGGGCCAGAGTCAGGGTGGCTGGCGTGCAGTTGCCCTGCCCCACCTCCACCCCCAGGCTGGCCCTTTTGGTCGGTCTGTACAGGCCCTGAGTGACCTTGAGCAAGTCCCACTCTTTCAGCGTCACAGGATGGCAAAGGCAAAACCCTTCTGAACTTATCTTGTCAAGAAAACCCTTAGGGTTTTCCTTAGGGTCTCTGCAAGATGATAACAACTTGAAGGCACAGAAAACCACCAACAAGAAGGAGTGGACACCAACCACATTCAAAACAAACCAACCCCTGTCTGTTTGGTAAGCAGCAAAATGGCTTTAACTTAGGGCTTTATCACATGGGGATGGGCATCTTTATCCCATGCAGAAAGTGCAATTGAACATGATAGCACAAAAGGCTTTCTCACTACATTGTGCTGATCCCATGAATGTCCTGTCAATGAAGTAGAATTGTATTACTGGCATCTTCTGATAATACAAAATTAGAGGAAATGAGGGGACAATTCCACTTCATTCATGGGTCATTAATAGAATCAGTGTGATTTAGTGAGAAAGCCTTTCATGCAATCACATTCAATTGCACTTTCTGGATGGGATAATGTCCTGTCAAATATGATTTTGTGTGAAAGTCCTTCCCGTGATTGTGCAATAAGCATGGGATAAGCATTGAATAAGGACAAGATAATGTCCTTACATACTAAATGTTGTGTGTGTGGATCCATCTGTTGTGAACATGAATGGTGCCCATTCTTCCATGTCTTGGCTGTACAGGCCCAGATGACTGAGGTGGGCAGCAGATGATGCAAGCCTAGGTAAAGTCCATCTCAAGTCCTGTGAGAAGGGGGCTTCTTGAATGTCTTCTGGATCCCTTGAAATCCCTAATTTTGTGGGAACCTGGGACTCTTCTGAGAGGCCTCCCTTTTGTAAGACTTGAGGAGAGCATTATACACACACACACACACACACACACACACACACACATCAACCACTGTTGAGCTGGCCTGGTAACAGTGAGGGTTGTTCTGTATTGCTCTTTAAAATAGGTGACAGCCTTAGTAGCAGGACCCAAAATATCCTGAGAACAAATCCACTGTTAGTGATCTTGCATTTGTCAACAGGATTATGAAAAGGAGGAGGGGGAACATACATATATTAAACATACTTTGCTAATCAGTCACATAAAAGGACAGGCAAAATGCATATGCTCTACCACTGGGGTCGGTTCTATGCTCTCTCTCTCTCTCTCTCTTTCTGTGTGTGTGTGTTAATGTGTCAACTCAGATTACTTCAGTGGCACTTTTATTGATGGAATGTATTGAGTCCTAGTCTGACACAAAGATGCTGTTATGAACTTCCACAGGGAAGTAGGCAATGTTTCACTGTCTGTTTCTGCTATAGTTTTATCAGCAAGGATGTAAATTTTTCATGGCATGTACTCACTGAGTTTATAGGATTATTTCTTTACAGTTTATTTGTTTCTTCTCTTTGCTGACAAATTCTCTCAATTCTGGAAAATCAAACAGTTTTCTTTATTGCTTTCCATAAGCCATAAATCCTTTAAAGGTGGACTCAAATATAGTTTATAAATGGACCAACATATTTTTTTCTGATTATGGGTAAGTTTGAATTTAGAGCACAAATTGGCCAATATGCTATGAAGAACATCCTGGTCAAATACAAAGGGATACTGAATACTTCCTTTGCAATGTACAAACAAGAAAGTACTAATGTTTATTTGTGTGTGTCAGCAACAGGTTTCTGGACACTGGTTGAGATCCTGTATTACAAATCACAGTGTAAAGATTCTTTGGGTGGAACTATGCTACATCTTTTAACCCTACCCACTGACCCCCTAAGCCAGGGGTAGGCAACCTAAGGCCCGGGGGCCGGATGCGGCCCCCCGAGGCCTTTGGACTGGCCCCAGGCCGGTCCTGCCGCCTGCCGCCGCCCGCCATGATGATATTGATTATTGTTGTTGTTACTTGTTCTTCGGGTTTTCTTGGCAAAATCTCCACAGGGGTTTTGCCATGGCTTTTCTGGGGCTGAGAGAGTGTGCATGCATATTTTTTAATAATTTTTTTAAAAATTTAAAAATATTTATTTATTTATTTATTTATTTATGGTGCTTCGCGCCCCCCCCCCAATTGTCTGAGGGACAGCAACCTGGCCCCCGGCTCAAAAAGGTTGCCTACCCCTGCCCTAAGCACATGGCTTAAAGGGACGTCTTGGGGGCAGGGAAGGGGAGGGGCAGCCGCATGATCGGCACCCCAACCCCTTCCCCAGGTCGTCCTCAGAGCAGCCGGCTCTCGGCACGGCCAGCGCTCTGAGGAGGACCTCCCGCCACAGCATTTGCATGCGCTGCGGCAGAAGAGTCGGCGAAGGTGCGCCGCAGCCTTTTGCGGCGCACCTTCATCGACTTGTGAAAGGAACGCCAAAGAAAACCAAGTTAAGTTTAAAAATGACCCATTTCAAGAAGTACGATGCACAAAACATTATTGTGACCATTGGTTTCCAGTTCACTCTGACTCTTTTCTGAGTGTGTGGTAATGCACAGTTTCAGATTTACATTGTCTATGAAATAACCTCTGTACTAAGAAATTAAGCAGTGCTTTTAAGATGAAAATTCACTGAGCACTCACTCAGAAGTTATTTTTGCTCAAACTGTGAAGCTGTCATCCTTTTGAGACATTGTTGGCACTATCATCACCACCACTGCTACCAATAATTTAATTTCTATCTGCTCTTATCCTGGCATGGGATCCAAGGCAGCTTACAATATGAGTTAAAATAAAATACCTGCACATCCTAAAAAGCTACTAAAAACAATTACATAAGCAATCCTATTAAAATCATTAATTTAAAAACGCCTGTCTAAATAAAAAAAGCATTTGCTTTCAGGAAGAAAGAAAACGTAAAATAAGTCAACCTAGCCTTTTGTAGGAGCAGTCACCAAGAAGGCCCTCCCCCATGTTCTTACCAAATGGACCTCTGATGGAGTGCAACTGAGGAAACACATTCTTCTGAGAATCTTAAAAGTTGGGCAAACTATATCAGATCCAGTATTTTAAATACTCTGAACTTAAATCATGTGGGACATGAAACATGAGTGTATATCCTTAATTACTAATCAGAGGGTGAAAAATATGTTTAGGGAAATAACTGCTTACTGTAACTTAAAAACAGGCAGAGCTTTGTCTTTCCTTCAGATTTTCATTTTAAAAAAATACAAATGCAGAATAGAAAACAATTTTGAAAGTTAAACAGATATTAAGCATAGGTGATCTGGAAATGTGACACATTATATGAATAAAATCTAAACTGTAGGGAGCATTAATCCAAAGATTAAGCAATTAAATTTGATGGCTTTCATTCAGTTCACTGTGAATGAACTACTGAACCAATTTAATGGCAACCTGCTATTTTTGCCAACTATGGGGGGTTGCAGACTGCCAGAAATAGTGCAAATTGAGTCCACTTTTAGGGTTAGGGTTAGGGCTAGTTCGCATGATTCCCTAACCCTAACCCTAACCCTAAAAGTGGATTCAATTTGCACTATTTCTGGCAGTCTGCAACCCCCCTTTGTCTCTTGGTGCCTTTTGTTTGTTTAACTTCAGTAACTGTGTTTCTGTGCTGGTGATTGGCACATCTGTCATGTGTTTCCATGGACTGGAAACTTTCCCCAGCTCCTGGTCCATTTTCATGTATAACTGCAATATCTTTGGTGGGCATTATGGGCACCATAGCATATAGCACATAACTATTCCCCATGCTGAAACAGACAGGGATATTTATTCTCATAATCAGTGTGCATAATAGAGCTTTCACAAGTGAAAGAAATCATTGATTGGATCAGAACATATACCTGTAAAATTCTTTTAAATTTAGTAGTGGTTAGAATCCTCACCACCATAAAGACTGTTATTGCTTTTCCTGGTTGCTTGACAATATTTTAGTCAAAGAGGCATGTGAAAAAGTTGTAAACTTTATTTTCATAGTCTAGGTGGTTAAGGGAATGATTTTTATTGTCTCAAGGGTTGCAAACCTCAAATTATCTTTCCAAATAAAATAGTGCCCTAACAGCGTTCAGCTCAGAGATAAGAAAGCAATGCAATCCTCCTTCATCTTAATTCAAGCATATTTCACACTTAAATGTGAGCCGGTAACAAACTGCATTCTTCATTTTTTCTCTTTGCTGATACCTAGAGAGCACCCACTTTCAGATTCTTTTTTAAAGCTTGCAAAATCTGTGGAAAGACTCCGTTTTTGCATAGCAAAATCTGCAGAACCAAATATAATCCTTCAATTTATAGGAACTGCCAGTCGGCTAAAACTCTTGCTATCTTTACCAGTTTCTGCATTGCAACAAATACAATCTTTCATGCTGAATTAGACTTTAGAAAGGGAGTGAGTAGCATAAGTCTTGATTCATCTTTTGCTCACTTCTGGTTTTTATTGTGCATTTTAGGTGGGCTTGCTCAACTCAGAGCTCAAAGCAGATAATAACATTTGGACAAAATGTTGCTTTAAATAGAGACAATGCCACCTTGCCCCTCATATTCACAATTTCCTCTTTTTTTCTACATTAAGCCTTTTCATAGGCTTTCCTACACTGTCCAGATACAGAAAGTATTATCTGGGAATGTGCATGGAAACTTGGAGGCATTACCGAAGAGTTGCCATTGCTCTGTGTTTCACACACATAAACACATACATTCTGGACCTTATCACACAAGGCAGTAAATTGTAGTTGGGGCAGGATAATCACATCTTTGGCTGGGAATTAACACATGACATTGGCCCTCTTTGTTGTTCTCCCAGTGGGAGAGTATTTGGAAAGTATTTCTTTTCATCATCATCATCATCATCATCATCATCATCATCATCATATAAATAATAGCCCCCTTTCCTGCTACTGTTTTGCTCCACTTTATAGTGTGATAGTTCAATTCTGCTTTAATGATGATATTGGGTGGTTATTGGGTGTACTTTGGGTGCTTTGGGTGTGACTTAGGTGCTCTTGTGATAAGGTATGAAGTAGAAGGTAAGAGGAATTTTTTATATATATATTAAATGCATATAATAGTTTTGAATGGCAATGAACACAGAAATGGACACAATTTGCTATCAGAATTCTCTACAGTTTGAAGCTTGGAGTATGTGCCACAGAAAAGAAAAGAAAAACAAGTTCAGAAACATGTACATATTTGAAAAATGTACAAAGAATACTGAATACAAATCTAAAATGCTTGCAGATACACCTTATTCAATGTGGTGCAAAATATGTATACTTGAACCTTACCCCTCACATCAGCAAACCTAAGCTTTATAGACCTGAACATCCTTTGAACAACTGAATCTGAGAGATGAGTGTGTATGTAGCATGAGAAGTATATATTTCTAGAAAAAAGAGTAAATTATCTCTAGGCTGTTTGTTGTGTAATGGAAGAATATCTAATCTATAAATTTAGTTTTAGATACACAGAGTTCAATTAAGTGCTGCCATGTAACTCTTTGAAAATGGAAGCTATTTTTCCTAGGCTGAATTTAATCAATGGGTGTTGTTTTTGTGCTACATTTATATAGTATGTCTACTTTCTTTCTGAGATGATGTTTCATTTAAATGGAATTCCTGGAAATAATGCTGGTTATCTGTTAGGACTGAAATGGCATAACCTGTAAAGCTCCCCCCCCCCCCCCCCCGGCCTACAGTCCATGTTGATGGCTTCAGCCGAATAAATTGAAGTGAAAATGCAAAGATAGCCTTCCAAGTCATTTCTTGTGTTATTTCAGCCGTAGCAATATCAGAACCTGCTCAAATTGTTTCAAATATTACCTCTTAAAATTGGATTTCAATTTTCTAGTCTGTTTGAGCACACCTGTGCACACAGATGTAAGATACCACCCAATTCCTTTTGGAAACTAAAACCATGTTATGTTTTTTAAAAAGTCTGCTTTCTGCATTTAGTCTCAAGGAGCTTGTTAGCTAAAGAAAGAACAGAAATATAACCATAACATGGAATATATACAAGGAAACTCAATAAAATATCTACTTTATCTTAAGCTATAATTGGTTCATATATTTCTAAACCAGTACTGAGTAACACGTAGACCATAAGCCATGTGCAACCTCATTGTTTTTGCAGTCTTAGGGGCTCTGCAGATGGTGCAAAGTGCTGTCTTGGAGCCAGGGAAGGGGAGAGGCAGCTGGACGCCGGACGCCCCAACTCCTTCCTGAGAATGTCATCAGAGCGCCCGCCGTTGCACATGGCGAGCACTCCGATGATGTCCTTCCGGCGCAGCCTCTGCATGGGCTGAGCCAGAAGAAGCACGGAAGAGGCATGTGTTATCTTTAAACTTTGGTTGGAAATATTGAAAAAGAGAAATATATTGAATGTGGAGTGGCATGTGTATTAGATGAATGTTCTCCTTTATTCTGCATTTGACACTCCACACGATCTTAATCACCTCAGTCTTCAGCTTTACTTCTCCTGATCCTCTTGCTCTCTTCATTTGGTGAATATTGTGAAATTGATCTGTACAGAACCTAGTGCAATGGACAAATGATGTGAATACAACCCTCTAGGTGGCGCCATTATTGCATAATCAAGCAATTTCATGTTCTAAGGCCTCCATTTCCCAGCTGTTCATGCCTATGAGTCCCACCACACACAGAGAAACCATTTAGTTTGACCTTATTCAGTAAACTGACCAACCTCCTGAATATTTTGGCCAGCTGCACAACCAGCATCAATAATTTCTGGTCCTGGCACAGACTCGGAAACCATGGATGTCTCTTATTGGAATAAAGCCTGGCAACTCTGGCTTCACTATTGAGCTTAGCTATTAAGTATTTGTTTCTGATTGTGTCTTCTTATTTTAGATTCAGTTTTACAGTAAATTACTCACAGGTAAAGAGGTATCATCAGCCCCATTGGCATCTCCTGTCTTACCGCATGGCCATTCCTTTTAAATTCTTACTCTCTTCCTTACCATCCAGTGGGCAGCCAGAGAATGGACAGACTGCTCTTTCCAGAGGTATGAATGTAATATATATATATCCAAAAATTGTCTTGTCAGTGAAGAAGAAAGTCTCAAATATACATATTTCAGATTCAAAATGCCACATTATTGTGCAAAACCATGTTGGTATTGAACTAAGTGCAGTGTGTCTGAGGGGCTATGCAGATGGGCAGGAAAAGGTGACCTGAAGCTGCTTTTTGCCTAAGCTGCAGCAACCACACCGCCTGCCCCCAGGATGCCCTAAATGGGGATGGACCAACCGCATTGAGGGGAGTCAATGCAGCTTTTCCAAGGCTGTATTGAAGCCCCAGCATCCACACCGCCAGCCCCAAGGATGCTGCAAAGGGAGATGGAGCAACAACATGGGCTGGCAGCAGCTGCTTTAATTTTTTTCATTCTCTCAAATGCATGTGCACGTCCACAGGAACACATCTCTGCACACCTGCACAGGACCTGTCATAGGCTAGTATACAGTCTGTCACTCTCTGTGTACAAAGGTGACTGAAGTTCGGCATCTCTGTGCACATGCACAGGACTTGTCAGACACCCACAGATCATGTAAGGATTCACTGACCTCTGCTTCCCCCCAAGGAGTGGGTGCAGTAGACATGCATTTATTGTCATAACAGAGGACAGTTGCTAGGGCACATGCATAGGGTTACAGGGGTAGGGTTAGGGTTACAGGGGTAGGGTTAGGGTTACAATTAGGGTTAGGGTTAGGATTCCAATATTCAAGTGCACCTGCGCCAGTACATCCACACCTGGAAGCATAGGGTACTTTAAATCAAAGTATAGATCCTGTAAAAACACTGCTCCGGGAGGACGTCCTGACGGCGTGCGCTGTGTGTAGTGGCGCGTGCCGTGATGACATCCTCGGGAAGGGGTTGGGGCGCCCAGCGTGTGGCTGCCCCTCCCCTCCCCTGCCTCCAAGACAGCACAAAGCACCATCTGTAGAGGCCCAAAGATAGTGCCGCAGTAGCCTCAGCAGGAGCAACATGGAACACATTAGCAATATGTAAAGTATTCATTCTGAAACTCTTAATAAAGGGGGACAACTTAAAACTCAAAAGTGGAAAAAAATCCATGTTTATTCATTATTTGGTTTATGCTCTCAAAAATGCCAAAACGCCAATCTGCCTTGATCTGAGTTTTCACAAGCATATCAGTTTTTACCACCAGCATGTCAAATGTTCCAAATATATTTTCTTCTCTCTATACAGTGCTTGTTTCCTTTTCTGTCTCCTTTTTTAAATTCAAAAATGTGATTCCCCCCCCCCCCTAATATTTAGCTTAGAACTCACATTTCATACAGAACTGGGCCTTGGTTCCTGTTTACTCATCTTCTCTGGGGTGGGAGAAAACAAATCTCACCAGGTGGAGTCTGAGGCAGGATGTTTATAGAAATAATTTCTGAATACACTTCCCGGAATTTTTCTTCACTGTGTCTTCACAGTAATGAGGTTGCCAAAGCTACTGGACCATCTGAAATGGGAAGTTGGCCCTTTCCGAGCTCACTCATGTTTTGACACAAATAGAGTCTTTCAGAGACTGTACATAGATCAAAGATGAGGTGTGCACAGAAGAGCAAGTGGGATCCTAAGTCTTGCTGGTTTCTGATAGTTTTTGGCTCTTTGATCAGATACCTATCAACTCACACAGGCACCTGCTCCCTCCTCCCTCCCTCCCTCCCTCTCCGTGTGTGTGTGTGTGTGTGTGTGTGTGTGAGCCAGGAAATGAGAGAGTTGATAGCAGCTTTCAGGGCCATAATCCACACCACTACGCTTGACAGGAGATGAAAGGATCACTACTTATTTACTAGTAATAGCTGACTAGTGTATGACTTCATTATCATAACAAATTATATGGTAAGTCTCTTTCCTACCCGTGATTTGTAGAAATATGACATGCCAAAGAAAGAGCAACAGAGAGAGAAAGAGAGAGGGAGTTGCTTACTTATCAGTAAATGGAGAAAATCTTAAAGTGGTTATACTTTCAGGTAGATTTATAATAACAATCTAATCAAAAGAGAAGTGTTTTCCAGAGCCCTTAGAATCTAAAATAGCTAAGGTTTTCAAACCTTAATATATAAAGCCTTAACATGGTATTCCAAAAGAAGTTATTGCTGCAGTTATATTATAACAATATGCTGGAAAGGAAGATAGCATAACAAAGGAACACTTACAATGAGATGAGTGTTTCTGTTACAGTTGAGTCTGGAATCATGGCTTCTGGTGGGGGCAGAATATTCATTTAGGGCCCCTGGTTTTCTAGGGATTCCATACCTACTCCAGAAACACTGGATAGCCTCCAGTACAGGAAAAGGCAGCTGTTTGTGCCTTCATTTCTCTTTTTTGCAGTGCTTGAGGTGCAGGTATAGCACATCATTCCACAATGTGACACAACCAAAGCCTGGGAGTAATGTGGTGCAAGTAACTGGTTACCTGTAATTAATACATTTTACTAATAATGCAGTTGTAATTTATTACAATAGAATTACAACTTAATGATGGATATTTTTACCCCATTTGTGATGTAACCGTGACATTTTAATTGTTTTTATAGTTAGATAGTGTGGCCTAACTAAATGGTGGAAAAGTGTGATTTGAGTACTGATTGTGCATAAATATAACACATGTTAAATATAACACATATAACATGTTGACTCATGCTGGTGTACGTATTCAGGAGACAATGAGTGTGTTTTGTAAGCATAGGACAACATCTTGCAACATTTAGTTCTTTTTAAAATAATTAAATAAATCTAATAACATCAGCTACTTGGCAAACAGGAAAGTAAAGCATTACTTTTTTTAAAAAAAGTAACTCTTAACAGCAACTAACTATTTCTGGGGTTCACTGAATAATAATAGTAGATAAGCACTTCAAAAGTAATTTTCTGACCTTCGAGCATAACCTCTTGGCAGTGCTAGATATACTGAGATGGAAGAAAGTCAGTGTCTGGTGGGAACAAAATCAGTGTCTGGTGGGATGTACAGCATATTTTACATCTCCTGGGGTGATGTCTGTGATATATTAAAATGTTCAGAGCTTGGAAAATATAGCAAAATATTTAGAACATGGCCACTTTGAGCAGTACTCCAAAAAAGTAACTTTTCCAAAATGAAAAAAGTACTACTCCAATGTTATATCACAGCAAAGACATATAAATGATAGGTAGCGACCTAATGCTGTATACTTCCCTTGCATTTTGGGAGACCTGTGAACCAGAACTTAGAGGTAACATGTTGCATAATATTATATTACATGTAACTTGTGAGGGAGGCTGGCAAGGTCATAACAACATTCTCTTTGCAAAGTAACAGAATAAAAAGGACAGCTTTGTGTTACTTCTGTATATATGTAATGAGTAACATTTACTCATCACTTTTTCTTAAATGGCTATAATGCTTTGGGGACATTTTGAGGGCATATTCCTCCAAATTTTAGGCCAGTTTTTCATTCTTAAAATATATTTTTTCTCTCTGAAAAGAGAACCTGAAAAGCAAAAACAAAGTAATAAGTGATATAATGAGAAAACAAGAAAAATAATTCATATTTAATGCTAACAACGTACAGAGAAAAATGAGTAACAAACAGCAGCAATTATTTCTTATACAAATATCTTTCCAAGCTCTGCTGTGAGCTAGTGAGGGGGGCAGTGGTTACTGGCTCTTTACTGCTTCGCAGACACTCTCCCCTAGTGTAGAAAAAACTCCAAGCAGTGAGATATCAATAGAAAGAAACTACCCTCTTGCTGAAGAATTGTAGGAGCAATTCTTTCTGGCTCTTGCAATTCACTGGAATTTGGGAGGAATGACTTCCACTGGTATCCACAGATGTTTTAATTTCTGCTGAAATGATGCAGAGTGGAATAAAGTGCTTTCATGCATTTAAGGCTACTCTTCCCATTAGAGGCAGTGTGGAAATGCTTCAGGCAGAAGACATTGGGAGACGGCAGCTAGGTTTTGAAGAGGCTGAAGGCACTGTGTGCTCTATGGCCAATCTGCTACTTTCAGGCACAGTGGAGGGTGTCAACCTTCAGTCTGTGCTCAACCCAGTGACCAGTGCAGCTGGCATTTGTACATGGATAGGAGGGAGCACCATTTTGTTCTTCACCTGAAGCTGCAATGTCCAGCTCTGTGTTCAGCTGCAATGCAGAGCTAGAATTTTTCCTCATTTCCTTTTTGCATGTTTTCCAGTGATTTACTGCCATCCTCCTCAATCATTTTTGCCATGTTTTTGCCATGAGAGCAACTTGGATGTTCCTATGTGATGGATGCTACTATTGGATTATGTTGGTTTGTAATCAAGTCAGGTACACAGATAATCAAGATGATAGAACGGAAGTGTGGATACTCTAGGGAGCAACTTGAATGTTCCCCTGGCTGTCCTTATTTCATAGCTGCTGTTGCAGCGTCTGATGCACTGCCACAGATGTAAGCAAAGAAGCTTTTTCACTTATAAAAAAGAAAAGCAACAACAGGAACAGAGATTGCCTGCAAAATGTGGAAATACAGTGGGGCGGGCATTCATGAATCTCCCGAGAAAGGCCATTGCTGTGGGCATTGTCCTTTCCAGCAATTGTGTGGGGTTGCATCAGATTGCATGTTTAGACTTAACTGATTGCCTATCTATCTATCTATCTATCTGGGTGGGTGAGTGGGTGGGTGGGTGGGTGAGTGGGGGAAGGGATACAGATGAACAAAAAAATGTTAACAGTTTTTGCCTCTGTATCTGGTCTAAATTGCTAGTCCCGTCTAGTGCAAACATGTGAAATCAACTGCTGAACAATACGTCAACAGTTTTTCCATGTTTCTGGCCATTTCTATACCATTTAGATCTGGAGGTACCTTTTTTTCTAATATGAAATGAGCCAGAAGTCAACTTCTAGGTCATTCCTGTTGGACAAATGATATTTCCTGGTCCTAAAATGACTTTGTGGGGCAAAATGTGAAGAAATCACTCCCACTGCAACCTGTAGGGTAATTTGGGATCACCTCCCCAAATTGGCTTTTTTCAAAAAAATCAAAGCAACATAAGAATGGACTGAGGGGCCACCTGTGGCCCATGGGCTTCACCTTCCCTTCCCTAGTACTGTAGACTGTACTGAGACAGATGGTCCAATGATCTGACTCAGAATAAAGCAATTTGCTACCTTCCTTTTCTCCATCCCCCTATTCCTTCCTTTGCTGTTTTTTACCAGTGCCCTGAGGTAGACTGTAAACCCCTTGGCATGAATACCTCTTAGTTTGTATGTTTCTGATGGCATTAGATGAACACTTGAACTGCACAATCTTTGGGGTACAAAGGAAGGAAAGATGGGAAATGCCTGTGTTTATATAGATTCGTCTGTTTGCTGAGAAATTTTAAACTGATCATCCATTTCTCCCTCTCTTCAAAATCTGGCACCAAGCAATTATTCACTTTCAGCAGTGCAACAGAACATTGGCCATTTGCTTGGGCAACAATGGTTGAAGGATTGCCATGTTGTGGCCCTCAGGGGCCCCTGTTCCTTCTAAAGTGGGGTACTATGAGAAGGATCCTTCTCCACTCACTCCAGACAAGGGGTGGAGTTGGTGGGGGAGAGAGAGAGAAAGAATGAGTGCCCCCTTCCTTGTCACATTGGAGCTCACCACCTTCCCTTTTTTCAAGGGGGTGGGAAGGTTAGAGGTTCAGGACAGGAGGAGGTGCTGCAGTAGGCCAGAGGCTGCCATGTTGGGGAAGAATGCCTAAATCAAAAGAACTAGTCTCTTAAAGCTCATCTGCCAGTGATACAGACTATGAGACTGATGCAGGACATGTGAATCATCTATTATGGGGGGGGGGGGGGGGAAATAGGCAGAAAAATAAAAAATGTGCAAAGAAACAGAAGACTGGTGAAAGTTCAAAAGCCCACCTTCCTCTAAGCAACACAGCAACAGAGATGAGAACCTGTTTCAGACTGGTAAACTGAGGTATATCAGAATTTATAATTTTAAAGGTAAAGTCCTAATCAATATTAGAGAATACTGGATGGATCAAGAAGGTGAAATGAAAAGAATAATAATAGAAATAATAGAAATGGGTCTAGTATTTAAGAGAAAAAAGTATAGAAGAAGGGATTAGCGAATGAACACCAATATTAAAATATCTTAAAAAACAGTGGGGAAAGTTAGCTGCAATTAACTACTAACTAAATATAATGATTAATTAGTGGTTATAATAGAAAGAGATAAGAAAATATAAACTCAAGCATGATCGTCACAATATGTAAAATATCATGAGTCAATGTCGGGGACGCCCTGAGACGGTGCGCTGCAGCACCACGGCAGCTGCACCGCGGCGCACCATCGGTGCCTCTGAAAGGAGCGCAAAATCAGCGCTCCTTTCAGAAGACAGGGAAAGTGCGCCCTAAACGCGTCGGGTGCACTTTCCCTGGCTTTTCTGCTGCAGTGTGTGAGGACGCTGCGGTGGGAGGTTGCCCCCGGACTGCCGGCTGTGCGGAGGGCCAGCAGCTCCGAGGGCAACCTCGGGAGGAGGAAGGGGCGCCGCTCGTGCGGCTGCCCCTCCTCTTCCTTGCCTCGAAGACGACCCTATTAGTCGTCTGCTGAGGCCCGTGGTTATAAAAAGAACAGACATACTGTTATACTACTTGCAAACTGAACATATAATATAGACAAAGGACCTTATCACATGGGGCTCAATGCAGACAGAATCCAAACGAAATCCCGACCTAATATGTATTATTTTTCCATGTGTCCACACAACGTCGCACAGAACCCCGACAGAACCCCGACAGAATGCGGAAAGAACCGAGATCTTTTGAATTTCGGTTTCTTTAGGAATTGCAATTGCACAACGGGAATCATTTCGCTTTTACCGTAGGTATGAAAACCCAATACGTATTGGGGAGCATTTCCCCAATACGTATTGGAGAGCATTTCCCTGCCTGCACTCCAAGGAGGACCTCTTCAGAGAGCCAGCTCTCTGGGGAAGACCTCCTCGGAGTGCCGACCCTGCGCGGGGCCTGCTCTCCAAGGAGGACCTCCTCAGAGCACGGACCCTACGCGGGGCCTCGCTCCAAGGAGGGCCTCCTCAGAGAGCCGGCTTTCCGGGGAAGACCTCCCCGGAGCATGGACCCTGCGCGGGGCCTCGCTCCAAGGAGGACCTCCTCAGAGAGCCGGCTTTCCGAGGAGGACCTCCTCAGAGCGCAGACCCTGTGCGGGGCCTCGCTCCAAGGAGGACCTCCTCAGAGAGCCGGCTCTCCGGGGAGGACCTCCTTGGAGCGCGGGCCCTGCGCGGGGCCTCACTCCAAGGAGGACCTCCTCAGAGAGCTGGCTTGGGAAGGGGTGACAGCCGCAGCTGTATTGCGCATGTGCTAGAAGAGCATTTCTAGCACATGTGCAGGATTTTCTCACTTGTGTGTGAACGGCAAATACGGTTCCTGGGAGCGCTTTCCTTAAAAGCACGATGAAGGTAATTGCGTGTGATAGCCATTTGCATATTGTGGGGTTTCGTCCGGTTTATTACTGGATTTATTCTTATTTCACTTTATTATCGCTTTGTGGGCCACGTGTCATAACGTCCATAGATAAATAGTATAAAAGAAAAATCTTCTTGGATAGTATGGTATAAAGCCGGGGTAGGCAACCTTCCCCCTTTAAGGGCTGAGGGACTTCAGCTCCCAGAAGCCTCAGCCATGTTGGCCAATAGTCCCATGTTGGCCAATAGCTCCTGGGATTCTGGGAGCTGAAGTCCCTCGGCCCTTAAAGGGGAAAGGTTGCCTACCCCTGGTATAAAGGGACAAATAAGCAAAAATAGTTGTTTAAAAAAAGAATAAGATAAAAATAAGATTAGAGGATAGCAAATAATTATTATTGATGCTAATAGGAAAGATAAGTACAAACACATATGGAGCAACTTAAAGTAAAAAGCCGATTAGCTAACTAAGCGGCTTTGCAGATGGGTGACCATCGGCCACCCTGAGAAGTGGAGCACTGGGGCCGAAGCTGCCCCATGCCTTGGCCCCAATCCACCCTTTGGGCAGCCCTGGAAGGAGTGCCAAAATGCCGCTCATTCCAGAGCCATTGAAAAGGGCACTGGAAGAGCCATCATGCAGCTCTTCTGCATCTCTTCCGGTGCAGCATGTGCAGAGGCTGCGCCAGGAGGACGTCATCAGGGTGCTCACTATGTGTAACGGCATGCTCTCTGATGACGTCCTCAGTAAGGGGTTGATGCGGCCGCCGTGTGGCTGCCCCTCCCCTTCCCTGCCTCCAAGGAGGCGCTTTCTGCCGTCTGCATCCCCCCTAAGATTTTATATATACAAATGTAATGTACAGTATATATAAGCGAGTAAATGTTAAACTACACATATAAGAGAATAAAGGAGGGCTGTAATAATGAAAGATAATCCATTGGGGACAAGAAGGAAGTAAGATCGTAAGTTAAGGAAGAAGGATGAATGTAGGAAAGGGGAAGAAGTGACTGAGTGAAGGATATGAGAAAGTTGAAGAGGGTGAGTGTATGTAGATAGGAGGAGGTAAGGAGAAGAAAGGAAGCATTAAAATGAAGGAAGAGAGGAGAAGGATAGAAGATGTAAGATAAAGGAAGGAGTACAGGGATGAAGGATAATGGAGAGGTAAAGAAAGGATAAAGGAGAGATATAGGGAAGGTATAGGAAAAACAAAGGATGAGAGCGATGAATAGAAGGATTGCTAGATGTGATATGGTTATACACAAGATACCCTCACTGGACTCAAGATTCAAGAATAGCCATACACCTAATTGGTTGATGATATATAGTAAGAGCATAAAACTGTGGAATAGCAAAGAGTCAACAACCATTGTTCATGTGAGGAATGAATGTATGTTTTAGTGTTTTATTCATAAAATTTATTTTAAAAAAATGTGCATTAAAAGTGTATTATGAGTGGGGCAACAACACAGTAAGAACATACAACATAAACATATTGTTTTACACATAGTATTTCCACACAAATGTCAAATTCTAGCCAGAGTATGATTCATGGTTCTTCATGGTCAGCAGGAATAGTGGCTGTTCTACTGTATTTTTACCAGTGTAACCTACATAATACTTGATTATCATAACTGATGGTGTGCCATTATTATATCAATATGTTTGGGACTATTTAATTCCGGAGGTGTTATCACTTGGAAAAGCTATTTGATAGCATTGATCTGACAAGATGTGATGCTGTGCTGTTGTTATTTGGAAAGAGGTAGGTCCCAAAGGAAAGACAGCACATCAGAAGGAAGAAGGTAAAATCATGGTTAGTAAAGTTCAAGGCCATTCAAAGAGGCCAAGTTGAATTTCCAAGCCAAGCATCTTGCTGGTTGCCAGATTTAGTAAAGAGGAGGACAAATAAAGCACAGGAGTCATATCCTCAGTTGAGTCTGGTAACCCTACCTCATTCCCAGTAATTGCTGTCAGGTATTTATGTATAATTTATTGGTCCCTTGGAGAGAACATCCTGGTAAACAACCCTGGAACTGATTGATTAATTCTTGCAGATAAGTGTCATGAATGATTAACTAATTCCATAATAATTTATTCCCCTATGAATAAAAGATGGACCAAGAGACAAGAGGCATAACAGCAGGGTGTAAGAGATTATGGCAACAGCAGCATATGCAATAACAAGAGTTACAATTCATTATTACATCATCATAATATATATCAAAAGGTAAAAGGTCTTTTAAGTTAGAGCTTCAGAAACAGGGAATCAGTGTGAAATATTCACACAGCATATCAATCATCTGTGGAAGTGAAATAAACATGAAATCCTTTTCAGGTTTATTCCATTGATTTCCTTCTTTGCCTTCTTTATCTGATTTTTATTTTTTATTTTTTTAAAACCAACAACACCCACATTTTTCAAATTTCCAAACTGGAACACTTTGGAATGTTATGGGATACTTGGAACAATTGGTGTAATGCAAAATGGTGTTCATTCTTTTTGTTACATCCCCATGTTTGGGGATGTAATTCTTCACTATGTTTATTTCTGAAAGGAGAACAAATAATTTTAGCAATTATCTTCCTGTTGCAAGAAAGCTTTTGAAAACCATGCAGTTTCTGAATCCTATTTGGAATTTGGGATTTATTCTGCACAAAATTTGCATTTGGTTGTTTTACACAGAAGACAGAGGGGGGAAGCAGACGGCGCAAAGGGCCATTTTGGGGGCAAAGAAGGGGAGGGGCAGCTGCACGGTGGGCAGCCCAACCCCTTCCCGAAGGCATCGTCGGAGCGCCAGCCCCTCCACATGGCCAGCGCTCCGACGATGCCTTCCCGCCGCAGCATCCGCACACGTTGTGGCGGAAGAGTCACCGAAGGTGGGCTGCCAGCCTTTTGCGGTGCACCTTCGGCGACTTGTGGAAGGAGCGCTATTTTAGCGCTCCTTCCTAGGGCGGTGAAGCTGCGCTGTGGGGCCGAGGTGTGTGGATACCTCGGCCCGCAGCGCAGCTTCCCAGAGTGGCCCAGGTCCGCCCGTCTGCTTCCCCCCAGAATCTTTTTTCACAGGAAAAAAAAAATCTGTTTTCTATGTAAATCAACCATATGGAAATTTTGTGCAGAATATGTCTACTATAACAGAATTTTCTGTGCAAGAAACATCATGTTATATTTGTGCAGAAAAAACTGTTTCCTGGGCATAAAAATGTTGTTTCCTGTGTAAATCAACCACGTGAAAATTTGGCACAGAATAAGTCTCCGATTATAGCATTTTCTCTGCAAAATATGCTGTTTCATGTATACAAAATGCTGTTTCTGTACAAAGCAACCCTGTGCAAATGTGCAGAATAAGTCACAAATTGCAAAGTTTCTCATCAGTCTAGGATTCTTCTCATCAGGTTTTCTCAACGGTCTAAAAACCTGTTTTTCAACCATTTAAATTTTTTAAAAATATTTTTCCCCATCCGTAATGTGGTCTTCCTTTTTTCTACTATCTTCAAAGATATCAAACATTATCATCATTTCCATTTTCATCATTAATTCACGTTGTCTCCAAAGTATATCACCTGCACTTTAGACGTCTTGGCTTCTAGAAAGATTCTAGGCTTGATTAGCTCTAGGAACCTTTCACTTATGTGTGTGTTGTTGTTGTTGTTGTTGTTTTTAACAGCCCGTGATATGCATGGAACCATTCCTCAAGTTCCCCATTTCAATTCAGTTAATCTTTTTCCTGTCAGTTTTCTTCACTGTCCAGCTATTGCAACCCTACATAGAAATTGGAAATACCATGATTCTGACTTTGATGTTCAGTGATACTTCTTTACACTTAAAGACCTTATCTAGTTCATTCATAGCTGCCCTTCTAAATCCAATCTTCTGATTTCTTGGCTACAGTCTCCATTTCAATTAATGAATGAGCTAACGAACAGAAAATCTAAGTATTTTGATATTTCCATCACTTACTTTAAAGTTATGTAAATCACCTGTGGTCATGTGGTTTCTAAATATTTTTAATATTAATATGTTTTAATTAATGGATATATTTTAATTAATCAAATGTGTTTAAATCTTAATTAACTAATGCCTTAATTAACTAATGCCTTAAATAATTTGCTTTATTTTCATTACTATACTTGATTTGATTTTCATTACTATACTTGTTTGTTTGATTTTTTTGATTAGCAATCTTGAATTGCATTTGTATATACACCCACAGCTAATAAATACAAGAGAGAGAGAGATCCAAAACATACTACAATCCAGTTTGAGACAGCTTTAACTGCCCTGCCTCAGTGCTAGGGAAGTCTGGGAATTGTAGTTTGTGAGACATTTAGCCTTCTCTGTCAGAACGAGCTGGTGCCACAATAAACTACAATTCCCAGGATTCCCTAGCACTCAACCAGGGCAGATAAAGTGGTCTCAAACTAGATTATTTCTGTATTGTGTTTTGGACCAGAGAGAGAGAGAAGTGCCTTCAAGTTGATTCCAACTTATGGAGACCCTAAGATGGAGTATCATGGGGGCTTCTTGGTGAGATTTGTTCAAGCTGGGTTTTCCTTCCCTTTCCTCTGAGGATGAGAGAATGTGACTTACCTGAGGTCACCCAGTGGGTTTCCATGGCTGAGTGGGGATTTGAACCCTGATCACCAGAATCATTATCCAGTGTTCAAACCACTACACCACACTAGCTCTACCAGGTGTAATAAAAATAAAATCAGATAAAATAGAACAAAATGCACACTTCTATTACTGTGAAGTATTTTCCACTGAATTCCATTGTCCCCCAATGGAAGAAATTCCAGAGCAGATTAATTCCTGCATTGGTGCATCATGGTTCAGTGGAACGTGGTGGTGGTGGTGGAGGGTCATCCCAGGATGTTACAGTGGCTTGAATAAAGTACTGTGACATAAATTTAGTGGGATAAAAGAAGCTTTGGTTTGCTGAAAGAACCTTATATGTGGCAAATAACGTATCTGTAGCAACTGACAATGCTACAGAATGACTAATTGCAGATCTAGTTCTGTGTGGATTCTGTAGAAAAAGGTTACTCGGACGAATGAACATTTTCTATCCAATTGCTTGGGGTTAAGTCTCATTGCTTCCATAGTCAACATATCAGACAGGGGCCCCATTAGAGTAGCAGGTTGTCAGTAAACATGAATTGGTTTTTCTCACTTCCAAGGCAGGTAAGATTGCAAAGTGTTTTCAGTTATCAGGCAAAGCTCAGTTGCTTGGCATTGCCTGCAATGGCTGCAGAGAGCCCTTAGGCCTGAGGTGGAAATTGTACAGTACATGGGCCCAAAGGTAACCCCCCCATGCCTGCTATGTATTACCAGGTCCCTTGGCCCTCTGATGCCCTCATTTCTGAACATTCATTTTTGCTCCACAAATGAAAAATTGCGCATCCAGTAGCCTTCACAGGTACATCTATCCAATTTCAGGCGATCTGCCATCCACCTTTTGTGGGCCCCAAATAGCCTTTTTTTGGAAACTGGAAAATAATTTCTGGTTTTGAAAAAAGTGGGGTGGTTGGGTGCTCTACTTCTGTTTACCTCCCTGCCCAAAGTTGAAGCACAGGGAATGTGTGAAGAAGAGGACATCTACCTCCTCTTCAGCCCCCTTCCCTTCTTAACCTACTGATGGACACTTAAAAAGATCATACACTGCAGGTCAGTGTTGGAATCCACAGGAAGTCTTTCGAAAATAGAACAGACAGAATGACCTAAGGGCAAAGCAGATGGACAGAGAGAAATGGCTAGAAGCTACTCTGAGCCCAATTGCCCCAGAGCTGTGGTGAACACATGCCATGGTCCTGAGGGCACCTCCTCCCACAGCCCTAAATAGGTGCAGAAAAGATAAGCTCCTTTTGGGGTTGGTTTTGGACTGCCTTAGGGGGCCCAGCATGGTGCTCTAGGGCTGCACATGTAAACAACACACCTCTGGAGGGGCCAGAATCCACCCCTATCTACCCATCTGTTTTGGGCCTAATTCTTTTTCCAATATTTGACAGAGAACATGAAAATATGTCATATGACATATTAGTAAGTCAGCCTACCAGTGCAAGAATGAATTGCTCAGTTGGTAGCTTTATTGGCAAAGGTATAAAAGTGTGCCAGAATTATGCCTGTAAAATTATGAATCAGAATACTGCTTTTGGGAAATGTTGAAGGGTAAGGAATTTGTTCCTGCCAATAATGTACAATAAAAAAACTGTGGAAAATAATCTGACACAATGATTGGACTTGAACATTCCTCATCCCTTTTACTATGCTGCAGAGTTGTGTAGAATCCACTTAAGCATGGTGTCTTTTAGGACAGGATGTTGTGCTCTTTAAAATGGTTCTCAACTAATGTTACATGTACTATTTGTGAGGTACAGAAGTAATCTGGATGAGACATAGGTTTTTCCCCCATGTCAATAACTAAGAATTATACTTTTCCTCAATCTCTATGTGATTTTCCAAGTGTGATGTGACATCTCCTACCAAGCACAGCATTCATGTATTTTCTGTCTCTGACCATCTGGCATGCTGTAATAACTTTGAATACACAATGCTTGGACACTCAAATATTGTACAACATTTTGGATACTTAACACTTACTACAATTTTCAACAGCAAATAGATTATTTTTATTTGTGTACTGTCAACAGTACACATGTAATTGACACTACACATGTCAACACTACACATGTAATTGGAACATGGAATGTGAGAAGCATGAACCAAGGAACACTAGACATAGTAAAGAAGGAAATTGAATGCATGAATATAGCAATACTAGGACTGAGTGATTTAAAATGGGCAGGAATGGGTCATTTGACTCAGACAACTATAAAGTAATCTGTTCAGGAAATGAAAAAAACAAGAAGAAGAAGAAATGGGGTGACTTTCATACAAAGGAAAGATATAGTTAGAACACTCAAAGGATACAACTCGAAGTTAGACCATATATTATCAATAAGGCTTCAGGGTAAACCTATAAACATCACAATAATCCAGATATATCCATCAACCACAGATGCAGATGAAGAGTAAATTGAGAGATACTATGATGCAGTTCAGGAAGAAATTGATAACATACCATCACAGTATTTCAGACTAAGCATTGGAGACTTGAATGCTAAAGTTGGCAACAAACAAGAATAAAAAACAGTAGGAAGATTTGGATTAGGAACAAGAAATAAAGCAGGAGAGTGTCTGATAGAATTCTGTGAGGCCAACAATCTATTCATTGCAAATACCTGCTTCATACAACCGGATAGGAGACTATGCACCTCGACACCACTGGATGGTAAATACAAAACCCATATAGACTACATAATTGGAAGTAGAAGATGGAGAAGCTCTATCCTTGTGGCTAAAACCAAACCAGGAGCTGATTGTGGCACAGACCACGAACTGCTCATAACAAAAATCAGAGTTAAACTGAAGAAGAAAAAAGCAAAAACCATCATTATACTAAAATATGACCTGAATAACATTTCAGATGAATTTAAGTGCAATGTAGCAAACAGATTTGAACTATTGAGTATAATTGAGCAGGAAGTGAAGAAATATGGACAGAGGTCAAAGACATAATTAAGGACAAATGCAAGAAAACACCTAACAGTGGCCAAAAAAAAAAAAAGATAAGAAATAATGGATGACAAATGAAACACTTCATGCAATAAAAGAAAGAATAAAAGCAAAAGCAAAGGGAGATAGGAACAAAGCCAGAAGTATGAACACAACTGTCCAACATCTGACACGCAGGGATAATGAGAAATACTACAGTGACTAATATAGAGAAATAGAAGACAACAACAATAAGGAAAGAATGAGAGACCTCTATAAAAATTTTTTTTGAGAATTCAAAGGTAAGTTCAAACTGAGGGCAGGGATGCTCTATGCAGGGGGGAAAAAAGAACATAATACAGGGACAAGAAGAAATAAAAAGATGCTGGCTGCAATACACAGAAGAGTTATACAAAAGAGATGAGGGAATGAATGACATTTGGAATGCGGAGCCATATGAAGACAAATCCCAAATTCTGAGAAGTGAAGTGGAATCTGCAATAAAGGAAATGGGAAAAAAAGAAATCACCAGGAATAAATGAAATCCCAGTTGAACTGCTACAGTGCCTACAGACAGATGCAACTTCAGTGCTAACTGAAATGTGCTAACAAATATGGAAAACAAAGCAGTGGCCAACAGACTGGAAATGCTCGATATACATATCAATCCACAAGAAAGGAGATGCAAAAGACTGCAGCAACTATAGGACAATAGCACTAATCTCACATGCAGGCAAAATAATGCTCAAAAGTCTGCACCAAAGACCCCAACCATACATGGAGAGGGAAATTCCAGATGTGCAAGCAGGATTCAGAAAATCTATCAGAATAACATCTCCCTGACCAGGCATCCTATTCCTCAGTCTACAGGGTTTGAGTGTGTTTATTTAAAGGTGGGCAGCCAGGACAGATTAGGGATTTTGTTGGTGTACTGTCCACCCTGCTGCTCAACAGTCTCCCTACCTGAGCTAACCAGGGTGGTCTCTGGGGTGGTGTTGGAGTCACCTTGGCTTATATTGCTGGGGGACCTCAACATCCATGCCAAGGCTGCCCTGTCGGGAGTGGCTCAGGACTTCATGGCCACCATGACAATCATGGGGCTGTCTCAAATAGTATCTGGCCCCACTCATGTTGCTGGGCACACTCTAGACCTTGTGTTCTGTACAAGGGGGGATGATGGTGATATGGGAATGGAGGAGCTTTATACTGTTCCGTTGTCATGGATAGATCACTTTCTGGTCAGGTTTAGACTTGCTGGAACTCAGAGCCTCTGCAGGGGTGGGGGACCCATTAAGATGGTCCACCTCAGGAGGCTTATGGATCCAGATGGATTCCTGATGGCTCTTGGGGAGTTTCCTGCTGCTTTGGCAGGTGGTCCTGTCGAAGCCCTGGTTGAACTCAGGAATGGAAAAACTACCAGGGCAGTTGACATGATCATTCTTAAGCATCCCATCTCATGGAGTGGAGCTAAACCAGCCCTTTGGTTTTCTAAGGAGCTGGCAGCAATAAAATGAATGAGATGGAGACTAGAGCGACAGTGGCAGAAAACTCAGAGTGAATCTGACTGAAAACAGGCTGAAAACTACCTGATAAAATATGGTGATGCAATAAAGGCAGCAAAAAAGGCTCTTTTTTTCACCAAAAGAGCTGTTTTGAGTGGTTAAGGATCTGTTACGATCTGATCCTGATGAGAATGTAAGCCAGTCAACAGCTCTCTGTGAAGTGTTTGCTCACCATTTTGCTGATAAAATCACTCAGATTCACTCTGACTTAGATGCATGAGTTGGTACAGTGGCAGTGGATGTAACCTTGGCTCCTACTTGTCCAGTATTGATGGGTACTTTTCAATTTGTGCAGCCTGACGATGTGGACAGGATCCTTGAAGAGGTGAGAGCCACTACATGTATACTAGAACCTTGCCCTTCTTGGCTTATTAAACAGGCCAGAGGAGAACTGGTGGAGTGGGTAAAGGAAGTGATTAATGCCTTTTTACAGCAAGGCAGGGTTCCAACACATCTAAAAGAGGCTGTGGTAAGACCTCTTTTGAAAAAACCTTTCCTGGATCCTACTTTACTAGATAACTACAAGCCAGTCTCCAATCTTCCATTTCTGGGCAAGGTGTTAGAGCATGTGGTGACTTCCCAACTCCAGGCATTCCTGGATGAGACGGATTGTCTAGATCCATGTCATTCTGGTTTCAGGCCTGGTTATGTGACAGAAACAGCTTTGGTCACCTTGGTGGATGAGCTGTGCAGAGAACTTGGACAGGGGGAGTGTTTTCCTGTTGGTTTTGCTGGACCTTTCAGCGGCTTTTGATATCGACCATGGTATCCTTCTGAGTCGCCTCTCTGGGATGGGGCTTGGAGGTACTGTTCTACAGTGGCTCCATTCTTTCTTGGAGGGGTGTTCTCGGAAGGTGGTGCTGGGGGATTCCTGTTCAACTCCTTGGCCATTGGCTTGTGGGGTCCCTCAGGGCTCAATCCTCTCCCCTATGCTTTTTAACATCTACATGAAACTGCTGGGAGAAGTCATCCAGAGTTTTGGAGTAGAGTGTCATCTGTATGCTGATGATACCCAGCTCTACCACTCCTTTCCACCTCATTCCAAGGAAGTTGTTTCTGTCCTAAACTGGTGTCTGGCTGCTGTAATGGATTGGATGAGGGCAAACAAATTGAAGCTTAATCCAGACAAGACAGAGGTGCTCCTGGTCAGTCAAAAAACAGATCTGGGAATAGGGATTCAACCTGTGTTAGATGGGGTAACACTCCCCCTAAAAACTCAGGTTCATAGTTTGGGGGTACTTCTAGACTCTGCACTGAGCCTGGAAGCCCAGGTATCAGCATTGACCAGGAGTGCCTTTGCACAGCTAAAACCTGTGTGCCAACTGTGCCCATTCCTGGAGAAGTCAGATCTGGCCACAGTGGTACATGCCTTGATTACATCCTGTTTGGATTACTGTAATGTGCTCTACATGGGGCTACCTTTGAAAAGTGCTCAGAAACTTCAGCTAGTCCAAAGAGCTGCGGCCAGGCTGTTAACTGGAGCTGGTTACAGGGAACATACAACTCCCTTGTTGCAACAGCTCCATTGGCTTCCAGTTCATTTCTGGGCACAATTCAAAGTGCTGGTTTTGACCTATAAAG
The DNA here is from genome assembly GCA_026167975.1 of Phrynosoma blainvillii. Classification (NCBI taxonomy): domain Eukaryota; kingdom Metazoa; phylum Chordata; class Lepidosauria; order Squamata; family Phrynosomatidae; genus Phrynosoma; species Phrynosoma blainvillii. The sequence continues at coordinate 172,360,674 of JANUYF010000001.1, forward strand.
TCTTATACGGCTTGGGTCCAGACTATTTGAAGGACCGTATCTCCTTGTATGACCCCTCCAGAGTATTGAGATCATCAGAAGAGGCCCTTTTCTCTGTACCACTACCTTCTCAGGTGCGTTTGGTGGGAACAAGAGAAATGGCCTTCTCAGTGGCTGCTCCCAAGCTCTGGATCTCCCTCCCTTTGGAAGCCAGGATGGCTTCATCCCTGCTGTCCTTACGGTGGCAGGTAAAGATGTTTTTATGCCTCCAGGCCTTCACTTGACATGGATGCTGTTCTTGTTCTTGTTTTAAAGAGTTTTAAATTTTTAAATTTTAAGAATGTAATGTTTTTAATTATTTAATTGTTTAATTGTTTTTTAAACTCTGTATTTTAATGTTTTCTACTGTTTTAACTTGGATTGTTTTAGAGTTGTTAGAAGCCTTGAGTCTCTGTGTTGGGAGGAAGGTGGGATATAAATAAACAGAATAATAATAATAATAATAATAATAATAATAGGAAGGGGCACTAGGGACCACATTGCGAACATAATGGAGCACCCCAAAGAATTCTAAAAAAGAATCAGCATATGTTTCATGGATTACAGCAAAGCATTTGATTGTATAGATCATGAAAAACTATGGAATGCACTCAAAGGCATGAGGGTGTCATTACATGTGATAGTCCTAATGAGGAATCTGTACCAAGGACAGAGGCCACAGTCAGAACAGAATTCAGGGAATCAGAGTGGTTCCCATTAGGCAAAGGAGTCTGGAAAGGATGCATCCTATCACCCTACTTGTTTAATTTATATGCTGAAAGCATCATAAGAAAAGCAGAATTAGAATCAGAAAAAGGAGGAGTTAAGATAAGAGGAAGCAACATTAACAACCTAAGATATGTGGACAACACAATAATATTAGCAGAAGACATTCAGGAATTGGAACACTTAATAAGGAAGGCCAAAGATGAAAGTGCAAAGGCAGGTCTGATGCTAAACATAAAGAAAACAAAGATAATGACCATGAAGAAAATACGCAAGTTCAATCTAGACAAGGAAATTGAAATAGTTAAAGAATTCCCATATCAAGGATCAAACATTGACCAGAACAGAGACTGCAGTCAAGAAATAAGAAGAAAACTAGGAATGGGAAGGGCATCTATAAAAGAACTGGAAAAGATACTGAAGAGCAAAGCATATAACTGAGCACTAAAGTCAGAATCATCCAGGCCATTGTATTCCCAATTACCATGTATGGATGTGAGAGCTGGACAGTGAAGGAAGCAGACAGAATGAAAATCAACTGATTTGAAATGTGGTGCTGGAGAAGAGTACTTAGGATACAATGGACAGCCAAGAAGACAAACAAATGGGTTCTTGAACAGGTCAGATCAGGGCTCTCCTTGGAAGCAAAGATGATCTGACTATTGTGGCATGGATCACTAGAAAAAACAATAATGCTAGGAAAGGTGGAGGGTAGAAGAAAGAAAGGAAGACCACAAACCAGATGGATAGACTCAATCAGGGGTATTATGGGCAAGGGCTTGCAGGATCTGGGCAAGGCAGTGTAAGACAGTGATTCTTGGAGATGTCTCTGGCACAAGGTCACCACATGTCTGAACAAACTCAAGGGCAGCTAACAACAACAACAACAACAACAACTGTCAACAATACTGCTACCAAGTTCATGTTTTACAGTTTATTGTCCATAAAAGATATAATCACACAATGCCTGTAAACATAAATATTCTTCAAAAAAGTGTGCATTATTTCTGGCAGCCTGTAAAGGCCCTAAATAATCTTCTTTGGGTCATCTTGCTATTTCCGAATCTTGAGCTGGGACAAATTCAGCCACTGTGAAATATGCTGTATGAGACAGAAATATGAGGTGGGATGGGGAACAGGTGCTTTAAAAATGATTTCAAATGTATTTACTCACTTTCCCCTAGGCTGCACAAGCACGAAAGATATAAGATGGCTTTATATTTGAAAACCTCTATTTTAGGTAATACATTTATGTGTAAACTTTATCTAGCAAAGTATACAAACTGAAACATGAAGCAAAGATCAGGGTTTCTTAAAGTGTTAAAGTGCAAATGAAGTTAACTGCAATTTATGTTTGTTTGTTCTAAATCTCTGTCATAATTTAGCAAAAGAAATCACTGGGACTAAACTCAAATTATAACATTGCAAAATTATAGAACTATATAGATAATATAGAGCTGTAGGAAACTCTAAAGATCATCCATTCCAACTTCCTGCCATGCAGATATCCATAGCTAAAGCAGCCTGGACAGATGGCCATTCAATTTCTGTTTAAAAATCTCCAATGAGTCCACCATCTTCCAAGGCAAGACTCCCCACTATTGAACAGGCCTTACTGTCAGGAAAATTTCCCCAATATTATGTGTAATCTCTTTTCTTGTAATTTGCATACACTTGGTCATACATGTCATTCTTCAGATATATAAAGACTGTTATACAGTAAGCCCTCCTTATCCACAGACTTTTTATCCACTGATTCAAGAATCCACTGCTTGAAAATATTTTTTAAAAATATAAATTCTAAGGAGCAAACCTTGCTTTTGCCATTTTATATAAGGGACACCATTTTACTATGCTGTTGTATTATTTGAGCAGAGAGAGAGAGAGAGAGGGAGGTTTCCACACCTTTTACAGACTTTGTCTGGAGATATTCTGCCTTGTTAAGGTGGACCTTTGTGTTTAGAACTGAGCAGAATATTCTAGATGAGATCTGTATCTGACCTAATCAATAGCTGCAGCAAGCTTGTTAAACACATGATACATTTTCATTGAATTTGGGGTTCATCTATTTTGCTTCCTTAGGATCACTTCACACATGCATTATCACTTGTCAATGCTTTGCCAGAGACAAATAAAGTTTATAAACATTCCTGGCAGTGGGTGATCCAATGCCTCCCTGCACACAAATAGCCCACCACATAACTAGTGTAACTAATCAAAGGTTCTTGCCTAGGAAATGGATATTTGCCACTGCTCTGTTAAGAACTTCTAGGTTCAGGCATGGTTTGTTTAGGAGAAATGTATGCCTTAACACCATCTCTTTTAGTAGACAGTTGGTATTGAGCCTTGGGCCCAGACATTATAGCAATATAGCCATTTTCTGGGCTGTTGAGATACTAAAATTTATTTTGTAGTCAGTTATTTGTTTCTTCATTGTTAAAGACCCCAGAGGCCTAAGGCCTCTCTGCCTCTTTACTCTACCCTATCGAGGCAGCCATGGACTACACCCTTGTCAAGACCATGTGCCACCTTGGTCTGGAAAATGACATGGACGTGGCCACTGAGAAGAACTGGAACAAGGTTACTACAGTTCAAGTGGCAGGTGCATGAATCAGCATTTGGTGAGCTGTGCATAACGGGAAGCCTGATGCAACATGTACAGTGAATGAGACAAACCAGGTATGCATCATGGGAGGCCTGATGCAAAAGGTACTGGGAATGAAACCAGCCAGGTTTCATTAGTGCATGGCTGTCACATGTTCTCAAGAGGACCACCTATATATGGGAGAGAGTCAGAATCTCCGTTGTTGGTTAGTTATGGTTGGTGGTTGGTGAAGCACTTTGTTACTCTGTATAGCTGTGAGTATTCAAGATGGGCGTCTGGTACTCTGTATATCTTTGTAAATATTTGCAACAAAGATTAAAGCCCTCTCTGAGAGAAGCTTTGCTGGGAACCTATTCTTTTCTCCAAGCTGAAAGCAGCAGCTGTGTGATGGAGGTTTTTTCCTGTGCCATCTGGAACAGACTCTTCACAGAAGACCAGCTTCTGGGTGTTCCTGCCTATGTGCATCTACTCTGCATGTGTGTATGCTAGATCTCCGCCGTCTGCATACCTCAACAACCCTTGTATTAAGGGAGCTTTAATCCCTTCACTTTCTCTTTCCTCCTGATTCCAATGTAGTAGTGACTGGTACTTTCCATATGAGTGGGGTGGTGAACGTGCACCTGATTTCAATCCAAACTTTAAAGGGACTACCCAAGGTTCTGAACTTATTTGGGGGGATAGGGGTGAACAACATGGGTGACACCTTTACAGTCAGAAGTAAAATCCAAAGTGGATTCACTGCCCCATTCTCATGGAAGCCATTCGCTGCAACTGTTTTGAAACAGGCTGTAAGGATGTAATATACAAATAGTGCAAATGCAAATGGTTGTAGAGCACCTGGTCCACTTCCTCAGGTTTGAACTGAAATGAACAAGCACTAATACTGGCACTTTTTCAACAAGACAGGAAAAGACACTTCGCTAGTTTATCTGTTATACTGGTGTTGGTCACCTTGTGCATGGAAGTGTTCTGACCAGCATATAATGTACCAGAAGACTTCTGCACATCATCAAGAGTATACAGTTGAGGAAGAGAATTAAGATTTCTTCTCTGATTTTGTTTCCACCAAGTAGACTTGCTGATACCTTCTCTTAGCCTGATTCATGATTCTCAGTTCTGGCATGTGGCAGGAGGGTTTTTGGAACTTTGGAGATTATTGCACAAGGCTAGAAAGTGGAATTAAAGCAAAATAGACATGTCTATGGCTGAACCTTATCAAATGACACCATGGCTGAGCTGTTGCTGGTCTGTCTTCCATTTGTAACTATCACACACCTTTTCATTGATGGGCTTTCCCCATCAATTCCTGTCAATATCACTGCTGTAGCATTGGATTTATGTGCAGTAATGTCTGAACTGCAATCCTGTGACTAGGTACTAATGTGGTGTCAGTTTCCTCCTCTCTCAGTCCCTCAATTTGCTGTTGCCAAGCAGCCTATTTTGTTTTTGTTTTTTTTAAAAAAAACAAAACACAACACTTTATTTTTTTCTCCCTCAGCCCCCCATCTAAATCACATTGCCATTATTATTATTATTATTATTATTATTATTATTATTTATTTGTATCCCACCTCTCCCTGATGAGGATCGAGGCAGGTAACAGCAAAGATTAAAACAATTACAAAAATAATAATAAGCAAATAATTCCCACCCACCCCCTTCAACCCACCTAAATTGTGTAAAAGAGATAAAGAGAAAAATATTTTTAAAAAAAGAAAAGAAAGAAAAGAAAGAAAGTCATGCTGATAAAGATGATGGGAGGGATGTGGGGTTAAGGGGCATGCTGGGAAGGAGAGCCCCAGACTGGCAATAGCTGCTACAGTGATTGCAGACATGTGCAATAGAAGTTACTCCTAAGATGGTATGTATGTGTTTCTTCACGTGTGTAATAATCTTCGTAGATAAGTGAAAGAAGAGGTGCTGAGGAACAAATATATCAACTTTCCATATTATTTCTGCATTGCTCAGATCAATGGTGGCTTTACAAGCAGAGCTAATCCCATAATCCCCTCTCCCAATACCATCTGGACTGGAAGACCAGCGAGGAAGGCGTGTCCAGGGAGGCGGCAAGTTCCACCTTCCCCAATTCCACCTGGTACCAGTCACTACTACATTGTACCAGAAAGTACCAGTCACTACTATATTGGACATGAGGAAGGTGCGGCTCCTGGGCAGGACTGAGGGAGAGGCAGCAGCTTTAAATAGGAAGCTGAGGACTGAGAGCCCAGAGGTCACTGCCAAGCCTGCCTTATAACCCTGGCTTCCCCCCCCCCCCTCCAATGTTATCTGGGACAGCCATGTAATGTAGGAGAAGCATGGAGACAAGTTTAAATTGCCAACCCAATGCCCTCTCAGACTATTGCAATTGGTAAATCTTTTTGGATAATTTGTTTTAAACTGTTTTTAAATTTGAAGTTCTTTAATAATTTTTTAAGGGTTGGGAGGGTCGGGGTTGAGGGTTGGTTTTACTGTATTGTATTATTATTTTTTTTATGTTGGAAGCTGCCCCGATTGCTATGCAGAGAGGCGGGGTATAAATAATAATAATAATAATAATAATAATAATAATTTGATAGTTCTCTTTCTCTCTTATTCTTTCTCCCTCTCCCTCTCTCTCTCTGTGTAAACAATGGAGGGCTTGGTTTTCCACAAAAACATTTTATTGATTTTTTTATGTCCATGACAAAACATTAAACAACATTAAAAATAGCCACTTGGACATGGTTGGGCATGTTCAGGGTGGTATGGCCAAAAACGTCTGGTTTCTCGCCACTTTTGAAAAAAGAAGGCATGCAACTTTTCAGCAAGGTGTTTGCTATTATTTATATTGATTTTATATGATCAGTTGTTGTTGTTGTGTGCCTTCAAGTCATGTCTGACTTATGACAACCCTAAGGTAACCCTTCAAGCAAAATGGTGCAGTGTCGGAAAACATGCCCTGTGGGGAGTGACTTAGGGAGCTGGGTATATTTAGCCTGGAGAAGAGAAGGTTAAGAGATTTTGGGGGGAAGCAGACGAGGGCCTCTGGGACGCCGCGGGACGGTGTGCCGCGGGACCGAGGCATCCGCACCGCGGCGTACCATCAGCGCCCCTGAAAGGAGCGCTAAATCAGTGCTCCTTTCAGATGTCAATGAAAGTGTGCCCCAAAAGCGTAGGGTGCACTTTCACTGACTTATCCGCCGCAGCTTGTCCGGATGCTGCGGCGGGAGGTTGCCCTCGGAGCGCCGGCCATGCGGAGGGCCAGTGGCTCCAAGGACGACCTCGGGAGGAGGAAGGGGCGCTGAGCGTGCGGCTGCCCTTCCTCTTCCTTGCCTCGGAGACGGCTCTATTAGCCGTCTGCTGAGGCCCTATATGATGGCCTTGTTTAAATATTTGAAGGTATGCCATAGTGAGAATGGAGCAAGTTTGTTTTCTGCTGCTCCAGAGAATAGGATCCAGAACAATGGATGCAAGCTACAGGAGAAGAGATTCCACCTCAACATTAGGAGGAACTTCCTGAGGGTAAAAGGTGTTCGGCAGTGGAACACACTCCCTTAGAGTGTGATGGAGTCTCTTTCTTTGGAGGCCTTTAAACAGAGGCTGGATAGCCATCTCTTGGGGATGCTTTGATTATGAGTTTCTTCACGGCAGGGGGTTGGACTGGATGGCCCTTGTGGTCTCTTCCAACTCTGATTCTATCATGGGGTTTTCTGGGGCTAAGAGTGTATGACTCATGCAAGGCCACCCAGTGAGTTTCCATGGCAAGCAGGGAATTGAACTCTCATCTCCATAGCTGCAGCCCAACACTCAAACCACACTGAATAGCTAATACTCTTGTACTTTGTGGGAAATTAACTATCAGTAAGATTGGAAATGCTGATCAGAGACAGAATAGAGGTTTATGTTGTCTTCTATAAATTTTAATTTTCTGAAATCCATCCACATTTATACAGTCATTTTCCACTGGAAAAAAAATACAGAGCCATCCTATCTTTGAAAATTCATTTCCAAGAAATGAAACTATACTTTGGCTCTCAGTTGCATTTCCCTTCTGTCATCCATCAAAAGTTTGGGTGCTGGGGGTGAGCATCTTTATTATTGTTTTATGCTTTGATGATCTCCATCATTTTCCTTCCAACTTGCTCACTTGATTGAGTAATCCCAGTGGAATGCTGTCAGAACCAATGCTTGCTGATCTAGAAAAAGATGAAAAGAAGAATACCTGTGTAATTTCTTTGTAAGTTTGGTGTGGGAATAGCTACCATTGGCCAACTCTAATTGCCATTTAAGTCTATTCAGCTCTCCTGAGTTTCAATAAGCCCCCTCCCCATGCTCTTGCTTTTTTATATATAATAGAAAGAAGATGGACTATAAATAGGGCCCTACATGCAGAGAACAGAAGCTTTCTGAGGTAATTGTATGAAAGCCATTTTCAAGATTTTGCTTGGTGTGAAAAGCAGTATATTTCTATGCAATTTCTAGCTATAATTCAGTACCATTTACACAGTGATTAGGAGGAGATTCACACATTCTGAATTCCTATTATAATTCAGTAGGTCTACAAAATATATTAACTACTGCAAGAGATTTGGTTTTAAGTTTTTTTAAAAAAATATGTTAATATATGTGTGTCATGATGATGGCTACAGTTTCAGAGGTGAGCAGCTTTGTGTACTTTCTAGTAAGGGAAGGAAAATAACACAAAAATATACTGATACCAACAAATTGTTTCATAAAAATATACAAAAATATTATTGTTCATGGCTGGAGGTATAAAATAGGTTGAAATATATGAAATAGAAGCTTCTTTATACTATTACTTTGTGCTATTTTAAAAAAATGTTTTATTTATATAGTTTGTATCCTGTATTTTCATAATGTCCAAGATAGCTCAGAAACTTTCAGAATCTGCCATGATGAAATGTCAGAATCTGTCATGATGAGAAATATGAGGGATATAGTGATGTAATGTTGGGGCCTTTGCAGACTGCTAGAAATAGTGCAAATTGAGTCCACTTTAACTGTCCTGACTCAGTGCTAGGGAATCATGGGAACTGTAGTTTATTGTGGCACCAGAGTTACCTAGGCAACTAGAATACAATGATAGCTAAAAAATTAGGTATATGATAGCTAAAAAAATAGGTATATAGAATTAGAACAAAGGTACAAGTATAAATAATAGGTATAGTTATTGATGTCAGAACAAGTTTTTTTTTCTGGAGTAAAATACTAGAGACATTAATTTAATGTAGAAAAAAGTTATAGCCTCGAGGAAGTTCATTTTAATTTGAAGTGATGTTGGTTTGATTGTAGTTGTATGTGTACGTGTACTGTTAGTGTAATGTAATGTATTCTAATTGTATGTATTGTTTAAATGTTTATGTTTATGTTATGTTAGTTATGTTTATGTTAGTTCTCTTTTGTGAAATGAGAATAATAAAGACTATTTATAAAAAAAAAGAAAAAAGGAAACCAACAACAAAACAGAAGGGTCAGGGAGCAAGAAATAAAGGTAACAATAAATATTGGCCTAAATCCAATTGCTTGTCCCAAATACTGTAGACCAATGGACTCAATTACTGAATGGTGAGCAAACATTTATGTAAATCACAATGATTCAATGGGTTTACTTTGGCTGGGATAATAAGCAACGGCATTTGAAAAGCAATAGAGCAATCAAAATGCAAAAACATGACACTGCAACAAACCTCTCTCTCTCCAGTCAGTCCTCCATACCCACAGATTTTTTTTATCCATTCAAGCATTCATGGTCTGAAAATATTTTTGAAATGTATAAATTCAAAAAGCAAACTTTGATTTTGCCATTTTATATAAGGGACACCATTTTATGATGCCATTGTATTTAATGGGACTTGAGCATCCACATATTTTGTTATTCATGGAGGTCCTGGCTCCAAACCTTAGCAAAAGTTTACTACTAAGGCCCACTGTATAAACAATAAAACAGGAACAGCCAGTAAACAAAACAAATAAGTTTAGTTGTCCTAATCCTTGTTTGAAACAAAAAGGGTTTACATATCATTAACAAGGGTGCCAGGTGATCCACCCTTGCTAGAGAATTCCAAAGTCTGGGTGTAACCACTGAGAAAACCCTTCCTCAAATTTACACCAAATGTGCATGAGATATCAATAGGGCAGTGACAAAATCCTCTGCAGAAGATCTCAACAATAGGTTCACTCTTCTCTTGGTGATATGCTCTGAATGTGTACCAAGTATACTTTTGAAGCATCTGGCTTATGGAAATATTAAGGAGTTATTTCAGTGGACATCCATGAGAAATAGAAAAGAGTCAATTGAAAAGCTCTAATAGAGTTACTTTATTTTTAGTGCTTTATTATTTTTTTTAGAAAATGCTCTAGGCAAATTGAGTCCACTTTTAGGGTTAGGGTTAGGGAATCATGGGAACTGTAGTTTATTGTGGCAGCAGAGCTCTCTGACAGAGAAGGTTCAATGTCTCAGAAAAAAAACAATTCCCATGATTCCCTAGCACTAACCCTAACCCTAAAAGTGGACTCAATTTGCACTATTTCTGGCAGTCTGCAACCCCTTAGATCTCTTGCTTTGCAGTTTCAGAAAGTGCTTTATCCCTGTGAAACAGCATTAAGGATTTACAGGAAGTGTCTGTTCTGTAGGGCACAGTCCAATCAGCTCCTGAGCTAAATCTTTAGGCCACCTACATGAGCCTCCTTGTTTCTACGTATCTTCTGTATAGCTTGAAATTTTGGACCTGCTGAATTTTCACAGATCTCTTTGAATTCTATGAATCCACGTTTGGCAGTCAATTGGATTGTGTTTGTTTGTGTACCATATTAGTAGCCTGAACGTGATTCACCCTCCAAAGATACAAAGCAGTTTGAAGAAAAGAGACCTCTTCAAGAATCTGTTCTAAAACCATAAACAAGCCATTTAAATTTCTTGCAACATATGTTACATAATTTCCCCCTAATGCTATCAAATTCTGGGATTTGTAGTTTGTGAGATATTTAGCATTGTCTGTCAGCGAGCTCAGGTGCTGCCACAAACTACCAATGCAGACCAGCCAAAAGGGCCAGCCTGAGGGTGGAGCTGTGGCAGGGCAGCTGCACGCTGACCACCCTGACTCTGCCCCAACGCCGTGCCCCCATCTGCATGGTGTGCGGCATCAAGGTGCCCTCTTGGCACAGCGTGCACACATGCTTCACCAAAAGGGCACAAAAGAGGTGTGGAGGCAGCTCAAAGGGTGGCCTTTTGCTACCCCAAAAAGGAGTGGCGAAAAGGAGGAATGGGGCTGTGGCGTGTGGTTGCTGCAGTCCAGAGCTGTCCCAAATGGGCCATCTGCATTTGCCCTATGTCTGTCGAATAGCAGAGCTGGCCCTGCTGAGTGGCCAGGTGATTGGCATTTTAATAAATTATACCCATCACTTCAAACTGTAAGCAAAAATCAATCTAGAGCAGTGCGGATGTCCATGCATGGTTCTTTTTGAAAAGGTTGTTTCTAGACCAGTCACATTTGCAATAGTTTTGACCCTTCACTTGCTATTGAGTTCTTTCATTGGTTAACCACTATACAGGCCGACCTTCCCCAAAGAGCCTCCTCATTTAGTCTGGGTGAGATTATAATGACTATTGTATTGCTCTTTGAACGTGCAATTTAGGGAATATCTCACTAGGAATTATTCTCTCCTCCCCATGTGTGTTCCTTCTAGAAATAATGTTCATACCTCTGGATTCCCAATCCTGTGCTTTCAGCAAAATGCTGACCTCTATATATCTCAGTGATTATAGACTAGTCTTTGAAGAGTAGTTCTGGTTGCGTGATAACATGGCTAATGGCAAAGCTATGAAAAAAAAGAAAAGGGGGAATAAAAAGCTTCTGGTTTTTGGTGCAGGAGAAGCATCCCGTCAGGCTAATCAAACTCTCTGAGCTCACAAGCCTCATTAAAAGAGAGTAAACGGCTTTGGGAGGAAAGTTCCTTCGTCTATCAAGTGCAGGCTCTGCTCCCAAAGCCTTGAAGGAATTTGTGTAATAAGCTTAATAGGCTTTACATGGGAAGAAAAGTAATATGCCTTGTTTCTAATTGTCCCCCTGGAATCATCTAATTTAGTGCAATGTTTATGAAATAAATAAATAAAATGACTGGTATTCCCCAGTTCATAACTCGTTGATTGGAATTTTGCCAAGGGGAATGGGGGGGGGGGTCAGTTATGACCAGCTCCATGAATGCCAAACCACTTTTTCTTTCCCTCTCTCCCTTTTTAGAAAAGAAAACAACCTTGCATAGGCGTATCAGTCAGAGTGGAGATCCCCCTCCTCAGTTTACCACTTCTTGTTCTGATATCAAGGAAATATGTACTCTTTCTGTGGATGCTGCTTGTGTTCAACTGACTTGAGTGTTCAAGGATGCCAAAAGTATCTAGAACTATTGAGTTGAGGCTTGCTGAAGAATACTATACTAGCCTAAAAATTTAGGAACCAGAGTTTTGACATTCTTGCATTTTCTAAAAATATATCTTCTTTTTCTTTGTAAAGCTTCCAAAAAATAATTACACCCCTCTTTCTTTTTATACATGATGCTCCCTATCATATATCCTGAAGTTCATGATGAAAGTCATAAGATAGCACCAGTAAGGTGCTAAAAGAGGTGTCCATAATGGCACATAGATTCCAATGCCCTCCCCCAAATTATCATGTTATATTCATGTGTGGTAGAGGATCCTCTCATTGCCAGCATCAAAAAAAGAGTCAATTTCCAGTCTGGTTGCCTTTTGCATATGAGATAGGAAAAGACACCACCTTGTTCTTCACTGGAGATAGAAAAAACAGTCTGAGCTAGTCTTGTCACTAACACACTGCTTTTGCACTGACTGCTAGCAGCTTTTCAGGGTTCCAGATAAGATTGTCTCTCAGAGAGAGGTTGATAGTGTAGCTAGTAAAATATTTGGGAGATACAGGTGAATGTCAATGACGTTGTGTTCCTGGATTTGTGGTGCAAATTGAGACATGTAAATGGAGGGAGCCAGTTCCATAGAGAATCATTGGAGATCAGGGGAATTCATTCCAGCTGGGCTGATGTAGCCACAAAGTTAGTCATTTTACTGAACCCACCACCACTTTTAAAGCTTCATTGGCTGCTGATTTACTTCCAGGCACAATTCAAAATGCTGGTTTTGACTTATAAAGCCCTATATGTCTTGGGTCCAGGATATTTGGTGGAACATATTTCCCTTATTAGCCCATATCAATAGACCAAATATCAAGAAAAAGGCATGGGAGGCACTTGGATTGTTGCCCAAGAAGAAAGGGTATGGTTGCCCCAAAAGGTTTGGGGCCATTGGTTTGGGGCTACTGTCCCCTTTCCTCTTGGGCAACGATCCTAGTGCCCCCCCCCCCCAGCAATGCCTATTTATTGATATTAGGTCTGTGCAACAGCCAGTTGGCCAGCAGCAACTACCTCAGCCATGCCCAGGCCTGCTCCTCCTTGTTGCCCATACCAGTCGTACAGCAAAAGGAAGCCTGGCTGGCCAGCTGCTCAGTTGCTGGTCCCAGGATGACCAGGTGAAAAAGGAGCAGTGGTCAAGCAGCTACTGAGAAGCCTCTCACCTGCAGTGACCTTGCTGCATAGGCTGATGCATGTGACAGGCTTCTTGGTTTTTGCTCAACTAGCTGCTCAGTTGCTGCTCCCAAGGTGACTGGATGCAAAGGGAGAAGCTTCTTCCCAGCATGGAAGGATTCTTCATTCTTTACTGGGGCAGAGAGGGGTGTAGGTGGCTTCCCACTTTTCTCCCGGGTGAGGAAAGATTCTCAATCCAAGAGAGACGAGAAAATCAAGACACTTTTGATGAATTGATATTGGAAATAACCTGAAGGCACACACCAACAATGATACAGTATGTCAATAGATACCTCAAGCTGTAAATAGGCATTAAGTGTATCTACACCATAGAAATGATGCAGTTTGACGCCACTTTAAGTGCTGAAGCTGCATCCTATGGAAAATTGGGATTTGTAGTTTTACAAGGTCTTTAGCCTTCTCTGCCAAAGAATGCTGGTGCCTGACAAAACTACAAATCCCAGAATTCTGTAGGATGGAGCCACAGCAGTGAAACTTGTGTCAAACTACATCATTTGTACAGTACAGATGCACCCTGTTTAAACAGGGCCAAATACAATGGACTCCACACATTCCCTTGGGGGAGACTGGACTACACATGGCCCAAAGTCCAGTTCTGGTGTGAGCAGACTGGATGATAGTCAGTTTGCTCAGTACCAGAACTGGTGTTTATCCCTTTTACCCTGGATTTTAAAAAACTCATCAGTTGCTCTGGGTATTCCAGCAAGATCATCCATTTTGATGCAGGAAGGTTTTTTGAAATGCATCCTGATAATCTGTTTGGTGTGTCTGCTACTGCAGCCAGTCACTTGTTCTGAGGACAAAATGAGGCACCCAGTCATGTTTTCCATCACTGGACACCTCATTCTGACCCCAGAGCCAAGCGATCTATGGCAGTGGCAGTAGATGTGCTGGGCAGCTCAGTGAGATGCATGTGCGACCAGCCACCCAGCATTATTTCTAGTCTAGATGCAAACGGGGAAGGTTTGGGGCAGATCCAGAGGCTGGATACTCCAGGCTGCCCCGCGTTAGTGCAGACAGTGCCTAAATTTGTTAAGTCTGGATATTTTTTTTTGTGTTATCCTAAATCCATACATTCAAGATTCTATTAAACACAATGACTTCTGAACAGCTGTCCCTCACTAAATCAAAGTTAGATCATACCAGATTTGTTACCATCTATGATTTTCCTTGGGTCAAAGTGTCTTTAAACACTTGTGCAGGTCTCCCCGCCCAGAGTCCTTACAACACACTTGCTGATAGAAGCTGACATTTTAAATGATCTTAGAACTGAAGAACTGAATGGCAAAAAGTTGAGCCCTTTAACCATTAATTTGAAATGCACACACTTCTTGGCAGGCACTGATAGTCTGAGGATTGTACCAGGTCAATGTGAAGAAGCTCTTTACTTTTGTATCATGCTATAATCATTAAAGTCCAACTTCAGCAGTTCCTGCTTCTGAAGGTTCACTTTGACATCACCAGGGATGCTTACATAAGTGGCCTCATTTAAAAGCAAATTTTCAAAAAGGCTACTTCAGACACAGCACTTGAGCTGCTAGAGCCAATAACTGTTGGCAAGATAAATTATCTTGATATGAGACTATGTCCCAGTTCAGACATAGCAATTTCAGATCATAAAATCATGCTTTGTCATACTGAAAATGAGCTGTATGCCCATATACTCACTACATGCCCTTTTCACCTCTTCCTCTTGCAGACTTGGCCTAGGCATTACTGCTTTATCTGGGTTAAGCAAGAGTCTCCCAATATATGTGAACCAGAAACTGTTGATGGTTTCTTTGTTAGTGGAATGGTCAATCCATTCCAGGTTTTAGCCCAGGGGTAGGCAACCTTTTTGAGCCGGGGGCCGGGTTGCTGTCCCTCAGACAATTGGGGGGCCGAAGTACCAAAAATAAATAAATATAAAAATATATATTTTAAAAAAATTAAAAAAACTAAAAAAAAAATTCATGCACACTCTCTCAGCCCCAGAAAAGCCATGGCAAAACCCCTGTGGAGATTTTGCCAAGAAAATCCCAAGAACAAGTAATAACAACAATAATCAATATCATCATGGCGGGCGGCAGCGGTGGCGGCAGGACCAGCCTAGGGCCGGTCCAAAGGCCTCGGGGGGCCGCATCTGGCCCCCGGGCCTTGGGTTGCCTACCCCTGTTTTAGCCTACAGACACTATCTAAGGTGCTGAACCTATTCCAGGCAGAGAACCCAGCGAACTCAGCTCCTAAGATAGTTTCTTTAAAATTCAGACTCAAACCCACAGAGGATTCACTACCAGACATGGAAACTGCCAATTACCACTGGCTTTACCTGCTGCTTAGAAATCAAGATATGAAGCCATGGTTTATCAACCTAGATTGTTAAACTGGCTCCAATAATGGCTTTTATAATTCCCACCATTAATTTTTAGGGAAAAAAGTTTTGGGTCTCAGGCCTTGAACACGTGAATAGTGGCTTCTACAAGTCCAAGAAAGAATCCAAGAAGTAATTTGGCACACTTCAATTAGTTTTGAAAACTCCATAGTATTAGATATCTCCAAATTATTTGTTACTTGTGCACAAAGAAATGAAATTGATGATGGTCTTACAGTGAGACAAGCCTTGCATGAAGAATAGGTATACAAGTTAAATTCCAGGGATCTTCTCCTGAAAGGCTCAGGTTGGACAGCTGCAGAAAAAAAAATTAGAGAGATTCTTTCAGCCAGATTGCATGTGGCACTAGGAAAAGAGAGCTAATGTTGTGATTCCATATAAGGCAGTTACTTATACCCTATTATTGCAGTATTAAAGCATATAAATATAAAATATGCAATGACTCAACAAATTATTATTTGGAATAAGCCTGGAGAACCTGTGGTCTTCCAGCTATAGCTGAACTCCAGCTCTCCTCTACCCTAATGATCATGCCCTGTATTAAGAAATGAAGAGAATTGTCATCCAACATCTGGAAAACTTTGAATCCTTTATCCTGATTTAGAAAGAGGTATATTTACCACTTTATGGTAAATATCTATCATGGTAAGTAACAGCATCATAAACCATCACATTATAGTAGCATTCTAGGGTGATAAACTAGAAATTTTGAGAGAAATGGTGTTAGAAAAGGGCAATGTAAGTACTATCATAAAAAGATCCATGACGGCATAGAATTTAGAGAGCTTGGCTCACCTTTTCCCAGTCATTAGTTTTACACTCTGGACATTGCTGAAGCTTCCATCATTATTAATGTAGGGGAGTGGTGGCAAACTGGCATGCCATCTTTTTGCACAGAAGTCTGCCACTTCTAAGATATTGCTCGTACTGCTGCATGTAATGTCTCTGAAGTGCATTTGTACATTGTGAGATCCAGGGTGAGATTTAACTGCAGCAAGCATTACCAAGGGAGAGGAGCTCCTACAAGTAGTCGGCTCATCAGTCTCAAGCAACATCTTGTCTTTTCAGACTCTCTCAAGTTTATCAGAGTTATGCAGCTATTGCCTCTGCTGGAGAAAGTGCCAATGAGACATAATGAGGTTACATTGAACACAAATGGTGGTGTGCCTGTTGTTGTTTTTTAAAAGCAAAGAAGGAGGGAGAGGCTTTCAAAGGAAATTACAGAGTACTAGCAGAGAAACCACAGCCAGTCTTCTTTCTTATTTACATAACATTACTTTAAATGATTTGCATTAGGATTTTCCTTTGAAAAGTGGCTCTCACAGGAATAAGCTTAAATGCTCTCTGACTATGATCCACAAATCGCTCTCCCAGCAAAAGCTTCTATTAATTTGAGGAGGTGTGTGTATGTATAGCATGTTACAAATGCAACTTTCCCTCTCTTCCTCTTTCAACAGGAATTGGAAACAAGATGTGAACCACTGGATGTTGTGGGATAGCATATCACCATTGGCTGCGCTGACTATGGACAATATCAAACTACACTGTTATAGCATTCTTATTCCACTTTAACTGCTACGGGTGCCTCCTGGAGTCCTGGGATTTGTAAAGGGGGCATTTAGAGAGCTCTTAGGCCTCACTAAACTACAAACCTCCAAACTAAACAGGATGCAGCCATAGCAGTTAAAGTGAGATAGCCCTATATCAGTGTAGTGTGATATTGTCCTATGGCTAATGGGCTTTGGCACACTCAGTTTTCCAGGGCAACCTGCCCACAGTGCCTGGCTTTGAGGAATTATTTATTTTATTTATTTATCTCTCCAGGTATTTGGTACTTGCCAAGCTGTACGGAGAGCAATTGTGCCACCTGCTCTAGTCCAGTGAAGACAGAAGGGGTGGTGGTAAGGGAAGTGGCAATCCCACTTCTCTTGCCCAGATTGGAAGGGAGCTTGGACCACTGCTGTCTTCATCTGGAAATTAATTAGCCTGAGTTGTGTCTCTTAAATTAATGAAGAAATTGGAACACAATAATTCTTCCAATTCCACACTTGTCTGAACTTTGGAGCATGTTTTTTGACCTTGAAAAATGCACCAAAATGCACACAGAAGTGCATATTTTGCCACAACGATGTACATACATGTTGTTTCTAATGCATGGTAGCAACTGGGTGCCAAATTATATGCTATGTTACATGCATTTTTAATATCAACATGACTTTCAAAAAGCAAACTAGCAAGTAAAAGGCAACCTCTTTGCCAGGATGTACCCTTGTTCAGCTTCCCAGATCAGATGGGATCTGGTGCCTTCAAGGAATTTAGGCCTACTTATAGTCAAAAGAGACTTAAGAATTCAGGAAATCATCTTACTAGCATCAGATTTATTTATTTATTTATTTATTTGGCTATTGTTAATACTGTACAATCTGGTTTAGGGATTAAAATAATATTTTAAAATATTTTGAAAAAGTTAGGGGAAAAACATACTTCTCAAGTATTAGAAGTCAGGACAAGAAGAATCCTGGATTGATGGGAATATTTTCAGCTCAGGATTACTGTGTGCAAAATTTGCATGTTTGGGCATCCCCCCTCCCTCAGAAAACAGTGCTTTCTGTACAGGGGAATAATATTTGTCTAGAAAATGCTGTACAGAAAAATTCCACGCAAAAACCCATGTGTGAATTTTGCCCAGAATAAGTTCTCAACTATAGCATTTCCTGTGCAATTTTTTTCCTGTGTCCAAATACTTTGTGTGTATTTTGTGCAGAATAAATTCCAAATGGGAACAGTTTTCAAAATCTATAGTTTTTGAAGTCTTTCTCATGGTGGGAAGAAAAGAGTTAAATTTACTTGTTGCAAAGTACTGAAGAGCTATATTTCTACTCTGTTTGCCAGTGCTAGCCCAAAACAATCTAATACCTGAGGCAAAGGATAAAGTGGCCCACTCCTTCTACTATGAATCCAGGAGTCAAATTTCTTGACCGTTAAATAATATTTCAACTATTGTGAAAAGACAGCATTCTCTCCTGTCCCTGAGGATAACAGGCTAGCTTTAGGGACATAGAACACTCTACATACTGTTTGGCATTGTGTTATACCAGTACTTCCTGACCTCTCACAATCTGCAATCTAAGAGGGAAACCTCCACCAAAGGGAAGGAGCAGCAAACATAGGTGCTCTATTCTCAGTCTATGGCTGGTACCACACTGCAGAAATAAAGCAGTTTGACACCACTTTTAGTTCCATGTCTCAGTGCTGTGCAATTCTGGGATTTGTAGTTTTGTGAGAGATTTAGCCTTCCCTGTCAGAGAGCTCTGGTGCCCCACCAAACCACAAATCCCAGAATTCCATAACATTGAGCCATAGATGTTAAAGTGGTGTCGAACTGCATCATTTCTGCAGTGTGGCAGCAGTCAATGAAGCTTATGTTATTTCCCCCCCCACACACACTGCTGAAAGGAATGGAAGGGAGATCTCATCAATACCTTGTAGACTGTGTTTTGGAGACTTTGTTCAAAAGTATTTTTGGTTATCTAGTCAATGGACAAATAATCAGACATCTTTTCATTACATTTTCATAGAATATATTATTTTCACCTTATAGTCACCTCACCAGCCTTTTTAAATTAATTGCCTTTATGGCTCACTTTCACTTTGCATAAAATGGGCACATTTCATGCAGGTGGATGGAAAGGAACTATACAAATTATGTCAGACATTGAGAAGTGGAAATAAAACTATTTTTGTTTTTATGAGAATTTGTTTTTATGAGAATTAAAGGCTCTCAGATTATACTTTCATGGTGTGTTGAAATTTAATACAAGAAAGCATTTTCCTAGAGGTTTTCTGCACTCTGTTGTTATATGAATAAATGGAAAACTTCATTCTATTACTAAGCATTTTTCACATGGAGCTGGTTACAAGGCATGATAGTCAGCCAGGAATCAGGAGTTTCAAGTGTTCTTCCAAATGTAACCGAGATTCACTGTGCAGACAGAGTATAGCTTCCTTATCCAGATTTTGTCAATTTATGTATTTAGGAACCATATTCTCTTGCAAGACAAAAAGGCAAATTATGTTCAAATTAGCATTCTTTTAGAATTAGTATTTGTGACAATTCTGGAGTGGCTTAAGCCAAAAGCTGAGTCAGAAACAGCTTTTTAAAAAGCCTTCCAGGTTCTTTATATTCTTTTGAGTTAAGATTTCATTCTCCATCCTACCGCCCACCACTGATGACTGTAAACCTAAAACCTTTTAAATATCACTAATGGCATACAGACTTAGAAGTGAGTTTCAGGCATGAATGAGCTGAGGTTTTTCATATATCTCCTATGTTCAGAGCTACTGACCTGAAGGTACTCCTGAATCGATCCAGGTCACTGGAGTCACTAATTTGTAGTGTGAAGTCCTGAATCTGAAAATCTTTGGGACAAAAGAAGGACAGCCTTGTTGATTAGCCACTCCACTCCCAGCATTGCTCCTTAGAAGTGACAGTTTGGCACAGAAGACTTCTTTTTCTGATGTAAGAGTTTGGTTTCTCTTTGTAGGAAAAGGGCCAATACTGTTGTTTTTGTCATTGTTGTTGTTAGCTGCCCTTGAGTTGGTTTTGACTCATGGTGGCCCTGTGGATGAGACATCTCCAAGAATCCCTCTCTTCCGCTGCAGTCTTGCCCAGATCCTGCAAGCCCTTGTCCATAGCCCCCTTGATCGAGTCTATCCATCTGGTTTGTGGTCTTCCACTCTTTCTTCTACCCTCTACCTTTCTTAGCATTATTGTTTTTTTCTAGTGATCCATACCTTCTCATTATGTGGCCAAAGTACGATAGTTTCAACTTGAGTATCTTTGCTTTGCATATCAAGCATTTCCAGTCTGTTGGCCACTGTTTTGTTTTCCATATTATTGGTATATTTCAGTTAGCACAGAGGTTGCATCTGTCTGTATGCACTATTGCAGTTCAATTGGGATATCATTTGTCCCCAGTGATTTCTTTTTCCCCATTTATTGCAGATTCCACTTCACTTCTTAGAATTTGGAGTTCATCTTCATATGGCTCCGCATTCCAAATGTCATTCATTCCCTCATCTCTTTTGTATAATTCTTCTATGTATTGCATCCAGTGTCTTTTTATTTCTTCTTGTTCCGGTATTATGGTTCCCCCCCCCCCTCCATAAAGCATCTGTGCCCTTGGTTTGAGCTTAGCTTTAATTTCTCAGAATTTTTGATACAGGTCTCTCATTCATCCCTTTTTGTTATTGTCTTCTATTTCAATGCATTGGTCACTGTAGTATTTCTCCTTATTCCTGCATGTCAGACATTGGACAGTTGTGCTCCTACTTCTGTTTTTGTTCCTATCTCCCTTTGCTTTTGCTTTTCTTCTTTCTTTCATTGCATGAAGTGTTTCATTTGTCATCCATTGTTTCTTATCTTTCTTTTTGGCCACTGTTAGTGTTTTCTTGCATTCGTCCTTAATTATGTCTTTGACTTCTGTCCATAGTTTTTCAGATTCCCAGTTGATTATACTCAATAGTTCAAATCTGTTTCTTGCATTGTCCTTGAATTCATCTGAAATGTTATTCAGGTTGTATTTTGGTATAATGATGTTTTTTGCTTTCTTCTTCAGCTTAACTCTACCATCAGACAAAGTAAGGAGGAATCAGATTTAGGGCAGAAAATTGTTCCTCCTCCTCCTCCATGTATTTTTATTGCCAATAGAATAGAGAGAGGAGCTTCTTGGCCTCATGGGGCAAAACAACTGGGCTGCCAAGGGGGACTAGACACCTTGAATTGAGTACATGATTTGGTGTGCAATTTGCTGCACTGCTTAAAACAGCTAAATATACTAGAATATCTCTGTACAAGAAGACTTGATTATCCTTTCAGCTGGATGGCTAAATTCAACTGTGTTAATGTCATCCATTGGAAAAGTGTTATCTTCCTCTGCTGAAATTTGTATTTAGTCTGGCTCATCTACAAAAGTCTGTCTGAGATGGGAGAACCTACCAGTAGCACTACTGCTGTCATAGAATCATAGAATCATAGAGTTGGAAGAGACCATAAGGGCCATCCAGTCCAACCCCCTGCTATGCAGGAACTCCCAATCAAAGTATCCCCGACAGATGGAAATTCAGCCTTGGCTTAAAGACCTCCAAGGAAGGAGACTCTATTACACCCGAGGGAGTGTGTTCCACTCTTGAACAGCCCTAACTGTCAGGAAGTTCCTCCTAATGTTGAGGTGGAATCTCTTTTCTTGGAGCGTACATCCATTGTTCCGGGTCCTAGTCTCTGGAACAGCAGAAAACAAGCTTGTTCCCTCCTCAATATGACATCCCTTCAAATATTTAAACACGGCTATCACATCACCTCTTAACCTTCTCTTTTCCAGGCTAAAGATCCCCAGCTCCTAAGTTGTTCCTCATAGGACTTGGTTTCCAGACCCTTCACCATTTTAGTTGCCCTCCTTTGGACACTCTCCAGTTTCTCCACATCCTTTTTGAATTGTGGTGCCCAGAACTGGACACAGTATTCCAGGTGAGGCCTGACCAAAGCAGAACAGAGTGGCACTATTACTTCTCTTGATCTAGACACTATAATTTTATTGATGCAGCCTAAATTGCATTGGCCTTTTTAGCTGCTGCATCACACTGTTGACTCATGTTCAACTTGTGGACTACCTGGATTCCTAGATCCCTTTCACATGTAGTCTCATTCAGCCAGGTGTCCCCCATCATATATCTGTGCTTTCCGTTTTTCCACCCTAAGTGCAGTACCTTACATTTCTCCATGTTGAATTTCATTTTGTTAACTTTGGCCCAAGTTTCTAATCTGTTCAAGTCATTTTGAATTTTGATCCTGTTTTCTGGGGTATTAGCTACTCCTCCTAATTTGGTGTTGTCTGCAAATTTGATAACTATGCCCCCAATACTGTCATCCAAGTCATTAATAAATATATTGAATAGCACTGGGCCCAGAACAGAGCCCTGTGGCACCCCACTGGTCACTTCTTTCCAGGTTGAAAAGGAGCCATTGTTGAGCATCCTTTGGGTTCGGCCAGTCAACCAATTACAAATCCATGTAACAGTTACTTTGTCTAGCCCACATTTTACCAGCTTGTTTGTAAGAATGTCATGGGGAACCTTGTCCAAGGTCTTACTGAAATCAAGATATTCCCTTAAAATGGTCAACATTACAAGACGATATAAGCAGAGGAGGATGCGCTCTACCGAACTTTAAACTCTACTACCAAGCTGCCTCCCTGCTCTGGATACAGGAATGGATGAAGATAAAAGACCATAAGTTATTAGCATTGGAAGGCACACAGTTAAGATACAGCTGGCACGCCTATCTATGGTACAATAAATGTGCAGTTAATAGGGACTTTAACAACCACTTTATTAGAAATGCACAGTTAAGATACGGCTGGCACACCTATCTATGGTACAATAAATGTGCAGTTAATAGGGACTTTAACAACCACTTTATTAGAAATGCCCTTATTAAAGTTTGGAATGTTATAAAATTGAAATTCTATCATAAAATTCCATCATGGGTATCCACACAGGAAGCACTATTTAGTAAATGGAGAGAACCAAAATGGATAAAATATAATGATCTTATAGTTAAAGATGAACAAGGCAATATAAAAATTAAAAAAACGAGAAGAGCTCAACAATAATGAAGACTGGAAAATAGATTGGTTCAATTACTTACAGATAAAGAGAAAATTTAAAGAAGATCTAACCAAGGAAGGTATCGAATTAAAAACAAACCAAATGGATAAAATAATATGGGCTGATGATAAAGGGAAAGTATCCAAGTTATATGCTCTACTGCTAGAAAGAGAAAATGAACAAGAACTAATAAAAAACTCAATGTTAAAATGGGCAAGGGATGTTGGCCATAATATACCCCTCGAAAGCTGGGAAACAGCAAGAAAGAAAACACAACGCTTTACAGCATCATAAGACCTCAAAGAAAATTATATAAAAATAACCAACAGATGGTACTTAACACCAGTCAAATTAAAAATTCCACATGTGGTGGTCATGTCCATATATCAAAAAATTCTGGACTAAAATACATATGGTTATTCAAGAAAAACTAAATATACAATTTCCATTTGTGCCAGAACTATACATGCTTAATATAACTTCAGTATTGGAAAAAAAAGTTGAGAATAAATTTTGGAGACTCATGTTATACTTGGTTACAGCTGCTAGGATGGTAATAGCAAAAAAATGGAAACAAGAAGAAGTCCCGACAATAACGGAATGGAAAATAAAAATTGCAGATATGAGAGAGCATGATATCCTATCACACTTAATTAACAACAAACAAGTAAACAAAGTCAAAAAGGAATGGTCTTTAATAGAGAATATTTGGGGAAAACAATGAGGGGTAACATCAGTATATATAATGCAAGAAACAAGAGTACAAATAGAGACACTCAATTAAGAGTAAAACTAAACAAGATATGTGGAAAGTGAACAGGTTAATTAAAAGCACAAAGTTTCTTCTTTATAATTATTATTTTAAAATTAGCAATTTCATTAGTTATGTTTATAATCATTTTGAATATTGGATTTAGTGGGTAATATAATATTAACAAAGTTTTCTTTACCCATTGACCAGCAAGCACCATATGGAAGTTACAAGTACCATAAGTTCTCTTAAATCAGTTAGATTTACACAATGTATAGGTTTAAATAGAAGACTGTTATAATATATATGCACATTAGGTTTGGATAATATATTGTAGAACTTATGATGTATTTTTATTACAATAATAATAATAATAATAATAATAATAATAAAGAAATCAAGATATTCCCTTCATCTACCAAGCTGGTAATTTTATCAAAAAAAGAGATCAAATTTGGCATGACTTGTTTCTCTGAAACCCATGTTGACTTTGTGTGATTATGGAATTACCTTCCAGATGTTCACTCTCTGTTTAATGATCTGTTCCTGAATCTTTCCTGGTATTGATGTCAGACTAACTGGACGATAATTGTTGGGATCCTCTTTTTTTCCCTTTTTGAAGATGGGGACAACATTCACCCTCTGCTGGGACTTCTCCTCTTCTCCAGGAGTTCTCAAGATTATTGCCAATGGTTCTGATATTACATTTGCCAGTTCTTTTAATACCCTTGGATGTAATTCGTCTGGTCCTGGAGATTTATATTCATTTAGATTAACCAGCTATTCCTATACTATCTCTTATTCTGTGCTGAAATTCTCCTATTCTGTCCTCTGCTCTATTATCCTCAGGTTGAGCACCCTTTGCCTTTTCTGAGAAGACTGAAGCAAAGAAGGTATTCAGTAATTCTGCCTTTTCTCTGTCCCCTGTTAACTTTTTGCCATCTTCTCCACACAGTGGTGCTACCATTTCCTTCTTCTTCCTTTTGCTGTGGACATACCCCAAAAAGTCCTTTTTATTGTTCTTAACCTCTCTAGCAAGTCTGAGTTCATTCTGCGCGTTAGCTTTTCTGACTTTATCCCTACACGTGCTAGCTATTTGTTTGAATTCCTCTTTGGTGATTTCCCCATCTTTCCATTTCTTATACATGTTCTGTTTAAAACTTAGTTCAGTTGAAAGTTTCTTAGTTATCCATCCTGGTTTCTTGAGATACCTCCCGTTTTTTTTTCCTCATAGCCTTTTTCCTCACAGGAGCACACAATCCCAAGAGACCATGGAAAGAAAGGGACCTTCCTTGGGTCCCTCCAGGAAGAAAGGCAAGAAATAAATGAAATAAATAAATAAATAAATAATAGTTTTAAATAATGTGGGTTTTTTGTGCATATTGTATTTCTTGGAAATACCCTGTAAATATCAAAATATGCAAATGCTTAAGATGAGGTGTGCAATTTTGAACAAATATTCTACCTTGTTGCATTCACTAAATTTCTTTCCATCCCTATTCCACAGAGAAGGACCTGCTTTATAGAACATTGAGATTTCATGTTAACTTCCTCTTTGCTGATAAACTTCGTTCTTTAATATTATTGCATCCCAGAGGAAGAGACTCTCTGAAAGCTTTTGAAGCAAAACCACTGAGAGAAGGCTGGAACGGGAAGATAGTGATGGTGGTGGAAAAGAATTGATTTCTCTTATGTCCCTAGGAAATTGGTTATCAAGTTTGTTTTTCATTTTGGAGGACTTGGCTTATGAAAGGTAATTGGCTATTAATATAATCCAGGCTGAAGTAGACCCAATGCTGTCTGGGCCTTTACCTAATCCCCCAAATAAGGGCCATAGGGCCTCCCTTTCCCTACTCCAAGCTCCTAATTTTTATCACAGGAAAATTACAAGCATGATGTAAGGCTGAGGGTCTCTATGACTTTTGCAGACTGCCAGAAATAGTGCACATTAAATTGAGGCACTGCCCTGGCTCAGTGCTAGGGAGTCATGGGAATTGTATTTTTTTTTTCTGGGACATTGAGCCTTCTCTGTCAGAGAGCTCTGGTGCCACAATAAATTACAGTTCCCATGATTCCCTAGCACTGGGCCAGGGCAGTGCCTCAATTTAATGTGCACTATTTCTGGCAGTCTGCAAAGGCCCTTAGTGATGTGTGTTAATTGTCTAATGAAGAATGAATTTGCATATAGATGGTAATTGGTTGTGGAAGTAAAAGATGAGGAATGCAATTGTGAGAGTGAGCAAGAGAAAGCCTGGCATCCCTTGATGGGTTCTCGCAATTGCCCTGTCAGGAATTTCAAACTGAAACTCAGCACTGCAACTGTGATGACTGCCAAAGACATCTTGAGGTATGTGGCATGGTGTCCTAATGAGTTATGGCTCCAACAGAAAGACACAGACTGATATACAAACTCTCTCTTTTATTCTTATAGATATATAGTTAAAGTCTTGCATCTTCACACAAGACCAGATACCAGGTTGGACATTTTTTAATATATAAGTTGGGAAAGATTGTTGCTGTGTGCCTTCAAGTCATTTCTGACTTATGGAGACCCTAAGGTGAATCTATCATGGGGTTTTCTTGACAAAATTTGTTCAAAGGAGGTTTGCCATTGTTAGGAGTGTTGGGATATGTAGTTAAAGTGGAAATGTACAGATGTGGGAAAATTTATATTGGAAAGATTTTGTAGCCTGCAGATGGCAAATGTAAATAACTCACACAAGGTCAGTAGCTTGAACAGAGCAAGACAGAACATAAACAATGAGATCATCTTGTTGTCTGGGAACTAGGATCACATGACACATGACTCACAGCAAGAGACTGGGTTAGAGGCTGGATTAGAGGCTATTTAGCAAATTGTCTATGGAGGTATCCACCCATGGGAGGAGTTTGAGGTTTGGCTTAGAGCCTTTTTTGTTCTAACATAAAACTGTGTGTGTTGGATCTTCTATTATTCCTTCCTGTTTGAAGATGGATGGATATAGTTTTCTCTTTACTATGCAATCAAGAATAAAAACCTTCTTTTGAAGAATCTTTGCTCTGGTGTGGCTTAATGAAAAGCTTGAATCTACAGGGAGCTGTAAAATGGCTGCAATCCATCAGCTCTGATCCAGAGACAAAGGTGGCTGGTGGATGGAAGCCTGGCATTTCGGCACAAGATCTCTGCTACTACAACACCACCATAAATGAATCAACAGCCATTGTCTTCTCCTGAGGCTGAGAGCATGTGGCTTGCCCAAGGTCACCCAGGGTTTTCATGGCTGAGCCATGAAACATTGCCTATACATTGTTATTGTTGTTGTTGTTGCCATTGCTATGTGTTTTCAAGTCTTATGGTGAACTTGTCTTATGGTGACATATGGTGACCCTATCACAGGATTTTCTTGGCAAGATTTATTCAGAGGAGATTTGTCATTGCCTTCCCATGAGCCTGAGAGCATGTGATTTGCCCAAGGCCACCTTGTTTCATGGTTTCATGGCTGAGCCAGGAAAGATTGCCTATATATTGTTTTTGTTCCTGCTGTTATTGTTGTTGTTGTGTGCCTTCAAGTTGTTTCAGACTTAAGGAGAACCTATCAAGGGGTTCTGAGGCTGAGTGTGTGTGCCTTGCTCAAGGTCACCCAGTGGGTTTCCATGACTGAGTAGGGATTTGAACCCTGGTCTCAAGACTTATAGTCCAATACTCAAATCACTAGCCCATGCTGGCTCCTGTGCCTATATTTAGATATATACATACACATATACTTTTCTGTAGTGGTTGGACTGTGTGCTCTCATGAAGCAAGGGGCTATGCTGGTACTAGCATTGCTACTGGTAGGGTTTCCCAACAAGCCAGACAGACTTTTGCTGAGGAGCCTGACTTAATATGGAGTGAGGAAAAGCTAATGAGCAGTAGCAGTAGTGGAGGGTGATGCTGGTGGAGGATGTTGAATGGTTTGAATTTCTTTTTAAGGTAAAAAGAAGTTATCTGTAGGGCCATAATACCTTCTTGCAATATTACCTAAAAGATAGGCACAAGAGTAATGAGCTCCACAAGTAGCTTACATAAAAAATATGTGTTTTTTTTTTTACTTTTATAAATATTGTATTGCAAAATTGCTCTTTTTATCAAACTAGTGGACAGGATCAAAAGAACTATAGCCAGATCCTAACCCCTATTGTTAAGTCTAACTAGACTAGAACTACTGAATCAACTGGATGTACCTATCTGGTGACCCAGCATTCAAGAATTGATTCAGTGGGTGCACTACCCAACCTAGCATAAGGGAGGATGGAGTAAGTAGAAAAACCATTTAACTTTTGGGCTACAACTCAGGAGACCTCAGGTGATGGAGTGCAGTAGCAGGAGCCCCTCACTATACCTCCTGAACTTTCCAGTAATATCTCATATAACCTGAGCCTTCCACACAGGCTGCTGCCACACAACAGATTTAATACACTTAACACTGTTTTAACTATTATGGCTCCATCCTTTGGAATCCTGGGATTTGTAGTTTGTTGTGGTACTAGAGCGCTGTGACATGTAAGGCTAAATAACTCATAAAACTACAAATCCCAGAATTCCATAGCATTGAGCCATGGCAGTTAAAGTGGTGTTAAACTGCATTCATTCTGCTGTGTAGTGCAGCCACAGTGGTGAATCAGACACTTCATGGGAAGATTATAAGCAGGACACAAGTGTAATAACATGCCTGAGCTTCCCAGCAACTGGTATACGAGATGATAGTGCCTCTGCTTCTATACAGCTGTGATTATAGCAACCATTTGTTTACATTTTCCATGGGTTCAGTGAAACTAAATTTCAGGTAAATGAATCATGTTCTTCTTTCTTTCATGAACCACACATCAGTCACCATAACATCTGGCCAGTTTAAAAATGAACATACCTGAGTTTTCCCTTCATTTATTTCCCCCTTACTTTCAATAATTTCCCCTTTTTTATTTTATTTTTATTCCCCCTGTCAAGAGTCTAAGCAGATGGCATAAAAAACATGGAGTTTCAGCTTTTTACTTATCTTCTTCATAGTGCTTAGTTAGCCGTGTTGGCGAACCTATGGCATGCGTGCCAGAGATGGCACTCGAAGCCATTTTCCCTGGCACATGGAGCAGGGAGAAAGAGGAAAAGGCACACACCTGTTCCTCCTCTGGAGAGGCAAATGAAGGCCCAGGAAGGTGTCCCACCCCAGAAGTCCCATTCCCCCCCAGAAGTCTAGCCTCCATCATGGGCTGACACCCAGTGCCGGAAGGCCATTTAGTTTGGGCACTCAGTGCCTTAAAAGTTCACTATCACTGGCTTAGTGGAATGGAACCAATAACATTATTCATGATGGTGATGAACTTAGAGTTTGAGGAGTGTGAAATATGAACTGCAATTGGAAGAAAAATATATATAACATTTTCAACCTATGAAGCAGGAGACAGAGGTAACATCAGCATACAAGGCTCAGTAAAGGCAATAGAAAACTTCTTATTTCTCTTTTTAAAATGAAAAAAAAATTGTGCTGGGGAACATGAGGCTCATGATTCTCACTCCTTCACATACTGAACTAGGAGATAGAATAATATAGCTCCATGTTTCCTAAGTCTTGTTTCTTCTTTCTCAGAAGATGGAGAGTCTACACTAATGGTTTCACACTATTTCACACTACAAATAAAATGAATTGTGATATCATTGTTCTGTCCATCCCTGACAGCCAATGGTGTGATGCTTTATGTTCTGTTCAGATAGACCAGAAAAGTGTGTGTGTGTGTGTGTGTGTGTGTGTGTGAACTTTAGTCCATCCAATATTGAAGTCCAGCTCCCATCAGCTCGCCACATGGGATGTTTGGAATTGTATCTCTCATGGTCTCTAGTTAGCTCCTTAAATGCTGGCATTTTACTCTTCAACTATAAGGTATTCTACTCTTTGTTGTTACCCTAAAAGGTGGTAGGGGGATTTTGATTCCCCACCAACAGTGTCAACATGTTCTTATTTTTTAGGGAATTATTGCTCAAAAGGAGGACTGTGAGAGGTGTGTATATGAGTACTAACTACAGAGAGACTCTGGTTTCAATGAATCAGAGAGTTTTATTTAGAAATGTGCAAAGGTGCACATAGACACACAAAACTGGTGCAACCAAGGCTAACAGAAAGAAAGGGGTGAAAGGCTGGATAGAAAGAAATTGAGAATTAGAATAGGTAATAATTACCAGTCCTGAAGAGATGGGTCCATAGAAGATGGATAGTGGCTCAGACAGCATTTGAGGGAAGCACAATGAGAGGGACCCTCTGTGGACACACAATCCATGAGCAAACTGTGATTAGGGTGGCTATGTCTGAGACTGATATTTATATCTACTTTCATAGCCTCGAGGGGTACTTGATGCTATCCCACAGTGTAACAAAGCTTTGATGGTTTTCCTATGGAATTCACAAAAGGATTCTGGAATGACTGATGGCTTTAACTCCAGATTGACAGGAAAAGATAGACTCTGGAATGGATAGTCAGACAGGAAAAGTGAATAGGAACACAGCCTGGAATTGAGGTGTAGGTATTGTCTTTAACTGCTTTGCAATGGGAATCAGTTTGACTCCATTGCAAGATGATGTGTGGAAAACCTGAAGAAGGATGGAGTAATTAAAAACCCATTTAACTTTTATTTTAATATTATCTAGGTCTCCCACCCACAGGCCTGAGCCTGCAGGACCTGAGCAGACAGGTAGAGGATAGGGGGGCTTGGGAATATCAA
Organism: Phrynosoma blainvillii; assembly: GCA_026167975.1. Classification (NCBI taxonomy): domain Eukaryota; kingdom Metazoa; phylum Chordata; class Lepidosauria; order Squamata; family Phrynosomatidae; genus Phrynosoma; species Phrynosoma blainvillii. The sequence continues at coordinate 172,391,152 of JANUYF010000001.1, forward strand.
ATTCACAGGCTCTCCATGAGTTGAGGTCCACTCAAAGGCAGCTAACAACAAAAGGTATCCCACATATTCTTGGGCCAGCATTCCTTCACATATTTCTATCTTCCTAGTGTTCTAAAGATCATCATAACATCTTAAAAACTTGCCTGACACTAGATATCAAAAATGAAAATATGAAATCCCATATTCAGTGAGAGGGGTGTAGGTTATGCTACCATTGTAGAACTTTCTATGGATAAGAATGGCAACTACTACATAAACACTATGTGAAAATGTGAATTTACTATGATGAATTTGTTGCTCAGTATTATACCTGGTTTGTGTTATCCTTCTGAAATATAAAGACACACATTCCTATACTGGTTGAGCCAATCAACCCCTGCTACATATAAAAACCACAGCATAACATTTCTTGTGGCAACCCAGCCTTTCCCCCCTACTAGCAGTGTAATTTTCTTGAATTACCCTCTCCACCTGAACTGCCCTGAAGACAAGAGGCATTTGTATTAAAACCTGTGCTTCTTGGTGTCATCACAGGTGCAGAAAAGCTGTGGGTATCTGAAGCCAACTGGAAAGTGTAGCAGGAAAAAAATGTAACATTAAAACTGGTTTTCTTATGGCAGTAGGAATGGAAACTGCTGCTAAATTGCTGAGAAGGAAGTCATTCTTTGCTTTCTTTAATGTGTGGAATGCAAACTTGATGACTTTCATTCTGGCTAAAAAGAAAAAGAAAAGAAAACAGTTTAAAACAATGCCAGAAGTGGAGAGCCAAAGCAGTGGGGGCAATGCTGTGAAAAAAAAAAAAAGCATAATACTAATAAGAAGTGAGGCAGAGTTTTGTTCAGAGGGGCTTCTTTTGTGACCAGGAATGCATCTAATCTGCCTGTAACATCATGCTATGCTATGAAGATGAGTGGATATTTTAAAGACTAGAACACAACTACATCAGCTGTGGTTACCGGTTTGATTTGCAAAGCAGGAACCACAATAAAGCCCATTTCCTTCTATCAGATGTGATGATTAATATGTGGCTGACTGAGGCTCCAGATTTTTTTCTGCCCCCCCCCCCCCCTGTTCTTTTAACTGATCAGGAGCCAAAGCTTGTGGCTATATAATTACATTAGCTGGGAAATTAAGGCAGGAAATGGCTTGTTGATTCAACTGGGTTTAAATGCACACACATACACAACTGTTTTTAGTGTACTTTTAACAGTCCTTCACTCCCATCTACCAGTCCCAGTTTAACTGAATGCCAGGAAAATTAGATCTAATGACATCTTTGCAATTTTCTGACTTGAGGGCACTCTTCTTTTTCACCCTTTGTCATGTGTGATATTTATGGCTGGATACAGTAAAGGTTCAACAGGCTATAACTAGTGATGGGTTTGTGGTAATGGAAAACACTTCTATCTACATAAAGGATGCTGTACAAACTTCATTGTTTCCCCTGATCTTCTACAGATCTCCCCTGTGTCATATCCCACAGTGATCTGGAGAGTCCCCAATCACTGGAAGAAGCTTTTGGATAGGAGGAATGCTGTGTTGAGGGAAAACTGGAAAATTTGAGTGTTTCAGGATTAACCTAGGTGTTAAGAGGGATGAATTTATCCTGATTTTCTTCTCACATCAGGAATTCCTTAGATTTGCAAATTAACCTACATGTACCTTCACATGACCAATTTTTAAAAAGCACTCTAAATACAAGATATGGAGGTGAAGACAACCATGAGAAGAGGTGAGAAAAAGATGTCTTTCAGGAGGGATCATTTCTAAATACTCATTGTGTGGACCTAATTTAATTACATAATTTTAAAAGTGAGATATGACAAATTACATTGTATGAGAGGAGAGATGGGGACAGGCATTACATAATGCCCAACACACAAAATAGCTATCCCTTACTTTGGATGAAGAAGCGGCATAATCCAACCACTCTCTTATGATACGAGATTATGCTGCCATATGGCAGTCATTGCATTAGGGATTAGGAAATATCCCCCATGATAACCAGATTGACAAAAGGGTGGGCAAGAAGGAAAAATTGAGGGGCAACATTAACAACATAACACGTTTGAGAGCAACAGGGTCAGCTGTGAGGCAGGGGGACCACCCAGCAATGTTTGGGAAAGTGCCAGGGAGATTCAAACATATGTAAACTATCAACACAACTCATTTATGGCATATGTTTGCATATTAATCCCATGCTATGCTCATTACAGAATAATGAGAGGACCACATCTTGATTATAGTTATTGTGATCTTCCCATGAACCATACATTTTGTCTGAAGTATACCTCATGAGCAGGAGGCACAGACTCTTTATACTAGGAAACAGAACCTTTTCTCACAAGTTATATCTTGTGTTCATTCCTAGGGTGTTCTCTCTCTCTCTCTTTTTTTAACTGGAGAATGTAACCCTTCTGTCCTGTTAGATCTGATTGTTTATGCATGGTAATTACTAAACATAACCTATTTCTGTGCTTCCAATATTTGATATATGTAGATCACAGGGGAATGACAATGTCACTGTAGCATTGTCAGCCTCATCTTAGGAGAATGATTCCACTGGGGAAGGATTTGGGAAGATTTGGGGATAGATGGAATTCTGACATGTTTCCTGACTGCTAAGCTTTAGTTGGTCTACATTGGGGCTTTCACAGTGCTAATATTTACAGGCAGTGGTTCATCATAGGATCTCTTCAAGTCTTCCTAAACTTCACTGCTGTATTTGAGATTTAAGAAAAGCGATCATATAAGGTAGACCAAGTAACCAAGAGTAGGAATAGTGCCCCTTGAAATTCTCCAAGCCAGCTTTTGAATTCTGTCAAGGTACGTGCAGTTTAAACATATATCAGAATATTCTGTTGTAATACGTTTTCCTGCATTTTTTATGATGCTCTTTGTGGGAAAGCTGAAAATAGATTTAGCTAGTCTTTCAAGTTTAGCTGGTAAGGTGACAGAAATAGAACAAGAGAAGACTTAAGAGTGCTTACCGAGCAAACAAACATCAACTGTATTTATGACTTTTCCATTTTTGCTGTTTGCATCCTTCCTGTAAAATTGATGGTTTCTTCAACAGCCATACAGAACAAACTTGCAACTGATTTTTGTAACTTTCAGGAAATCCTGTTTAGTTCAGTGGAATTGAAGCCTTCTGGGACTATCAGTTTTCATTTCTCAGCCTACTGCCTTCTCCACCTCCTTCCAGGGCATGTCTGGGAGCCACAAGAGTGGCCAGGAGAATGGCACATGGCCCACAGTCTAAATTATTCTCATCTGTGATCTAGCATATTGAAATCTCTGCTTGTGTTCTTTTTTCTTTGCTTGCCATTATTGCTAAGACAAAGAGTCTCCCATCCCAGTGAATTTGCATAAGAATTCTTGAGCATGAAGGCCCAAAAAGGTGTCACCTGAGGCAGCTGGTGGCTCTTGTATCAGTTAAGTGGGGAATCTGCTCAGGTTTTGTTGAAACTATTTTTGTAATAGGGTTCAGCATAGCTCCTGCAGAGTTAGAACTAAAACCCAGAGTATTTTCTGGACCCCATAAAACATGGAAGGCACCCACTACTATTGTCAACTTCATAGAAATTGTACTGGGGAATATATTCATGGAGTCCTGTTTTCCACATTAGTTCCTGTAACTAGAAAGAGTCTGGAGGAAATAATAATAATAATAATAATAATAATAATAATAATAATAATTTTTATTTAATACCCCGCCCCTCTGAGCTCAATCGGGGCGGCTTACATCATAAAAATCAGCAGTGGTTAAGACTAATTATCTCCCCCCTCCCCCCCTTAAAAATTAATTAAACTCAGTACAATTAAAAAAGAAACACAATATAAGGAGGTAGAATTCCTCCATTAAAAACAATAAGCTTAAAAACAACAACAAAGGTGCCGGCGGATGTCAAATGCTGTCAAATACTGTCGAATGCTGGCTCGGTGCAATCACAATTCCTGAAGAGGGGAGCATCTCGAGGGGGGGAAGAGGATCTCAGAACCAACTAAATCCCGGAACCAATCAATCGGGGAAGGCCTGCCGGAAGAGATCCGTCTTGACAGCTTTCTTGAAGCTGTCAAGTGATGACAATTGACGGATCTCCTCTGGCAGGCCATTCCACAGTTTGGGGGCAACTACAGAAAATGTCCTCTGGGAGGTTGTCACCAGCCTCGTTCTTTGAGGCTGTAACAAATTCCTCCCAGAGGACCGGAGGGCGCGGGGAGGATTATACGGGAGGAGGCGGTCCTTAAGATAGTCTGGGCCCAAGCCATTTAGGGCTTTAAAGGTAATAACCAACACCTTGTACTGGGTTCGGAAACTAACAGGCAGCCAGTGGAGGGACTTCAATACTGGAGTAATATGGTCCCCCCTTGATGTTCCAGATATTAATCTGGCTGCCATATTTTGAACCAATTGCAGTTTCCGAATCAAGCACAAGGGTAGCCCCATGTAGAGTGCATTACAGAAATCGAGGCGTGAGGTTACCAATGCGTGCACAACGGTCTCAAGATCTCCTACTTCCAGGAAAGGGCGCAGCTGGCGTATCAGCCGAAGCTGATAACAGGCGCTCCTGACCGTCGCATTAACCTGATTTGTCATCAGAAGCGATGGATCAAGGAGCACCCCCAGACTGCAAACACAGTCACTGGAGGAGAGCGTGACCCCATCCAGGACTGGAGGTTGCAACCCAATCCTTGGTTTCGGAGCCTGTACCGTGAGCACCTCCGTCTTGTCTGGATTCAATTTCAATCTGTTTTTCCTCATCCAGCCCATTACCGCCTGAAGACATTCATTGAGAGATGAGATGCCATTGGAATTCGAGGCCGACGAACGAGACACGGAGAAATAGATTTGGGTGTCATCAGCGTACTGATAACACCCAGCACCATAACTCCGTATGATCTCACCCAGCGGCTTCATATAGATGTTAAACAACATCGGGGACAAAATAGCTCCCTGAGGGACCCCACAAGTGAGGTTCCTCTTACTGGAGCTACAGTCCCCGAGCAGCACCCTCTGGGACCGACCCGAGAGGAAGGACCGGAGCCACTGCAAAGCAGTGCCCCCGATACCTAACCCCTTCAGGCGGCCCAAGAGGATGCCGTGATCTATCGTATCGAAAGCCGCTGAGAGGTCTAATAGCACCAACAGGGTCACGCTACCCCTGTCAATGCTCAGACGCAGATCGTCGGTCAAGGCAACCATGGCAGTCCCCAAAGCCTGTCCTAAAGCCGGTTTGAAATGGGTCTAGATAATCGGTTTCATCCAAGACAGCTTGGAGCTGAAGAGCAACTGCTCTCTCGATCACCTTGCTCAAAAAATGGCAATAAGGAAACAGGCCTATAGTTCTTCATATCCAGGGGGTCCAGGGAAGGCTTTTTCAGAAGCGGCTTAACCGCCGCTTCCTTTAGACATGATGGAACATGGAAGATGTTTGTTTATGTCAGCTTCGAATAAAGAGTAGCAGGCTGATGGGTTAGGGTTAAGATTTTCTTGACAAGATTTTTTCAGAGGGAGGGCACACTTGGCGCTCTCCTTTGCCATGGTGTTGAAGGTCTCCTTGTGAGGAATACTCTGCTGCTGTGGCAAACCATAAAGTCCCAACTGGGTGTCACCCTTCTTCTGGGGTATCACCCAATACAGGCTACACCCCCCACACCCCCTAGTGATGTCACTGCACAGACACAGACACAGATACAGAGACACCTCTGTTTTACATGAATGGGAAACAGTATACACTATTCTCTACACTAATTTGGATATAAAAAGATGCCATGATGTATATCTAAAAAAGGAGAAATTGTGTTATTTCCCTCCCTCTCCTGTCTCTTCTCTCTTTTAAAGACAAGTCTCCCAGTGTATCTTACTTGACAGACCAGATGTTTTACCTCCCAGTGATCTTAACTGTACATTGCAAATGTTTGAGATGCTGTCTTACCTGGAAAGACCTAATCATGTTGCATAGTTATACATTTCATCCTCCATAATGTCTGGCTATCAACTATCAGTATCTGCCTAAATCATAAAGCCTCTGGTGCTTAGCAATCTTCACTACATTAACTGCAAAAACAATGTCTATTTATCATGCTGTTTCAACTTCAGGATTGCAAAAGACAAAACATTAAAAATTGGGCCTTGACAGGTAAGCAAAATGTCTTGCAATGGTCTGAAAGATCCTGTACTTTCTGTTATGGAGATTTCTGCCAGATATTTTATTTATTTATTTATTTAAAAGGTGTCTGTTTTTAAAGCCATCCTTTAACTTTTAGGACAATATACAAGTTACCTAAAATTAGAATATGCCACAGAATAAAATAAAGCACACCATATTTAAAACATATCAAAAACATAAAATGAAAAAAAAAATCAATCAATTTAGTAGAGCATGTTAAACAAATCAGCATGTTAAACAAATCATATCCATTTATTTTTAAATGGCTGGACAAATTCTAATCCCATGCTGAAATGATAGCAGTACAGTCACTGGTTAAGCTTCATTTGGAAAGCCATTCAAGGGCTGGGGGGCCACCACATATAAGGTACCTTTCTTAGTTCCTACACAACAAACTTTCCAGAGCAAAAGAACTGTGAGTGTCAGGTTTGTTGTAGTGGGAGTGATACTGCTTAAGTTTTTTTGGAAGCAAACCTATTGAGAGCTTTAAGCAAAGGTTAGCACCAATGTGTGCCTTTGAGAGACCCCCATGTCAAAAATATTGATGGAAAAGAATGTCCTGGTGCTGACAAAGGGCCTTTGCAGGCTGCCAGAAATAATGCAGCTTGAATCCACTTTAACTGCCCTGGCTCAATGCTAGGGAATCATGGGAACTGTAGTTTATTGTGGCACCAGAGCTCTCTGACAGGTAAGGCTCAATGTCTCACAAAGAAACTACAGTTCCCATGTTTCTCTAGCACTGAGCCAGGGCAGTTAAAGTGGACTCAAGCTGCATTATTTCTGGCAGTCTGTAAAGGTCCAAAAAGATGAATTGTGTAGTTTGACACAGAAAGGTGCTGTATATATTCATGTATAAGTTGACTTCATGTATAAGTCAGGGACAGGTTTGGGGAGCAAAATTATGGATTTGTCTAAAACCTGTGGATAAATTATGGATAAAACATAAAAAATCTTTTCGTCTCCTTTAAAAAATGCATAGAGGAAGCATATTTAGGAAGAGCTAAAGAGAAGGAGAGAAACTGTTTATTTGAATGATTAGAGTGGTGGGAGGGAAGGGGGTGTTAAATGGCACTGCTGATCTTAAAATGTCTACAGCTATACATATAAGATCAAGCCGAAAATCTTCTTGCAAGCCAAGATAATAAAGGGGGGATGCAGACAGGTGGCCATGGGCCGCCCTGGGAAGCAGCGGATTGGGGCCAAGGCTGCCCCACGCCTCGACCTCGATCCTTCCTTTCACCACCTGGGAAAGGAGTGCTAAAATAGCGCTCCTTCCACAAGCCGCGAAAGGGGCACCCGAAGAACTGCCATGTGGCTCTTTTGCACCTCTTCCAGCTCAGCGTGTCCGGACACTGAACTGGAAGGACATCATCAGAGTGTCCGCCATGTGCAATGGTGGGCACTCCGATGACATCCTTGGGAAGGGGTTGGGGCGCCTGGCATGTGGCTGCCCTTCCCCTTCCCTGCCTCCAAGACGACACTTTGCACCATCTGCAGTGGCAAAAAGTTGATGTTTTTATACTTTGGTCTCATCATGAGGAGGAATAACTGACTGGAAAAGACAATAATGCTAAGAAAGGTGGAGGGATGTAGAACAAGAGGAAGGCCGCATGCTAGCTGGATAGACTTTATTAAGGAGATCATGGGTATGAATTTATAGGACCTAAGCAGGGAAGTGGAAGATAGGGAGCCTTGGAGATGTGTCATATACAGGTCACCATGAGTCACAATTGACTTGAGGGCAGTTAATAACAAAAATACAAATACAGAAAGTGGAAAGAATATGAGTGAGGAGAAAGAACATGAATTAGGAAAAAGAACGAGAATATGTCCTGGAAGAAAGGGTGGAGGAGAAGAGCAAGGAAAGCAACCTGCCTCTGTTAGGAACCTGGCACAAAGGCAATGATCACAGGGAGAGGCAAAAAGTCCCTCTTCGTCTGGAAGCAACACTCCCATCTCATTACCCTTCTCTTGCCCAAACCAGAAAAAGGAAGATTGCCCTGCTTCTTTTTCTCTTTCTCAAGCTATTTTTTTAATACATAGACTGTGGTGGCCATTTGTAATAGGGACATACAGCCTTTGCAGACTGCCAGAAATAGTGCAAATTGAGTCCATTTTAAGGTTTAGGGTTAGGGAATCATGGGAACTGTATTTTATTGTGGCACCAGAGCTCTCTGATAGAGAAGGCTCAATGTCTCAGAAAAAAAACAAAAACCAATTCCCATGATTCCCTAGCACTAACCCTAACCTTTAAAGTGGACTCAGTTTGCACTATTTCTGGCAGTCTGCAAAGGCCCATAGTGTATAAGCCTCTCTGCAGAGACTGCCAAGCCTCAGGAGGCTTATATGGTATGCCCCTATTAAAAATGACCACCACAGTCTCTCTTCAAGCTCCCATTGCTGCTGAATGCTGCTAGGACAGATAAAAGTAGGTAGGAAAGGGCTGCCTTTCTTTTTCTAGTTTGGGCAAGGGAGGGGTAATGAGGTGGGAGTGCTTCTTCCGAGCCAAGAGGGGCTTCTCTTGTCTTGCCACTGTCCCTTGTCTTGCCACTGCCTCTTACCACTGTCTTCATGCTGGGTCTCTATTCTAGCACTCATATTGTATATAGGTCGATCCACTTTTTGGGACTGATTTTTTTGGTCAACACTTTTTTTGACATATACATGAGTATCTATACACTACACATTTCTAAGGCTATGATGTATTTCAGTAAAGATGCGGGCACAAAACTATTTGGAAAATGGTTTGAAAAATCTGACAACATTTTTGAAATGTCAATTTTAAAAATGAGAATATTTGGAAAATGCATGCAAGCGTGTTTTCTGTAAAGTTGTCTTTCGACCTATGGTGACCCCATGAATTTGATGGGTTTTCTTAGGCAAGGAATATTCAGAGGTAGCTTTACCAGTTCCTTCCTCTGAAATACAGCCTACAGCACCTGCTGCTCATTGAAGGTCTCGCATCCACACACTAACTATGGGCCTCGGCAGACGGCTTATTGAGCCGTCTCCGAGGCAAGGAAGAGGAGGGGCAGCCGCACGCGCGGCGCCCCTTCCTCTTCCCGAGGTCGTCCTCGGAGCTGCCGGCCCTCCGCACGTACGGTGCTCCGGGGACAACCTCCCGCCACAGCGACCGCATGCGCTGCGGCGGAAAAGTCAGTGAAAGTGCGCCCGATGCTTTTAGGGCGCACTTTCACTGACTTCTGAAAGGAGTGCTATTTTTGCGCTCCTTTCAGAGGGGCCGACGGTGTGCCGCGGTGCGACTGCTCCAGTCCTGCAGCGCACCGGCGCAGGGCGTCTTGGACGCCCTCGTCTGCTTCCCCCCTATGTCTGATCCTGCTTAGCTTCCAGCATCAGACAGGATCTGATGTCTGACGGGTATTTAGGCCCTTAATATTGCTTTAGTCAATAGAAAAATGCCTTTCCTCTGATTTCCTAGTACTCTTTATGCTCAGAAATTTGTTATAGGAGTACATCCATCGTTTTTATTCTGAAGCAAACATGCCTTCTAGGTCTGAGAACAACATAATATTTTGCAATATCTAGTTTGGTTATGACTCATGTTTATAGAATGTTAAATTATTAATACCCATGACTAGAAAACATGAACGTCTACTGGTATTTTTTATATCATAAAGTCTGACTCTTAAAGAACCCTGCAATTTAGTATTAATTTAGTATTGAGAGCCAGTGTGGTGTAGTGGTTTGAGCATTGCACTATGACTGTAGAGATCAGGGTTTGATTCCCCACTTGGCCATGAAAATCCTCTGGGTGGTCTTGAGTGACTCCCACCTGCTCAGCTCCAGAAAACTCCATGATAGATTCACCTTAGGGTCACCATAAGCTGGAAATGACATGAAGGCACACAATAATAACAACAACAATAACAACAGACATATCCAGTCAACAATAATATTTTGAATTTTTAGTCACTTCATTTCTACTGCCTCATAAAACTATAAACTTCAGCATCCCATAGGATGTTGTCATGGCAGTTAAGGTGGCAAGGTTGTATATGTTGTATATGTTCCAGGTGGCAAAGTTGTTATGTTCAATGGAGTTGGTGTTTGTTTTTCATGGTAAATAACAGGGGCAATATGAGACAGTGGTAATATTTCACACAAATAAAACAAGCCCCAAAGCTCCCAAAGTTCTCAGATGGAAAGAAATAAAAAGGCCTGCAGCCAACACCACATCCCCCTCAATAAAAACTAGAGTAAATGTGTTAAATCAGCAGCCGAAGTGTTATATAAAAACATTATTGCCTTATTTAGTCACAGACTTTTTAACAAACTTCCCTATGTGGCTTTTCATTAAAATAAAAATCTGGTATCCATTTTCACATCACTCCGTGTGCTTCAGGCAGAGATTTAACTTTGTATATGTTCTTGCTCTCAATGCCTCATAGTCCCACTTCCTGCCTCAGGCCAGCTCTCTTTTTTCTTCCCTGTAAAGATTGGAGGGGGGGGGGAATACGGTGTTGCTAATTTACAATATATCTGCCTTTTTGGAGATTATTCTTGTTGAAATTAGTGTTGGCATCAGTGATCCAAGATAAGAAGAAAGAGTACTAGCCTGCTTATATGTTTCTTCTGAGGTTTGAAAATCCAATTTAGAGCCCACATTTAACATGATTTAGAGACTCCAACAGCGTTGTTGGAAACTTCATATTGAAGAAATGAATTTATCAAAGAGCCTATAAATCAGAAACACCCTCCCTACCAACCTTGGTCTGTAAAATCTGATGATTTAAACTGGTGGGTGATGGATGGTTGTCAGGGATGGTACAGCCATTAGGCAGAATGTGGCAACCATTTCAGACAGCAGATGTTGTTGGAGGGTCAATGGGAGCAGCTATTGTCCTCAAGAACCCAGGGTGCTTCATACTGTTGCTTGTTGGTGGATTCAGTGAAACAGAGCTAGTATACCCAGCCCTGAGCCTTTCTCATTCTTGTCTAGGATATGAAAGACATCTTCAATGGCAGGCTGAGGAAGCAGTTTTCTGTCCAGTTCTGGGATAAGAGGTGGTGGTTTCCTGAAGATTTTCTTAAATTTTTCTGCTTCATTTTCAGGATGATTTATAATTTTGATTTTAATGTCCTTGGGTGGTGTTTTCGAACATGGCGTTCATGGCAAACTGGCTCAAGCCTGCATATTGCTTTGTTTCTTTTCGTTACACATCTCTTCATCACTCCACAGTCTTCTAGGCAGCCCGTGCTTCATTATATGAAACTTTTTAAAAACCCAACCACCTATGTAAGAGAAATTACCTTGTGACATCTTCTTCTGGGCTTTAACTGAACTGGAGGAAGCCAAGAGAATTTGCAGGATGCCAGAGATATTATTGTGCAACAAAAGAAAGAGCACACACACCTGTGTACTGCTCCTCGATCGCATCACAAGTAAGGCTAGCCCAAGAACCCAGTGACCAAAGATGATCAACCTAACTTAAAAATGGGACTGAGGGTTGTTTGCCATTTGTCAGCTAATCTTTTTCTGTCTGGAGTCCTTTTTATTACCTCTCTGCCACTTGGACTTCCAACTTGTATTATTGTTGATTGCCCTCAAGTTAAGTCTGACTTATGAACATCCTATGAATGAGAGAACACCCCCCCCCCCAGTCTCTCTATCAGCAATTGCCCTGCTCAGGCCTTGCAGATTGAGGGATAGGGCTTCCTTGATTGAGAGGCTGAACAGATGGCCCCTAAGAGGCAGCTCCATGCCACCCCTGGGAGCGCTGGATTGGGGCTGTGGCGACTGCATGCTGTGGCCCTGATCTGGCACTTTGCCATTCTAAAAAGAGCTGGTAAATGCTGCTCCTTTTTAGAGTGGCAAAAAAGCCACCCTTGCTGTGGCAGTGGCTTTTCAGCACCAAGGGATCATCCTGATGCCACCCACTGTCTGTTTGGGTGGGTGGTGTGAGGACAACGTGAGGGCGGGGGTGGGGTGGGACGGCTGACGTGCAGTCGCCACACCTCGACTCTACCCCCAGGCCGGCCCTTTTGGCCAGCCTGTATAACCCCTGAGTCTATCCATTTGGAATGTGGTCTTTCTCTTTTCCTGCAGCCTTCTGTCTTAATAAGCATTATTGCATTTTCTAGTGAATCATGTCTTCTCATGATATGTCCAAACTACACCAACCCCAGTTTAGTGATTAGGGCTACTAGGAAGAGTTTAGTCTTGATTTGCTCTTATTTGTCTTTTTAGCAGTCCATGGTAGCTACAGAACTCTCCTCCAGCATCACATCTCAAATGAGTAGATTCTCTTCCTATCCACTTTCTTAACTGTCCAGCTTTCACAATCATACATAGAAATCAGAAATACAATAGTATGGGCAATCATGACTTTAGTATTCAATGATGTATTTTTACATTTCAGGATATCCTCTAGTTCATTCATAGCTATAGTCTTCTGATTTTTTGACTGCATTCTCCATTCTGATTAATAATTGAGCTAAAGTGTAGAAAGTCTTGTACTTGTCTGACACCCTTGCTAGTTGGAAACCATTCCATTTCTCTGTATTCTGTCCTTGCAGTGTTCCCTCATCATGAGTACATCTTACACATCAGGACAATCAGATGTGGCACACTCATTTCATTAAAAGTGAACCACAGTTTTTTTTACAATCTACACAATCAAAGGTTTTGTTATAATCTATAAAATACAGGCTGGTTTTCTTTTGAAATTCTTTGGTACGCTCCATTATCCATTTGTGTTTTAGAATATTGTGTTTGCAATATGATCCCTAGTGCCTCTTCCTTTCCTAAATCCAGCTTGAACATCTAGCATTTCTTGCTTCATATATGATAAAAGTTTTTGTTTTAGAATTTTGTGCAGAACTTTGCTTGCATGAAAAATTAGTACAATGGTTCTGTGGTTACTGCAATCCCTAGTCTTAAAAGGGAGGTTACCAAACTCCCCTCTATGCAATACTAACCAGAGTCAGCTAATACTCGACTAGTGTTGTCTCTGAGAGATCTTCTGCCAGTGTCACCCACAGCTGCTGCTACTGCTGCCCAGTACCCATTTCACTTATATTACAGTCAACACAGCAGTGATGAGATGGTTGTTTGTCCACTAATTACACATACAAAATGTTTTATGGGGGAGTTAGGCTTCCCCTACCACATGGGGGTAAAATCAACAAACTTCAATAACCCAATTGCTTTCTATGCAGTCTTTGTAAGAAGCTCTCTCTCAAAAAACCCCTTCAAATCAGACATCAACTAGCCTTTTTTTTTTTTTGAAAACGTAGACTTTCCAGAAGATTTGTAACATTGATCCAAAGAAATAGAAATTGGTCTTGAGGATAATGGGAAATGTCTGACTCTGTAACTCAATTGCCATCTTCAGCCATAGGTAACTCATTGGCTAAAAATACTCAAAGGCAGGGTTCAGCCTGTTTCTCACTAAGCAATTAGAAATAAGAATGATTGTATATTTTTGGCCTATAAATATGTCCCATAAGGGATAGAGATTTGCTTTCAAAATATGAAATCTTGGAATCTGTGCCAGATGATGGTTCGAATGGGCACTGGGTAACATGTCTAGAAACTGAGCAAAACCTAAGCATTTGAGTGGTATGGCAACTCTAGCTGAATCCTACTGGTCAGTCCAAGAGGAGAAGACCCATTGAATAAATTATTGAATGCTAGTTCAACACATAGGTAAATCTCATTAATTTAACAAGTCTATTCTAGTTGAGACTGGCATTAGGATTCAGCCCTATGCCTCTTGACTTATTACTGCAAGAAAATCCTTTTAAAAATGACAACAGCCAAGTACTTTGTTCTTGGTACTCCAACAGACATCAAAGCATGTTCCAGATGTAAGGAAAATAATTATGATAGCTGGATTTACCAGTTAATCCTGTTGCATTTTTTTTTTTTTGCCTTAAGTACCTTCTCCTTTTTCTTCTAATTCATCATCCCTGTATATCTCCAATCAGTATTATTTCAGTGCTTGCCAAATAAATGGTTACTTCCACCATTTATTAGAAAACATGATCTACTGCAACAGAAACTCAACAGTTTAACATATACAGATACACAGCAAAATCAAACTATTAATGGTGAGTTTCACATGATATTAATTTGCCACTCAATTACTTTGATTTTTAATATATGTTGTTATACAATGTATAATAAAATAACACACATATCATTTCTTTGCTTAGAAAATGCAAATAGTTCATTTTTTATTATTGTGTTTTACCAAGAATTTAAGAAGAGTGCAATTAGGCTAGCTTTATTCCAGATTTTTAATATTTGCTTTGAAAGTCAATCTTTTCTTTATAATCTTTAACCATGTATTAATAAAATTAGGTCTTCCTCATTAGCCCATGACAAGAAAGATAGAAAGGGCAAAGTATGCTTCCCTTACTTTTATGTGGTTTCAGCTTTCACTATGCATGATTGGTCATTTGGTAGAAGTCTGCATAAAACCTTCCCAGAATACATCCACTTCCTGTCATGGTAATTACAATAATTTAGTTTTCATTTTATACACATATATCTGCTGTTACAGCTTTATATCTAGCACAAAAATAATGCACTGTTGCTGCAATCTAACATTTTGTTCTTGCAGGGATGTTCTATAGAAATGACTGGATTGTGACTGATACTCAATGATTCCATCCTTCACCACTTTCCCATCTCCTGATGCTAGTAGGAGCAGGATGCTCAGCTAATTTTCAGAGGTGTAGCAGCATATTTGAAATGCAAGCGCTCATCATGATAGGCCCCATTGCCAGAGCCCTAAAAGGAGGCAAAAACACAGGCAGCTATGTTATTCCATTACAACAAACCAGTTCAAGTCATTGTCATCTCCATTAGGAGCAGGTCTTTTGTAAAGCCAACGTCCTAATTTCTACTTCAGTACCAAGCTTTCTCAAAATATTTTGCATGATAACATTACAATATATTGTCATTGGGAAAATCTATGTCCCCTTCAAGCAACTGTTATGAATACTGCTAAGTGTTTTGGTCCCCCATCACTTGCCTACTTTGCCCCGTGCCATAAAAAGGACCCATTACCTAGTATTAAGTATTGAGAGTCAGCATGGGTTTGTCAATGAACTAATCTTACATATATTTGTTGGTCTTGTCACTGGTTTAGCAGATGGCAAGAATGTGTTGGATTTCAACCAAACATTTGATAATGTGCCCTGTGATTTTTTTGATTAGCAAACTGATTAAATGTGCAATAGAAGGGACTACTGTAAGATGGATCCATAAGCTCAGAGTCATAATAAAGAGTTCAAACATGTTCAAATAATAAATGACTGTACTTCAAAATGGACAGAAGTCTCAAGCAGAGTGCCTCAGGGTTTTGTCCTGGGCTCTAACACCCTTCAATTTTTTTTTATCAGTAACTCAGATCATGGGTTAGAGGGAATCATTATCAAGTTTGTGAATGATACAAAACTGGGAGATGAGCTAACACACTGGAAGACAGAAATAGAATGCAAGAGGACCTTGATAAACTAGAAAATTGGGCTGAAACTAATGATATGATTCTATGATTCTTGGGGAGGTTCTGATGTGGCAATCTTGATATATCCTTTTGGATCCACTATTTCTGCGCCCACTATTACACAACCTCCCCTTCCCGACCTGTTCTTCCTGTTACACCTTCATTGTTCCAATGTGTTTGTAAGAGAAATAAATAAATAAATAAATAAATATGTGCCTCACTTAGCAGAGAAAGGAGAGCAGGCCAACGATCTGGACAAACAGAATGGCTGGTGAAAGGAATAAGCATTCTCAGTATGTAAGTGCCCACTAGGCTTTTGCTGTGCTTACATGTTTGCAATGTATGATAAACCAAATCAACAACAACAACAATAATAATAATAATAATAATAATAATAATAATAATCTTTCAAGAAGGCACATAATAGCATCACATGCTGAATTAACCTGGAAGACTGAAATGAAACACTGCACAGATAGCTCTGACCTCCAGCGTGTTAATGTTATTTACTGAATGTTCACCTATAAATATTCCTGCCAATGTTCCCTGAGTGCATTAAAAAAACAGAAGAGTGGAAAAACTCTTTTTACATTCCCCCCCTCCCATGTCAATACATTGGTTCAGTTTAACTGTGACACCTGTGCTACCTTATCAGGAGTTTACACATTAAAGAACTGAAAGAAGGGTTTTTGTATCTGTGTGTGTGTGTGTGATTACAGTTCAAATTGATTCTTAAATCAGTTTTGAATGTGAGCATAAACTTGTTGAAAAGCTTGAAGAAGTTCCCCTAATTAACCCCTTGGAGAATAATTAGTGTAGCTGAAAATATAAAATTTAAGCCTCCCAGGTGGCTTCCTTTATAACAGTCTCATGGAACACTAATAAAACTATACACTTCCTACGAGCTAATGCACTTGTAAAATGACCAGAGCATAAAATATTTGTGTAATAATCCAGTGAATGGAGTATGAAGCAAAAAGCTCATTTAAATAAACACAGTTACTATCAAGAAGAATAGGGAACTGCCTATTCTCTTCTGAGTATGATGCTTACTTTTATTAATATTCTCCCCCCCTCCCTTCTGTGATGTGAACATTTATTTGTAGGGAATGACAACACATTTATTTAAGATTAGGAGTAATCTAATGTTGTAGGTTTGCTGCTGTGGAGAATTGGATACAACCAAGTCACACCTGCCGCTTCCTTCTTCTAAGAAATAGACATTTGTATATAGTGCTGTGCTGAAAATTTCTCCCTCCTCACACCATTTTCAGTCAATCTGATGGAAAATAAATTGCTTTCAGAAATTTTGCCAAACCAGAAGAAACCACTGATGATGTTTCCATGGGTAGAGCGAAGATTTATTGAGCTTAACCTAGTGACAAGGTGGCGCAGGGATAGTGTGTATGTGTCCTGTCTTTCATTGCACGATCATCTTTCAACAAGTTCTCAGCCTCTCTGGATCTGGACCCTTCAATTAAAGTTGCAGGGAAGATGTCAAGAGATAAATTCTCCCACAGGACATTTCCAGATTGGGCAGTCTGGTTAGCTGGGGAGGTTGCAAAATGCTGGGAAAATGTGTGAGAGAAGGAAAGAAAAACACAACACCCTTGCCTCTCCACAATGAGACAAACTCAAAAACACTATCAAAAGAAATGTAAGTTTTTGCATTATGCCATGTGCTCTGACTCAGCATTTCCTGGTACTCTGTCAGTAATTGATGCATCCTGTCAATCAAAATATTTTCACCACAATTTAAAGGAATATTATTCTAACAGAAATAACTACAGACAGCCCCTCAAAAGAATGGACACAGAGATGACAACCAGCAAAAGACTGCAAAACTGAAGGAGCAATATCTTGAGAACTTATGTTTCTTTAGATCTATCTGGAAGAGGTCTCCTTGTGGTGGATACAAGGTGTCAGGGCTCTGAGAGTGGCTTGTGTCCAAATGTCCTGTATGAAGAGCCAGAGTGGTGATCAGCAGCATCTTCTGTGTCTAACTTATGTTAAAAGCCTGAGCCAGTGAAATAGCTCAGCTTAATGGTTACAGCCGTGCCTTCTATAAGCTCAATAAAGAACATCAGAGAGAAGGGTGCAAATTTGATTTGGTTCATTAAATTTGAAATGAATGAAATTTCATTCATTTGTTACAAATTTGCAAAATCCATCAATTTCTTCATACATTTTACAGAAAGATTTGTGATTATGTTTTTGTAAAGAACGATCATTTTGGAGAGAAAGTGAATTGTCACATTTGGCCACCCATAAAGTTTGGGTGTGATGAATCCATAAGTATCCAGTCATTTTTGTGGTGCTCAATTATAGTTGCCTCCCTTTTTTTCTTTTCTTTTTTATTTATTTTTACGCACGTTTTAAAAATATAGGTATGTACACCACAAAAAGAAAAAAGAAAATAGAAAATAACAGAAATTATCTTGCAAATATATATTGTCTTGCAGATATATTAATAAGGTTTCTCATTCAAATAGTTTTTTTCTGACAGGCTCCACATCTTTAATAGATACAGGGCGGGCAGGCAGAACAGAATAGTTCACAATGAATGGCAGTACTTTTTGAATGTACTTCTGAATTTGTACTATGGAGACCTGGTTGGATGAAGCTGGGGGAGGGAATAATCCCTCTCAGCTCTGTCCACCTGGGTTTTCCATACAGCAGCAGACAAGGCCTGGGGTATGGGGAGGCAGAGTTGCAGTGGTCTATTGGGATTCCATTTCCCTTACCAGGTGCCTTGTCCCACACACTACTGGGTATGAGTGTGTCTATCTAAAGTTGGGGGGCAGGGACAGATTAGGGATTCTATTAATGTACTGCCCACCCCACTGCACAACAGTCTCCCTGCCTGAGCTGGCTGAGTTGGTCTCTGCAGTGGTGTTGGAGTCCCCTTGGCTTGTTGTCCGGGGGGGGGGGGGGACTTCAACATACACACAGAGACTGTTTGTCAGGAGTGGCTCAGGACTTCATCTCTGCCATAACAACCATGTGGCTGTCCCAAGTAATATCTGGTGCCACCCATGTTGCAGGATACACTCTGGACCTGGTTTTCTCTTCGGGGCAGGAAGGCAGTGATCTGGGAGTGGAAGAATTCTCGGTAGTTCCATTGTCATGGACTGATCACTACCTGGTAGAGTTTAATAATAATAATAATAATAAGTTTTATTTTTAACCTGCCCTCTGCACAGCAACCAGGGCGGCGTACAACAGAATTAGAACAGACAATGAATTAAAACAATCCTTCAGCCCAATCCCTAACCCTCCCACCCCTTAAAAATGAATTAAACTAATACTGTATTAAAATAGCAGTTAAAGCCACATGCAATAAAAACAACATAAGAAAACAGACCAACAGTGGCAGTGTGTGTGTGTGTGTGGGGGGGGACGAGTAGCAGTCCAGACATTCATTTGGTCTGGAGTCATTCTGGGAAGGCCTGCTGGAAAAGATCCATCTTTACTTTATATTCACTGGGATTCAGAGCCTCTGCAGGGGTGGAGGGCCAATTAAAATGGTCTGCTTCAGGAGGCTTATGGATCCAGATGGATTCCTGATGGCTCTTGGGGAGTTTCCTGTTGCTTTGACAGGTGATCCTGTTGAAGCCCTGGCAGATTTCTGGAATAGGGAAATGGTCAGGGTGGTGGACACGATTGCCCCTGAGCGTCCCCTCCCATGAAGTAGAGCCAAACATGCTCCCTGGTTTACTAGGGAGCTAGCTGGCAGTGATGAAATGAGTGGGACAGAGACTAGAGCGACGATGGCAGAAAACTTGGAGTGAGTCCGACCGAACATGGGCTAAGGCCCATTGGAAGGCCTATGGTGGTGCAATGGACACGGCAAAGAAATCACATTTCTCTGCCACCATTGCGTCGGCACAGTGTCAACCAGCAGAGCTGTTTCAAGTGGTCAAGGGCCTTTTACACTCAGGCCCCCAAGATGAAAACAAAGACCTCTCAAAAGCTTGCTGTGAAGAATTTGCAAGTCATTTTGCTGACCAAATCGCTTGGATTCGCTCTGATTGGTTGCCATAGTTGACATAGGTCCAGTGGATGTAATTTTGGCATAAGTTTCAATCTGTGCAGTCTGATGATGTGGACAGGATCCTCAGAGAAGTGAGGGCTACTACGTGTAAACTGGATCCTTGCCCTTCCTGGCTCTTGAAAGCAGCTAGAGGGGGACTGGCCGAGTGGGTAAAGGGCCAGCCCCCTCTAGCTTCACGTGAATGCTTCACTGCAGCAAGGCACATTGCCATCCTGCCTAAAGGAGGCTGTAGTGAGGCCATTACTGAAAAAAGACTTCACTGGATCCTGCCATTCTTGATAACTATCAGCCAGTCTCTTTTTCTTTTTTTCCCAAAAGTTTATTAGAAAATTTAAAAACAAAAAAGGAAAAACATACAACATATATACACATACCAAACAAACATATACATAAATACAAATACATAACAATAACAGTGTAAGACTAAACACAACATAGACACATATATCTTCCATGATCAAAGCAAGGGATTAACTGATCTATCCTTTTCCTTAGACCTCTACTTAAGTATTAACCAAACATCATGGAAAAAGAAAACAAAATCTACATTTCGGTGTATAATTTATAATTCGATTCATGACTATCACGATTTCAACACATTGAACTTTTATATCAATAATCCCTTATCTATTTTCTTTTATCAATTTCCTAAATCCTAACTTAATTTCTATATACTATACTTATTAAATCTTATGATCATCAAAGTTCGAAGTTCATATATATACATATCCATATCGATATATCAAGAGAGAGAGAAGAAGAAGAAAAGAAAAAAAATACCAATATAAATCAGTATTAACGAAGACAGGTCGTATTTAGGCTCTTGCTTTACAAACTGCAATTATATTATATTATTCCACCAAATCTCCCCTGGAGCTTTTGATTATTGACACGATATCATTTACAAGGAGTTCTATTATTCTTTTGTATTCTCTTTTCACTAATCTCTTAAAAAAGTGATCAAAACTTTTGATCTTTTTTCCTCATACTCATACCAAAGATTCCATTCCAGATGAAAATCCGTAGTAGATTTGTTCTGACCTAACCATGTTAATTTTTCTAATTCATGTATTTCATACATTTTGTGTCTCCAATCTTCAACTTTTGGGATTTCCTTCCTTCTCCAGTATTTTGCATAGACTGTTCTTGCTGCAGTAATCATTAAATACAGTATTCTTCCTCCTCTTTTCTCAATTTCATTCTTCATGATGTTAAGAAGGTACATTTTCGGATCCAGTCCTATATTCATGTTTAATATAATCATAATTTCCTTATTAATAGCTTTCCAATACTTTTGAGCAATTTCACAATTCCACCAAAGATGAAAATAAAACCCTATCTTCTTCCCGCATTTCCAACATACTGGATTATATCCTTTATAGATTTTGGACAATCAGTATGGTGTTAAGTACCACCTACTCATCACTTTATAAGCATTTTCTCTTTGGTCTGAATTGAACAACATTTTTTTCACTTTTTTCCAACCATTAGCCCAATCATCCAAATCTACATTCTGTTTTAGATCCTTTGCCCAATTGATCATGAACTTTTTAACTGTGTTTGCTTCAGTTTCCCAATTCCTGATTAGATTATAATATTTTGAAATGATCTTAATGTTTTCTCCAAACAGTACTTTTTCAAAAGAAATTTCCGCTGCCCCAATTCTGTCTAATTTCTGATCTAATTTAAATTGATCAAACAATTGCCAATGTGTAAACCAATTAAGATCCCATCCCATCTTTCTTAATTCTTCTTGTGATTTAAACCGCATTTTGGAATTATCAAATTCTATTAATTCTTCATATTTCAACCAATTTGTGTTTTTATAAACTACCTTCATCAAAATTGCTTCGGCAGGAGACGCCCATAGGGGAATCTTTTGACACCATTTAGCTTTATATTTCTGCCAAATTCTCAGACAGGACCTTCGTATGTGGTGATTTCTAAATCTTGAATCTCCCTTAAATTTATCATAAAAAATATAGGAATGAAAACCATATATTAGATCTACCCCTTCCAATTCAAGGACTCTTGGATTTTTAAGTAATAGCCATTCCCTTATCCAATCAAGTACACAAGCATCATAATACCAAATACAATTTGGAAGAGCGAGTCCTCCTCGCTCTACCTTATCTTGCAGATCTAATGCTTGAATCCTATGTTTTTTATTTTTCCATATAAATTCTAACAAATCTCTATTCCAGTTTTTAAGAACTTTTTCATTCTCAATTATGGGAATGTTTTGAAAGTAATACATTATTTTAGGGAGAATAGACATCTTAACTACCGCAATTCTTCCTGTCCAGGACAGATTTAACTGCTCCCACTTCCTCATCTTTTCTTTGATCTCTTGCCAGATTTTTTGATAGTTATTTTTAAATAGGTCTGAATTTTTAGTACTGATCCAAATTCCTAAATATTTTGTTTTCTTTTCCCATTTAAATCCCGATATTTCTTTTAACTTCTCGATTTCATTTTTACTAATATTCATCGTCATCAGTACTGATTTATTTTTGTTTATTCTATAACCTGACACTAAGCCAAATTCATGTAAATAAAACATAAGTTTCTCTAGACAATTTAATGGGTCCGAAACCGTTAATACCAAATCATCTGCATAAGCCCGCAGTTTGTATTTTTGTTTCCCGATTTCAATTCCGGTAACCTCTTTACTATTTCTTATTTGAATAAGCAATACCTCCAATGCCAAAATGAATAATAGTGGGGCTAAAGGGCATCCTTGTCTTACTCCCTTTTGAATTGGGAATTTAGATGTTTTATCGCCATTTATTATAACATATGCATCTTGTTCAGAGTATATATTCCTAACCCATTTTACAAATAGATCTCCAGCATCCATTTTTTGAAGGACCCCAATCATGAAATTCCAATTTACATTGTCAAAGGCTTTCTCCGCATCCAGAAAGATCAAAGCCAATTTTTTCTGTATATTTTTTTGATGAAGATCAATTATGTTCAGTAGGTTCCTAAAATTTTGTTTCGGTCCTCTGGATGGAAGAAAGCCATTTTGGTCATCATGGATCCAATTACTTAATACCTTTTTCAGTCGATTCGCTAATATTGATGCCAAAAACTTGTAATCAGTATTTAACAAAGAGATTGGTCTATAACTGTTGGGATCTAATTTGTCCTTATCTTGTTTTAATATCAGAGAAATATTTGCCGATTTTCATGATTGGGGAATCATACCCTCAATGATATTATTCATTGTTTCCAACAATGGAGAGATCAATTCTGATGCAAATTCTTTATAATATTCGTTCGGATATCCATCTGGTCCTGGGGTTTTAGAGTTTTTAGCGTGTCTTATTGCCTTCTCCAATTCAAATTGGGTAATTGGCTGGTTAAGTAAATCTCTTTGTTCATTCGTTATTTTGAAAAAAGGTATGTTGTTCAAATATTTCTCTATTTCAAACTCTTGAACTAAATTTGCCTTATATAAACCGCCAAAGAAATCTGCAAAAACTTTTTTTATCTGTACTTGTGTGGTCATTATCTCATTACCTTTCCTGATTTGAGCTATATTTCTCTTAGCCCTTTCTTTCCTAATCTTATATGCCAAAATCCTTCCAGGTTTGTTTCCTGATTCATAATATTTTTGTTTTATATATCTATTTTTTTTTCTATCTGTTCCACCGTTAGAATAGACAACCGATTTTGTATTTCTTTAATTTTTGTTTGTATATCTAAAGACTTTGGTTCCTTTTTCAATTTTTCCTCATATTTCTCTAATTCCTGAGTGAGCATTTCCTCATATTCTCTTCTTTTCTTTTTCCATTCTGAGGCCTTCTGAATTAATACCCCCCTAATCACTGCTTTGTGTGTATCCCATACAGTATGCATTGGGACGCCTTTGTCCAGATTTTCTTGAAAAAAATATTTTATCTGATTTTTAATTTGTTCCCTTATTTCTTCATTTTTCAATATGTTCGTATTTAATTTCCAGTGGAATGTCGTTTGTCCAAGTTTCATTTCAAATGCTATAGAATTATGGTCAGACCATATTTTTGGCATAATTTTAAATTTAGTTACTGTATTCAATAAATGTTTTGACATCCATGCCATGTCTAATCGAGAATAGGACTTATGACGGTTAGAATAAAATGTATAATCTTTTTCCTTACCCTTTTTAGTTCTATAAATGTCTTTCATATTTATCAAATTAACCATATTAAAAAATTCCTTTGGTAGTCGTCCTTGCCTTTTCCTAATTTTTTCCCCCCGATTTTCTATCGATTACAGGATCCACAACCCCACTGAAGTCCCCTAACATTATTATGTTTTCCTGATCCAAATCTAGGACTTTATCTTTTAATCTTTTATAGAGTTTATTTTTATTTTCGAGGGGGCCATACAATCCTATCATCAAATATCGTTTGCCTTCCACCAAAATTTCAACCAGTAGATAATATCCTTCTGGATCCGAATAAATCAAACTTGATTCATAACTTGAATTTACATATAATGTAACCCCTCTTTTTTTGAAAGGACAAGCCGCTGTATATTCTAAACCCAACTTCGGGTTCCTCAAATATTTAACATCCTTATTCTTAATTCTACATTCCTGAAGACAGCATATGTCTAATTTTAATTTCTGGAGATAGTGAAAGATCTTTTTCCGTTTTTGAGGGGTATTTAACCCCTGGACATTTAAAGAAAGAATTTTAAGTTGTTTTGAATATCCCATTTCCAACTCAACAATGTATCTTTAATTATAAATATTGTCTTGCCAACCCAACTATTACCTGAGTAGTCAATTATAAACAAGGCAAACCTTAATTATCAAAATATTCCTCTAACTCAGTTGGGGATACTGTAGTCAGCAAATATCTCTCATTCTGGAACGATCCTCATCTACAGAACGAAGTCCTTCAATTGCAATTAAATCTTTGATATTTCCTTCTTCCTCCTCCTCATCTTCATCATCGTCCATAGTATCACCTTCATCCTCATCTTCATCATCGTGTCTTTGCGGGTCATTACCATAATCTTCATCATCGTGTCTTTGCGGGTCATTACCATAATTTTCATAGTCTACTCCTGGACCCGATAACTCCTCTTGAGATCCATGTTTCCGTCGCCTCCGTGTCCTTGCTTCTTTCTGCTCGTATTCTTTTTCATTAAGCCTCCTTTCGCTTTCTTCCTCGTCCCCTTCGTCACCTCTGTTGGGGGATTTCTGATCTTTCTTCTTATCCTTATCTTGCCTCCTTGGTCTATCTGTCACACGTCTCATGAATTTAGAGGCTTGATCCGGAGAAGTAATTCTTATTCTTTTTCCCCGCCACCAAAACGTCAAGCCTTCGGGAATTTCCCATCTATATATTATCTTCTCCCTTCTCAAAAAGGAGGTTATCATAGAATAGCTTCGCCTTTTTCTCAAAAGACGACCGGGGACATCCTTCAATATTTTTACATTTTCGCCTTCAATCTGAAATGCCTCTTTATTATGCTTAGCTACGAAAGAGTCTCTAGTTTGTCTTCTTACAAAGTTGACGACTATGTCCCTCGGTAAACCCTTCTGCTTAGCTACAGCAGAGTTGACACGGAACAAAGTATCTATTTCCGTCAGCATTTCTTGATTTGATCTTCCCAAAAATTCAGCCATCTTTGTTATTAGTCTCTCTGATAAGTTTTCTTTTCTTTCTTCTGTTAGTCCCCGAATTTTGATGGCCTTTTCTCTGACTTTTTGTTCGAGCATAGCCAGCTCATCTAAATCGGCCTCTCTGTTACTTTCCATTTTGGCCATCTGTCGTTCCGATCTCTCGTTTGTGTATTCCAAAATTTCAACCCTCTTTTTTATATTTTGCATCTCACTTAAGATCGTGTCCACTTTATGATTAATTTCCTTCAAATCTGCCCGTATCTCTTGACGGACCTCTTTTTTAAAGTCTGTTAGCTGTCCAGAAAATTTATTTGACATGGCATCAATCTTTTCCAAGATTAGATGACTCAAGTCCATACTCTTTGATTTTTCATTTGAGAGACGTCTTTGCGATTGAGATGCCATTTTTTGTGCCTGAGATCTGGTTGTCATTATATTATATCACAGCTGTTGCCAAGGACGTCTTTGGCTCTTCCAAGGACAGCTTGACAGAAACAAAAGTTCCAGGTTTTCAGAATCACTCAAGGTCGGTCCAATGAAAGGACAGCCAACTTATTTTTTTCTGAGGAATAGTCCCAAAATTCACAGATTAATCTTCAGCAAAAATCAAGAGTCTATAAGGGAAATTTATCAAAAATTTAAATGCCTCCACAACACAAATTGAGCCAGCACAATGAAAACCAGAGGCGAGGAGAAAAGGATGGTTCAAGATTAGTTATTCACTGTTTTCAATATTCCGCAATATTCTGTAGTAAATGACAGTCACCAAAGTCGAAACCTAGAAATATTGTCTATGTCAAATAAATCAGTCAGTTCCAATAATATGGGCCACTTAACGCCTCAGTGACTCAATGACTCGTCTTCTACTTCCACTCTTCACTTTCACTTCAATTCACTTTCACTTCACTTTCACTTTGATTCTATTAATAAAGTCTTCTTCTCTTTCTCTCTTTCTCTCTCTCTATTCTCTCTCTCTGTTCACACTCTATTCCAACTTATTATGTCTCCACAAAGACACCCATCCAATTCTTTGTTACCAGATGTTGTTACCTTTTAGGTCTCCTTCTCAACCCCTGCTTGGATCATCGTCGTGCAAACAAGATTTTAAAAGAACATTTTTTAAAAAATTGGCGGCACCCCCTGCGGCAAAAGCCGAATTGCTGTAGGTCCGTGGATTGCTCTCGCGTCCAGATGGCTCCAGTCAGCCAGATAGTCATGGCCAATCTTGCCAAATTGCCGACCTCCGAGCCAAAAAAGGACCTCCTTCGAGCCCCCTCCATACTCCCCACTCCGGGGTCGTAGATTCGGGACCCAAAAGCGCACTCGCCAGGGTCCGGGAACTCTACAGCAAAGGACGAGTATAGGAGATAGCCCGACACACGTCCTAACGGGGAGCCATCACCAACCGGAAGTGTAACTATCAGCCAGTCTCTAATATTCCATTCTTGGGCAAGGTTCTGGAATGAGTAGTGGCCTCCCAGCTCCAGGAGTTTCTAGATGAAACAGATTATCTAGATCCATTTCAGTCTGGCTTCAAACCTGGCTATGGGACAGAGACAGCTTTGGTCACCTTGATGAATGACCTCCACAGGGAACTGGGACAGGGGGAGTGTGTCCCTGTTGGTTCTCCTGGATCTCTTGGCAGCTTTCAATACCATCAACCATGGTATCCTTCTGAAACACCTTTCTGGGATGGGACTTGGGGGAAGTGTTGTACAGTGGTTTCAGTCCTTGGAGGGGCAAACTCAGAAGATGGTGTTGGGGGACTTCTGTTCAACTCCTTGGCCATTGGCTTGTGGAGTCCCACAGGGTTCTGTTCTGTCCTCCATGTTGTTTAACATCTACATGAAACCACCAGGAAAGGTTATCTGGTTTCGAGGTGCGGTGTCATCAGTATGTGGATGACACCCAACTCTGTCTCTCCTTTCCATCTGATTCCAAGGAAACTGTCTCCATACTGAACCAGTATCTGCAGTCAGCAATGGACTGGATGAGGGCAAACAAATTGAAATTTAATCCAGAGAAGACAGATGTGCTCCTGGTCAGCTGTAAAGCCAATCAGGGAATAGGGGCATTGCCTGTGATGGATGGGGTTACACTTCCCCTGAAATCTCAGGCTCTCAGCTTTGGTGTGTTCCTGGACTCCACTCCATGCCTGGATGCCCAGGTTTCACCAATGACCTGTGCACCAGCTGCGCCCATTCCTTGAGATCTGGCTACAGTGATACATGCCTTGATTACATCCCATTTGGACTGCTGCAATGCACTCTACGTGGGGCTGCTTTTGGAAACTGTTTGGAAACTTCAGCGTGTGCAGAACGCTGCTGCCAGAATGCTGACTGGGGCCAATTATAGGGACCATATAACTCCTTTGCTGAAACAGCTTCACTGCCTACCGGTTCATTTCCGGGCACAATTCAAACTGCTGGTTATGACTTATAAAGCTCTACGTGGCTTAGGTCCATATTATTTGAGAGACTGTATCTCCCCATATGAAACACCTAGAGCTCTAAGATCTTCAGGAGGAGGCTTTCTCTTGGTCCCACCAACATCACAGGTTTGCTTATTGATGACATGAGAGAGAACCTTCTCAGTGGCTGCTCCTGCCCTCTGGAATGCCCTTCCACAAGAAGCAAGGCTGGCCCCTCCTTGGTTGCCTTTTGCCGGCAGGCAAAAACGGCTCTTCTCAGGCTGGCTATTAATGCATAATGCAAAATTATGGGATAGATTTTATATGGGTACTGTGGTTTTAATGTTTGTATTTTATATTGTTTTTAGCTGATGTTTTTAATTGTTTTATTGTGATATTGCTTTTTAGAATTTTATTTGTGAGCCACCTTGGGTCCCTTTGCAGAGAAAGGCGGGATAGAAATAAAATAAATAAATTTGGTATGTGTAGATGCATGATAATTTTGTATCATTCTAAAAATGAAAAATTATAATTCCTATGAATTTGTCAGAAAGAACTTGAGAAATTCTTTTTGAATAAAGTCAATGCAGGAGAAAGCATATCCATGCACAGGACTGTATCTGCCAATTAACTTGAGGTGGTTCATCATCTGCCTCTGCTACTGAGAAGAGCATCTGAAGCACAACTGGTTGATAACAGTATGATGTGGTAAAGTACAACATCAGTTTCTTACCTATACTCCAGAAATGAATATGAATATGGTCTTATTCAGGTGAAGTAATTGTAAGTATAGGTATAAATTGACCGATCCTGTTTATTTTATTTCTCTAGAGAGATAAAATATCTTTAAGAAGAGATGTTCTAAAAAAGGGAATTTGGCAGAGCAAAGAGTGTTGTGGTGCAGTATGCATGTGTGGGTGGGATGAAATGAAGAATAGATGAGAATTTCATTTCAGTTTCTTTTTATGGGAACTTATCAAAAATTTGTCAGTTTCTTTTGTAGTCAGGATGGACAGAACTGAAAAGTGTTTTCTAAAATAGATTCATTCAGGCAGTCCTAGAGCTGAGAAAGCTTCAAAGTCAGTTTATACACAAAAGTCAGAGCTCTGTTAGGATTGCCACTCCTTTTTCTTGAGATGCTCTTCATCTTTAACACTTATATGCAAACAATTACCGTATAACCCTCTTTATCCTGGGAATAGCTGAAGCCATCTAATTGAGCTAGTTCAGACCGATTTTTTTCTCAAATCATGGCCAAAAGAATTGATTTAAATTCACTTTTTTAAAAAAATCTACTTAAGGTTCAAACATTTAAATAGAGAAGAAAGCAAAAATGATAGCTTGTCTTGTTCCACAAAACAAAATACCCTGTAATGGTTTAAGGATATCTTCTTTTTACCAACTAGGAAACAGTGCAACAAAGGAATCACACAAGTGTCTACAAAACCTACCAGTGTGGAAAAGTAGAATAGCAATTATATATCATTGCTTAGGCCACATCCACACTGCAGAAATACTCCAGTTTGACAGTGCTTTAGCTGCCATTGCTCAATGCTATGGAATTCTGGGAACTGTAGTTTTGTGAGAGATTTATCTTTCTGTGTCAGAAAGTTCTGGTGCCACAATAAACTACAGTTCCCAGAATTCCATAGCATTGAGCCATGCAATTAAAGCGGTATCAAACCAGAGGATTTCTGCAGTGCGGATGCAGTCTATGACCGGAATTGTGTCTGTTTTCCCCCCCCCCCTCCTTAGTTCATTGACTTGTGCTACCAGGTGGGTATAGAAAAATCCTTCAAACTTTGAATAGTCACAGGACTATCCTATTCCCTAGAAACTTCTCACATAAATTGATGTGGCAGTATTTTTGCAAGGAACATTTCATCACAGGCATTGAATGGTGGCTTAATAATTTAAGACACTGGTGATAAACTTTCTTAGAAACCATAAATGGAGTGGGCTCCTAAAATTTGTGGAGCCCTATCTTTTGATGCATGCACACAAGTACCATTCTTTTTTTCCCCCCTAAGCCAAAGCATGTACCTAAAGGAGAAAAGCTAATGTATCATCTGGAGATTTCACGGGGTGCTTGGTTTATTGCTTAAAAACAGTCACCTGCTCCACCAAGTCCTAGTGCAATTTCCCTTAAACTAACTGAGGCACACAAGGAAGGAATTTAGATCAATAGGCTCATATTGACACAAAGCAATGCTTATATATCTGCCATTAAAGCAATGACCCCCTTTGCCTAAAGCTCTGTGTGCTTAGCTGGGGCTGTAATCAGATGGACACAGCTGAGGTTTGAAAAGCTGGATGCAACTACAACAAAAGAGAAAGAAAGAAAGAAAGAAAGAAAGAAAGAAAGAAAGAAAGAAAGAAACCAACCGTTGCCACCAGAAACATCAAAATACTGGTAACTTTGATCTAACTGATAGAAACATTAACTTGTGTGGTTTTCACACGTACACACTCAGAAGCCACTCTGAACAGTGACATCAACAGGCAATTATGAGCCAGTAAATCTTACTTTAGAGTGTAAACTGACCTTCAACTCTTACTCATTCCTCTGATTAAGTGGACATATTTACCTATGATGCAAGGTTGCCCTAAGCTTTGTTTAACCTCCTTTTCTCCTACTCATTATCCCATCCATTTCAACAGTCTAGGGGGGAAAAAAATCAGAAGCAGGCACACTGGAGATAAGTGGATGGGAAAAGTGAAGTTTTAAAGCAGAGAGTGGGAACTCTGTGACCCTCCAGAAGTTATTAAACTGCAGGTCCTAGCATTTCTCATGGTTGGTTAGGGCTGATGTTCGGTGACATCTGTGAGGGCACACAATTCCAATGCCTGTTTTAAAGGACTAGAGAAAGATTTCTAAAAGGGTACAACCAATGGATTCAAACTGTAGGAAAAGAGATCCCACCTAAACATTAGAAAGAACTTCCTGATGGTGATAAGTCTTCAACAGTGAAATGCATTGCCTCAGAGTGTAATAAAGGGCCATTGCAGACCGGCCCAAAGGGCCAGCCTGGGGGTAGAGTTGGGGCGGGTCAGCCACAAGCCGGCCACCCCAACCCCACCCTGATGCCATCCTGATGTCGCGCAGCCGTACACACAGTGTTCAGCGTCAGGATGCCCTTCCAGCGCAGCGTGCAGACACGCTGTGCCAAAATGGCGTGGAAGAGCCATGGCGCCGTCTCTTAGGGTGGCCTTTTGCCACCGCTAAAAGGAGTGGCATTTTGCCTTTCTTTTAGGGGAGGCAAAAGGATCGGTGCCATGGCGTGGGGTTGCCACAGCCCCAATCCGCTGCTGCCCAAGGCAGCTCTCTGTCACCCCAAACAGGCCGTCTGCATCAGCCCAAAGTCTCCTTCTTTGGAGATTGTTTAAATAGAGGCTGGGAGTGCTTTGATTGTGTATAGCAGTATGGCAAGGGATTGTACTGGATGGTCTCTTTTAACTCTATGATACTATGGGCCTTTGCAGACTGCCAAAAATAGTGCAAATTGAGTCCACTTTAACTGCCCTGGCTCAGTGCTAGGGAATCATGGGAATTGTATTTTTTTCTGAGATGTTGAGCCTTCTATGTCAGAGAGTTCTGGTGCCACAATAAACTACAGTTCCTATGATTCCCTAGCACTGAGTCAGGGCAGTTAAAGTGGACTCAATTTGCACTATTTCTGGCAGTCTACAAAGGCCCTATGATTCTAAGATTTAGGGCCGATGCAAATGGCCAAAAAGGGGCAGCTCTGGGCTGCCCCTGGGAGCAGTGGATCAGGGCCGCAGCAACCACATGCCATGGCCCCGATCCTCCTTTTTGCCACCCCCAAAAGAGCGGCAAAAGGCTGCTCCTTTTGGGGGCAGCAAAAGGCCACCATTAGAGTTGCCGCAGCAGCTCTTTTGCACTCCTTTGATGCAGTGTGTGTGCACGCTGCGCCAAGAGAGTGCCCTGATGCCGCACGCCATGCAGACGGATGTGCGTTATCAGGTTGGAATCAGGGCAGAGTTAGGGCAGAGTTGGGCTGGCTGGCTGCCCTGCCCCAACTCCATCCCCCAGGCCGGCCTAAAATGCCGGTCTGCATTGGCCCTTACTTATGTGTACTCTACTCCTAGGGTGTATCCACACTGCAAAAATGCCACGTTAACTGCCTTGACTCTATCCTACAGACCCCTGGGATTTGTAGTCTGGTGAGCCACCATAGATCTCTGCCAGAGCAGGCTGAATAATTCACCAAACTACAAATCCCAGGATTCCAAAGGATGGATCCATGGCACTTGAAGTGGTGCCAAGTTGTTTTATTTCTGTAGTGTAGAAGAGCTGGGCCAGAGAGTGGACTGATGGCATTTGATATCCATTATAGAACATAGACTCACCTTGTGCATTGTTTAGACAGCATAGTGCTTGAGAATTCATATGTAAAATACTGTAGACTTTTCAAAAGAAGTGTGGGGTATGAATACATCTGATAGGTCCAACAAGGTTTACAGGCATTGACCATGTTGGCTATCAGTGATGAGAGTTGAACTACAACACATCTGGGGAGTACTAGGTTGGAAAACTGCAACAGAAAATGCTTAGTTCAGTGGCTCCCTCAAACAGCTGTGGTTTGTCTTCTTCTCATTTTCTTGTTTTTTTGTTTATGTTTACTGGTCACAGTCTAATAGAATCTAATAGAGAATTCAGCACATACTTTATTCAGTGTTGGATTGTGGTCACTGTGATGAAAGAGCCCAACCAGATGAACAAGCATTCTGAGGAAATGTGATCTGTCATCAGTATTGTTATTCTTTTCCTCCCTCTGTCTTCTCACTTCCAATAAAATACTTTAAAAAACAGGTATCTCAAAAGTCAATTTCCCTCTCAAATCTGGGAAATAGCTTATAATGGTTACAAGTACAGCAATTCTGCTGAGGAAAGGAAAGTCTAATAACTTACAATGAATATGTTAGCTTGCTACTGCAGTATTACCTACTACTACCTACTAAATTTGTATAGACAAAGATGTAGCTGATAAAGAGTTGTAGCAGCCAGGCCTGTGAGCTGGGATTCAAAAAATGCCATCTAACCCACTTGAGCATCTATACCAGGGGTCCTCAAACTTTTTAAACAGGGGGCCAGTTCACTGTCCCTCAGACCATTGGAGGGCTGGACATGTGCACTGTGGGCCCAGGACAAGTCGGCTGCTAAGCAGGACAGTCAGCAGCGGCAAAAACACCTGGCGGGATGGATAAATGTCCTCAGAGGGCTGCATGTAGCCCGCGGGCTGTAATTTGAGGACCCATGATCTATATGATAGACTCTGGAAAGAACCTGTGTTGAGAATCTTAGTCATTAATGTGAAAGGTAACCTCCACCCTGACTTGGTGGCATACAGATACGACCCATAACCAAAAGGGCAGTTCTAATCATGGAACTTCTTCTAGATGTGGAACGAGGAGGGGAAATCTCCCTTCCTCATGCAAACCCCTGAAACCAGCATTAGAAGGCTGTATGAGAGCCAGTGTGGCATAGTGGTTTGAATGTTGGACTAAGACTCTGGAGACCAGGGTTCAATTCCCAGCTCAGCCATGAAACCCACTGGGTAGCCTTGGGTAAGTCATATGCTCTCAGCCTCAGAGGAAAGCAATGGCGAAACACCTCTGAATAAATGTTACCAGGAAAACCCCATAATAGGTTTGCCTTAGTGTTGCCATAAGTCAGAAAGGATTTGAAGGCACACAACAACAACATCAAGAACAACAACCTAAAAGAACTGGCAAACGTAATATCGCAACCAGTTGGTGAAGGGTCTGGAAACCAAGCCCTATGAGAAACGACTTAGGGAGCTGGGGATGTTTAGCCTGGAGAAGAGAAGGTTGAGAGGTGATATGATAGCCGTGTTTAAATATTTGAAGGGATGTCATATTGAGGAAGGAACAAGCTTGTTTTCTGCTGCTCCAGAGACTAGGACCCGAAACAATGGATGTAAGCTCCAGGAAAAGAGATTCCACCTCAACATTAGGAGGAACTTCCTGACAGTAAGGGCGGTTCAACAGTGGAACACACTCCCTTGGAGAGTAGTGGAGTCTCCTTCTTTGGAGGTGTTTAAGCCGAGGCTGGATGGCCATCTGTCGGGGGTGCTTTGATTGGGAGTTCCTGCATGGCAGAGGGGTTGGACTGGATGGCCCTTGTGGTCTCTTCCAACTCTATGATTCTAACCAGATTTTAAGACAGAATGGAGAGTTACAGGGGGTGGAATAGAAGAAAAAAAGGTCCTACCTATCACATTAACATTTCTGTGAGGTTGGAAGGATTCATTTGAGTTGCCATATGAATATCCATTTATTCAAGGTGAGAGGATTTGCCTTTCTCTAACAACAGTGGATATAATTTCTGGGCCATTTTCTGTCAGTTGTCCTTTTATTTCCCCATCATTTCCCTATGTATTGCATTGTTCCAGAGCATTCTGGTGGTGGAGGGAAGGTTGCCACCAATATGACTCATCCCAGAATTCCCCAAAAATGGAGCAACTGCTAGGGGACCGGAAAGGAGGTGGTAGATGCTGGCCACTAAGAGCCAGTTGCTGAAATGAGCCCTGCTACTACAGAGGTGTTAAAAAGAAAAATATGGCAAATAAACCCCACATAAATAAATCTGAGCAATGAAACTGAGGGCAATCCTAACAAACAAGCAACATCATGAATGTTTACTAATAATGGAAGTGAATAATGGATTTCTTCTTGTACACACATAGCTTTACAGAAATGCTAAATATTATTATTAGTGAGTAAGCAATAGGTATGTTTCTGTCTTTCAGCATGGAAAATAATGTACAAATAAAGGTGAAGAAGTAGTTTATAAGATAGTATCCTCCCAAATAAAATCACTCATAGTTTGCCTTTGCCTTGTCTGTAGACATAATTGTAAGATTATATATATACTTGTTTCCCAAAGAAGGCAAAGGTTGCATATGACTGAGACTATCCCAAAGTATCTTACTGCACATGGTAAAGGACAAGATGCTTTCCTATTATGCACACAGAAGCCATTTGGTCTTATGACTGAATCATACTTCAACATTAGAAAGTGAGTAGGTGGGCTAGCTCTGTCCTCTAGCAAAGAAAACTATTCAAGCAACTCAGAAAAATATTGGGTGGGGGGAGAGGGTACTTGCGCAGTCAAAAGCATATTTCACTTTATTTGATCACCACACAATGTTTAACGGTAGGGCTGGTCTTGCACATAGCAAAAATGGTTTTAGTGACTTTATGCTATATTTCAAATGTGCTATATTCTAATATCATTCTACAATTCTGGATGGGGGCCATTGTGCTAAAGCTAAACAGATGTGTATCTGCATGGGAAATTGCCACATATGCTACTTTGAATTCCATCGGGGAAGAAAAATTGGAATTGAGTATTGATCCAATGCCGAAACATTTAGGCCTGAATCCTGTTGTTAGTTCCATGGAACTAAAGTAGAGCCATTGCATTAACTGATTTTTCATATGTGTATACCTCTCTAATTAACAACTGATTTAATGAGTCTACTCCAGGTAGACTCCAAGAGATTCAGGACTTACTCCATGATTTGCTTATTTGTTTGATAATGGCACATAGTTCTGGGAGTCTGGTTTATTATCTGATTGCAACTTGGTCAGTGTGAGTGAAGGGCATAATGTGAAATGTACCGAATAGCCAACATGCTGTAGTGGTTTGAATGTTGGACTACAGCTTTGGAAACCTGAGTTCAAATTTCCACATGGCCGTGGAAACCCACTGGATGATCTTGGGCAAGTCACACTCGCTCACCTACAGAGGAAGGCAAAGACAAATCCTGTCTATACAATTCTTGGCAAGAAAACTCCATGATAGGTTCATCTTAGGGCACCATAAATCAGAAATGACTTGAAGGCACACAAAAACAATAGAAGGGAAGCTAGAGGTAAGAATCAGCAAGGGACAGCAGTGAGAAGGCAGATGATGCAACTGAGGGACTAAAGGGCTGGCACCACAGTACCAATCAGTTTACTCAAATGTAAATTTCAGTGAGTTCACTAAGGATTAAACCTTGTCTGCACTACCCAGGATACTCTAGGGGCAGTCTGAAGTATCTTGCCCACACAGCTGCCCCATTTCCCTTTGTTACCTGGCCCTCTGTTTTTGCAGTGCAGCATCAGTTAGCATGGGCATCTTGCTGGGCCACCTGGCACATCTACCTCTGCCACAGGTTGCTCACCTCTGGGGATGGATGGTCACATGTTCTGACCTCACAATGCACTGACCTCAGCAATGGTCACATGTTCTGATCTCACAATGAGAGAATGTGGTGGTGACAGATGCACCAGGCAGCTTAGTAGGATGCCTACGGAGACAGCTGGTACGCTGTGGAAATGGAGAGCTCCCGAACTTCTCAGAACATCTGGAACAACCGGTAATATTTTTTCAATGCATTTTAACCTTGTTTTGCCCTGGTCCTCATGCAGGACATGTGTCCACCATCTGACATATGTCCACCAGCCAGGGTCTGAGCCATGCAACTCCCATCATCCCTGACATGAACATGATGACACAGAGGCCTTACTCTTAAATCAGGATGCATAAGATTAAATCCAAAGAGAAGGAAATAGTATGCAATGGAAAAATGGCAAAATCCAAGCTGGCTTTGCACATCATTAGTGTAATGCTATGTAGAAAGGCAGTTCTAAATGGGTTGCAAATGTATGTGCCAATGGAGTCTTTGGGGGGTTGCAGACTGTCAAAAATAGTGTGAATTCAGTTCACTTTTAGGGTTAGGGTTAGTGCTAGGGAATCATGGGAATTGTTATTTTTCTGAGACATTGAACCTTCTTTGTCAGAGAACTCTAGTGCCACAATAAAATTCAGTTCCCATGATTCCCTAACCTTAACCCTAACCCTAAAAGTGGACTGAATTCACACTATTTTTGACAGTCTGCAACCCCCCTTTGTTTACTGTACCACACATTGTGCTTATGTGTAGCTTGTCTCAAAAACAAACAAAATGCTTTAAAACATATTAATACACATTCTTGTTTCTGCAGTTTTTAAATCTGATTTACAGAAAGAAAAATGGGAAAAAGCAATTATGCAAAAAGCAATTCAAGTGTCTGGTTGTAGTTGATGGTCACAATCTGGAAATGAGCCCATTTTTACTTAATGTCACACATCAGTGCAAAAGCATGCGTATGTACAATTAGAAATGTTTAAAAAGCTCTACATGTTGTAAAGAAGCATTTAGAAAGATTGGGATATGACAGTCTCTACAGGCCACTCTCTAGCTTAGCTTCACTAAGCACACCTTTCATGGAGACCTCACCTTCAATGAAAATAACATTTTTTTTTCAAAAATAGTTTCATAAAGAGCCTACTAAATGTCATATTGGTAATGCTTATAATGTAGCTTAATTGTGGCAAATGCTTTGTGTTTCCCAGCGATGACAAGCATCTTTCCATTTTGTAAAGCCATTTCTGTCAGAATTTTTAAAGGTAATGTGTTTTCATGTTAAGGATTCATCCCTCTCCTTTTGTGACAGAATCAGTCAATCTCCTTCTTGAAAATGTTGCTTGCCTGGTTGCTTGACTAAATTATAAGTTAAAACATCTGTATTCAGTCCTTCATGAATGAAGGCTCTAATACTGGAAGCTAATCTTTTCCAACTGATTCTTGTCTGGAAAAATAAATGCCTTGTTGAATGGTGAACTGGAGGGGAAAAATGGGGGTGGGGGAACATTAACATTACTAGCTACTTTCTAGCTTTTACAGTTTCACTAATTCTCTTGTTTCGCAGTTCATAGTGGCCAATTTGATTTCCAGAGGCTCCTTAACATTTGTGCTGTGACATTTTTGCTGCAAGTGTGAAGTGAGTTATAATTGCTTAATCTATTTTCTTAGCTGTTGTGCTGGCCCATAATCGTTCTTCTAAATTCCCCAAGGTCTGGTGGCTGGGCAGTTCTGTTTCTCTTCTGTTTCTCTTTTCCAGCTTCCAATAGCTTGTGGATGAAACTACAAATGACAGCCTTTTTGATATGGTCCAAACCAGGAAAAATAGGTCTGTAATTTTTTACTTAATTTTGGTGTTTTCAGGGAAGGGAGGAAATAATTTAACAGGAAAGTAGGGGAAGGAAAAACTCCCACTGTCACTTTAGAAGGGAATTTCAAGCTCATCTTGGCTGTCGTTTTGGACTGAACCCCAAGCAACTGGCACACTCTGGTGCTCTGCATGGGCTGAACACTGAAGACAGAAACTCTGTTCCTAATTAAATTTGGTTGCCATGAGTGTGTTGCTCTGATGCTTCAAAAATGTGCCTTAGAGTTGGAATGACACTTTTCATATTTTTTTTAAACAAATGAGGATTAAAAATGTGAATTTATTGAGTTATCAGCACTGTGAAGATACCTCATTTGACTTTGAGGGAGACTAAAGGCTTGTTAAACGTTAAGGTAGAAGTCTCACCTTGATGGATTCAAATATTTTACACCATTTACACCATTCATTAGTGATAATTTTGTGTTTTAGCCATTTGCTTTTTGGCTCTCGTCATTGTCCTGCTTGTCTTGTAGTATGCTTGTTTTATTATTTTT
This sequence comes from Phrynosoma blainvillii, assembly GCA_026167975.1. Classification (NCBI taxonomy): domain Eukaryota; kingdom Metazoa; phylum Chordata; class Lepidosauria; order Squamata; family Phrynosomatidae; genus Phrynosoma; species Phrynosoma blainvillii. Next base: position 172,429,468 of record JANUYF010000001.1, read on the forward strand.
CTTGTGATCTTTTTGTATGTTTTAATTGATATATGATTTAATATTATTTTAGGGGTAGGAGGGTGGGGTTTGGGGTTTTAGACTGTATTTTAGGTTGATTTATATTGTATGGAATTTTTAACTGATGTAAGGGGTATATATTATTATTATTATTATTATTATTATTATTATTTATACAGAAACCTGGAATTTGTACTTGGTGAGGTGCCTAGGATTCCGTGCTTGTCCATTCCCTTCCCATACCACCCTAGAACTCATTTTGTTGTTGTTGTGTGCCTTTCAAGTCTTTTCTGAGTTATGTGATTTTCTTGGTAAGATTCTTCAGAGAGAGTTTGCCATTGCCATCCTCTGAGGCTAAGAGACTGTGACTTGCCCAAGGTCACCCAGTGGGTTTCCATGGTTGAATGGGGATTCAAACCCTGGTCTCTAAAGTCATAGTCCAGTGCTCAAATCACTACACCAGGGGTAGGCAACCTTTTTGAGCCGGGGGCCGGGTTGCTGTCCCTCAGACAATTGGGGGGCCGAAGCACCAAAAATAAATAAATAAATAAATATTAAAAATTAAACAAATTAAAAATTAAAAAATATGCATGCACACTCTCTCAGCCCCAGAAAAGCCATGGCAAAACCCCTGTGGAGATTTTGCCAAGAAAACCCCAAGAACAAGTAATAACAACAATAATCAACATCATCATGGCAGGTGGCGGCGGCGGCGGCGGGATCGGCCTGGGGCCGGTCCAAAGGCCTCAGGGGGCCGCATCCGGCCCCCGGGCCTTAGGTTGCCTACCCCTGCACTACACCATTGTTGTTAACTGTTGTCAAGTTGACTTTGATTCATGGTGATACTATGAATGAGCAACCTCCAACTCACTCTGTCCTCAACAACCCTGCTCAGGTCTTGCAGTCTCTTCCTATCAGCTTTCATTATTGTCCAACTTTCATAACCGCACATAGACATTAGAAATACAATGGCATGGACAATCCTAAATTTAGTATTCAATGATCTATCGTGACACTTTAGGACCTTCTCTAGTTTCTTTATAGATGCCCTCCAAGTCCTAGTCTTCTGATTTCCTGACTGCAGTCTCCATTCTGATTATTGACTGAGCAAAAGTATGGGAAATCTTGGAATTATTTCAATGTCTTCATTGTCTACTTTAAAATCATGTAAGTTTTTTGTGGCCATTATTTTTGTTTTCTTAATGTTCAATTATAAACCTCCTTTTTCATTCTCTTTCTTGATTTTCTTCAATAATGGTTCTAAATCTTTGCTATTATCTGCTGGTGGTATGGTGTAGTCTGCTTATCTTAAACTGTTGATGTTCCTTCTTCCAATTTTCATGCCTCCTTTCTCCAAGTCTACCCCTGCTTTATATATAATATGTTCATTGTATAAGTTAAGCAGATAGGGTGATAAAATGCATCCTTGCCTGATTCCCTCACCAATTGGAAACTATTCAATTTCTCTGTATTCTGCCGTTAAGCAGGACAGTCAGATGTTGTGGCACACCCATTCCTTTAAAAGTGATCTATAATATTTCATGATCTACAGAATGAAAGGCTTTACTAAAATCCATAAAACCACTGGCTGATTTTCTTTTGAAAATATTGGTGCACTCGATTATCCAACTTATGTTGGCAGTATGAACCATAGTACCTCTTTCTTTCTTGATGGCTTAACACCCTCTGGAATTTCTCACTCCATATATAGTGAAATTCTTTGTTTTAGAATTTTAATCATTGCTTTGCTTGCATGGGAGATTAATGCAATGGCCCTGTGGTTACTACAGTCCCTGGTGTCCCTTTCTTGGACATTGGAAGGTATATTGTGTGTTTCCAATCTGTTGGAGATCATTTTGTCTCCCATATTTATTTCATTTATTTGTGGACAGATTTTGGTTAGAACTGTAGTAGATTCTATCTTTGTAGCTTGAAGCACCTTTATGGCTTTGCTATCTGTTCTAGTGATTTATTTCTTCAAAGCACCCTGAGTGTAGCTTCCACTTCATTTTCTTAAATTATAAGTTCATATTCCTTGAAATAATCTGTTGTTCTTTCATCTCATTTACATGTAGTTCTTCTATGTTTTGTTTCCATCATCGTTTATTTGTACTTGGTCATGTAATATGTTCCCCTGCTGGCTGTAGAGCATCCCCGCTCTTGATTTAAATTTTCCCTTTATTTCTCAGATATTTTAGGAGAGGTCTCTTACTCTTCCTTTTTTGTTGTCATCTTCTATATCACTCCATTGATTATTATAGTACTTCTCTTTGTGCCTGCACACATTAATTGAACAACAATTAAATTTAGCATTCTGACCTTATCATCTTTTACTTTTGCTTCTCACTGTCCTTAACTACTTGAAGAGTTGCATCTGTCTTCCTTTGAGGCATTCCTTTCATTTTGGCTTCAGATGATGTCTTCTTGAATTCCTCCTTGATAATGTCCCTGACTTCAGTCCAGAGTCCTTATATTTCCTGGTAAATTTGGTTTAATAGTACAAATTTATTGTTTACATTATCTTTAAATTCTATGGTGATGTTCCTGAGGTTGTATTTTGGAATGATGTTTTTTTTTTAATGTTGTTCTTTAACTTTAATTTTTGATACTAACAGTTCATGGTCTGTGCACAATCTCCTCCTGGTTTTGTTTTTGCAGAGAGAATGAAACTTCTCTATCTTCTACTTTCATCTATATTGACTATCAGTTGATGTCCATGTATATAGTCACCCCTTTGGTTGCTTGAAAAATATGTTTGCGGTGAACAAACTGTTGGCCTCTGTCATTCTCCTGCTTAATTTTTTAATCTTAGGCCAATTTTTCCTACAATATTTGATTCTGCTCTGTTTCCTTCTTTTGCATTCTAATCATCTATGATTACCTATTAGAAAGATCTCAAAATTTTTAGAATGTGTGTGTGTGTGTCAGGGTGGGGACAACCTTTCCCCTCCCAGAAAGACAATTTAATGCTCAGTGGACATGGAATGCTGTCTGACTGTTAAGTAGTATCAGGGAAAGCATACTTGCCACAAGAGGGAAGATAGTGCATGTGGAATACCTCAGAAAGAGTATGGATTCTACCCAGCCATGAGCAGGAGCACTTTGCATGTCAACATTTTGTTGTCCATCTAATTCTTGCATTCTTGTCACAATCTAAAATTGTGATATATGAGGTTTTATCCCCATCCCCTTTCCAAATTGTCAAGCAGGACTGAGTGATCTGTGGCTTTCCTAATGTTATTAGATTCTAGTTCTCGCCAGCCCTTGCAATCCTGTGCTGTGGTGAGGGATGATGGGAGTAATCTTTTGGGGGCACAAATCTCCAGCCAGTGCTGAAACACAGTCTTCTCCACCATAGTCATGTGGTTGTGAAGCCCCTTCAATTAGGACTTTTTCCTATTTGTTGGATAAGACTTAAAACAATGTCCTGTTCTTTGGCACTTGGCTACAGTGACTGTTTGCACACATACATGTTTTGAAGTAAAAATAATACATTTTTATTGAATAATTCTGAAAATGTTTATTAAAGGCTGTTTATGGACCTACCGTATGTTTGCTGAAGATGTAATTTGGGTGTCAGATCATTATACCTGCACATGTCCTCTCAATGCTGCTTTTTGGTGTGAAATTATTACAGTATTAAAATGAAATTGACAGAGATAGAGTGTCAGATTAAAATTAGAAGAATCACACATTTTAGAAGCCTCTGGAAACAGGGATTCTCCTCTAAAGAAAGGGATGTAGTTCCAAAAAGTGCTTTTTATTTATTTAATTTTTTAAAAAGAACCATAATTTGTCCAGTTTAAGGTTGTCACTTCCACTTTAAAATAAAAATAAAAGGCACATTTTTAAGGGGTCATGTGGCTCACAGTGTATCTCCCCGGGGAGCAAAATTGCCCTGCAGAAAAGCTGAAATTTTTCATCCCTGTTGCAGAAGAGAGCAACTCTGATACCAGCACTATGGAGGAAGTGGTGCTTTTTGTGTGCTTTCTTGCTTTTTATTAATAATGTTCTTTTCAACATTATGCATTGTTGACTGCAAGCCACCTTGAGTTTTTTTTTAAATAAAAAATATAAAGGTGGGATGTAATATTTCAAAGTCATGTTTTGTAATATTGCAATTGCGAAATATCATTGTATTACACACGCACACTGAAAATAGTTTTAAATATTACTAATTGATAAATACAAATTAAATATATATACTAATGGGTCAACTTAAATATAAATATAAGTTACTTCTTAAGTTTACCTGAGTAAACATAAAACCAATAAAGGAAGTATTGAATTTATGTCCTACCTTTTTCCTGTGGAACATAAAATAATAAATGTAGGCTTCACATTTAGTGTCCTGTGCAGAATCAGACCTGCTTGACTTTCACAAGAGTGCTGTATCATGGTTGTTATGACCTTGGCTGAAAAAACATTATTCTCACATCCATAAAATTGTAATCTAAATCTATATAGACACCTATTTCTAAATTATCTGCTTCTCTATTTCTCTTGTATAGATATAGCTATAACACAAAGCCTAAGCAGACTGCCAGAAATAGTGCACATTAAATTGAGTCACTGCCCTGGCTCAGTGCTAGGGAATCATGGGAACTGTAGGTTTTTTTCTGAGACATTGAGCCTTCTCTGTCAGAGAGCTCTGGTACCACAATAAATTACAGTTCCCATGATTCCTTAGCACTGAGCCAGGGCAGTGCCTCAATTTAATATACACTATTTCTGGCAGTCTGCTTAGGCCCACAGTTTGATGACATGTCCCATCTGGGGTAGACTTGAATCCACTTTGGAAATCTGAAGCACCATATTGAGCAGGCCAAGCTGACATTAAAAAAAAAAGAAACGAATTTTGCATAAACTTCAGTACTTGTAATCTAAGGGGGGGGGGAAAAAGAAAAGAGATAATGTCTTCCAGATGACAACTTCCTGCATGGAAGCCTGAAGCCTTAAGCAAGAGATTTTTTTCTCCCCCATTAACATTCAGATTACATGTCATTTTGATTCACACTCTCTAAGGAAGCTAATTTGGACTGCAGCCAGACTTACAGTGTGATGACAACCCAACATGTTCCCCCACCTCTCCTTCATTGCTAATGATTCCTTGAATGGCAGCTGTGGTCTCTGAGCTCAGCATGACACTTCATCCACAACGTCTGAGCTTCTGTGTGCTTAGCTCTAGTCTCATCCTTTTGGCCCAGTGCACTTCCTCCTCCCATGTGTGTGAATTGCACCTCATGCCTGTATTGCTGAGGTTTATTTGAAGCTGGCTATATCTGACTCCAGGTACTGTTGCAAAACTGTATATTCCTTGCTATGCTAGCTATATATACATAAAAAAGTCTTGCCAATGGCTAGGGAAAAACTAGGGTGCCTTAAACAGAGAAAGGCAGTATAAACCATTCTAACTGTATGCATGCCATTGTACTCCATTTTCCAAATGTCATCCCAATATTTCCAAAGCATCTGTTTTCTGGTAAAAGGACTTAAGAGTTTCTATGATTAAATCACTCTACAACACATATAACTGGCAAGGTAGATAGACAATTAGTGTAAAGCTATATACTCTGTAAGATGGGGAAAATCAAAAGATGCTGCAGCACTCTAGAAAATGGTTCTAGTGTATGGATTCCAGGACTACAGGTTCACTATCTGTTGTTATTGTTAAGAGACTTTAGGTTGACTCTGGGCTTGTGCACATGGGTTATTTGCTCTGAATTCACACCGGGGTTACTGTGTCCTGTTTACGTGATATAGGGGCAAAAACCCTGAATGGAGAACAGACCATCTTCACAATGTCCATGCCTGATTTAGCCTTTCCTTCACTTAACCCAAATGTTAAAACCTTACCATTTGCTCCAGGTTTTCAGCTCTCTTTGCAGTGACAGTGAGTGGCTACCTTGATTCATTGTTTCTGTGAGCAGCCTGGTACTGTAGGTGTGAGTTGTTCTGAGGTCAGAACAAGGTGCCCAGCATCAGAGTATTTTGGCCAATGAAGACAAGACAAGACTTGTGACAATCTTGTTATGGGGTTTTCTTGGCAACATTTGTTTAGAGGAAGTTTGTCATTCCCTTTCTCCAAGGCTGAGAGAGTGTGACTTGAGAAGTGAGAATTCTGTCTTGGAGTACAGGAGCTTCAGAAAATTTCCCCAAAAGTCAGTGGATCAGATCTCTCTGAAGACTGAAATCAGAATGTGGTGGGGGTGGGTGGGACAGGGGAGATAGCAATGAGATAGCGAACAGGTTTCATCATATGTGGTGGCTGTGTCAGGACAAGACATGGTTTCAATACAAATGGTGTTAGCAATGGTAAAAACCTACATGACCACCTATATTCATTGCATCCATAATGGAATCACCATGCTATTAGTCTTTCATACCACTAAATATATTTGGGAATTTTGTTTACTATCTATTTTTAAGTAAACCAACCTAATCCATACTTCTCAGATTAATATACAGTTTAGAATATCCTTCAGATTCCACACTTTTCAAAAATTTGCAGTCTAACCCAAGTCTCAGCTTAGAAAAAACTGTACAAAAATGCATTCACAAGCGAGAGAGAGAGAGAGAGAGGTTAGAAAAATGCACATATTTCAGGGAAAATCATGCACAAAAATGCAAATAGTGTGGAAAGTTGCAGATGAATGTTAATGCAAAGGTTTGCGTGGTTTTGAAAAATATTGCAAATGGAGTAGAAACTGGCTGCAACTCTTGTGTGGTTGAATATGTGTGAAACTGATACAGTCCAGATATGGATTGACTTATACATCTCCCTCCTTGTTACTGCCACAATCTCACTTCTCTTGTTGCACATGTGTGTGGCAGTAACCTAGTAGGAAACATTGTGATCATGGACACCAGTAAAGCTAAGGAGGAAATTGCTTTACCTTATAATGGTAGAAGGTGGTAATGTTAGGTTGGATAGTTCAACAATCCAAGATGGCATCAGAGGTTGTGTGTGCCTCTCCCAGGTAAATGTTTGTTGCTCTTGATGAATCTCCACATGCTTCCTTGATGCTTTCTGCATCATTAATATTAGGAGTTGGTTTAATTTTACTGATCCTCTCATGTTCTTTTTTCATGTAAATGACCATAAGCCTTTTTCTATGTGAACAAGAGTTTTTACATAATAAAAGCACCAGGGTGAATCCGTGGTTACTGGCACAGAGCAGAAAATTCATCCATTTTATATCAGGATTTAATTTTAAAGTCTGGATTACTTAGAATGCATTTATTACATCTGACCTACTTTTTAAATCTTTAATATTCCAATTTGATTTCTTCACAACATGGTGCTTGAAGATATGCCCACTCCAGCCAGCATTTAACTGGCAATGCTGTATTTCTGTGCAGGGGGAAAGGGAAGGTTAGTTTATAATAGCACAGTGCATGTCTGTGTGTGCGTGTGCACACACTTTAGAAAGAGAGGGAGAGAGAACACACTTCACACTCCTGAAATGCTGTGGTTCTGACACACAAAATCACATTTTTTGCCATAAAAAGTTATTGGACTTTTAAAGATGTTTCAAGGAGAGACTTGCCAAGACTAATTAATGAACAGAAATTCTATAGCTTCAGAAACATACATTTACTCTTGCCCAGAGCTTTTAGCTGCTAATGTTGCTAGTCCAGAGCTCCAAATTTAATCCTAATCTTCCTTCTATCTCAGAATATTGAAATTTATATGTCTTAATTTTGCTTTATATGTCTTAATTATTTTTATCTATGTGATAAAATGAGCCAGCTGGTTGTATTAGTTTTGAGTGCTGGACTAGAACTCTAGAAAACCAGAGTTTGAATCCCTACTCAGCCATGGAAACCCAGTGGATGAGAATGGGCAATTAATACTTTCTCAGCCTTAAGAGGAAGGTTATGACAAACCTCTAATGAATAAATCTTTCAGAGAAACCACATGAAGGGTTTGCCATAAGTCAGAGTCTGAACATATCACTTACAGAAAGAATGATTGTGAAATTAACACAAGGAGTACATGAGATCCGACCAAGGGTTCCCAACCTTGGTCTGCTAGTACTAAGCCAATGGCTTGGGGTCTGCTGCATTTTTGTAAATAAATGTTACAAATATATTTTTGTGAACTGCAGCATTTAACTACATGTGGATTGGGTGGGTGCAGGAATTGTCTGTATTCCTTGCTATGATTATCCTTAATATCTGCCCTGCAGTTATAAATTAGGTAGCTCTCTATCCTACTGTACTGGATAAGCCAGTCTCCAATGTTCCATTTTTGGGTAATGTATTTGAACATGCAGTAGTTTCTGAGCTTTGGGTATTCCTGGATAAGGCTGAGTATTGAACTCTCGTTCAGTCTGATTTCAGGTCTGCTTATGGGAAGGATACAGCTTTGATCACCTTGGGAGTTTATCACGCAAGGGACAATTGGAAGTATAAATAGTGATTAACCCATGATAATGCTCCAATTGCACTAATGTTTTCACACAACATCGTGTTCAAAGTTCTATTATCCTGTGAATAACCCGTGATGATCCCGCAATTGCGCTAATGGTTTTCACATGATGTTAAGATGAAATGTGATTAAAGAGCCATTAACCTGTGAATAACCAGGCAGGAAACAACAGTAAATCATTCATAGGATTTTTCCTAGAATGACTTTTTGCTATTTATTGCTTTGTTATCCCCTGGTTATTCTTGGGATGATGGCTCTTGTGTTAATCTTATTTTAATCATGTTTGAATGTCAATTGCATGATTTTCATGGGTTAATTACTGTTTAAACTCCTAATTTCCTCCTGTGTGATAAACTCCTTGGACAGGATTGTGTCACTATTGGATCTGCTGAACTTCTTGGCAGCTTTCAATACCATTGATTTCCGGCTTAGCTTGCTAGGATGGGACTTGGAGACATTGTTCTACAGTGGCTCCATTTCTTTCTGGAGGAAAGCTCTCAGAAGGTGATGCTGGGTGATTTCTGTTCAGTTCCTTAGCCTTTGGCCTGTGGAGTAACACACTCCAGAATCATAGAAGATAAAGTGGGATATAAACATTAAAATACACAAACAAAGAAATCTGAGTATATAGTACACGAGTTGTGTATTTTTATGTATACTAAAAATGTAATGTGAAGTCTCCTTAAGTCCCAAGTCTTTTGAACTGGATAGTGAAAACTGAAAATTGTGAGTGTGTGTCTATATATGTGTGTGCCTGCATGCATATCCACTGGTATACAATAATACATTGTAAGCTCTCATTATACATAAATTTTGTACATCAGAAAAGTTCTGGCATACCTTTTGATGAGCATTTGGAGACACATGGTATACAAATAATGAAGTTATTTGTTAAACAGATGTCTGTTTAAATGAAGTTTACTTTTGGATTCTCCACTGAGCATGGATGGACAAACTAGACTGCAAAGACACCTTGGGGAGCTTTTGTTTATGTCAGTGTACATGTTCCTGCTCATCAGCTGATATATTTTCAGTAGTTTCCCCAAGAATGCAAGTAGTAAATTGGAGGCAAGAGGGTTAAGATGCAACCTGGAAAATTATAGTTCAGTCACATTGTGGAAGATTTACCTGTGTAGAAGTACTCACTTAATTCCAGCCTGGTGGCAAACAGAAGCAACTGTGGCTGTGTATCTGCACTCATAAGCAGGGGGATCTGGCTCTAAGGAGTGGATGGAGAACCTTCTTCAGTCTGGTAGCCAAATTTTAAGGTGGGACTATTAGTCACCAAACTTTCAAAGCACCACTCAATTTCATGTGTGTCTACCTAGGAATAAACCCCAATACAATAATGTTCAGGAATACAAAGTACAACTCAATTGTATGCATGTCCATTAGTCAATAAGGTCAGGTGTAACAGCTTCCTTGGCTGAAAAACAATGTTCAGTTCCACGCAACTGGTTCCTAAACATTAAGTAGCCTCTTATCTCCTATCACTAATAGATATAACAACAGAATGAGATTGCAGTCAGATAGGAAACTACATCTGGTCTGTGGGCTTGAGGTTCCCCAACTATGCTGTGTTGGTCCTGTTCTTTCAGGTGATGAGGCTCTGTCCCCTTCCACAGGTTTTAATTATTTGTAGGAGATTTCTTCCTCCACCAGAGACACAAAATGGACCTTAACTAGCCCATGCTATGGATACTCTTGGTATGTCATCTTGGCATTGCTTTCTGAAAGACTGGGGAAGGGGTTACATAGATGACATATGCAAAATCACACTAGCTCCCATCATTGCATGTGCAGAAGCAAGCAGACTGGTAGATGAATCTGACTTCTGTGCTGGCAATAGTGTATTTCATCCACCACAATTGAGGGCTGCAGACAAGCTTAAGGAAGGGTACGACATGGTGCATGCAGCTCTGTCCTACAGCAGAGGGAAACATCATATAGGGAAGAAGGTTGTTCTCATCCTAAGGTGGCTCAAATATTCTGCAAAGTTTCATAGATAAACAGTAGGACAAGTGTGGCCAAGCAACATCAGAATGTCAAGATGGCAAGCTAGGAGATGCTGCAGCAGTTTACTTTTCCCTGAGTCTACTGAGGAGATTCTACCCCCTCGTCTCCTCACCCACCTCTGAGTAAACTGAGTGAATACTACTTTTGCACTCTGATCTCAGTTTTAAGCAAGTAAGCTGAGGACAAAGGGAGGAAGTGGAAGGGAGAAAAGAGAAACTGGGACATTTTAAAAGCAGCTGAAAAACTGGGAAGACAGCAGCTTAATTGGAGCTGTTCCTGCCAAATCAGAATGGTTGGAGGGTATGGCCTCAGTGAGGTGACAATCTCACAGACCTAATGGAGGAATGTTAAAAGAAATGACACAACACAGTGTATAGGACAGCAGGATTGTATGTACTGTTCCTTCAGTTCCAGCTCATCTACACATGATGTACAGAACTTTAAACTGATACCCATGTATGTAAACGTCAATGAGTGGAAGCCTGATCACCTCTACTACCAGGAAAAGGGACTGAAACCTACATGACTTGGACATCACATGTGTATACATATCAGCTTTGTCATATGTCCTGCTTGGAACACAGGATAAGCTCAGGACTGGATTGATCTGATTCTGCATTGAATTTATCTTCGTGGAAGTGTTCACAGGGCTACTGTGCATTAGGAAAAAGGCTTCTGCTGAAGTAGATGAGGGAGGAAAATGTAAAAGGGAATCCAAATAACTCCCACAGGAATAAGAAGAGGGGGAGAATATTCCATGTAATGGCCTAGCTTATATGAAGCTGGCCAGATGGTATTATAGACAATTTTATCCTACTTGGCAACATGTGGATGTCCAGCTTACCTCTACCAAGTATATAGCTCTTGTATTCAAGATGGGTCAGTAACTTTTTAGGGGCAACAAATCTAGCTTTTGACTCAATTAAGACCTTTTCCCCACTGCTTCCATTCTATGCAAGGATAGGTAGGCCTTCAAGGTCACTTCTGATTCATATTTGAAATACATGGATGAACTTGCAGGAGAAACATCAACATCTTAAAATGCATGGAAAATGTAATGATATATCCATAATTTATGTTGGTCTAGCAGAGATAAACAATGAAGCAGGGAAACTCTTAGGAATCTTGTCAATGTTTGAATAGCTAGCTAGTGAGACAGTTTTGGCATTTATCTTGACATTTATCACATCTATTCTGTCAGTAGTTTGTTTCCAAGAGTGCACCTGTACCTCTCAAAACAAAGCCTGATAGTCTAGCTTTGTCCACCTCCTGGTCATATATCCTTAGTGGACATGGTGGTACAGGTTAATACTTGGGTTCAGTATCCCAAAACAATTACACAGACTGCTGTCTTATATGATACTTCATATATAAAGTGATTGTGATAGATTATAGAAAAAGGCTACCAATTAGATTAGTTTAGATATAGACAAGTGGTAGACTGTTATAAATCTGACTGTAGATTATGGAGAACAGAATTAAAATTAAATGAATCTAGTAACATTTGGTTAGGGGATAACAAAAAAGAGATTGGAAATTTTTATAAACTTTTACTAAAATGGGAATTAGAAGAGGAGGTCATAAAAGAAAATATGATTACTTGGGCCAAGGATTGTGGGCATCCAATAGAATTAGAAATGTGGGAATTGGTTTGGGGTAAAAGGGTAAAATATACAGTCTCACAAAACATCAAAGAAAATTTTTATAAAATATTTTATAGGTGGTATATAACCCCCTCGAAAATATCTAAAATATATAAAAACATGAGTAATTTATGCTGGAAATGTGGCAAAGAAGTAGGCTCGCTTTTTCATTGCTTATGGTCATGTAAGGTCGTAAAAAGTTATTGGAAAAAAGTAAATGAAATAATTAATTGTATGCTAAACAGAAAAATGCAGATGCGCCCGGAGATATATCTATTAAACATGTGGGATAAAGAGTTGGATAAAGATTGCAGTAAAATACTTTTATATTTAATCACAAAAGCAAGATTAACTTTAACCCAAAAATGGAAGTCAGAAAGCACACCAAATATCAAAGATTGGATATTAAAGTTTTATGATATAATTGAAATGGATATACTCACTACATTTAAAAAAAAAAAATAAGTTAGAAAGTAATAATAAAGAATGGACCCTGGTTCTGAAATACATAGAGCACCAATGGAGAAAGTTAGGAGTAATCAGCTACACATTATAAAAGAAGAAAGTAACCAATAAAAAGTATAAAGTGACAAATAGGTTACAGTTCAGGATAGAAAAATAAAATAGACTAAGGGCCTTTGCAGACTGCCAAAATTAGTGCACATTAAATTGAGGCACTGCCCTGGCTCAGTGCTAGGGAATCATGGGAACTGTAATTTATTGTGGCACCAGAGCTCTCTGACAGAGAAGGCTCAATGTCCCAGAAAAAAATACAGTTCCCATGACTCCCTAGCACTGAGCCAGGGCAGTGCCTCAATTTAATGTGCACTATTTCTGGCAGTCTGCAAAGGCCCTAAGTAATTGGGAATGGTTCACTTACTAGTTAATAGTAAGGTGATAAGAACAAATGGTACAAGGATACAAATGTAGCAACGAATCCTTAGGGGAATTTTATTATTAGCTCAAATATGCGAGAGTAGGCTTGCTACAACAGCCCAATGAGACCGCTCTCCCGGTGTTTATACCAAGAGACCAGAGAATCCCAAGAAATGGAGCTGAGACAGATATTGGTTAACCACTAGATGTCTAATTTATTAAAATAGGGGAAAACTCACTCACAGAACATGCACTCACACACACACACATGGCTCAGGAAGATCAAGGTTGGAGTTTGGAACAGAAATGCAGGCGTTACTAAGGGTGATGCTTACCAAAATGTAGACCTCCTCTGGGAAGCGAATGGGATGCGAGATGATGGAAGACAAGTCTAGCTCCGCAGACTGGGGTTTGAGCAGACTTGCTGGTAACTAACTTCAGAGGTCAGAGTGACGTGGAGTCGTTTAGACCAAGAAGGTAGCACACTGACTGGCCAAAATCTGGGGCTTATATAGGGCCAAATGGGCCCTGGGGGCGGAAGGCGATAATTGCGATGATGGCACCCTGCTGTATAGGGTTCCATTGTATGTGGTGGTCTTAATCCGAGGGGTCAAGACCCTGGGGAAATGTGTGGGTGGGTGACACAATGCACCTTCCTATGGGTGGGAGGGTGTTAGACTGGGTGGCACAATACAAACATTACACCTTGGATGGCTGAGGGTGCTTGTGAAAGGATGACACAATACACCTCTTGATGGTTTGGATGATCTCATCATGGAAAATCCCATTCGCAACTCTCCTGACTATCTGGAGGAAATGCATTCCTTAAGAATTAAGGGTGGGCTACCCATGCCATGGGTGCAGAGGGCTTTTGGCCTCTTGACTCTACTGCCAGGGTTCATCTGGAGGTCATTTGGGAATTTATCAAGGGATCCAAGGGTGGCATATGGAGTTATTAATATTTTTGGATATGAAGGGGATTCTGGGTAACACAAAGAAATAGACTGAAGAAACATAAGTAAGATGAAAAAATAAATTAAGAAGTAAACAGACTAACACAAATGGTTCAAAGAATAGGTAAGCTGCAAATTAATGAGTAGAAAACAAAGAGAAAGATAGTAAAAGAAGGTCAAGTAATACGTCTGTTAAACCAAGGAAGACAAGTAGGAAGTACACGGATGAAAGAAGGAAAGTAAGAACGAAAGAGAGGGGGAGAGAGAGAGAGAGAAAGAGAGAAAGAAAGGAGTAGACAAACAAGGCAAAGGGAAGAAGGAGAAATGGAAAGAAAAAGGAAGTGGAAGAAGGTTAGAGTAAGTAGATAAGTAAAAAGAACGTAGAGAAGGAGAAGGGGTAGAGGAATATGAAGGTGTAGGGATAGAAGGAGGTAGGTGAGGTGAGGAAAGGGAAGAGAGAAGGGAAGGAAAGGAAGGAATGAGATACGGTGTAGAAGGAATTAGGTAAGGGATTAGTTAAGGGGGGTAAAGATAAGGGGGTTGCAGACTGCCAGAAATAGTGCAAATTGAGTCCACTTTTAGGGTTAGGGTTAGGGAATCATGGGAACTGTATTTTATTGTGGCACCAGAGCTCTCTGACAGAGAAGGCTCAATGTCTCAGAAAAAACAACAATTCCCATGATTCCCTAGCACTAACCCTAACCCTAAAAGTGGACTCAATTTGCACTATTTCTGGCAGTCTACAACCCCCCATAGTGTTCAAAAGAATTAAGTAAATAGAAGGAAAATAAGATATAGAACGAATGTTGAAATAATATATATGAGGATACAATGAGATGATTTTTCCTTGTTTGAGTCTGTATTCTTTCTTTCATTAGATCGGTATAGACAAATATATACGAAGACATGTATAAACATTTCAAAGGCCTGCCAGTTTGCTTCTGGTTGAATCCATTGTGATCATAAGGACATTCAAAACCCTAAATGGTTTGGGACTTTGATTCTTAAAGGGACAGGCTGTTTCCCTATCTCCTATGTCCCATCAGTAGGAGTAATGCAGGAGAATGTGGATGAGGCAATAGGGGGTGCAGGGGGTGTGGACTGCACTGGATGATACCCCAGAAGGAGGTGACACCCCAGAAGAGAGTGTGACACCCAGTTGGTCCCCGGCCCTACCTGGGGCCCAGAGGCTTCTTTCTGACCCTTCCCGGGTGCACGCACAGTGCCTCCAGCCCTCCCCAGGGCTCAGAGACAGCGTGGCTGCTCCCTGGGGGTGTGCGGGGCATCTCTGGCTGCGTGCATGCTCCTGCGTGTCCCAGAAGTCCGACCCCTGCCATTACTGACTGCACTGGGTGACACCAACCCTAGGGATGCCACTGGGCCGAGGGTCTTCTCTACAGTGGCACCCTTTTGTGGAACACCTGACACTAGTTCCTTTCTGGTACCAAGTCAAAACACAACTTTTGGAACCTATTTTACTTGTTAAATGTACTTTACATAGTTTTACAATTTTAATCGTTTAAGTTGTTCTAACTGTTGACATGTTTAATATATTTTATCTTGTTTATATATTATTTTATTGTTTTAAATATGTAATTTTTTTTACATTGTTTCATTTGTAGGATGCGCTGAAATCCTACAATCAAAAGTGAGGTATATTTTATATGTACATAAATAAATAAGATTTCTACAGCATCTTACAAGTATTCACAGTGCTTTCCACACATTTCATTGGCAGTCCTTTCAAGAGACCTATGCAGGAGGTCAACGGTTGAAGCCTTCTTGGTGATTTATGCTGGCACATCACTGTGGCATAACATAGTCTTTTTGGAGCTATTTGCAGCCACAGCATGGGGGGCAAAAGAGAAAGCCCCCCACCCACCCCCTAGAAAACTGCCTTGCCAGCTCCATGGGAGCTCAGAAACTGACAAGGCAGATTTCTGTACTGACAGAGATGACTATTTATGCTATCTTTCCCATTGCTATGACAACCTTTACCCCACTTTCCCTAACTCCTGTGTCCCATCAGTAGGAGTAATGCTCCTACCACTTTACACCTGCTGCTGTGCCACCATGTCCACTACCAATGCTACCTGTATTTTCATAGTTATGCCAACCAACAGGACCACAGCCAGAATGTTTTCACACTGAGTACTAGTCCCTGCACCACTGGAGACAGGAGGCTGAATTTCTGGACCACGTTGTGGAACATTCAGGCCCAGCACCTCTCCTCACGCTTTTATTTTTCCCCAATTCAAATGAAATGAATTTAGTTTTTTAAAAAATACAAATGCTGGCTATACTGAAATACCATGTGTAAACTCAAGTATCCTAATGTAATGGTGAGTGAAGTAAACATGTGGGGGCGGGATGAGATAACAGTAATTTAAGCGTGTTTTTCCTAGGCTGTCTCACCAGAGGGACAGGTAATCTCACTGGGTAAAGTTTAGGCCTAATTAGAGTAATGTCAGTGGAACAGTTATTGTCACAATCAGGGGCACCAACCGACAGGTGGTGGGTAAGAACGTGCTATAAAGGATATGCTTCACATAATAAAGTCCCCAGGGATTAGGATGATCTTAGTGCTCTTTCAAAAATTGCTTTTTTTGTTGACAATCAGATCCCAAACTCATATCTTTCTCTCTTCCTACTCTCTTTGTCATTTTCTCTCTCTCTACACACACATAAACACACTATATTTCCTCTATACTCTACTTAAAAAAGAGGATGAGCATACCTTCAATTTTCATGAGCGAATGTATAGCAATTTCTTTCTTGATGTTTAGAGAATGTCAAATAGATTGCAAAAGAAGGAATTATGTTTATTCCTTGTTGTGTTGTGCCAATATGGTTTTGACATGACAGGTATGGTATATTCACATAAAAAGGGCAGTGCAGTCCAATAAAATACTAAGGTCAACTATATAGTCAAGCTACAGTCACAGAAGGGATCATTATTCACATCCTTATTTGTCTGTCATACTGTGGTTGCCTAAAAAAAGGAACTATGAGACCTACTAAAAATTAGTGTATGGAGTCATCCCATAGTTTACCAGCAATATCCCCTGGCACAGTTTCTCAAGTGTACCATCATTTGTTCCTGTATTATCATGCAACCCAAGGTTTTACACTGTCACTGTCATCTTCATCATCCTCATTATCCTCAGCATCCTTAGTACACCAGCTTTTAGAACAAAAAAAACAATGGTTCTTGGAAAAGTGTGCTTGCCATATTTTCACTTGGTGAATGAAACTATCGTTGACAGCAGTCTTAAGCAGTCTTAAGCAGTCTTAAGCAGGCTTAAAGGGGAAACCATTCCACAAGTGTGGCAACACAGCTGGGAAGGCCTTCTTCTGTGTCTTCCTACATTATATTGTCCTCATCTGTTCAAAGGTTCCTTGGGACGGACAGCATTTGGCCACCTCCATCCACCCAATGATTTGGGGGAGTGAATTGTGGGGACAAAAATATAACTTTGTGGTGGAACAGGTATTTTGTATGCAAGTCAATTTCCAGGTGTCTCCAGGGATGACTAGTCAGCATTCTTATCTGAATTGTCCATTAGCTATTGCCAAACACTGTAGACAATGTTGAGAACACAAACTGGTTTTCTTCAGGATACATATTGCCCTCAAGGCCATTTTGTAACCTATAGATCCTTCATCTGCCAGGAAGAAGAAGGAAAGCAGGGCTTTTTTGGTTATATCCATAGCAAAGGAAAGAAGAACGAAATGGTAGGGCCACTGTGCAGAGAAGTTGGAGAAATTCTAACAGGAGACAGAGAAAAGGCAGAACTACTCAACACCTTCTTTGCCTCAGTCTTCTCAGAAAAGGAAAAGGGTGCTCAACCTGAGGAAAATGGAGCAGAGGACACAACAGGGGAAATGCAGCACAGAATAAGTAAAGAGGTAGCATAGAAATACTTGGTTAATCCAAATGAATTTAAGTCTCCAGGACCAGATGAACTACATCCAAGGATATTAAAAGAACTGGCAAATGTAATCTCAGAGTTACTGGCAATAATCTTTGAGAACTCCTGGAGAACAGGACAAGTCCCAGCAGACTGGAGGAGGGCAAACATTGTCCCCATCTTCAAAAAAGAGGATCCCAACAACTATCGCCCAGTTAGTCTGACCTCAATATCGGGAAAGATTCTAGAGCAGATCATTAAACAGAGAGTGTGAACATTTAGAAGGCAATGCCATGATCACTAAAAGTCAACATGGGTTTCTCAAAAACAAGTCATGCCAGACTAATCTGATCTCTTTTTTTCCATAAAAGTACCAGCTTGGTAGATAAAGGGAATGTTTATAATTATCAAATTTGCAGACGATCCCCTCTGATATTCTTGCAAATAAGATAGTAAAATGTGGGCTAGACAATACGACTGTTAGGTGGATTAGTAATTAGGTTGACTGACTGAACCCAAAGGGTGCTCAGCAATAACTTCTCTTCATCCTGGAGAGAAGTGACCATTGGGGTGCCACAGGGTTCTGTCCTGGGCCCAGTGCTATTCAACATCTTTATCAATGATTTGGATGAACAAATAGGGGGCATGCTTCTCAAATTTGCAGATGACACCAAATTAGGAGGAATAGCTAATACATCAGAAGACAGGGTGAAAATTCAAAATGACCTTAATAGATTAGAAAGCTGGGCCAAAGCTAATAAAATGAATTTCAACATGGAGAAATGTAAGGTACTGCACTTAGGGGAAAATGAAATGCATAGATATAAGATGGGGGACACCTGGCTTAATGAGACTATGTGTGAGAGGGATTTAGGAGTCTTAGTGGACCACAAGTAGAACATGAGTCAACATTGTGATGCAGCTGCTAAAAAGGCCAATGCGATTTTAAGCTGCATCAATAGAAGTATTGTATCTAGGTCAAGGGAAGTAACAGTGCCACTGTATTCTGCTTTGGTCAGGCCTCACCTGGAATACTGTGTCCAGTTCTGGGCACCACAATTCAAAAAGGATGTTGGAGAACTGGAGCGTGTCTAGAGGAGGGTGACTAAAATAGTGAAGGGTCTGGAGACCATGCCCTATGAGGAATGACTTAGGAAACTGGGTATATTTAGCCTGGAGAAGAGATGGTTAAGAGGTGATATGATACCCCTCTTTAAATATTTGAAAGGATGTCATATTGAAGAGGAGACTGGCTTGTTTTCTGCTGCTTCAGAGAATAGGACTCAGAACAATGGATGCAAGCTACAGGAAAAGAGATTCCACCTCAACATTAGGAGGAACTTCCTGACAGTGAGAGCTGTTCAACAATGGAGCACACTTCCTCAGAGTGTGGTGGAGTCTCTTTTCTTGGAGGTCTTTAAGCAGAGGCTGAATGGCCATCTGTCGGGGATATTTTAATTTTATGTTCCTGCATGGCAGGGGGTTGGACTGGATGGCCCTTGTGGTCTCTTCCAACACTTCGATTCTATGATTCTATGATCTCTCTGAAGTCCATCCCATGGCACTTTTAAAGTGAAGAAGACAACTAGGTTTCTCCTTCTGGAAGCTTCCAGGAGTAGATGATTTCTTTTAGAACATGATGTCACTCTGGCACCCACTAAAAATGTTTAAGCAAACCAACAAATGGACTTCCAGCCACTTCTGGTTCTAATTATTTATTAGAATTATGGGCCTGGTGAAATCCTGAGGGTGAACAATAAGCCTGAGCCATTCAAAGTTGCCCACTCCTGTTATAGTCAACAATGAGCTACTTAGGTTAATGGCCTAGCTCAGTATAAGGCAGCTTCCTCAGTCTCTAAGCACCTAAAATCTTTCTCCCCTTATTCAATGTAACAGATTCATTGATGTCTCCATTATTTTGCATCTTGAGGGGGAAAGCTGGTGAGTGGCAAATCCTGATCTTGCCATTGAGCGACAAGGGATCCTTAATGGGAAATGGATCTATCACCAGTTTTTCTCAGGAATGCTATTTTTCATTGCCCTTCTGTGAAACAATGGGGATTACAATGGGCTCCTCAGAATCTCATGGGGTGCTGGTGGATGGGAGGGTAATATGCTTTCCTTTCGAACCTTGGAACAAAAGCACTTGCTTTCACCAGAGCTATTTTCAAGACTGGTTTCATCTTTGCCTCTCTCCTTTCCTTTCCTCTGCTGCATCTGTTTCTGGCCTCTCTGCCCAGGCAGTAAAGGGAAGGAATAGGCAAACTTGGTGGGTGGGAAGGAAGAGTTTTGGGGGAGTGGAATGTGGGGAAACTGACCATCCCTCTCCTGTATTGATTTTGCCTCAATTTAGAAAAGCACTTTGGGGTTTGTAATGCTTGTCTTTTCAAGGACTATGAGACTACCTAGTTGGGTATAACAAATTGGCATCTCTACAGGTCAAAAGATTTGGGACATGAACACAATGAACATGTGAGTTTTTAAATATATAAAGAAGTTCTTCTCAAGCACAACTGGGGCTAAGAAAAGGGTGGTGATAATACCCCTTCCCATTGTGATCCCAGTGAAGCAGTTCTTTGCTTCACTGCATGTACAGTTGACAAGTGAGCTATTTTTACCAAAATGTTTAGTAGGTCTAGGCATGGACAGGTTGGGTGGTTGGTCACTGGGATGACAATATAATAAAATATTTTTTTAAAAAAACACCTCTCAGTCTCATGTGTTTCCAGTTCTGCTTATGTCGTCCTTCCTCTGGTGGATATTTACATTGCTAAATTATGCAGAGCCTAGAAAAGTTGCTTTTTAACAATACAGTATACCAGCACTAGGAACTGTAGGAGCTGTAGTACCAAATTAGTAACATTTTTGAGGTCTGGTTAATTGTTTTTGCACACAGTTTTGCTTTGCCATAATTACATTCAGCTATGCAGCATATACCAGCACAGCCAAAATTGAGTGTATTTGTTTAATAAACTGGACATAAAGTGGATTAACATTTAGAAAGTGCTTCAGCAATCCTAAACATATCTTGTTTTAGCCCATCTTAAAGAAAATAAGCTTTCTGTGGTACTCAGCACCACCTTGCACATTGAAAGGCCTATATTTTTTTATTTATACAAATTTTGAGTTTAGCCACCTGGCTGTAATGGTTTTCATTCACAGGCATTCTATCCAAGTTGGCACTCAAAAGAGAGCTTTCCTGAAGACACTGAGCAGACCTGTTGTCTCTCATGAAAACAGTAAACTCTCTAGATAGTTTAAAGATGAGGTTTTGTTTTCTTAAACCCACAGCTTTGGATCACAGCTCTTGTGGAAGTTGTAAATTTTAATTGCAAGGCCAGGAATGCAGCTAAACTACAGCAACACTGAGAGGCAGCAAGTAAGGAGGACCCAGGAAAACCTTCAGATCCCACTTTATGCAGATATTAACTTGCTTCATTCACTTTAGAAAACAACAACACAGAAGTTATTTCAATCAAGCTTAATCTTTTCTTCTGAAATTAAGAAGTCAAATCAGGATGGTATGGCACAAGTTAGGGATGAAATGGTTTATTTTGTAATATATATATATATATATATATATATTTGTCTTTATAATCTGCCTTCATTCTAAAGAGTTGAAGGTGCTCTTCCTGACAAAATATGTGCTCTGTGAAGTGATGGTTAAAGAATTACAGTCCTTATTAGCCAAAGAGATCAAGGGCCAACTGAGCAGATACTAGGCCAGCTGAAGCTGTGCTGAATATAAATTCCTCCCAACATTAAGCTTTTGGGAACTAGTTTGTGCCAGCATAGTGGCTGTTTCAGGGTTTTGCATTTGGCATTACTCAGTTCCTACTTGCCTCATCTCCCCCCCCCCCCCCCCTTTAAGCTTGTCTACCGGGACGTTTTGACAGCAGGGTAGGTCTGCTTGCAGGCTGATCTGTTGGCAGGTTAGTGAGATCCACTAACAGAAGAAAGAACCAGGATGTTTTGCTAGCTGAATAGTCCTGGCTTAATCCAAACCCCTAGAGATGACACATTTTAAAGTTCAAATCACACTTTAATCTTATTTCACGAGCTCAAAACTTCCATTTGTGCCATCTCATAAGGCTTGATGAGGGGGAGACAGGACATTTTTGTGGCATTTCCACCACTCTATGACAATCTCATTTGACATTCACCAAATTTACTCTTGGTATGTGTATGTGTGTGCTGCATTACATCATAGGACATTATCACATAGGAGGCAATCCCTTGAATAAATCACATTTAATCCTGAAAATATATTGATTTTCTTCCTATCATCTTTCTTAACTGTCCAGCTCTCACATCCATACATGGTAATAGGGAATATAATAGCTTGTATGATTCTAACTTTTTTTTAATTGATTAAAATAAGTTACTACAATACAAGAAATCAATTCTTACATTCCATTCATAACATAACATAACCATTCTTCCATCTTCCATCTAATGATTCTTTCGTTTTCCATTTAACATTTTCTTCCATCTTCCATTCAACATACTTACATTCTTAAACATATCATCCAAACTACTTCCTTTGTTCATCCTCCACTGATTCATTTCCACATTATAATTAATTGCTTATCTTCTTTCTGATATTTTATATTTTGACCCCACCTTTTTGACTTTTGAAAAAGTACAAATATAAAGAATTTAGAAAGTAAAAACTGACTTAAAAAATAAGTAAAAATAAACCGTATGATTCTAACTTTTGTGCTAAGTTGTATATCTTTGCATTGTAGAATCTTTTCTAGTTCTTTCATAGCCATCCTCCCCATTCTTAATCTTCTTCTGATTTCCTGACTGCAGTCTCCATTTCTATCAATGTTTGACCCCAAGTATGAGAATTCTTTCACTATTTCTATTTCTTCATTGTCTAGATTGAACTTCTGAAGATCCTTGGTGGTCATTATGCCACTTTACTCACAGGTTGTGGGATAATGGTGATGTTGGGAGATGTCATCTGAAAATCATCCCGCTCTTGTGGGATATTTTCAGGATTAAATGTGCTTTATACATGGGAGGAGGACACTTGCCTCCTGTGTGATAAAGTCCATACTCTCCATGTAATAAAATAGTACATGAGGACTAAGTAGGTTCACCTGTCCCCCAGGGCTGCTCTGTATCACAGCCACACCTCTAAAGAAACCACACAGAAACACTTTCCCACCATCCACACATTTAGGACATAACCGCACACAAAATCTTCTCCTGATCCATGCCAGGTTACATGAGGGTTGTATTGCATTTCCCTGTGCCCAAGCCGTAGACAGCCCATATCCAACCCAGGCTTCTCTTGAAGCTTTTCATGAACAGGATTTTCCCATTCATGAAAAGCTGTGAGAGAAGCCCAGGTTGGATACAGGTTGCCTAGTGACCAGGCATGGGGAAATGAGATAAGATCCATCACTGACGGTTACAACCCATTTAACCTGGAGTGAATCTGCCATGGATTTCACGTGCAATAATGTCCTTAGATGGTATAGGAAATGGAATGATTTGCATACACAGAGATTCTTCACATGGTTCAGAACTTGTTTTTCTAATGAAAGTGCCCGCACATGTACATCAGTACAAGTGGAGACACTTTTCACATGTCTTTGAAACTCATGGATGACAAGGAACCATTTTTACTGTGGATATTGGTGACTGGGTATGTAGGTTCCTGGCACATGCACATGTAGCCTTAATGGAGGGTGTGGAGTTAGCCTACTGTTCCCATATCTCAACTTCACCTGGTCTTTTAGTGCATGGGGCAGGGAACCATGTTTCTCTTTTACACAAAAGGGAACTTGGTTTTATTTTTATGGATTTTAATGAGTAACACCTAGTATTAATGCTGCCACTTCCATCTGTAGCATCTTTTACCCTTGCTGATGTTAAATGTTGAATGTGTTATGTTTTTTGCTATTGCATTTAGTATTGGTTGTATTTCCACCATGGCATTACTGTTCTATGGTGGTGGGATTTTGTGTTCCTGTGAAACAAGAAGCTGACAATAGCAGAAACATTGGTAGAGGTCTCTCATAAGAGACAGGTTTTTTCTGATGAGTCAGACTAAGGGCCTTTACAGACTGCCAGAAATAGTGCAAATTGAGTCCACTTTAACTGTCCTGGCTCAGTGCTAGGGAATCATGGGAATTGTATTTTTTTCTGGGACATTGAGCCTTCTCTGCCAGAGAGCTCTGGTGTCACAATAAACTACAGTTCCCATGATTCCTTAGCACTGAGCCAGGACAGTTAAAGTGGCCTCAATTTGTACTATTTCTTGCAGTCTGTAAAGGCCCTAAATGTGCCAAACAGCTCCTGGATGGCAGCAGTAGTGGGAGGGTGACACTTGTGGTGGATCTCTCAGAGACAATGGCAATGGTACCATAGCTAATGCTTATTAATACCACACAGAAGAGGGGTCTTTTACCATAAGAATACTATGATGAGACAATCCAAAATGAAAGTAGTGCCAGATGATAACACTCCCAGGTTGGAAAGCACCCAACAAGCTATTGGGGTACAGCAGAGAACAACTTCAAGTAGCCCTCTGTACCTAATGATCCAACTGGGCTCAAGCCAAAAGAACGTTCAGCTTTGGAGCTCAGAGGTGAAAGAAATATGGAGCTGCACAATACATATTATAGGAGCATGGAATGTGAGAAGCATGAATTGGGGAATCTGCTGGGAGCTCTCCTATCCAATGCTCTGTTCTTTCAGATGATTCCTTGGTGGGAGTTTTCCTGCTGACTCTTGGATTCTTGTCTCAGTTTCTCTTGTATTGTTGAGGCTATTGTCCCCAATACTTGGTGTCTCTCTGCCATCTTGGAGTCATTGTCCCATTCACCCGTGTAACTCATTTTAAAGCCCTCCTTATCTGATTTGTGAGACTCCTAACAAATTCATTCTTACCAACTGTTGTGAGGAGCAGCCCATCTCTTCTGAGAAATCCTCCTTTATGAAAGTATAGAACATTTTCATTTTGTTGAGAGATCCTTTCTCACTGAGGATTTTAATATTTGTGACTATTTTTTCCATCAATAGTAATTAAACATATCTCAACAGCCCAAAATGAATTAGACATGATTTTTTTAAATAAAAAGACATTTTCCTAGAAATGAAAAAGATATATTTTTTTAAAAAAATATTTGAAACATGGTGAAAAACATGAATCTTGAGTGTAATCCTGATGAGGGCAATCTGGACTGATGAGAATATAACACTATAACTTATTCTGCACAAAATTTGTACTTGGGAGATTTTTGCGTTGGAAACAGCATTTTCTGTGTAGAAAAAAAAAGTCCCCATAAATAAATAAATAATGCACAGGAGACATTTTCTGTGCAAAAATGGTGTAAATAGTGCACAGAATAAATTGGGCATAGTCTTTAAAACACAATTTTCAATTTTCCCACTTTCTCATAGTAGAAGGAAAATTCCAAAAACTACTCCTAGCTTACTTTGAGAACAAAATTAGTGAAGCATTACATCCCTACATTTTTCACAGACAGCCCAGAAGTTCCAAACCATAAGACCTTTCTTCACTAGACAGGAAAGATTTGACTCTGACTCACATATGGTTGATTCAGTCTAATGTGTGATTGCTTTGGTATGTCACAATGCTTTGAAAGCATCTTTATTGTGTGAAATTCCCACTAGACTGATTCTGGGATGTTGTTAGCTCAGTACTGGTGAATAAGCCTGAGAGTCACCAATTCTTTGTGCTATGAGAAGGTGATGAGCTTTGCCTTCGACATGGATGATGAGGTGAGTGTTTGTTCAGTGAATGGGTTTACTAGAAGATTTAAGGATGGAGTGAAATGCATTAGATTGATGCCCCACTTGTCACAAGTCAGATGAGTAGAAAATATCATGGCTGTTGCTATTCCTTCCCAAAACCTTTTACCTCTGGATTGCCAAATTGGAAGGGAAAACAGTGTCTTTGAATTGTGGCTCAAGTACAGCTAAATCTTGATCCATGTCCAGTCAGTAGGCTCAAGCTTTTTCTCTGGGGAAACAAACATTGCCATGAAAGACCATGGGGACATATAATCCGTCAGGAATGTCTCCTGTACAAACCTCACTGAAGGGAATGGGTGTTCTGACAGGGCCTATTTGTGCATTCCATTCCACTCAGTGAGACTTTCAGCAAATTCTCAAACAGATTGTGTCCATTGTCTGCCAAAAGGACATGCAGTGATGTGTCTGCATGTCAGTATGATCTCTGTCAGGAATTTAAAATTCCCTGTT
Organism: Phrynosoma blainvillii; assembly: GCA_026167975.1. Taxonomy (NCBI): domain Eukaryota; kingdom Metazoa; phylum Chordata; class Lepidosauria; order Squamata; family Phrynosomatidae; genus Phrynosoma; species Phrynosoma blainvillii. The sequence continues at coordinate 172,455,545 of JANUYF010000001.1, forward strand.
TATTTTTTTTTAAAGTATGTGGAGGAGAAGGAGGGGGAGGTGACAATTTGTTGGCATATACAAGAGAACAAGTTAGATTCTCAGTTCTGTCTTAGAGATTCAGATTTTTTTTTGTTTTGTTTTTTTTAATCCCATGACTAGCCACAATGTGGTAGAAATCTTGGATACTTAATCCTGGATGTTTATGGGACGGTGACATTCCATGCACTTTTCCTATCAAAATCAGTGAGGCATTAGAATACTTAACCTCAGTTCAGCCCATTACCCCCACCCCCCACTGAAGATGTTTCATGGCAACAAAATTTACCCGAGTCCAACAACTCTTTTATACACAGAAATATTTTACCTTTGGATTGACAATCAGGAAGAGGACTGTACCATAGTTGATTTGCTCAGGTGTGACCCAAGTATAGCCAAATCTCAACCCATCTCCAATCAGTACGTGCAAATTTACTCAGCTATTTGGGGAGGGGGGGAGAGGAGCTCTGTTTATTAATTGAGGCTGATATATTGTTCACCACGGGTTACACAGAGTAAGATTATGGCAGCACATAAAACCTGGAATTATTGGACAACAGTATTGCAATGAGTTATATCATCATGCACCTATTCTACTGTACAACAGTTAATCCAACTTTTCAGTCATCGAAAGCCTGACTTACAGGACCTCTCAGAAAGTACAACTACTTTTGTGATGGCTTACTCCAGAGGTAGGCAACCTTTCCCCTTTAAGGGCCGAGGGACTTCAGCTCCCAGAAGCTTCAGCCATGTTGGCCAATAGTCCCATGTTGGCCAATAGTCCCATGTTGGCCAATAACTCCTGGGATTCTGGGAGCTGAAGTCCCTCGGCCCTTAGCTTATTCCATGGTGGCAGGGATTCCACAATTTCCCCAATTTACAACAATTTTCCCAATTTACTAGAGTGCACCATTTTCATTCGGTGAAGTGGTAGGTGCCATGTTCTAGGCATGTTTCCTTCTCAGAGGCTCATTGCTTTTCACCAACTTCAAGAAAGAGCAGGAAAGCTAGCTGATTGAGGTGCAATTCTTTGCTAATTTCTTCCCAAAAGAAGCAACAAGAAATTTTAGTAATTTTCTTTCATCTGCTGGAAATCTTTGCAAACTGTGCAGTTCAGGAAATGGTTTGCACAAAATTTGCACATGATATTTTTGTGCAGAAAAATCTGCTGTTAGGGATTTATTCTGTGCAAAATTGGAATATGAGGGGCATGTCTTTCTGCACAGAAAACATCATTTTCTGCAGACGTGACAGTGAAAATATTATTTTATGTGGAAAAAAACTGCTAAAACTGCAAATAAGAATAAGAACTTGAACTGCAAAATTTCTTCTAAATCTAAGATTCTCCTTATCAGGGTTTCTTGACACTCAAGAAACATTTTTCAACTATTTTTCCAATATTTTAAAATATTGTTGTTTTTTTAACCAGTTAGGCACACCTTCCTTGGCTGTTGTGGGTGAGGCTGGAGAGCAGAGGTGAGGCTTCACTCTGGTCAGCTCCCTGGTGATATGAAGAACAGTCACTTGGATATTAAGCAAATGGCTTTGCCCCTCTCCAAAGAAGGAAGGGAACTACACAGTGGCTTCTTCCTAGTATAATCTCAGAGTTGTCATGCCTGAACTTTTCAACTGGCAGGCCGGATGAGATGGTTTCTAACTGGCTGACAGACAGGTTAACTAATGCCTTATCCAGACCCATGCTCTCCCAAGCCTTTTCAGTTGCAACAAATAAAGTTGTGCCCTGTTTCAATTCCAACAAAGGTTCCTCTCTTACAGAGTGAACAGAGTGAACTCACTGCTGGGTCCATGAAGTGCAACCACTTTGTAATGACATTTTTGCTAACTCAAACCACAGCAGGAGTTCAGCCATTTAATCAAGGTGTTTTTGCTATTGTCTGAATTTCATGGAAACAGAGGTATGAAGCACCACTTCATAGATCTTTCATGGCTTCCATTTGGCTTGGAGCAAATAGTCCCCACAACTTTGAGAACAATGGCAGGGTTTCTAATGAAAATATCACACATTCTGGCTTTGTCAGTGTCTCTTCCACCACTCAGAGAAAAGTGCCAGCAACCTTTCAAAAAGAATTACTGCAACAATTATACTTCATAGAAGTCCAGCTGGAAGTAGTTATTTAAGCCTCAGACACAGAATAAAGGATGACACTCAGAGATATGTTATTCTGTGAGGTCAAGTATTGGAAACATGCTAAGACAGATGATAGGAAAGCTATCTGTCAAGATGGGAAAGTGAATTGCAATAGCCAGGTAATAAAAGCACTGGAAAATTGAAAGTACTGGAGAGCCCTTGTCCATCAGCTCTATGGTCTGACAATGTTTATATGAAGTACACAAAACAGTTTGTGGGTGGTGGAATGATTTTGAACAAATTATTTGATTTCTCTCCTCTCTTTGAATGCAAGAATTGTTCTCCACATTTAGATTGCTAAGCAGAGGGGCAGGGTACAAATAAATTTATTATTATTATTATTATTATTATTATTATTATTATTATTATTATTATTGAAAGAGCTCAACATTCATGGCTCTGTGTTGATCCTGATGTTATAACAGTGGTACCTCATGTGAGTAGTTGATCCTCATAAACAGTGTCATGACAATGTTGCAAATTCACACATCACTGTGTCTTCTCATGTGAAAGGGGGGAGGAATAGTGGCTTTTCTCTCTCTTTCTTTGTTTCTTTTTTGCAGACGAGGACTGCCAAATGGCATGCATTTGCAGCATCTGTGATGTTACGTTATGCTGCCTATGTAAGTACCATAAATTCTTTCATTTCAAATGGTGGGCAATCTCAGAAGAACCAGATGGAGTCTCCCACATTCTGTGGACAGAAGCTGGTTGGACTGGCAGCTTTTACTTCAGTGTTGGTGATTGTTATGCATTTGCTCACAAGCCAAGTCCCAGCATATTTCTGTTGAATTATAGATCCCCCATCTTCTCTCTTTTAGTCTCTCTCATATACACACAATCTCAAAAAAGGAACACCTATAGCTTGAACTCAAACATTTGTCAAAAGACATAACAAAATAAATAATGTATGCAAAGAAGCTACATAATGCCATGTATCAATTAAAATGCTCATAAATCTCCTTATGTTCCAGTGCTGGGGTTCTAATCAGTCCCATATGCTGCTGTCAATCAGTTCCACATACACTAGTGTATAGAATATATATACTGAAAGTATGCTGTTGAGTCAGTTATACTGAGATATATCCATCCACCAATGGAATGGCCTCCAGTGATAGAATGGATTCTCCCTCCCCCTTGCAAATTCTCATGTGCTTCCCAAATCTGTTTGTTTGTAACAGATTTAACTGACATGAGGGGTAGAGGAAGAAGTGGAAGGGCAATACCTGTTGTGTGAGCAAGAATCTGTCACATGACTTTTTGGTATAGCACATGAAAATTAATGTTCAGAATCAAGCTACTATAGAATACTGTTGATCCACCAATGTGTTTGCTGCTGTTGCTGTCTGCTATCAAGTTGAATTATACTTAGGGCAATCTTTTGAATTAGAGACCTCCATGAGGACAGGATCTATTAATTTTCATGATCCAATTTACAACTACTGGGTTCAATACAGGTTTAGCAGTCTTGCTCTATCATAAATGAAGTGTTTATGGCTGCTCATATATCTTATTCACTGTGGTTAGAATAACCACATGTCCCGTTCTTATTCAGTGCTTTTATTTCTAGTATATTAGCTGTTGATTTTTTTTAAAAAATGCAGTTGTTATATAACATACCACATTAATATAATAAATTAATAAATGTACCTGTTCATGTCATTTATGTTTTAAGACTAAGAACACTGTTGTCATATGACAATATCTGAAAATATGGAATCAGTAATGGTATGCATTTGTGGTATGATACAATGACAGCATGTATAAAGCTTTTCAGAAGCAATAAGGACGATGGTGTAGTAAGGCCAGAGCTCATGGAGTCGAATGCTGGGGCATTTTAATTACTAGGAACAGTTGACTTCTCCACACATTACTGACTGAATGGATTTAAATCAACATGAAAGTAAGGGAGCACCCTCCTTTCTCCTGCCTCCTCCATCCTTTCTTTATGTAGAAATCGACAAGCTTGAAGAGAGGTTTCTCTGTGTGTGGAGACTCCCCATGTGAGCAAGAACTGATTTTCTAACACCCATACTCACCCCAAGTGCCTATGCAAACAAGAACTTCTACTTTGGGGACATGTTGTATTCTACATGAGGAAGGCAAGGATGAAAGAGATTGGGGCTGAACACTCTCTGCTCTTGTTCATTCCAATCTAGAAAGTAACATCTGAATAAGACTTCAGGTATCATTTGCAATTCTCTTGGACTGGAGGAAAAAAGCATTTGTTTCCCTGTTGTAACACAAGATAGTTTGTGGTCTTGAATGGGTAGTTGGTTGGGATGAAAGCTGCTAGACCTAAGGCCTAAGCAGACTGCCAGAAATAGTGCACATTAAATTGAGGCACTGCCCTGGCTCAGTGCTAGGGAATCATGGGAACTGTATTTTTTTCTGGGACATTGAGCCTTCTCTGTGAGAGAGCTCTGGTGCCACAATAAATTACAGTTCCCATGATTCCCTAGCACTGAGCCAGGGCAGTGCCTCAATTTAATGTGCACTATTTCTGGCAGTCTGCTTAGGCCCCTAGTTAGCTGTAATGAATCAACACAGCTGCTTGCGATTTTGGACTTTTCTTGATGTCATGTCTATGAAAAGTCCCTGTCCTTCAGATTTTTTATCATATATTGCTGTTTCAGGTGAATGGAATTTCATGGGAAGCAAAGGAATTGTTTATAAAATTAGTTAGGGCACAGGACATTTTCATACACACCTAATTATGTGGACCCTTTTCACGTTTGAGCTATATAATTATTATTTTGAAGTTTCATCTATACTTCTTGAAATTAACTATAAATGGACTTCATTTTTCTTCAACTTCCTGCAGAATGGAAGTTAAAGATGAAAAGTAAATGAGAGTCTTTTTTCATACCACCATGATGCTATAATTGATTACCTAAATAACCTAAAGGCACCCAATCCTGTCTGATCTTGGAAGGTAAGCAGGGTCAATTCTGATTAGTACTTGGATGGGAGCCTGCCAATAAACATCAGGTGCTGCAGATTGCTTTTCAGAAGATGAAACTGGCAAAACCACCTCTGAGTATTTCTTGCCTAAGAAAACCCTGTAAAATTCATGCTGTTGCCTTAAGTCGACAGGCAACTTGGTGTGTACACACATACATACATAAGGCAGTATAAAGCAGCCAGAGAACATGGTGATTGTTTCACACATCCAGAAAATATTGAACAGGCAGCTTTCATATAAACTATTAGGCCTGCCAGTTAGCCCTTATTTCCCAAAACAAACAAGCATGTGATTTGTAGCAGAATATCTGTAGTATAAAATTCAGAGAGTTTTAAGTTTCAGAAAAGAGTGTGAATTCTTGCAATTACCATGAGCATCTCTTTTTCCCCCAGATGAATGTTCCACTGCATACCTTGTCCTTCATACCAGATGGGTTTGTCCTCTGATGAAATTCAATCATTTTTAAAAGCAGCAGCTATACATAGATTTTGAATGCCATCCAGGCCTTGACTGAAGATGTAGCCTGCAGCCATTTAAAGATATTGTTCGTATTATTATTAATTTTATATTGTAGCAACTCTTTCTGTTTCTAATGCTTCTCTTTACTATTTAACACCTCTCAAATGAGGTCAAATATGATGGGATTAGTTTAATTCTCTTAGCTGTCCCTCCAGATGTCTTAGACCAATGACCTCACTCCACATGGCTGGGCATTAGGAATGTGTAGTCAGCTTCCTGCCAGTAAAGGCTGACTATCCTGAGATGCTTTAGGAAAATATGAAGTCAGCTGATGTTGTGTAAGGTAAGTGGTAGAAGAATGTTTCTGAGTTCCTTTCAAGATTATGCAAACAGTCCTGGGCTTTTGAAATCATTCAGTTCTGTTTGGAATTAGCTTTTGAGTCACTGTGGCTCTTCAAATGAGACTGTTCCTGTTTTATACTAAAGGTGATATACCTTAGAATTGGAGAACATTTGGTTCTCGTATTGTAGATATTAATCAATGACCCTAGAATTTTGGTCCATTTGTTTTAAGGGAGGCTTGCAACTGCATTTATCTTGGAAAATATTAGCTATCTTTAGTAGTCTGCAACCCCTGGAATCCCCCAACCACTATGGTCACTTACCATGAGACTGAGGGATCCTGGGAGCTGCATTCTAAGGGGCTGGACAGACCAGCATAAAAAGCCAGCCTGGGGGCAGTGTGGGGGTATGGCAACCGCACACCGACCCCCCTGACTATGTCCCCAGGCCAGCATCATGTCACCCAAGCAACTGCACCGCGGGTGGCAAAAGGGCATATCTTTGGTGCAGCATTCAGATACACTGTACAGAAGAGCCACCAAAGAGTTGCTGCAGTGGCAGCTAGGGCGCTCTGTCAATGGCGCAAAAAGAATCTGCTTTTTGCAGTTTTTTTGTGCCACAGAAAGGCCAGATCAGGGCCATGGTGTGCAGTTGCTGTGGCCCCGATCTGGGGAGAAAAGGGGTGCTTGCCACTGCCCCTTTGGGGTGGTCTGTACAGCCCCCTAAGAATGTTTTCTGAGCTGTAGTCTTTAGTACATGCAATATTCCTTACCACATCCCTATGGGTATATGGAGTCTATCCATTGCAATCAGTGGCATCACTAAGATTGATGTCATCCCAGTACATGGTGTCACCACATGGATGTACCCCTCACTAGCCAATAGTGGAGGGGGTTGTTATGGGAATTGGGGAGCCCATAGCCATGCACACAATTTGAATTTTAAAACTTTCCTTCATTCAAAATATTAATCTGTTAATTTTGACATGTTTTTCAGAATGAACTGCCTAGAGGACTATGTTGTACCATCCTGCCTTACAAATATTAAAGATGAGGAGCTTTTTAGAAAAAGAAATGTGGCAATCCTAGTTGAACACCAATGTGGTTGAATATACAGGAATTCAGACTTTTAGTTCAGCATTAAAACCCTGACCTGGATGAACTCATAGATTCAATCTGAACCAGAAGATTGTTTGGATGTCTCTTGCATATCTTCATTTGAAGGAATTTCATATAAACCAGTTCTCAAAATACTGATAAGAAGATTGAGACCATATGGCAGATTTTCTCCACTTTGTGTCATGTCTCCAGTGGGGAGTTGTGCTACTCCTAGCAATCTTTAAAATCATGTATGGGATATATGAAGGTTAATTATAAAATAATATACTATCAGGCCTTAAATAAACTGAAGTCATTCAAATCCACTCTGTATTCTGACTCTATAATATTTTTTTCAAAAATCTGGCAGAAAAACAGATTTAGACTTTTCCCCCATTGGAATAGCCCAGAAGTAACACACCACAAAAATCCCCAAACAGGAACTGTAATACATTTTCAAATGTTTAGCTTCTTGTGTGGCCCAGGATCATATAACCTATTTGCCCACTGCCTAAAATTAGCACCGTATCTGGAAAGAGATCTCTCAACAATCTTAGTGGAAGAGAAGAGGATGATATAAACAAAAGCAATATCTTGACTGGGTTTTTCAGAAGAGATTGGTTGATTGCCTATATTTTAAACTAGTTGCTTGATTTAGTTAACTTGCCACAATTAATTTTATAGTGTTATAACTGGAGGGGGGGAATTAAAGCTGCATTAGGAACAGAAGCATGCTCTGCTCTGTATAGAATTGGGCTGATAGCTTGTGTTATCTCTTGAATTTTTCTTCAGACTTTGCATGTAGAAAGTTACTTGTTTTGAAAATAACTCCGAGAATATCCAGCCAACATGTCCACTGTACCATTGGTCATACTGGTTGGGGATTCTGGAAACAGCAGTCCAAAAAGTAACCTTCTCAAGTTACTGGTTGCAATTTGAAGCATGAATATGTAGGATACAAATATAAATATCCCTGAACTGAGATATGCACGGTTTGCTTGGCTGATTGTCATCAGGCCCCAACCAGAGATTAATGCACTAAATTAATTGTTAATGTTTCAGTCAGTTCTATTCCAAAGATAAATGGGGAAAATGAGAGGATATATAAAAATGAACAGTTGAGCTTAATATTTATACAATTATTTTGCTGGGGGAAGACTAGTTCAGTCACTCAGACTAGACTAGGAGATGGACTTGGAATGCAGTGGTACTGCTACTTGTGATCCGGATGCTATGTTTCTGTAGATGCAGCGTAAAATGGATTTTCTTGATCTCCACATTGAAGTACTTACCACTGACAAGGGATGTCATTTTTCTTTAATTTTGTTCTTAGAAGAAGCAAGGGATAATTTTAGCAAATTTCTTGTACTGTGAGAAAGTATTTGGAAACTGTGCTGTTTTTGATGATTGTTCATATTTTTGGGACTTATTCTGAACAAAATTTGCATTTTTTGTTGCTGTTCAGAAAACAACCGGTGTGATGTAGTGGTCTGAGTATTGGACTATGACTCAGGAGATCAGAGTTCAATTCCCAGCTCAGTCATGAAACCCATTGGGTGTCCTTGGGCAAATCATATGCTCTCAGTCTCAGGGGAAGGCAATAACAAACCTTCTCCAAACAAGTCTTGCCAAGAAAACCCCATGATAGAATCACCTTAAAGTCACTGTTAGTCAGAAATGGCTAGAAAGTACATGACACCAACAGAAAACAGCAGCTGCATACAGTTACAGATTTTGTGCAAAATGGTTTATGTAGTTATGAATGTAATGTAGAATCTTGGCCAGCATCATCTGCATAGAAAATACTGGTTGGAATCATATATTTGCCATGGCCCAAGACAGATGGGCCAAAAGTGCCGCCTTTGAGCTGATTCAGGGGCATGACGTTCAGATGACACATGTCCCTGGATTGGGCCAAAGCTGCACCACAGCCACATAAGTTAGCCCAAACCTGGCTGCAAAAGAGCACACACAAAAAGAGCTCCTTGCCAGCAGTCTGTTGTGGACCATGGTGGTGGCCAGCCTTGGGACTGCATCTGGTCATTGCAGTCCTGTACCAAATGGGGAGCAACCAATGCTGGAGCAGCTGAAAGCTGCTCCAAGCTGCCGATCTGCTTGAACCCTAAGTTGGTAGTTAAAGTGTATGTAGCAAATACCACCCCAACCATACCACAATCCCTACTTACTGGTCAGCACCCACTTTGATTAAAGATCTATTTCCATTGCTTGAGAAGTAGAATAATTTCTCCCCTCATTTAGGGAATATGTAGGTACCACGAAGCCTCAATCCCAATTTACCAGTCAGAAGCCACTGTGATTTATGGGAGTGTGTTCCCCTGTCACTTAGGAAGTAGCTGACTGAGGTTCACGCACAAACACACACATGCACTCATCCTCTCACATTAGCAAATTCTATTGCAACAGGAAGAAAAAAGACTCGCTGTTGCAATTCCCCCTCATGTTGGAGATCTCTCACATGAGGTGTGTGTGTGTGAACATCAGTCCTCCTCCTAAGTGACAGGGGAACACATGCTTATAAATCACAGTGGCTTCTGACTGGTAGAGGCTTTGTGGTACCTACATATTCCCTAAATGAGGGGGGAAATTATTCCACTTTCAATGTCTCTTCAGATCAGCTGCCTCAGCCAGAACTCTTACTATTCCAACCGAATAAGGCTTTCAAATGGGAATGCTGGAAGACTGAACCTGACCGCCTTGTACTTTTCTACTGAGCTATGGTCCGCTGTATACATATATATAGCAATAGCAGCTTCATTTATATACCACTTCATATTACCTAAGTAGTTTCTAATTGCCCCAACAAGCTGGGTACTCATTTTAGCCACCTTGGAAGGATGCTTAGCTGCGTCAACTGTGAACACTTGGCTGGGATTGAACTCACAAACTTGTGGTTCGTGAATGAGTTGCTGCAGTACAGGCATTTAACCACTGCACCCCCGGGGCTCCCTGGTGTATATACATACAAGGTTGTGTATTGTTAGGGTAAAGGGTATGAATTATATGTGCTGAAATGTTCTTTTGAGAGAATATTCAAATCATGTTTTGTTTTGTTTTCCTTCTGAAATGCTGATATTCTTTGTCTGGTAAACCAGACATTTGGAACATCTATTAAGGACCGATATCTACAAAAAGAGGGCCAGCTACTGAAAATGAGGATTTAAATTTAGTTTGCTGTTTCAAAACCTAGCTGTACTCATCTTCCTGTTGTCACAAATATGATGATGACAATGATGTTATGATGATAGTGGTGATGGTGACAATTGCAAGAGATCAAGCACAAGTACTGACTTTCAGCATCAACATCAACTAATGACTGGTTTAAATACATTTCAAATGGTGAAGGCAATAAGAAATAACTTCTGCTGTAAAAATGGGTGTTCTATTGATAGAGATTAGCACTTGTTGTTGTTGTATGCCTGCAAGTCATTTCCGACTTATGGAGACCCAAAGGGATTTTCATGGGATTTTCTTGGCAAGTTTCTTCAGAGGGGGGTTGCCACTGTAGTCTCTCTGAGGCGGAGAGAGTGTGACTTACCCAAGGTCAGCCAGTGGGTTTACATGGCCGAGCCAGGATTTGAACCCTGTTCTCCAGAGTCTTAGTCCAACACTCAAAACACTACACTATGCTGGTTCATTTATTTACTCATTAGTACATTTTTCTACCAATACCAACTTTCCTCCTCCTCTCTTTTCCCTATTTTAGGATTTTATTGTGCCACTTTTTAAATCGACTTACCTCTCCCAATTTTAATTTTAATTTGGGTGACATCCTGATGTTGTCAGAAGGATTTAGCCTCCAAATCTGCCACCTGGGTTCATTCTGGGTCCATCCCCACTCACAGTGGCACTCTGGTGGCTATTTTCTTAAGCCAGAAATCTCCTGGCTTCGGAAAGAGACACGCTGAGCACCCCTGTGAGTGGGGATGCACCTGGGATGCACCTGGGTAGCAGATTCGGTGGCTAAAACCTTCTGATAAGATCAGGATGTCACTCGAATTAAAATTTAAATTGGGAGAGGTAAATCAACTTAAAATGAGGGGTGATAAAGTCCTTAGTCAAAAGTGGTTTGTCATCCACCAACAGCAGGCAGCAATAAATAAATGAACAAAACAAATTTAAAAGCTTTGGTTATGTAATCTGAATTAGCAATGATGTTTTAGGGCTGTCGGAGACTTCCCCAGTGAGGTCTCCTTCTTCTTCCCAACATCCACATGTTGACATCTAAAATGTATGGAAAAGGGGTCCCACAATATATATTGTATTTTTGTATTGCATATTGTATATACTATATTTTAACTGTGGGTTTATGTTTTTCTTTGTGTTTTGTATTTTAATATATTGTACCTTAATCCTTGAGGTGGCAGGAAAAAAGAAAGAAAGAAAGAAAGAAAGAAAGAAAGAAAGGGGTATAACTTAATTCCTTTGTCAGTGCACCAAGTTGAAAACTGTTTTCCTGTGACAATAGCACACTGTTTAGATAATGCCTGCTCTTTGGTGGCACCTTTCTTGCCTGGACATTGTGAGAGCTGGAGAGAGATCACTATTGGGATGGTAAAAGAGCATGTATACTGCCTTGCAATTGCAGTCCTAGCATTCCCATGGTACTAGTATGGCTTGAGAGCACAGGGAAAGCAGCTCCCATGTTGCTATGGTAACTTAAGAATTGGTCCTTTCATTTCATACCTGACATTGCTCACTTTCCAAGATGATTTCTTGGTAGAGAAAAATACAACAGTGCTCATACAGTGTCTTCTATTGTGTGCACGAGCAAAACACACCTACATTTATACAGCCACGTACAAACACAAACATTTGAAAAATTTGAACAGCAAGATGTTTTCCTTTGGTCCATTTTGGGTACGGCCTGCATCATTTGACACCAGGCCTCTCTTCAGTTTCCCAAAGCTTTATATTTTCTCTGAAGCAGAAGGCATGTTTGTGGCAGCCAGCAATTCTCATTAAGAAGCAAAGACACCAGTGGCTAAAGAGACAAACAAAGGCTTTATTGTTAGAATGCCATTAAAAATAGGAAACCTCTCTATGAGTATTAGGCTGATGAGATGTTTAGCCTTTGCAGAAAGGATGCTTTAATGATGCCTGTGCTTTAACTGTCATGGCTAAAAGTGATGGTATTTTGAGATTTGGCATCTGTTGTGGCACCAGAGCTCTCTGACAGAGAAGGCTAAATATCTCACAAAACTACAAATCCCATGATTCCACAGCATTGAGCCATGGCAGTTAAAGCAGTGTCAAACTGCATTAATTCTACAGTGCAGATGCAGCACATAGCAAAAATGCCACTGTTATGAATATGTACCATAAGTGAGTACAGAGAAGTTAGGGATCAGTAACTCTAGGCTGTGGATCCAGCCAGTATTTTTAACACACAATATTAAAATAATATTTTCCAATTTAAAACAATCAATGTTATTTAAAATGAACAAACCAAAACAACCTTACATATTCTTCCTCACATTTTTGTTCTGGCTTAAAATATTAGCTAAACCATCCTTTCAAATAAAGTATGGAGAAGCTTTTTCCTACTAAGGGGCACATTTCTCTAGGCTGACAGCATAGGGGTCAGAGACAAAAGTGGGGCCAGATCCAAAAGTACAATAGGTATCTCTTTTTCTCCCTCCTTCCCCCTTCTCTTTTTCATACTCCATTCTCTTTTCTTCCCCAACCAAAAGATGCTGAGGAAAGGGGCTAGCTTAAGGCTTACAAAAGGCCTGTAAAATTAGACTGGAGGCCACATACAGCTTCAGGGCTACAGATTGTGCACAATTTAGATAATTTTCATTTCTAAAGCATTTTAAAATAAAAAAGCCCATTAAAAGTTTAGGAAACACTTTGCTTTCCAATCTGTTCCCTAAGGACTTTGAAATAAGTTACAGTCAGCCATCTCAACCCCATTTGTAGAGGTTAGGGGAACATCCCCTTGAACGTCGGCAAAAGGCGAATATAAATACATATACATTAAAAATGGCAAATCATTTATTTTAAAACTGAGAGAACATTTCTCTAGGAATCTCTAGGTCCTCCCGAGTGAGTCTGTGGTCAACGTTTGTCAGAAGTTGACAATAGAATCACTCTGGAGGACCTAGAGCAGTGATGGTGAACCTTTTAGAGACCAAGTGCCCAAACTGCAACCCAAAACCCACTTACTTATCACAAAGTGCCACATCCCTCTGGCTTTCTAGTAACAAGCCCTGGCAAACTCTGTGCTGGGGTGATGACGTGCATGCCCACAGAGAGGTCTCTGAGTGCCACCTCTGGCACATGTGCCATAGGTTTGCCACCACTGACCTAGAGATTCCTAAAGAGAACATATTTATCAAATCCACAAATCATTAAATCTGTGAAAGGAAAACAGGCAAATTGGGGAGGGCAACTCTACTTCCTACTGAGCATTATAAAATTAGGTGCAAATTGTATAGCTAGTCCCACCTGGAGTAATCCCATTGATTTAATGAATCTTTCATAAGGGTTGACTTACCATGCTTTCATAGGTTCAATGTGTCTACTCTAGTTGAGATGAACAACTGACTTTCAGCCTTAGGTACCAGTATTACAAATACACCCTGCAGCCTCTTCTAAAATTCCTCATCCTAGTGAACATGGACATGCTTTATTTCAAAGATGATGGTGATAATTGACTTTAATTACATCCTGCCTTTTCCCCAAGACTGCTTGCACATTAAAAAGATTATGATTAAAAACATACAAAAAGTCAACAGTAAAACCAAATGAAACTATTAATCATAGTAGAAACATATCTTATAAATATTTTTAAAGTAAATACAGTGTCAAAAAATAGAACACTTACAGTCTTTTGTTAAAAGCCCTGAATCCTAAGAGCCTGGCTGAATAATCATAATCATAATCAGCCATCACCTGCTTATGGAAGGACAGCAAAGAAAGGGCCATTCTAGCTTCCTTAAAGAGGGGTCCCAAAATGTAGGGGCAGCCACTAAAAAGGCCATTTCTTGTGTTCCCACAGCTATACCAGAGAAGGTGGTGGGAATGAGAGAAGGACCTCTCCTGTGGATGTCAGGGTCTGGGTGGGCGCATAGTGGGAGATATGATCTGTTTTATTTTAAGTAATGACTTAATGGAACAAATTCCATTATGGGTTCAGCAGTGATTGTTCCTCTGCTTAGCAATAATGGCACAAACTACATTTATTGAGATAAAGGAGGCCACAAGATTTTAATGCTTACAGCTCCAAATGCTTGGCTCCATCATGGATCTGAATCCAGGCATCAGTTGTCCGTTCTGTCAACTGGTGGGAACCAACTTACCCAGCTGGTCTGCTGGGCATACCTTTGGAAAGACATACATGGGGGCAATCTGCTGCTTGATTTCCTTGTAATCTGGGGATAAGATGTACTACTTGCCCCCAAGCTGGACGTGACTTTAGTAAGTCCACACTCACCAAGGTCTCATTAAAGGACCCCCAACTGGGTCTGACAGCCACCCATGCTTTGTCTACCTACAACTGGATCCAGATCCCATGCTAAAAAAACTTCCCAAATTAAATACATTTGTTGTTATGTGCCTTCAAGTCATTTCCAAATTATGGTGACTCAAAGATAAACCTTTCTTGAGGTTTTCTTGGCAAGATTTGTTCAGAATGGGCTTGCTTTTGTTTTCCTCTAAAGTGTGTGATTTGCTCAAAGTCACCCAATAGGTTTCCATGGTCAAGCAGGGATTTGAACTCCGGTCCCCAGAGTCACAGTCCAGCACCCAAACCACTATACCACACTGGCTCTAAATGTGCTATGAAGATTTACAAATGCTACAATGAAAGCCACAAAACTAGGAACAGGAATGCAGACACACAGAGGGTGAGGACATATTTCTGTGCTGAGAGGAGCACAGGAGAATGGTTTCAAGCCTCTGCCTGAATCTCTAGTCATGCCTACAAATCAATACGAAGATCCTGATTGGCAGGTTTTCCCAACTTCCCCCCAGAGCTTGGGAAATTGCACAGGCTTCTGGGAAGGATAAGTTTCAACCAGTGGAGAAAAACAGCCCTTGCCTTACTCTGCACCTACACAACCAACTGACACTCTGTGCTAAGTCAGGGAGTGCACTTATCAGAGGCAACATCACTATCAAACTTTCTCTGGAATGGAAAACAGTTATCATGTGAAAGTCCTCTGTTACTACTAGAAGCATGGCCAAGTTTTGGTGGAAGAATTAACCCCCCCAAGTGCTCTTGAACATGTACAGATTGATTTTCCTCTGTGGGTTAGAAATTTCCAGATATTCCCACAGAGCTGGGGAAAAGTTTTTTCCATGATGCTGATTTGATTTATCAATCCTACTATTACTATCACTCTTATAACACTCTGGGAAACAGGGAAATACATCATATGTATGCTTTGTACTGTAAATCATGTATGTTAGGAATGATAGATGACTGAGAAATTAGATATTCTTGAATTCTGGTGCAAATTGACCTGATCATCTTTAGTAATGAATCTGTCAGCTCTGTTTCTTGCATGTACCTGGTCTTTAATTTGTTCCATTTCCTTTCCATATTAGTTTCCATATATATATATATATATATATATATATATATCCCCAGCTTCTTAAGTCTTTCTTCATAAGGTGTGGTTTCCAGATCCTTCACCATTTTGTTCGCTCTCCTCTTGTAATTCAGTTGCATAACATTTCCAAATATATATATTTCTGTGTATATACAGCTTTTTGTTTATAACTTTGCCAAACACACAGTTCAACAATTTCTCCTAATTAGAAGCATTTGTTTATATAATTTTCATGAATATATGCATGCTTAGAATTTCTTTCCCCTTATAAATTCGTTTGCCTAGATATCTTCAAATTGGATAAATGCACCAAAAGATTTAGGGGGGGAAATGCACATGCACATTAAGTATAACTGTGTTTTAGCACAAATATTCATCCAGGATTTGCAAATTAATATGTCAACAAAGAAATTTCCCCCCATCTTCATCTGTACCTTCTGGACTGAAATGGAGGTTGGGGACTGATTTTGGGTCCTTTGGTTTTTATACTTGTCCAAATTTCATGATGCAATTCCCAGAATGAAAATATATCAATATGTAGTTTAAATGTATATTTGAATATATATTTTAAAATATATTATTTGAGATAAACGTATTTATCTCAACTATATATGTGTATATTTTGTGAGTAAACATACTTCAAAGGGCATACTTAAATGTATGTATCTTGATGTATTTAAATAAAAAAAGATTAATTTGGAAATGTTATGCAATTGAATTACGAGAGGAGAGCGAACAAAATGGTGAAGGATCTGGAAACCACACCTTATGAAGAAAGACTTAAGGAGCTGGGTATGTTTAGCCTGGAGAAGAGACAGTTAAGGGGTGATATGATAGCCCTGTTTAAGTATTTGAAGGGGTGTCACATTGAGGATGGAGCAAGCTTGTTTTCTGCTGCTCCAGAGACTAGGACCCAGAACAGCAGTTCCAGGAAAAGAGATTCCACCTCAACTGTTAGGAGAAACTTCCTGACAGTAAGGGCTGTTCAACAGTGGAACACACTCCCATGGAGTGTGGTGGAGTCTCCTTCCTTGGAGGTCTTTAAGCAGAGGCTGGATGGTCATCTGTCAGGGATGCTTTGATTGGGAGTTCCTGCATGGCAGGGGTTTGGACTGGATGGCCCTTGTGGTCTCTTCTGCCTCTATGATTCTATGAATTAATCCTATGAAATTGACAGACCATAAAGAATTAGTTCTGTCCATCCTTAATAACAGGTACAATTTTTATTGACCTCTCTTTCACCATAAATTATAGAAAGGCAACTTGAAGCATGTCATTTTGAGAAAGATATTCTGAGAACATATACCTTGAAAGCATTAATTCATTAATAAGCTTAGTTAATTCATTAACAGTAGGTTTAAAGTGCAGATTCTTAATCAGCATATTTTAATTAGAGCTGTCCCTCCTCACACTTTATGGATGCACAAAATTTCTGTTGTCATTTTCAGTTGATGCAATTTGTTGTTGGATTATTTTCATTCACTATTTGGTGAATGTCTATGGTAGTGGTGTGGAAATGAGTTATGAGATTATCAGACTGCGGATGGGATGTCCTTGTCCTTTCTTTCCTGTGCAATTAATTGAGGGAAGGACTTTCAGATGATGTCAAACTGATCTGGACATTGTCCCATCCAGAAAGTGCTAGTGACCATGATTGTGCAAAAGACTTTCATATGACGTCTTGCTGATCATATTATTGCCTATCCGTGAAGTGAAATTGTCCCCTCTTTGCCCTTCATTTTGTATTAACCGAAGAACCTGTTAATTGCTAGCACATGTGGAAGACTGAGTTCATATGCAGAAGACAGACAGACAGACAGACAGACAGATAAACACCAATGGAAATTCTGGAAGTCCGTATTTTCCAGCATATAAGATGACTGGGCATATAAGACGACCCCCAACTTTTCCAGTTAAAATATAGAGTTTGGGATATACTCGCTGTATAAGATGACCCCTCTTCCAACACACACCAATTTTTTTTTAAAAAACCCCCACACACATGAGATTTGATTTCAATCTGGTAATTTTAATTCAAATGTTTATGGCATGCAGGTACTTAGCAGGAAAACTGTCACTTATAAACGCAACAAACTACAGCTCCCATATTCCCTAGCATTTATTTCTGCAGTGTGGACCTTACTTTTTAAAAAATAGTCCAGATTTAAATGCTGCTTTAAAAATTATTTCCATCTCCCAGCTATGAGACGATTGGGGGGAAATGAGAAAGTGTTGGGGGGAAGGACTGCCAATATACTAGATGATGCATTCTGGGGTATGTACAATTTGCGGCAAGTAAGTGACCCTGGGCATGTCACACACTCTCAGCCTCAGAGGATGGTAATGGCAACCCCCATTTGATGAAACATGGCAAGGGATCATTCCAGCTTGCCTTAGGGTTGTCATAAGTCGGAAAGGACTTGAAGAAACACAAGAACAACAAAAAAGTCTGCAACTGTTTCATAGGTAGCACATGGGAATACAAGCCAGCATGGTGTAGTGGTTTGAGTGTTGGACTACCACTCTGGAGACCTGGGTTTGATTCCCCACTCTGACATGAAACCCACTGGGTGAACTTGGACAAGTCACACACTCTCAGCCTCAGGGGAAGGCAATAGCAAACCTCCTCTGAGTGAATCTTGCCAAGAAAACCCCATGATCACCATAAGTCGGGAACAATAACAAAAACAATAACTTTCTTGGAGGTCACACTCTCTCAGCCTTGGGGAAAGCAATGGCAAACACTTTCTGAACAAACTTTGCCAAGGAAACCCCAGGATAGGTTTGCCTTTTAGTTGCCAGAAGTTAGAAACGACTGGAAGGCACAAAACAGCCACCACCACAACAGCATTTTTGGAAGTCACACTCTCTCAGCCTTGGGAAAAGCAATGACAAATGCTTTCTGAACAAACCTTGCCGCCCTGCAAGGGGGCTTCCCTGCTCCTCTTCACCTCCTCTTCCTCCTCCTTCTCCCATGGAGGGGGCTTTTTCTGAGGGGAAGGGAGGGAGGGAGGAACGGAGGAAAGAAAGAAGGGAGGAAGGAAGGGGTGAAAGAAGGGAGGGAAGGAAGCTGAGGCCTTCCCCTGAGGCTGAGAGACTGTGACTTGCCCAAGGCCACCCAGTGGGTTTTTACAGGGCCTTCTCTGCAAAGAGGCAGGGCAAAGGAGGGCAGGGCAGCCCAGCCCAGCCCAGTGAGGGAGGAAAGGAGAAACACCTCACCTCATCCTGCTTCCTCCTCCTCTTCTCCCAGGCCAAGCTAGCAATGCTTCCGCCTCCTGCTCCTCCCTGATCTTCCTGAGGGTGTGGCCCAGCCTGGTGGGTTGAGAGGGAGGAGGAGGGAGACAAAATGGCCGTCGCACTGAGGAGGGAAACAAAATGGCCACCGGGTGAGCAGGATCTTTCTCTTACTGGCATATAAGACGACCCCCGACTTTTGGGAAGATTTTTTGGGGTTAAAAAGTCATCTTATACACCAGAAAATATGGTAGTTGTAGGCAAAAACTCCCTCATCCAAACAGGGTTTTACTCACACTGCTGAGGTTCTTCTGAAGAGGCTTTTAATCTTAGTTGCAACAAATATTTACAAGCACAATACAGCAATATTTACACCATCCAACATAATTCAACCATTCAACATCCACCTAACCACAATGTATTGGAACATTCTTTCTTCTATTCACAAACTCTGGCTAGGATTCTGACCCAACCTCCTGTCAATTTTTCATCATTTTTCTGTCACATGTCTACAGTGACTATGCAGTTTTGAACTGTTCCACACAGCTTCCTGCTGAAGTTTCATCAGCTTCCTCTGAGTCAGCTTTTCACCTTTATGTACACTCACCTTTGCACATACTGAGCTCAGGGCACCTTTCACCTTTGTTCCACATTGTATGCATCTCAGACATTTTACAGTCTGAGGCAAATTCTCACTGACAGTTAATGCAATCCCACTTCACTGAGAGGTTAATGACAGGATCAGTGGGGCATGTGTAAATGTTTTTCATATGATCAGTGTCATGGATGGGATAAGGATGGGAGAGGGATCCGCTTCACTCCCATCCCCAATCTGATAATCTCCACACAGTTCTTTCCCTGCCCAACAGTGGATTAATGAGACTCGGCTAATCTCAATTTCTTTGGAAACAGAGGCCATGACAAAGCAGATTCTTTAAATATTCTACTTGAAATTCATGTAATGGACTCAGATGAGTAAAGATGATTGAGGTATGATAGTGATATTACCTTTCCTTTTGTTGTTGTTATCTTAGGGGTTTTATTTCCCCTTGGAGGTGTAGATCAGGGGTAGGCAACCTTTCCCCTTTAAGGGCCGAGGGACTTCAGCTCCCAGAAGCCATGTTGGCCAATACACCCATGTTGGCCAATAGCTCCTGGGATTCTGGGAGCTGAAGTCCCTCGGCCCTTAAAGGGGAAAGGTTGCCTACCCCTGGTGTAGATAGATATTGGGGTAAAAGCTCAGCACCATTTGAAAACTACAGAATTAACCAAAAATAGTGAACTAAATACACCACTTTGAATTTAGTGAATAATTAATCTAATAGCATAAAACCAAGGTAGTTGATTCATTCTTATCAATTATTCCAATGATGTGGTTTCAAGAGAAATGAAAGTTGAGTCTTTCTTCATATCAGTGAAATTTTAATCAGATACAAATCCTACTTGGGGTTAAAACTGGACATGGGGACATTAGAAATGAAGACATAAGACTGCTTCAGTTTCCTTCCTATCATTTTAAGAGATGGGTCTCACCCAGTTTTCAGCTAAAATTCAGTTCTCATTTTCTAAACGAACCAGTTATGAATTGATCTATATGTTATGTTCACTGTGGGAATGGCTTATATGCCCTATGCCAAACAGTTTAATAGCACCCACTGAGAAACTTTGACAAGCAAGAGTTTGACAAGATCCTAAATGTGTACCTTAAGACTTCTATTTTTTAAAAAACAAACAAACAAACAAATGGGAAAGCCACCATTCAAAATAATACTTAAATCTCTCTCCCTTCTCACACACCACCTTATAGGCATTTGGAAATGTTTCCTTTCTCCTATAAAGCTGAAATATATATGCCATTTTATTAATTTATATCTAAAATATTCATATGTTACTGCTCATTATTAGAGTTCCAGAACATATTATAATGTTAAAAACACAGCAATAAAAGGAGGAGATAAATTAGAGCAAGATGAGAATACACTATTCACAGCTGCTGAGCAAAGGTAGAGATTGTTGGTCAGGTATTCCAGGACCTTGAAGGAGAGCTGCACAATAGTGAGGCAGAGAAGAACAGGGATCATTCCAGGACTTGTGATGTGCCAAGACCTTTGAAGACTTACCCCAGTGCCTGCTGGAGGATGAAAGTTTTCAGTGATCCTTCTGACCAACTATTATCACTTTAACCTTTCTCCTGATGGATGCAATCTCTACCTGGTCTTCCTCAACCATCAGCTACAGCAACATATTCAAAGGACATGGGGTGGGAGGAGGGGTGCCAAGCAGCTCCCCCTTTTTGGCATGTCATTGAGGGCATTGGGCATGAGTTAAATTAGGGGGAGCCACGGAGTAGCAAGAGAGATGAAAAAGGGAGGGAGGTAGTCTGCAGTCAGGGTGGATGCAAGTTAACTCACCACCAGCTGGTCATGGTCACAACACATGACCATTATAGATTGGCTAATACAGAGAGACCTACCCAGAAGTTTACCAGAATGACATGGCTGGCAGGCCCTGATTTGAGTATATGCTGGTCCTGAGGCAAAAAAGGCACTTGCCTATGTTGTTAACTTTGGGGAAGAAAGGAAAGACTGCTGCTGCTGATAAAGAACTGTATTTTTAATTTTATAACTTGGATGAGATTACCAATGTCAAGGAGCAGAAGAGATGTAGTATTCCCTCCTCTTAAGTAAATTAATCACAGTAAAGGGTTTCATTTCATTCTTAAATTACAACAAAATAGATGCCTTGCACAATTTGTGCAAATAAACAGGCTCCTGCACAGATAATATGCTACGTTTTGTTTGAAAAACACCATGAATGTCCCCAAGTTTCCTCTTATTGGGAAGCAGCTCCTGTGAATGGGGTGGGGAGTCTATTTTGTTGTTGATTAGGAAGAAGCTGGATGATGATCCCACAAAGCCCTTGCATGAATGATCTTTGGCATGAGGGGGAATTGCAACAGAGATTCTGCTTCTGCCTCTTGCACCAGAGATTGTTCATGGGAGGGTGTGGGAATATCAGTCATTTGATTCCTGATCAACAACAGACCCCCATCAACCAAAGTGGTTGCTTCCTAGTAAATGAGGATTGGGGGTGGGTGGGCCAGGTTTCACAACATAGCACCATAACTATGGTACTTACACACATGTCTTCTATGCAAGATTCTGGGCAAGGAGCCTATTGGAAAAATGAAGTAGCAACCCATAATTCAGCATTGCAAACACGGCTGGATGCACAGGGATTCAAAGTTAGTTTTTAAAGAGCTAAGTACTGCAGAGCCTCTTGGAGAAATAGCACATTTATTTTGTCCAAGAGTGCAAAAAAAAAAAAAATCAAGTTCTTTTCATCAATTTTATGAATAAATGTCCAGACACCAAAAAGTTCTAATCAAAACCAAACCAAATGAAATTCCCACTAATCTACAGTAGCTACTCCAATTTATTACCATCAAATTATTGAACACAGAGGGATTCAAGTCCAAACTTTTAATTACTAAACACTCAAAACTCTCTACTTGATTGAACAAATCTTTCCATTTACCTCCACCCACATTCAGATGATATTAATCTCAAATTCTCTTTATAAAGATATTTGTAAATTGTGAAAAGTTTTTATCATTATCGTCATCACCATCACCGTCTTGATATCATATTAACATATTACCATACATTTTCATAATCTATGACATAACTCTTCATAATCTTATTTTGGTAGGTACTCTAACATCTACTTCACATTATATAATCACAATCCTCCACAATATCTCTTGTGCCATTCAATAAAATCTAACTCCAGGTCCTATCTTTTCCAGCTTTGGGTTATTTACATCTTAAACTGTCCTTCTGACCATACCCTTTCAGTGATCAATCTACCTCACTGCTGAAATATTAAAATGTTGATTAGTCTTCTTTTCTCATAACTTCCCCAAACCTTATTTTCAGCCTTGAAATTTGTTATTAGTAACTTGTCCCATTTATTTTCCCATAATGATGTTGTTGTTGTGTTGTGTTGTTGGGTGTCTTCAAATAAGTTCCAACTTATGACAACCCTTAGATGAACTTATAATGTGGTTTTCTTGGCAAGATTTGTTCAGAAGAGGTTTGCAATTACCTTCCCCCATAGCCGAGAGATTGTGACTTGCTCCAGGTCACTCTGTGGGATTCCAAGGCTGACCAGGGAATCAAACTGTGATCTCCAGAATCACTGTCCAATGGTCAAGCCACTACATCACACTGGTTTTCCCATGATGTTACACATTTCCAGTCTTCCTTATATTTTTAATAATTGTTAACTAATATTATTGTCAGTTTGTCCACTTTTGCCATCTCAAATAACTTCAAAAGCCAGTACTCTTCTGGGGGTATCTCCATACTTTTCCACATTTTAGCATATATCATCCTTGCTGCTGCTATGATATGTAATGTGATTCTCCAAAATTTATTTTCCAACTTATCACTCAAAGAGTGTAACATATTCAAAAAAATATATTTCTGGCTGATCTTGAATATCTGTTATGATTATATGGATTCTTTTCCAAAACTTTCTTGCTTTATCACAGTTCCACCAAGCATGGAGGATAGTACCTCTGACTGTGAAAGTTTTAAGGTGGTGTGTGAAGTAGGGATGTAAAAATTTGGTTTATTCTCCAATGTGATAATGAAAAAAATTCAAAGCTTTTCTCTTTATATGAGATTGTGAAAGTTTTGTACATTTTTTCAATTATGTTTTTCACATTCCATGAAATTTTTTGGAAAAGTTTTTTTATATAAATATTCCTTTGCATAAGAATATTGTTTTTCACATACATCTACAATTTTGCACCTTTTTAAGCTATTGCTGTTGATGATGAAAAAGATGTGCCGGGCTTTATGTTCTCGCACAGAGCCAAAAAATCCACAAAACCTCACATTCCTGAGGTGTTTTAATGTATCAAAACACTCGGTCTCATCATGGATCAGAAAAATCTATGAATATTTTTTACACCCCTTCTCAAAAGTAGCATATGTGCTATGGGGATGACAATCCCCTTAATGACTATGGCTTTTTGATTGGCTGGATATTATCATTGGCTGGATATTATCAATTTCACTGCTTCTGTGTGCCTTCAAGTCATTTATGACCCTAAGGTGAACCTATCATGGGGTTGCCTTGAAAAAAATTATTCAGAGGAGGTTTGCCATTGCATTTTTCTGAGACTGAGAGTGTGTGACTTGCCCAAGGTCATCCAGTGGGATTTCATTTTTGAGTCAGGATATGAACCCTGCTTTCCAGAGTCCTAGTCCAACACTATGCTGGTTCTCTGCACCACACTGTTTCTTCATTTGCAGATGCTTTAAAAAAGTAGTTCTCTGAACTAAAACCATCCTTATTTCAAATAATATATTCCAGTTTTATGCAGTTTTCCCCTTCCCTTCTGCTAATCCTGTAATCTTATTTTTTTGGTACAGCAGGAAATGAAAATGAAGCAGACATTCCTGTTTGTGAGAGTTGGAAAAAGAATGTGTGCATGAGTACAGATCTTACACTATATTTCATTCACACTTTAAAAGGGGAATAAATATCCTGAGCAGCACCACAATGTCCTTATTCAAATCATTGGATGATTGTGCTAAAATAACCAAGAATAACTGTCAGTCCATTTAGTAGAATCCAAATTTCACCCTTTTGTCCAGGTTGCACCAAGTTTTAAATAGTGAAAGTGGAACAGGAAATCTAATGGCTGTGCAGTCAGAAAATAATCTCTCATCTATTAATAAAAAAAAAAATTTAAAAGGAAAGAAAAAACTCTCATCTGAGGAGAAGTGCAAATGGAGGCAAAGGCATGAGCAAACCATCTCAAATATATGAGCCAGGTCTCTTGATATCTTTATCTGATGCTCACCAGATTGCGCTTAAAGGCTGGTCATTTCCTCTTTAAAAAGAGTTAAAAAGCAACCCACATTGGCTTCTGAGACCTTCTTTATCAAAATCTTCCCCACAGGCATCCTTTCTGAATTGCAGTGCCTGGTTCTCAGAGCTCCTGCTTTCGACTCCCTTAGGCCAAAAATCTCTTTATGAATCATTATACTACTTCCCTCTAAGCCCAATGAGAGGGGCTATATCAGCAGTGGCAAGATGACTCATTCTCTCCTTATTGCCTTACTAAATATAGGTCTGGAGGTTGTGTTTACTCTAGTTTCTTCTAAGATTTTACCTTTCCTTCTCCTAATCCTGAAGTCTGGGTTTTTTTTGAGGTGGGATACAGCAGGAAATTGAGAGGAGGCAGAATGTTTGTTTGTGTGTGTGCATTTTAGAACTGAGGTGGAGGGGAAGAAGGTGAGTGCAGAAACACTGAAAGGGCATGAGAGACAAGAGACGAGCAAGAGGCAAACAACCCTGATCAGATAATGAGTAAGAGGAAATTTGAATTGGTAGAGAGTGGCAGAGGTAGTTGTTATTGCAAAGCTTTACCGTTCCAGATGAATCAGCAGCCCAAGATACAAATGAAGTAGTGCTAAAACATGAGAAACTAGGAATGCATTTTCTCATGCATTTGAAATGAAGAACAAAAAGCCCCCCACCCCCCACTGCTATAGCAAATAATTATCACAGTCATGTCAACAGTCCAGATTAGCATTTAGGGCTCCCATTACAACTGATCCTGGCCTCATTGTTTAAAATCTAGGAGAATCCTTTGTGCCAGATGCATGGGCTTTGACAGGGTCTCTTTGTTGACAGGATGCCCCAAAAGCCTTTCTTGCTAAGTCCAGTCTGTGCTGGTATCAGGGCAGGACTTTGGGGGCAAACTCAGCAGATTGGCTTACTATATTTCAAACAAAATGAAATAATGTGCATTAGAGTGGGCCCTTGGTATCTACTGGGGTTTGGTTCCAGGGCCCCCCATGGATACCAAAATCCATGGATGCTCAAGTCCCATTAAATATAATGGATAATAAAATGGTGTCCCTTATACAAAATGGCAAAATCGAGGTTTTCATTTTAGAATTTATATTGTTTTGAATATTTTAAATTCATGTATGCTTGAATCCATGGGTACGGTATGTGTGTGACTGCATTATTTAAAGAGTCTTTTAGGGGTAAGGCCTTTTGTCCAGAGTCTAAAATCACCTGAATAGATCACTGGATCTTATTGATTTAAAACAGTTTCCAAGAAAACCCCCCCTTTTCCCATCAGATCTCCAAGTAAGCAGAACTGTGGGAGTTCAAGATGTTGAAGTGAGGATGTTAATACATTTAATAAAAGAAAGTCTGTTAATAGATTCTCCTTCCCAGCATCTCTCCAGGAATATCCAGTGAAAGAAATAGATTCAGTAGTGTGGATGTAATAGCTCTCTTTTCTATTCTCATTGCCAAGAATCCCACTGCTACCTTCCATATGTTGAAGACACAGATTGAAATAGTTGTTTTGGGCTGCAGCTTGAAGAATCTATGCAATCTCTCAAAAGTCTATATTCCAAACAAGTAACTTTTCGAAGTTCTGGCTGAAGGTTTGAAGCAGGAAGCCTGCTTTACAGTCATAGAGTCTCCACACAATTTAAAATGTTGACAATTAGGGAGTTATATTGTGCGAGGAGCCTATGCTTATATGGCTGTCACCCCAGGACCATCACTCCATACCTTTCACCTTCCAGCATGGCTGGTGAGAGGGATACAACAAAGCACCCAGTGGGTGCAGCCCTTTCTCCTCTTTCTGTGTTTGGAGTCACATGAAGATAATTTAGAAAATAAAATGGAAGAAATGAAAGTAAAGTGGGCCCTTTGTACCAGTGGCTGGCAATCCATGGATTTGACCTCCCACATATTGCAACCCCCATGTGCACTGACACATCAATTCAGATGTCACTGCCAATGAATGATATGGAGTGTGACTGAATTTTTTTGCATTTGTTGCCATCTGGGGATGGTATGAGGACTGAAGGATCCACTTTAACTCTTCAGCTCCTAAGGAGCAGTGCCAAAATTACTAAACTATATAGTTTGGACAGTGGCTCTCAACCTTTGGTTCTCAAGATATTTTGCATTTCAGCTTCCAGAACCAGCTTGCTCGATGGTCATGAATTATGGGAACTGGGGTCCAACTCCTTCTGGAGGACCAAAGGTTGAGAATTACTGAGTTAAGAAACATTCCCAGATTCTGAAATGCTAACAGCAGCTATCCCTTGCAATATAACAGTAAATTCAGTAGTAAGCCGGGTGGTTTGTGTTCATTTTTTTAAAAAGTCTTGCTAGCCACTTCCTCCTCTATTAATGTTTTCTGTGTCTTCTGTTGCTCCTTTACTATTCCTGGCAATTGATGTCATCAAGAGCATTTGAAGGGACTCATGTTGATGCTTCTCTGAAACACTGACCCTCTTGTTCTCTGTCCTTCTCCAGAGTTTCTGGTAAATTCTAGCAGCACAAAAGTCTATGCTGTTTTCCTGACTTCCTTTTTCTCTCCCTCCTTCCCTCTTCACCCAAAATGCTTGTGTAAGATTGAGGATTGAAATATTCTTCTGTCTAGTTTTGCCAGAAATCTGGAGTTTGTTCCAGCCTTGTCCAGAATGGCTCCCATGAACAATAAAAGAGATACACAAAGAGAGAGACACAGATGGACAAGACAGTCATTTTAACGTGTTGTTTTAAGGTAAACATTAATAACCAAAGAGCATTAAATAGAAGTGTCAAATTTCTTCTTAATGATATTCAGATGAATGTATAAGGTGAGACTAATGATGGGTGAATTTCTCCCTGCCTTGTTTGATTTGTAAATGGATTAGGCAAATAAACCTATTTGTACTCCACCTATGCTGAAATCTAAACATTTTATTGGGAGCCCAGATTGATAAACTTCTCATGGTATTTTCCCCCCTGAAACAGATGGTTCCAGCCTCCTCCCCGATTTCTCATGACCCTGCAAACTCTTCCCCACCTTCTCAAACCTGATTTTCTTCCCAGATTCCTGGCTTGTTGATAACAGGGAATCAAAGGCATGGAATCTATGCTAGTTTTCACTGGAGTCTGACATGATGTCAAGTGCCCTGGGAAATTAATTTCCTGTTTCCTCAGTGCTTGAGAGATTACTTGCCACCCATAATGCAGTAGTGGAAGAGGGTGCAGGGTTGGGGTGGGTTCCACTTTCAGGACATATCAGTGGCAGGTTTTCAGCAATTTTATTTTATTTTATCTGTGTGACAGGTTATGAGGACTTGTTCTAATACTACTGTTCAGGGCAAGTAGGTATGCTCTCTCCATGGGCTTTTCTCTGTTTCAAGTATTTATAGAAACAACTTCCTTCTTGAGCTGTTTCTTGTCTATATAACCATCTACTCAATTTCCTTTAAGTGTTTCTTGTATATTGGGGAGAGCTCAGATTTCTGTAGATAAGTTTATTTATTTATTTATTTTTCTGGGAAAGTACTGCTGTCTGATGTTCCATACCAGGAGGGTCATCCGCCAGACAAATACCACCTGTACATTCCTAGCTGCTTTACAGAAACTGGAATGTCTGTGATTTACTCCTCAACCTCCTCTTGTGTTTTTGAACAAATATGTGAGTTACAGTGCATGCATGCACACACTCACAGACAAAGGCACCTTTGACTCCTGGAAATATGAGATATGATATTTTACCTTGAGAGTTCAGTTCTTTGATCTGATTTACCTTTTCCTTTCATTCCTCCACTTCCCTCCTTAAGATGTTCTCTTTTTGCTTTCCAGGTGTAGCTGTTCCTCCATTTAATGGTATTGACTTGCCCATCAATCAGTATAGGACAGGCATGGGAACTTCAGAAACTGTTAGACTTCATCTCCTATCAGCCCAGGTAAGGATCCTAGAGACTGTGCGGATGAGCATCCCTTTCTATCCTGGAAGCTCATCCTTGGGAGACCATGACTTCCTTATAGCCAGGTTTTAGCAAGAACAATGGTTTCCAACCTTTTCTTTACCCCACATCCCTAGGAAATGTTTGATTAACATCCACATCCCCTACAAAAGTAATATCACATTTGAAGATGAAGAAGTCTAATTTATAATGTTTGAACCACATACAATAATGCAGGTGAACAAACTGAATTTTAAAAAATAAGTGTTCAATTCAGTGCAAAAAAGGCAAATCTAAATTGAAAAATTAGATACTAATATATTCAGCAAAGAATGTAAACAGTAAAATCAATCCCAATTGTGAATGTAAAATTCAATTATTTCTTTGCTCCTGTTTCTCATTCATGATTTCATCAAAATGTGCAACTTTCCTGCTGTCTGCAATCTACAAGTCTGCCTGTGGATCACTGAGTTATGACCTGTGACTCAAGGAAACAAGCCTCTCTTTGTCACACGCTCTGAAATTCATCTCACAGCCCCTGGGGTGTGAGCACCCTTGGTTGGGAACCTTGAGCTAGAATTGTATGTTGAATCTTAAGAAATAACATTAGCATGTGATGTGGCCCATCATATGTGAGAGATACTCCATACATATGCTTCCTCATCTGATTTGAACACGTCTGTCACCATCTTGAAGACAGTGATAAAAAGAACTTAGAATTAAGCACTGTAGCCCATGTTGTGTCATCTGGAGCACTATATATATGTATGATTTTTTTCCCTCTTCCAATTTCTTACAGTGAAGTTACATAAAAGAGTTTGACAGGCTTCATTGTTAAGATATTAAGTCATTTTAAATGATGTTCATGGTTGATTTAAATACAGAGATCTCTTCTTTCTGAGAGGCATAATTAATCTGACTATCACAAAATGATATGAAACCTCTCCCCATGGCGCCATCCGTTAGTTCATAACAGCAAGAGAGAGTGATCCAAGGATAATGCAGTTGGCATGTGTGGTTTCAAAGTGTCAGGATGGGTATTTGGTATAATCTCTGCCTTCACACTCCAAGAAACTGCCAGTTGGCAGAGTGTGCTAGTAGTCTGTTGCTCATTCTGTTACACCTTCTGTAGTCTGCCACCTTATTTCCTGCAATCATCCTTTCACAATAGTTTTTAGCCTATTAGTGTGTTCCCCAAAAAATTACTATTAGAACTTTAATAAACATTTGAAGATTTGCAGTCCAATGAATTGCAATCACTAAATGCTGAGTTCATGGTGTGACTGCATACTCTTTCCCATTTTAGTTGGGTTGCAAATATCAAGCAAAGTCCTTGATATCACTGCTGCAAGTGATAAGGGCAGCTGATGTTTTCTTAATGTGGAGAATGATCTCCGTTCAATGGTAGAGAAAGAGCACATGCTTCATCATAGACTCTGTATCTAGCATTGTCAAGGATTTTTAAACAAATACAACAATTACAATTACCCAGTATTTATCATTAACTATTTAGTTAAGTATACTTAAGTACACTGAATTAAGTAATCTCTGCTGACCTGACTTTTTTAAACCTGAAGGAAATGTCATTCACTCATGATCCAATTGCTAGCAGAATGGACTACCTTCTTCCTATGTAGATTTAAAATTCTGGTAATAGTGGTAACTGTTCTGCCTTCATAATTGCTACTTAGAGCCTTATTGCATCAGAAAAGAAAGTTGAAATAGATTGAGAGAGTAGTGGCTTTCTCCATGCCTTTCTTCATGCTCTTGAAGCATTTCCATTCTCTTCCCAAGGGGTATGGTTCTAAAGGTGTACCTTTTGCTGCACTGAAAACTCCATTTGGCAAAAGGCATGCTTTTACAACTGTCTCCTTTGAGGAAAAGAATGGAACTACTGTGACAGCATGCAGCGAGGCAAAGAGAAAGCTGCTAAACTGCTACCTGCCCAATCAATTGGGGCTTTCTTTTCTCATGTGATAAGGCTTTTAGTATGACACTATCACCATGATCATAACTCCCTATCCCAACTACTTTACTGAGCATCTTTCTTAACTACGTAGATGTCATGCCTTGTTCCCAGGACCAAAGTTCAGACTCTGACACAGACGAAGAAGAAAGACAGGGGAATGTGCTGTTCTTGAGACAGATAATGACACTCCCTAGCATCTACAACACAGAGACATGGACTTGATAATACCTACTTCAAGTAGACAAGAGATGGAAGATTTGAGATGCTAAGAGTGTGTATATAAAAATGCTCATTAATTAGGCAACAGCTGCGAGAGGATGCTAGGTTACAAATAAACTAGCAACTCCTTTGGGAGGCCATTGCTGATACCTGACCATTTGGGGCAAAGCAACTCTCTCCTCTCTTGATTCCTGGCTCATGTTTCTGAAGGACCTTGGACCCTGCATTGTAAATTGGCTATGCTAGCAGACACTCCCTTGGAGTGACACTTTGGCTTTCTTGTTGTATCCTACTGACAGACTGCCTGAACTCTGAGAACTAGAATTGGCTGGTAAGCTTCTGTACACACCTGGAGCAGCTACTGTCTCATCACTGACAGACTTTGCTTGGTACTTTGCCCTTGGCTGGCTCCAAGACAGAACAGTAGGTGTTGTAGAATACTGGTCATTATTATAAAAATCAGATAGTTTGTGATGGGAAAGACTTCTGACTGGGACTTTAAGAAAGTGGAAGATGCAACATTGATCTTCCTTTACAACTTCCTTCAAAGATGTGCAATGAATGTATGTTGTGCTATTATTATTATTATTATTATTGGGGGGAGTATGATCCAACTTATTTTTATATAAGTGGGAGCCTTTGCTGAGTGGAGTTTCACTACAAATTCTCTTCAGTGGCACAAAGAGGTTAAGTCCCCCTTGTTAATATCCACTTGCTCAGAGCAGCCCCCAGATCCATTTTTCTACTGTTTCAGTGGGGTACAAACCCGACTGAGCATATTTCTGGAGGAGGGGAAAGGACTGTGGAGTGGGGGTAAAGGGAATTTAAAAAGATAGCTACCTATGTTTGTTGTTAACTGCCCTCAAGTTGATCTAGACCAGGGGTAGGCAACCTTTCCCCTTTAAGGGCCGAGGGACTTCAGCTCCCAGAAGCCTCAGCCATGTTGGCCAATAGTCCCATGTTGGCCAATAGCTCCTGGGATTCTGGGAGCTGAAGTCCCTCAGCCCTTAAAGGGGAAAGGTTACCTACCCCTGATCTAGACTCATGGTGACCCTATGGATGAGACATCTCCAAGATCCTTTGTCCTCCACTGCTCTGCTTAATTCCTGCAAACCCATACCCATGACCTCCTTAATAGAGTCCATCCACCTAGCATGTGACCTTCCTCTCTTCCTACTTCCCTCCACCTTCCCCAGCATTATTGTCTTTTCCAATGAGTCCTCCATTCTCATGATGTGTCTGAAGTACGACAGCCTCAGTTTGGTCATCTTGGCTTCCAGGGAGGTTTCCGGTTTGATCTGTTCTAGGATCCATTTGTTGGTCCTTTTGGCTGTGCATGGGATCTTCAGCACTCTTCTCCAGCACCACATCTCTATTAAATTTACTTTCTTCCTATCATCTTTCTTAACTGTCCAGCTCTCACATCCATACATGATAATAGGGAATACAATGGCTTGTATGATTCTAACTTTTGTGCTGAGTTGTATATCTTTGCATTTTAGAATCTTTTCTAGTTCCTTCATGGCTCTCCTCCCTATTCTTAGGGGCTGTACAGACTGGCAATTTGAGCTGGCATTGAGACAGAGTGGGGGTGTGGCAACCACATGGCACATGCCCAAACGCTGCCCTGACACTAGTGTCACACTGCTTGCCTGACCAGACAGCAGGCAGTGTCATGCTGTATCTTCGGTGTTGCGTTTAGATGCGCTGCCCCAAAGAATTGACAAAAAGCCACCACCGTGGTGGCAAAGGCACCCTTTTACTGCTCTAAAAAGGAGTGGCATTTTCCTGGTTCTTTTTAGAACTGCCAGCTCAGGGCTGTGGTATACAGTTGCCGTGGCCCCAATCTGGCGAGAAAAGGAGCAGCCAGAGGCTGCTCTATTGGGGCCCTCTGTCAAGCCCTAGAATCTTCGTCTGATTTCCTGGCTGCAGTCCCCATTTATATCAATGTTTGATCCCAGTTAGGAGAATTCTTTTACTATTTCTATTTCTTCATTTTCTAGGTTGAACTTGTGAAAGTCCTCAGTGGTCATTATTTTTGTTTTCTCTGTTCAACATTAAGTCTGCCTTTGCACTTTCTTCTTTGATCTTCCTTAGTAGGTGTTCCAGGTCTGTGAGGTTTTTTGCTAGTACAATGGTATCATCTGCATATCTTGGATTATTGATATTCCTCCCTCCTATTTTCACTCCTCCCTCTTCTGTGTCCAAACCTGCTTTTCTTAGAATATGTTCTGCATACAAGTTGAACAGATAGGGTGAAAGGATGCAGCCTTGTTGGACCCCTTTGCCAATTGGAAACCATTCTGTTTCCCCATGTTAATAAATAATAATAATAATAATAATAATAATAATAATAATAATTTTTATTTATAGCCCGCCCCTCTGCACAACAATTGAGGCGGGTTACAGCATTTCTGTTCTGACAGTAGCCTCTTGTCCTGAGTACAGATTCCTCATCAGGACTATCAGATGTGTTGGCACTCCCATGTCTTTAAGAACGTTCCATAGCCTTTCATTATCTATGCAGTCAAAGGCTTTGCTATAGTTCAGGGGTCAGCAACCTATGGCCCAGGGGTTGGGTGCGGCCCCCCGAGGCCTCTGGACCGCCCCCGCCAACCCTCGCCGCTGCCGCTGCCAACCCCCGCTGACTCCCGACTCCACCGTACGCGCTGCCGCTGCCGCTGCACTGCCACCCTGCGCATCATGGCCACCATTTTGTTTTTCAAAATGGCATCCGTGACTTGCTTGCGCATGCGCAGTACTCCAAAAGTATTGCACATGAGGGCGCGTGCACACATGCATGCCGCCATTCCCTCCCCGGCCCGGCGGAAGACCTGGGGACCAGCGACCGGCCCCAGGTCTAAAAATCTTGCCGACCCCTGCTATAGTCGATAAAACACATGCTGATTTTCTTTTGGAATTCCCAGGTGCGTTCCATTAGCCATCATATGTTTGCAATGTGGACCCTAGTGCCTCTTCCTTTCCTGAACTCTGCTTGGACTGCTGGGATTTCTCTCTTCATGTATGGTTGGAGTCTATGTTGTAGAATTTTGAGCATAATTTTGCTTGCACAGGAGATCAGTGCTATGGTTCTATAGTTGCTGCAGGCTTTGGTATCTCCTTTTTTTGTGGATAGGGATGCATATTGACCGCCTCCAATCTGTTGGTCAGGATTTTGTTTTCCATATCTGTTGACATATGTTGGTCAGCTCTAGAGTTGACTCTGGGCTGATACAAATGGCCTATAAGGGGCAGCTCTGTGCCACCCGTGGGAGCAGCAGATCTGGGCCGCAGCAACCATACGCCATGGCCCTGATCCTTCTTTTTACCACCCCCAAAGGTGCGGGCAAATGCTGTTCCTTTTTTGGAGCAGCAAAAAGCCACCCTTTGAGCTGCCGTTGTGGCTCTTTTGTGCCCCTTTGGCATAGCGTGTATGCACTCTGTGCCAAGAGGGTGCCCTGCCACTGCGCTCTGTGCAGTTGGGCACATGGTGTCAGGGCAGAGTTGGGGTGGAGTCAGGGCAGCCAGCATGTGGTCACTCCACCCCAACTCCAGTCCCAGGCTGGCCTAAAGTGCCAGTCTGCATCCCCCCTCTGTCAGTATGGATTGCAGCAGTTCAATTGGAATATCATCTGTTCCTGGTTATTTGTTTTTCGCTGTTTCTCTTATTGCAGTTTCCAACTAACGTTTTGGAATTTGGGGTTCATCTTCATATGGCTCTTCATTCCATGTGTCCTTCATTTTGTCATCTCTTTTGCGTAATTCTTTCGTGTATTGCATCCAATTTTTTTTTATTCCTTCATGATCTTAAATTATGTTATTTTTATTGTCATAGGTCGTCCCAGTCCTTGGTTTGAATTTTCCTTTGATTTCCCAGGACCTTGTGAGATAGATCTTTTGTTCTTACCTTTTTGTTGTTGTCCTCTATTTCTCTGCATTTTTCATTATAGTAATTTTCTTTATCTTTCCGCACAAGCCATTATACTGTTGCATTCATTATTCTTAATTTGTTCCTATCTCCCTGTTGTTTTTCTTCTCTTCTTTTCTTTATTGCTTGTAGTGTTTATCCTCTTCACCCATATTTTTTTCTCTTTCTTTTTGCTTTCTTTTTGCTTGTGGAGAGGCTGAGGTTTTGCCTCCGCCCTTGCTTTTGCCTCTGCCTTGAACCACCTGCAGAGGCTGCAGGGCAGAGCAGACGCCGGAGGACACTTAACACCCCCCCCCCGCTCGCCTGAATATCATCCAGCGGCAGCAGAGAGGCTGAGGTCTACCCAGCTAGGACTGTTCGCCCTTGCTTTTGCTTCTGCCTTGAACCACCTACGGAGGCTGCAGGTTGGAGCCGATGCTGGAGGACACTTAACCCCCCCCCCCCCCCCCACTCGTCTGAATATCATCAAGCGGCAGCGGAGAGGCTGAGGTCCACCTGGCTAGGACTGTTCACCCTTGCTTTTGCCTCTGCCTTGAACCACCTGTGGAGGCTGCAGGGCGGAGCCGACACCGGAGGACACTTAACCCCCTCCCCCCCGGCTTGCCTGAATATCATCCAGCAGCAGCGGAGAGGCTGAGGTCCACCCAGCTAGGACTGTTCGCCCTTGCTTTTGCCTCTGCCTTGAACCATCTGTGGAGGCTGCAGGGCGGAGCCGACGCCGGAGGATGCTTAAACCTCCCTGCTCGCCTTCAACATTCTGCTCGCCTGAACATTAAGCCCTGCCAGGAACACCGGCATGGAGGACACAGCAGCGGCCTCTTGGGTAGATCCCAGAGGGTGCTGCTCGGGGACAGTAGCTCCAGTAAGAGGGAGCTCGCTTGTGGGGTCCCTCAGGGGGCTATTTTGTCCCCGACATTGTTTAACATTTATATGAAGCCTCTGGGTGAGATTATACGGAGTTATGGTGCTGGGTGTTATCAGTACGCCGATGACACCCAAATCTATGTGTCTCGTTTATCGGCCTCGAATTCCAATGGCATCTCTTCTCTCTCAATGAATGTCTTCGGGCAGCAATGGGCTGGATGAGGAAAAACAGATTGAAACTGAATCCGGACAAGACGGAGGTGCTCACGGTAGCGGCCCCAAAACCAAGAATTGGGCTGCAACCTCCAATCCTGGATGGGGTCACACTCTCCTCCAGTGACTGTGTTCGCAGTCTGGGGGTGTTCCTTGACTCGTCACTCCTGATGACAAATCAGGTAAATGCAACAGTCAGGAGCGCCTGTTATCAGCTTTGGCTGATACGCCAGCTGCACCCTTTTCTGGAAGTAAGGGATCTCGAGACTGTTGTGCACGTGCTGGTAACCTCACGCCTCGATTTCTGTAATGCACTCTACATGGGGCTACCCTTGTGCTTGGTTTGGAAATTACAGCTGGTACAAAACATGGCAGCTAGGCTTGTTTCGGGAACATCTAGGAGGGACCACATTACCCCGGTTTTAAGGTCCCTCCACTGGCTGCCTATCAGCTTCCGGGCCCAGTACAAGGTGTTGGTTATCACCTTTAAAGCCCTAAATGGCTTAGGTCCAAGCTATCTCAGGGACCGCCTCCTCCCATACAATCCTCCCAGCACACTCCGGTCCTCTGGGAAGAATTTGCTGCAGCCTCAAAAATTGAGGCTTACGGCGACCTCCCAGAGGGCTTTTTCAGTTGTTGCCCCCAGACTCTGGAATGGCCTGCCTGATGAGATCCGTCAGTTAACATCATTAGACAGCTTCAAAAGGGCTGTCAAGACAGCACTCTTCCAGCAGGCCTTTCCAGATTAATTATCCCGGCCTCGGGCTTTTCCACCCCATTGATACTCGCGTGGCCCCATCTGAACGATGGATGAGGATCATTGCCATAGGCCTAATATCATGGGGTTTTTTTTGGTTTTTTTATTGTCTAAATGTCTTAATTGTTTTAATTTTTGAATTGTGGTTTTAATTTCTATGGATTTAATACTATTTTAAGGGGGGGAAGGGTTGTCTGTTTTTAGGATTCATGTACGATTTTATGGTTGTAAGCCACCCTGATTGGAGTCCAAAGGGTGGGATATAAATAAATTATTATTATTATTATTATTATTATTATTATCTGTCTGCGTTCTTTTATTATGTTCCTGGCTTCAGACCATAGTTCTGCATAGATGGGATACCAAACATTAAAAACACAAAACAATTACAACTATTGGAACTGAAATGGATTCGTCGGTTGAAATCTGAATCACCAGTTGGTTTAAATGAAAATGTGAACTGGTTAATTTGAGTTTTTTAAACATCTCTCCACACCCTAGGTTTTCCCTTAGTTTCTTCTTATTCTTTACAGGATATCTCCCACCACTATTCTGACTGATTTGAACAAGTGTAGCTAAGAGTATTAGTAGGATTCAATTGAAGTATTGCTCTACATTATGTAGTTGAAATATCTACAAATATATAAATATAAAGATGCAATATCTAAAAATGGTTAAACAACAAGGGAGTCACACTTTGTTATTTGAATCCCTGGTGGGTTTATGTAGAAAGGCTTATTGTTTGGTTTGAATTGTTAATTGCCCTTCCACATTCTAAGGCTTTTCTTTTCTCTTAAGTCTTGACTGGATTAGTATCATCACCAGCAAGGTTGGTTATATAAGAGTCTCTGGAAGCAGGAGGAGCACATTATTACTTTGGAATAGTGCAGAGTCACATTGTGTGAGCTGTGAAATAAATACTTATATAAATTAATTGCTCATAGGCCACTGAGGAAGACAGCAGTCGAAACGCGTCTGGCTTTGGTTTATGCATTTTCATTTTACCTTTTTCTGCATTTGCAGATTTGTTAGTGGGGTAAATGTTCCCCTTTTAGAAATTTGGCTTGGTTTTGAACCATAAGTTTTTTAAGGGCATGGTTATCCTTTTATATATTCAGCCCTAGATTTTTTGTGCCTTTTATTTTATTTTCATTATTGGCATGTGATTTAGTGGAGTAATTTTACCCTTTCAGTAATTATAGAGGTTTTTTTGCTCCAGGCTTTGGTTATTTGTTACATTATTGTTTTTGAAGTTGGGTGGGGCATTGTTGTTTTTACTCCTTCGGCATAACCCCTTCTTTGGGTCTCTTGAGATATTATTTACATCATATTTTGGTATAATCACTGGTTTTGTTTTCTTCTTGAGTCTTACTCTTATTTTTGATATGAGTAATTCATGATCTGTGCCACAGTCGGCACCTAGTCTAGTCTTAGCCCCCAGTAAAGAGTTCCACCATCTTTTGCTTCCAATTATATAGTCTATTTGATTTTTGTGTTGGTTATCTGGTGATGTCCATGTGTACAGCCTTCTTTCTGGTTGTATGAAGTATGCTTTTGCAATGAATAGGTTATTGGCTTCACAGAAATCTATCAAATGCTCACCTGCTTCATTTCTTTTGCCTAATCCAAATCTGTCTAGTGTTTTTGATTCTTCTTTGCTTCCAACTTTTGCATTCCAATCTCCAATGATCAGTTTGACATCCTGTGTTGGTGTGCTGTCAATTTCTTACTGTACTCCTTCATAGAATCTATCAATTTCTTCCTGTTCTGCCTCTGTGGTTGGTGCATATACTTGAATTATGGGATGTTCATAGGTTTCTCATGGAGCCTTACTGAAATGATTTGGTCTAATTTTGCATTGTATCCACTGACTGTTTTTGCCATATCTTTTCTTAGTATGAAAGCCAACCCATTTCTTCTTATCTTTTCATACCCTGAGTAGAACACTGTATAGTTGTTTGATTCAAAGTGGCCCATTCCTGTCCATTTTAACTCACTCACTCCCAGTACTGCTATGTTCATGCATTCCATTTCCATTTTTATTATGTCTAGCTTCCCTTGGCTCATGCTTCTCACACTCCATGTGCCTATTTTATATATGATGCTGCTTTGGATGTTATTTGCCTTTCTATGGGTGTTTGCTATTTGTCTTTTCATCTTTCTTATGCCCTTGGCTAATATTGCAAATCTGTTATCCCTTTATTTCTCCCTCCCTTTCTGTTAATGCTCTGATCTTGCCTGTGTCTCACTTGGGGTGTCTCATCATGGGATTTACTAGGTAATGGGCTTACACAAGGAGAGCCACCTACACCTCCCTATGCACAGTGCCAACCAATGTTAGCTGTGGTGTCCAGTAACTGTTTGTCTCCCTGTATCATTCCTCCCATTGTTGTTTGTTTGCTTTCCTACCCATCTCCTTATGCCTCCCTGGGTTTCCCTCCTTCTTTCCCTCATGTCATCCCTCCTTTAGTTCATTGCCATTCTCGTCACCTCCCTCCTTTAGTTTCTTCCCTTCTTTCGCCATGGTTGGGGGAGGGCAGAGATATCTGGTCACCCCCTTCCTTCCTCCACTGCCTGGTGCTCTGGCAGTGTTTGCTCCTTTCTCTGTTGTTGGGGGAGGGTAGAGATGTCTGGTAGCCCCCTTCCTTCCTCCACTTGCCTGCCTTGTGCTCTGATGGCATTTGCTGCTTTCTCTGTTGTTGGGGGAGGGTAGAGATGTCTGGTCATCCCTTTCCTTCCTTCACTTGCCTGCCTTGTGCTCTGGTCATGTTTTATCCTTTCTCTGTGATGGAGAGGGCAAAGATGTCTAGTTGCCCCCTTCCTTCCTTGACTTGCTTGTCTCGTGCTCAGGTAGCTGTTTGCTCCTTTCTCTGTTGATGGGGGAGGGTAGAGATGTCTGGTCATCCCCTTCCTTCCTGCCTGGTGCTTTGACCACATTTGCTTTTTTCTCCAGCAGCCCACCTGGTGCTTCCTCACCCAGGCTGCTGGGGAAAGATTCTCTGGGGCAGAGGAGTGAGGGAACAACCCAGCCTCAACCCAGTTTCCTATGCTGGATTGGAAATCTTCCACTAACAGTTCAAACCCATTACTTTACCTACATGTTTTTGATGTGAGTTATTACTGATGTAGAACTAATAGCTACTCATTAATGCTCAATCAGTGTGTTGTTCAAATAAGTTGGTAAGTGTTTTGTGTCTTCAAGTTGTTTCTGACATGAGACAACTGTAAGGCAAACATATAATGGAGCTTTCTGGTGCCGAGATTATGTGACTTGCCCAAGGTCACCTAGTGGGATTCCATGACCAAGTGGGAAATTGAACCCTGGTCTGTAGAGCTATAGTCCAACATTCAAACCACTACACCACACTGATTCATTGGTAAGTGGGTAAGGCATGACTTTTAAGAACTGCAGCAGAGCCATGCCTTTAAATATGCAAACCAGGGTTGCATATGTAAAGCAGACTTAGTGCTACAGGATGAGTTTTGAAGTGAAAATTGAGTTTGAGAATATTACTTTCTTGGACCCCCATTCACAGAATTCCACCATGGTCACTAGTCATGCTGGCTGTGAGATTCTAGGAGTTGAACTCGGAAGAATAACTTTTTTCAAGCCCTAAGTTGAAAGAGGACAATAAAGATGTGATCCTTTTCTCTCTGATATCTAATTCCTGACTAGTCCTCCCCTTGGCTGCTGTTCTGACAACTACCATTTGATGCTTGATATAATTTGGGTGGGTGGGAGTGGAAACAACTTTGAGGGAGGATCAAAAGGGAACAATTACATACGATGGATATTTCAGTGCTGCCTAATTGTGTATTCTGTTTACTTTTTAAATGATTACCTCCCTTTATAG
This sequence comes from Phrynosoma blainvillii, assembly GCA_026167975.1. Classification (NCBI taxonomy): domain Eukaryota; kingdom Metazoa; phylum Chordata; class Lepidosauria; order Squamata; family Phrynosomatidae; genus Phrynosoma; species Phrynosoma blainvillii. The sequence goes on from JANUYF010000001.1 coordinate 172,495,986, forward strand.
GTGGATGATAGAGCCATATGTCAAGTCCCCTAAAAGAAATGGGCCTCATTCTTTTCACTAGTCCCATGCAGAGTACAGCCAGTGAATCAATGAAATTTGCCTACATGTTGACTCATCATTCAACAATTCAGTAGGTCTAACTCTAGTTCACACAGGATTCAAGTCAATGAGCCCTGCAAAGTCAGTAGTATCTTGGTCTGTTGTGAAGGGAAAAAATGGACAGTTTTAGTTTACAACTGGTATGTCAACTGCTGTCAGTATGAATATTGGCATGAGTCCTATATCTTCTGTTACACAATTGCAGGTGTACTTTTGATGTACAAGCTTGAATAGTTTCTAGCCATGTAGATAAAATCCCTTGCAGGTTTGTGGTCTATAGTATAAATACATATCATTGTAACATTTTCTGTAAAATCACTATAATGTAAATGAATTTTCCTGCCCTCTCAAAAAAAAAAATCCTTAAGCTTTTCTCTCTATAAAGATGTCAATGTCAAATATTCACTATGCATTCTGTGAACATCCAATTAATTGGAAATAGCCATATCTATATTTGACTTGACTCATATTTGATGTCAAATATCAGTGGAAGATATAAAATATCAAAAGGCCACATCTCAAAGTCAAATAGAGAAATCACATGAAAATTTGATTATTAATATTTGATAGTATTTGACTTTTGATATATACATATTATAGGTTGGGTTTGACAGCATTTGTTTCAGTGGTCAGAAGGGGTCTTGTTGATCTAGCAAAGACTACCTCTGCTGATTGAGTGAAGGATGATATATGGCCAATCTCCCTCCTTATCCAGCTCCCTGTCTCCCTCCAAAATATGCTTAATAGGACTGGGGGACATCCTCAAAAGTGGGATGGGGTGGCATGTCAGGGTCTATAGGAGAATGGAGATATATCCAGGGGTAGCCTTGTTGGCCATACAGCAAAGTACAATAACATCCAAAATCCACAAAACAGTGATCCTTTTATTGGGTCAACCAAAATACACAAAATAGATGTTTCAAGCTTTTGAAGCTCCACTGGCTTCTCCATCAGACAAAATTGTTAAAAGTCATACAGTAAAAATAAAAAAATGATGTAACAGTTAAGATGGTATGGCAGGATATTCATGTAGGCAGATATTAGAAAAGATCTGCTCCTTAAGGTTTCCACAGTGGATATGTCCTAAGCAGGCAAAATAAAACAAAAAGTCCCACTGGTATGGACGCTTTTGATTCCCTGGGTATTTGCAGTGAATGTTGAATTAGGAGTTTTCACTTTTTTTCTGAGTGGTGTCTCATCTTTAATGCCTACATGGCAGGCAGGTACAACACCTTTCTGGGAAAACCTGTACCTCTTAATTTGGTTATTGCTAATGGGTTAGAGTTTTACAGTGATGTAGACTCCAGTTGATTGACTCAGACTCAGCTCATACTTAGGTCATTTCAGTGACTCAGACTTAACTCAGCAAAAAAGAGGCATACTTTCAACAACTGACTTGCTGGTATCATTCACTTCAAGCATCAGGCAAGACCCATTCCCAAAGAGCAGGCTTCATTTCTCAGAGGCAATGGGCTTGAGGCAGAAGGATCCTTCTGAAGCTTTGGAAAAGCTTAGAAGCGTCCTCTGATGTGCAGCAGGGAGAGGCTGCTGAACAGACCTCAACCCCCTCCTCAAGTGTATAGCTTAATGTGTTTACTGTTTCCCTCTAAGAAATGTGCCCCACCACCTTTTTTCTGTTGGCAAACAGATGGGAAACTCAACTTGAGACTTGATTTGAAAATATCTTGCAAGGACTTGAGACTCAACTAGAGACAAAAGACCTGAATGCACCACTAGAGTTTTGTTTCCTTTCATTTTGAAGAATTTGCCCAAATCCAGAAATTACATATTAAGAACAGGGGGAAAACCTTGATATCTCTGTCTGTCTGTCTATAAATCTGAATGCATGAGAAAGCAAAACTGGCAGATTATAGCATCCCTAGAGACTGAGGATCCCAATTTATGGGAGGTTTTTCTGAACTAACTCCACAGGTACAGCTATCCCTTCCCTTGTTCTCTTAGTGTGTGGTCCATTTCTTGAGCATGTTTAGTGTTGAACGATGAGATCAGCAGTGTGGTCCTTCTAGCCTTTGATTGTGTGGAGCTTGCTTATGAGGCTACCAGTTGATGGTAAGTGAGGATTCATTTGTGATGCCTGCTAAACTCAAAAACATTTTTGGAAGTAAAACATTTGCATTTGGGCCTGAATTTGCAGTGCAAAATTTCACATTCAAAATGCTGATGATTTTGAAAATGTTGTCTCAAGCTGTAAAAGTGTGAGGTGGCTGTTTCTGTGTTTTAAGCTCTTATTAGCACAAAGATTGTGACCCCGGGATGGGACGTCTGCTGAAGGGAACTGAGGCATCATTATGAAACTATTGCTGCTTTAACCAACAATGAAATCACTATGCAGGCAAGTATTTGTCCATGAAACTCTCTGTCACTCTTCCTCTGGGGTCACTCTAAGTGACAGCCATTCTTCTTATTCTAGAAAAGCAGAATAAGATGAGTTAAATCTATGAGACAGAATCAAATGTATGACTTCAGTGTTCAGAAACTCTTCCTTCCTGCCAAAAACAAAAACAAAAACAAAAACCCAAGACTATCTCCTGGTATAAATTCTAGACTCATGTGTGCTTCCTTTGGTTTTAATATTTCTTTTAAATGTTCCTTTTTCTCTATGCATAATATCTGCTTAAACCATTTTAAAAAACAATAAAAAGATATTAATCAGAGGAAATCATAAATTATTCTACTATTGTATAATGTATAGTCTGTAATTTCAGGAGCTGTTTGTTGCTGGAGATAGAAAAAAAAAAAAAGAAAATTTGTTGTGGTGAGCCTAGAAAATGCCCAACTGGCCCAGGGATCTGGAGAACTGTACCCAGTTGGGACAAGTAAATCACTTCTGAATGTCTTTCACCAGGAAAACCCTATGATGAGATTATCCAAAATGAAGCAAGAGATAGTAAACTCAAAAGTTCATGAAGAACTCAACAAGCTACTAAGGAAGAACAGAGGACAAGTATGAATAGCAATGTGTCTAGTAGGAGCTATAGTCCCAACAATATCTGAAATGTCATCTAGATATAAAAATCTGTTGTGTTCTGTTGTGCTTCAGAGAATCTCACCACCATCCTTATCCATTCTGGATTGGTTGCAGTGCTCCCTGCTTCTTTCTTCCCACTGGAAAATTAATTTTGATATGTAGTTCTCCTAACATACAGATCTTGTTACATTTTGCTTAATGCTGTTGTTGTTGTTGTTGTGTTCCTTCAAGTCATTTCCATCTTAGGCTGACCATTCGGCAAGCCTATAACTGGGTTTTCTCGGCAAGATTTGTTCAGAGGGAGTTTTGCCCATGTTTCCCTCTGAGTTTGAGAGAGTGTGACTTGCCTAAGGTTATCCAGTGGGTTTCCATGGCCAAGTGGAGATTTGAAGCCTTGTCTCCAGAGTCATAGTCCAATGCTTAAATCACCATTCCACACTGACTCTGGCATAATATGCACAGCATTTTTCAGTACATTTCCCCATTGGCTAAAGTGTTTGCATTTTTTAACTATACACATTTGCTTGCATATCATTAAAAAGAAGAAAAAAGAAGAAGGATCTGACTCTTGTGGTGACAGGAAACCAAAATAGGCTCACACCCTTTTGTTAATAGGCTTTCAGGCCACAAATAGGATAAATTTATAAAAAACCCCAAAAACAAATAAAAACAAAACCCCAAACTTCTGTTAATGCCTGTGTGTTTTTCAGCCCTAATCACACATTCCTCATTCCTCTCTTATTAACGGCTTTGCTAAATGCTAACATTTTAGAATTTGATCTGTTGCTACTTGGTTTTCTGTCTTCTCTTTGCTTCTGAACTTCTTGTGAGCATTTTTTTAAAAGTCCTTTTCTGGACTGATGAGTAGGATGTAAACACTCAAAATAAATAACTCTGTATTAAAGGTAATACATGGTGAAGTAGGCTTGCTTGAGGAAAGCAGGACATACCTTTTGCCTCCTTAAATCTAGCAGGCCATATATGCCCAAATTCAGTGAGGAGGATGCATCCATGAGCAAACGTAGCTGGATCAGGGACCAAGTACAGTTCTGAAATACATATTCATTGCTCTTTAAACAAACCTGAGTCCATATAATGGCTATTGAGGAGGTAAGGCAAAGGTATGGGTTCAGTTTCCTCTTTTTTTCACCAGCCAAGAGTGGATCAACAAGGCTACAGCTGTGTGTACATAATCTGTTGAACCAGAGTTCAGATTTCTAATTTGCCTGCTTATAATGGTTCTGTTGATCCTGATGCCCTGGTTTGATCTTTAGGTTGAATATCTGTGTGAATTCAGGAGAGATATAGATATAGATATAAATATTGCATGATATGTATGCATGCACACACACACATCTATGATATATGATTTTAATTGAGGTCCTCCACAGAGTCCTACTTTTAAACATCATCATGATGTGGAGGTAGCCCTGTGTTCTCAAAGGCTATACCAGTGAGGTGAAAACTATAGTGGTTTCTATTTCTACCAAGCTGGTAAGGCTTCAAGTACAGTCTTGCTGCTGTAATCCACATCTGCAAGCTGGAGAACTACTTAACAGAAAACAGAAAAGTTTATCACTGGAAGGTTGACCATCAGGTAATGAAAAATCCATAGAAACAATAAACACAACTATGTGGATAAGTCTATATAGGGACCACAAAATGCAGTGTTCAAATATGAATTAAGGAACACGAGAGACACTGCAGACTGGGCTAGCCTGAAAAATCAGCAGTAGCAGAACACATTATAAACCAAACTGGGCACAAAATGCTATTTGAAAACACTGAAATTCTGGACCGTGCCAATAACTATCGGGTCAGAATGCACAGGGAAGCCATTGAAATCCACAAACCTGGACAATTTTAACAGGAAAGAAGAAACCTTAACAGTAAAGCTACCAGTCCTCAAAAACACCAAAATCAGGACTTAGCAAATGCAAACGAACTTCACCCAGGATCAGGGGGTTTCCCAGCAGATGATGGACCATTAATTAAATAGACACTACTCCTCTTCACATATCCTTCCACCCTGAGGCCTTGCCACAACAGAACAATACACAGATTTACATGCTAATTTACATGCTGATTCCCAGCAGAAAATGGACCATTAATTAAATAGACACTAAAGCAAAGCAGCTTCATTTATATACCGCTTCATATCACGCTATGGGATGTCTAAGCAGTTTACAACTGTAAGCTCATTTGCCCCCAACAGCTGGGTACTCATTTTAGTGACCTCAGAAGGATGCAGGCCTGAGTCTAGCCTAAGCCCTGGCTAGTATTGAACTCGCAACCTTGTGGTCTATGAGTGAGTGGCTGCAGTACAGGCATTTAACCACTGCGCCACCTCCTTGCATATCCTTCCACCCAGAGGCCTTGCCTCAACAGAACAATACACAGATTTACATGCTAATCCTCTCAACCAATGGTCACACAATATGTATACCCCACATGCCTCCATGCCACCATTCTCTGAAGACGCCAGCCACAGATGCAGGCGAAATGTCAGGAATACATTCTTCTAGAACACAGCCTCACAGCCTGAAAACCCCACAAAAACAATTATGTGGGCTACCTGCAGTCTGTATCAGTGGAGGAGTACTCACAACAATGTATGCATAATCCACTTTGTAAGTGGATTATGATGATGATTTCCACCTTTCTCCTAATATAGGGATTCAAGGTGGCTAACAACAAGTTTAAAACACTACAAATTAAAAACATTGCAAAAACATTAAAAAGTGTAAATATTAAATTTAAATATAAAATTTGATATAATGTAAAGTTTAAGATAAAGTTTTGAAACAATTAAACAATTTATACATTGTTAGTTTAATACAGTTGTCCCTCTATTTTCATGGACTTGAAGTCCATGTTCCTCTCCCGTTTGCAGGTGGCAAACGGAGGGGAGCAAAATGGGGTGTGTGTTTGCGGGCACCCGCAGGACACACTGCAATTCAAGCCCATGGGGCATGAATATTTGCAATTCTCCATTTTCGCAGGGTGGTGGTATCCAGAATGGATCGCCCATAAAAATGGAGAGGTGGTATACATTGTTGTTGATGTGTACCTTTAAGTCATTTCTGACTCATGGTGATCCTAAGGCAGACTTATCACAGGCTTTTCTTGACAAGATTTATTCAGAGGAGGTTTGCCATTGTCTTCCTTTGAGGGTGAGAGCATGTGACTTGACCAAGGTCACCCAGTGAATTTCATGGCTGAGTTGGGAATTGAGTGGCACACTCAAACCCCTACACCACGCCACACATTAAAACATATTAACATGCATTAAAAACAATATAGCAAGTAATAAAGGTAGAGGTAAAAGTTGCCCCTTTGACATGATTACCTAGTCATGTCCAACTGTAGAGGGAGGTGTTCATCTCTCTTACTAAGCCAAGGGAACCAGTGTTGTCAAAGATGACTCCATGACTGCACGGAAGGCTATTAACAAGGAATGGCAATGTATTAAAAACTAGCAAGGAACAGCAACAATCAACACTTGTCATGGTTAACCCACCCATCGAAGGGGCAAAGGAGGCTGCCTCGAATGGGAGATATTATGCTGCGCCTGAAAAAACTGAGTTGGTACCACAGCAGCCACATACTGCAGCTCCACTCTGGCTTTTTGCACTGGAAAAAAACACCCAGCTTTTCTGCCGTAGTGGCTTTTCAGTGCTTCTACAGCATCCAGCATCTAAATGCCACACTGCTGGAACACCGGAAAGCTGCCCGCCATGTGGTCGGGCATGTAGCGTGACAAGGGGCAGTGTGTTTCACCCCTAAATTAAGATGGATTGTGTTCAAACTCAGCCATGTTATTCTGGTACAGGATACAGAAAATCTCCCATGCACCTCTTCCCATCTCTAGCACTGAAAATGCAAATATTAAGAATCTTCTAGTTTTGTGATGGCAAATCTGCTGCCTGATGTGGCTGGCTTAGGAGATTATCACATATGTTTTTCACACGGGCTGGGCATGAGCGTAAACTGCTTAAAAATGTATGCTTTTGCCTGCCGCCATGCCCAGCTTGGAGGCATCGTGTACCCGAACCTGACTTCACAAAAAAAACAGGACTTTCCCATTCTTTGTGAGGTCTGGGAGAAGTCCAGATCAGGTACGCGATGTCTCTGAGCTGGGCATGGAGGCATGTGAAAACATCAATTTTTAAGCAGTTTATGCCCATGCCTAGCCCGTGCGAAAAACGTGTGTGATAGTCTCCTTAGTCTACTGAAAAGGTTGAATCAGGAGCTTAAATGAATAGAAGCAGAGTGAGTGGTTGGCTAAGCTTCCTTTGGTACTTTGATATACTGCCCATGGTTCTGGCATATTCTCACTGCTGGCACTCACCTGGTCTGGCACAGCAACTGGCAGGTATTTAGATGCCTGCCTACTGCTATTCCATGGAAACACCACTACCAACTTCCCTGCTACTGTCATTTGACATGCAGGCTCCCTCCATGGCCTGTAAGGGTAGAAACAGGGTACCTGGCTTCACTACATGGCCAGGCGCCCCCTTCCAACATCAAAGATCTATGACTAGGGCCTGCAAGTAGAAAAGTGATGGCATCAGCAGGTAAGGGGGCACACAACTATTTGGTCTACCTGCTGTCATAGCAGAGTTTCTGGGAAACTTCTCCACAAACAGCTGTGTTCTTTAGACAAGGCTAAGGGATAATTTCCAAATTGGCCATGAAGCTCCCTGGGTGACCTTAGGCAAGTCACACTGTCTCAGCCTCAGAGGATAACAATGGTAAACTATCTCTGACTAAATCTTGCTAACAAAATACCATGATAGGTTCACTGTAAGGTTGCCATAAGTCAGAAATGACTTCAAGGGATGATTGGGCCAGGGTCAGCCTGGATCTGCCAGTGTCCTGTCTACCCATTCCCAGCCTGGGTTTGTTGGCCTTCATTGTCTAAATAGGATGACACTGGGCTGGGGAGAGGACATGAGCCTTTTGGCCATTGTGTACAGCCTCTTTGATTTAATAAGAAATTTGTGACAAAAAGGCAACCAGTGTGGGGTGTATACAAAACAGTTCATGACCTGTATTTCTTTTTCTTAACCAACTGACCCCAAGGTTATATTTTTGGGGCTAAGGGTAAAGCTAGCCAAAATACCCTTTGAGATTAACTTTGACTGCATTTCAAGCAATATTAGTCAATGCTCCATAGTGCACATATCCTGAAGAATAGCATGGTGGGGGGAAATATCAGGATATATGTTTACTGAGTCATAATTTCCCCCCCATTTTTTCTACACCATGTTTTTGGATGATTTGTCCCTCATATTATATCCAACATTCTGTAATTGCATCATAGCTTGCATGCACACTCTTTTTGTAATAAATAAATAATGACAAACTTTATGTAATGCATTATACATGAGATTGGATTGTAAAATCCAGAACTTTTTAGGTGTGCTGTTTTGCATGAAGAGCTTGGCTGGAAATACTCAAACATTTTGCTTGGCCAGATGGACAATGTAGCCATCTAAAAAATGGCAACACATATATGAATTTAATTAAAAAGTGATTTGACAAGCACTTGTTCCATTGTTTATATTAGTCTGAAAAAATGGAATACTGATTTGTTTCAGAAATAAAGTAGCCATGTGCATTGCTGAGCAACTACATTTTGTCAAAATCTGACAATGAAACAGTGTAAGTGCTGGTGAACCCCATAGTTATACAATCTGACACTGAAAGCAACCAAGAACTTGGTGCTGGATGCATTTATTTCTATTTCTGATATTCTTGGTGAATGCTCCCACTGCCATTTTCCTGCAGTAAAAGGTTTTGTTTCCCTGAATATGTAAGACATTTCCTAAAATTAGTTTTTAAAAATGATTGGCATCACTGTTGCCCTTCTCACATGTTCCCTGTTGATTTATTGTCAACTTTTCAGTCCTGACTTTTTATAATAAATAATATCCAAGAAGGTAAATAGTATAATAGAACATAAAGGCTCAAATCCAAGGCCTGGCAGATGTACTGAATTCTCTTGAAATGCAGAGGAAAGATAGTCCTTGATATCTCTGTGTTTCATCTGCATTCATGTTTGACAGGACAGTGAATCCAAACACCTAAATCCTAGGGTGTATCTACACTGATGAAAAAAAATTGGCCTCACTTTAGATTTTTCTGGTCCGCAGGGACTCTGCAGGGATCCCATTAAGTCCACATACACAAAGCACTTTGAAGTGACCTCAACACAACTATGATTTGTTTATTTACTGGCCAAATATTTTCCCCAGGCAAACTCACTTCTTTCCCACTTTTCAGCATGTATCAACCTATCAACCAATAGCCCCCATGGTTTGCCTGTCAGTATACTGGATCCATTCTGGTTGTATGATTCCCCCTTTGTCATCTCAATGAGTGAGTAAGGAAATTTCAGAGGAACACACACACACACACACACACACACACACACATGGTGGGGGGGGGGAAAGCCAAAATAAACCTATACTTCATTCAATTGTTATGTATGAAGATGTCCAACCATGAGATCAGCAGTAAGGGGTTAGACTGGGGCACCCCTCACTCCTCCTCCTCCTCCTCCTTGATCATTCACTTGTTCATTTCATACAGTCCCTCCCCTCATCCCTTCCCCATTCATTCCCCATTCATAGACTGAAGATCTCCACATGAGTGAAGGAGGGGGAAGAATAAAAGCAGTAAGCATGAACACAACACTCAGGTGGAAGGGAAGGAAGAGGGATTGGATGCCTCAATCTAACTGCTCACTGCTGATCTCATGGCTGGACATATACTGCATTGGGAAAACACACCCTGTCCACCAAGGACTACTCCCATTCCTGGCCCTACACTGACATCTATAAAGAGTGTCATCCACACACACAAGCAAATATTCAAATTTTCTATTCCACATTTCAAATTCAGAGTAAATCACCACTATTTTTTCCCTTGAATTAAAGCCCTGAGGTGCTGGAAAGGCCTGGATTCAGCGTGAATCACTCTGTATGTTGTCTGGACAACCTGCTGTAAAAATCAGGTGAGACTGCTTTATTTGGCCCATATAGACAATCCCCTATTGATGGTCCCAATTAGAGTAGAGCTATTAAATCAATGTGATTTATTGATTCACCATTCAACAATTGACTCAGTGATCTGCTAGACAAGAGGATTTAGACTTTTTAAACCTCATCTTTCAAAAAGAGAGATATAGTGATCTATAGTGGTCAAAGGAGGAGAACTGAGTTGGGATAATTCCTCACAGCTCCTACAGAAACTGCAGTATCTGTCACCTCTCCAGTGCCAGAACTCTTGTCTTTTGCAGAGACAAAAGACAGTAGATCAGGTAGGGGGCATTCTATGCACATGTTAGGAGAGGCTGTAGATCCATGGCCCTTCCATGTCTACAAAACAGAGGATGAGCTATGCCAGCCTAGACCTACACTGAGGACTGCATTCCAGCAGTGGGATGACCCTGCCTTTTTTTTTTTTTTTAAAGATGTTTAAACTAAATTTGCACTTAATAAATAGATAGCCTTTCATTAGTGCTACTATTTTGTCTATGATGGGACCAACACACGGTTCTGGAAGATCCTGATTGCAGGTTCATCTGTCCCAATTTGTCTTCTGCAATAATAAATGGAGAGTCAGAAGGATGCTTGTAGAATGTGATCTTTCTGAATGCCACTATGAAATACCCGTCAGGCTAGCATTTAGATTGCACCTTGGTGTATTTGCTTTTGTATTGCTTCAAAATTCCAAATCTGAAATAAATTACAAGGTGAACAATCAAGCCCTACTTTTGAACAATCTTTTTGGTGCCAGATGGAATTATTTTTATTTGCCCAGACATTTTAAATAATTATAATTCAAAACTGCTTCATAAAGTGTTTAATTTTTTGTTTCTTTTTACATCTTTATAAAGCTTAATGATTAGTGGTTTTAGTGTACAGCATTTGAGTTTAGGTAGAAATAGTTTTATAAACACGTGTACTACACAGATTTTTGATCTCATGGTCTGCCTAGAAATGTTTATTTAAAGAAATTCATTTTGAAAAGTTAGCTATGAATTTCCATGTGGAAAAAAAGGCCAGACTGGAACTATATGTGGACACTTTAGGAAATGACATAGGACAGAAATAGATGGATATGCCCACCCCCTGTTTGTGGTAATGCAGGCAGAGTTAACCCCATGACAGGCTTTAAATTAAAATGCTTCCCGAGATGAACTTTTCTCAAAGGCATTTAATTTCCACTGTTCATCTTTGCCCTGATCATGTTAGAACAAGGGCCAGATGGTCATGCATAGATTTGCTGCAAAAAGGAATTGTGACTCAAATTTTAATGAGGCAAATTTTTTTGCTTGTTTTTAATGTCCTTTTAAACAAAAGACACTTCACCGTGTTTACTTCTGAGTTTTAATAAATGGAAGTGATAGTTCCAAACAAGAGTTCCAAACCAAATGCTGCAAATGTTACTTTTTCTCAGTTTTGGTTCAATGTTTCAAGAAGGAAAAATAACAAACCCACAATCCACTAGATATGGCAGTGAACTCACTGGTCCCTCCATATCAAATACTCAGCCATGCCAAAGTATCTACCCATGTGGAAGAGAAACACATTAAGGAAACAATCTCCCTGATGTCCTGGGGAAGTAAATATTGCTAGGATACTCTGAATGGAATTTGACTCTGCACTGAAAACCTGGATTTCAGCCTTTATATTCTCAGCATATGCTAACAGAACTAGAGTTTATGGGCAACAACAGACCTATTCCCCTGTCCCTAAAAACATGCATGCAATGGGATGTCTGAGTCCATAAATAAAAGAATTACCATGTAACATTTATATAGTAAATGCACATCAGCAGCATCCAATTTCCTGAGATTTCAGAATCAAAATCCAAGAGCAGAGGCTACAGAGATGGTACAGAAGAGGATTATGAGATCAACTGCTTCTGATTCATCTGTTTGTAGAACAGACATGAAAGCAATCTGAGTGAATGGGCCCTGAAGATCAGGAAACCTAGAAACATAGAACCTGGGGGGGGGGGGGATATCCAAAGGATTTTTCAATTGCTAAATAAACCCACTTATATCAGCAGGTACCACAAACTGGGGTCTAATCTGCACTACAGAAATAATGCAGCTTGATACCACTTTAATCGCCTTAATGCTATGTAATTTGGGGATGGGTAATCTGTTATGGTACCAGAGCTCTCTGACAGAGAAGATTAAATATCTCACAAAACTACAAATCTCCAAATTCATAGCACCGAGCCATGGCAGTTAAAGTGGTTTCGCACTGCATTATTTCTGCAGTGCAGATTAGATTTAGGACTTTCATATCATGTGGACTTAGGGCCTAAGCAGACTGCCAGAAATAGTGCACATTAAATTGAGGCACTGCCCTGGCTCAGTGCTAGGAAATCATGGGAACTGTAATTTATTGTGGCACCAGAGCTCTCTGACAGAGAAGGCTCAATGTCCCAGAAAAAAATACAATTCCCATGACTCCCTAGCACTGAGCCAGGGCAGTGCCTCAATTTAATGTGCACTATTTCTGGCAGTCTGCTTAGGCCTTTACTTACAATACATCTGACATGTAGGGAGCTTTTCCAGGCTCCATGCTGCCATTGCTAGGACCTATTGAAAACTTCTAAAAGCCTGTTAGTAATATATATATATATATATATATATATATATATATATATATATATATATATATAAATTGTCACTACTGCTTCCAGGGCTTATAGAGCAAGAAGGCTCATGATTTGCAATACTGGTACTAAACTCTGGCTTTGAGCCAAATGGTATGATTGTCCCAAGTGCATAATTACAGCATGTCTCTTTCTAGTTCCTTCTCCTTTCTTTTGGCTTTTTGATACAATGATTTTGCAAGTCGGAACACACATATAAACATTTCACTTTGAATCAGACAACTAGCTGGGAATAGTTAAGTGTGGTTTTGGTGTTAACTGCTATCAAGTTGACTTCAACTTATGAGAGACTTCCTAATCACCCTATCATTGACAGCCCTGCTCAAGTCTTGCAGATCTGGGGCATGGCTTCTTTGATTGAGTCTATCTACCTAGAATGTGGTCTTCCTCTTTTCCTACTGCTTCTACCTTGCCAAGCATTATTGTCTTCTTTAGTGAGGCATGCCTTGTCATGATGTGTCCAAAATATGACAGTCTCAGTTTAACCATTATGGCTTCTAGGGAGAGTTCAGGCTTGATTTGCTCGAGGACCCATTTATGTGTTTTTTTAGCAGTCCATGGTATCTGTAGATACCATACTTCATTCCTCTAACTCTAATTCTGTTTTATGTATGTTATATTCAGTCTGCCAGTTAAACAATTAGAATGATAAAATGTAGTCTTGCCTCACCCCTTGCTAATTGGAACTATTCTATTTCTCTGTAATATATCTTCATGATAGCTTCTTGTCCTGAGTACATCAGAGAATTAAATGTTGTGGCACACCCATTTCTTTAAAAGAAATCCAAAGTTTTTCATAATCTACAGGGGTAGGTAACCTAAGGCCCAGGGGCCAGATGCGGCCCCCCAAGGCCTTTGGACCAGCCCCAGGCCGGTCCTGCCGCCACTGCCGCCTCCCACCATGATGATATTGATTATTGTTGTTATTACTTGTTCTTGGGGTTTTCTTGGCAAAATCTCCACAGGGGTTTTGCCATGGCTTTTCTGGGGCTGAGAAAGTGTGCATGCATATTTTTTATTTTTATTTTAAAAAATATTTATTTATTTATTTATTTATTTATTTATTTATTTTTGGCGCTTCGGCCCCCATATTGCCTGAGGGACAGCAACCTGGCCCCCGGCTCAAAAAGGTTGCCTACCCCTGATCTACACAATCATTTTGGTCAGATTTTGCATTATATTCTTTGACTGCTTTTGCTACATCTCTTCTCACTATTAATGCCACCCCATTTCTTCACATGTTTATTTCCTGAGTAAAATCTTGTTTAATCATCTGACTCATAATGTCTCATTTTTGTTTTCTTTAGCTTGCTCACCCCAAGGATTGCAATGTTTATACATTCCATTTCATGCTTTACATGTCTACTTTCCCCTGATTCATGTTTCTCACACTCCATGTTCCTATAATGTGTGTCGTGTGGCTTCAGACTTTAAAACCTCACAAAGAACTTTTTTATCTTGTATGTGAAACTGAAAGGTCATTTCTGGAAATTGCTGTGCCACTTCCTTCCCCTGTCTCCCAAACTTTAAAAAGTGTGTTTAACATAGATCACCTATCTCCATCCTGCAATTTGTTTTGGAAAGAACCCTTTTAAATTGGCTTGAGGCTCACCTGTCAAAGAGCAGAGTCTATCAGCAATGCTATGTCTATGTGAGATATATTGCTGGAATGTATTAAGTTCTCCAGACTGGACAAAAGAGATGCTCATGCACACATAATCCATTTTGGAGACACAGGTCTCCACCACTCCTTTAACAGGAAAGCCTTAAGGCATGTGGGGCACAGAGCTTTCTTTTCTGACTGATATTTTGAAAAGTCTTTTGTATGTGTATTCTCAACCATGCTGTCTTAGATCAGAACGTGGAAAGTTACTGTTGAAAAGTAGTTATCCTGTTCTTACAGTTCCAAGATTTTGTTAAGTAGATAATTATAATTATAACTTAATTTTTTTATATACTTTATTTTGGTTTAAATGATTGCAAACTATTTTCCTTATTTCCCCACCCACCTGACCCAGTTTCCCTCATACGTTTTATATATATCAAAATATGTACCAATTGTACAATCAAAATGTAGCTCATTTTCTTCCTCTTACACTGTCTTATAACTTTTTAAATTCATAACTATAACTACAATTATAGTTATAACTTTAAAAAACAACTTTTTACTTTCTTGTGATTTAAAAAGCATTTGAATTTAGTTTTAGTTATTTTAGTTCCATTTTAAAACATCATGTTTGTACAAATTGCTGGACTTTATTGCAAAAAGCACCTAAGGCCACACACCCCTTGCAACTATAAAAACAATAAAAATATTATAATTAAATAACAAAGAGTGAAGTTACCCCTCACTAAATTACAGTTATTATGTAACTTTGTTATGCTTTCTTTACTGAACTAGATGGTTAATTACAAGTGAATCATTATTTGTAACAAGTTATTTCTAAATTCAGTGCCTGACTGAGGCTGCATCGGCACTGCAGAAATATTGCAGTTTGACACCACTTTAACTGACATGGGACTTCATCCTATGGTATCCTGTGATTTGTAGTTTGTTGTGGCACCAGAACTCTCTAATAGAGAAGGATAAGTGTCTCACAAAACTACAAATCTCAGGATTCAGTACCATTGAGCCATAGTAGTTAAAGTGGTATCAAACTTCATTACTTTTGCAGTGCAGATACAGACTAACAAGTGTTTTCCATATCCTGTACCCTTTGATTTTCCAAAGAAAGAAAGAAAGAAAGAAAGAAAGAAAATTTAAAAAAGAATAGAGAAAGAAGTTGACTCCAAATTACACCTGTGGCAAATGATGGCCACTTATTGGCCAGCTTCTGCACAGAAAATGTACAACCTTCCTGCCTATCACCTCCCCTTCTTCCTTCCTACCACCTGCTTATTCCTGGGCCAATAGCTGGCAATCCATGATTTCATCCAGAGCACGTACTGCAAAAAAGATCTCTAAATCTAGCCTGTCTTGATGTAACCTGGAGAATACCTACTTTTCTACCCTGTATAGACAAACCACATTTGATTTTGGAAACTACATTAATTTGGATCACACATGGTTAATACCTGGATGGAAGACCACTAAGATATACCTGGGATTCCCAGAAAGGGCTGTTGCTTCATTATAATGGCATGTTCTTATTACTATATTGCATTGTTTAAACTGGATTTCTTTTTAAAGCGAATTTTAATGTTAGCTCCCTTAACTTCAATTAATAAATACATCAAGGCATAAATAATCTACACAATCTTCACTAAATGGACAGGAACAGAAGGAGAAGGCCCCTTCTTGACGTGCACAGCCACCAGCCATTGCCTCTCAGACTCTATGGTTTCCAGAGAACGTTCCCATATTCCATGTTCCTATAATGCATGTTCTTTTCAGTGGGTATCCAAACACTCTCACTCTCTCTCTTAAAGGCACACTACATTTTGCCATACTGATTCTGCTGTGGAAATCCTGTGGGACGTTATAATTGCTTTGGACTCTCATGTCATCTGCAGAAATATTTTTAATGATAAATAGAGCATAAAGCCACAGTACCTTCATTTGATTCTGTCATCAACAAATTGATTCCACATGTCCACATGATTAAAGACAAGGTTTTCCCGCACCAGCAGAATTGCTTTAAAAAATCCTAGGCAGGAGTAGGTAAAGGGAGAAGAGATTGCCACTGCTATTTAAACAACAACAACAACAACAACAACAACAACAACAACAACAGCCTAAACTGGTGATGCAAGGAAAATTTAAATTTCCCCCACATCAGTAAATGTGGCAAGTCATGTTGAGCTTGAAAAGTAAAAAAATAAAATAAAAAATTGCCCTATACCTCCAAGAGTTTGAGAGCCAGCATCATATAGTAGTTTGAGTGTTGGAGTATAACTCTGGAGACCAGGGTTCAAATCCCTGCTCAACTATGGAAACCCACTACTACAGGGTGCATCAACTCTGTAGAAATAATGCAATTTGACACCACTTTAAGTACTGTTGCTACATCCTATGCAATCCTAGGAGTTGTAGTTTTAAAAGTTCTTTAGCCTTCTCTGCCAAAGAGTGCTGATATCTCACCAAACTACAAATCGCAGGGTTCTGGAGCCATGGCAGTTGAAGTGGTGTCAAACTGCATTATTTCTACAGTGTAGATATACCCTAGGTGACCCTGGGTATGTTACATTCTCTCACCCTCAGAGGAAGGCAAAGGCAACCCCACTCTGAACAAATCTTGCCAAGAAAACATTGTGATAAGGTTTCCATAAGTTGGAAATGACTTGAAGGCATACAACAACAGTACCTTCTAGAATCCTACAGGTATCATGGCCAATACTTCATAAAAAGAAGCCAAAAACCCCAAAATCTTTCCAAGGTCTAAACTGATGTTTGTGATTATAAAGGCACCATTAGCTCAATGTCTTATTGCCAATATCTCTAAACAGTTAACTTTGTCATTGCATCTATCTTTCTTTAAACAGAAGTGAAGTGGCAAAGGCCATGATTGGAGCAAAACATCCCATTTGATTATAATCCATGGTAGGATATTTTGTCCATGTTACCTCATAATCATAATACTCTGAGGCTGGAATACTGTTGATGTGTTTTTCATTTCTAAACCTATGGAAGCAGTTGGAAATTTTTGTCTGATATGGAGAATCTTTTTTTTTTTAATAGCTCCAGTCCACACAAGGATCCATCTGAAGTAATTTTGCAGTTGTTGTTGTTCTTGATGTGTGCCTTCAAATAATTCCTGACATATTGTGACCCTAAGGTGAATCTAGCACAGGGTTTTCTGGGGCTGAGTGTGATTCACTCAGAGTCACCCAGTGAGTTTCAAGGGCCAAGTGAGGATTCAGACCCTGGCCTCCAGAGTTGTAGTCCAACACTCAATGATCACACAACAACAGCAACAAACAAAGCAAAGGGATATTTTAATAA
The DNA here is from genome assembly GCA_026167975.1 of Phrynosoma blainvillii. Taxonomy (NCBI): domain Eukaryota; kingdom Metazoa; phylum Chordata; class Lepidosauria; order Squamata; family Phrynosomatidae; genus Phrynosoma; species Phrynosoma blainvillii. The sequence continues at coordinate 172,513,718 of JANUYF010000001.1, forward strand.
ATAATAAATATTCATGTTATGAATGTTAACATTTGTTCTTGTTGCTATTATTGTCACAATTGTAATATTTCCTGTTGTTATTGTTGTTTCCCATCAGTCAGCTGGGAGAGTATTGGAATATAAGCAGTCCATAATCGCTGGCAGGATTCACCAAACTTTATCTAACCCAAGGGAGGGATAATTATTCTTTAGAAATAATGTTCACTTATTAAAATAACAGGCAAAGTAGCTACTGCACAATCACCTGCCTACCTGACCTGTCAAGAATAAGTATGCAGGTTCTCATGCATATAATTTAGCTACCTGATTCATTAACATTTAAACAGACTGTTAGGCTATGACCACCAATTAGATGCTTTCATAGAGCTTTGACAGAAACTGTGTTTAACAGCTCCTGGCATAGTAGCACCTTAATATAACAAATGTCTGGCTTTAAGGTATTTAGAATTTACATTTTTTTTTTTAAAAAAAGGGATGTCATCTACTTTTTACTGTTATTTGCAATATGAAATTTGGACAGCTCTTTGGGTACACTGCTCGTATTAGTCACAAATAAATTATTATTGAAAAGAGGAAATGTTAACACTGTTACTGAAGAACACCAGTGAGTGTAATCCAGAGCCATTAAAGCATGGCTTGCATCAACCATTCTTGTTTTGGTCTTTAGGAGCAGATGACTTAGATGCCATGATGTGTCTTCACAGGAAAGTATTTCAGTGGCCACCTTAGAGTAGTTAAGTTCATCTTTATTACAGTCATAGACCAGCACAGGGTAAAAGGGGGATACAGAATAAAAGAAGGTAATAATAAAAACAAGGTAAAAACACAGGCTAAAAACAGCATTTAAAATATCCTTTTAAAATCTAGAGTGGCAGGGCAAGATTAATTCTAACCTACTGCAGAGGTCATTGCCTGATGGATTTTAACTGCAGCTGCACAAAATCTGGCAACATTATATGTTATATCCAGATTGGTGTTCGATAGCAGCTGAGGGGAGGGCATTGTGACAAAGTAAGGGCTCTCCAGTGTTTAGGTACTTGTACAAGTTCTAATGGTATGGAATTGGAGAGAGGTCCCAGTTGGGATCCATAAAGCAGTTGTGCAACCGATTTGGCTTCAAAAAGTTTGAGTGCCACCAGTATATAGTGGCCTCCTTCTGTTATAAGAAATTTGAGGATGGCTGTTGAGCTCCTCTGCATAGTCCCCATGTGCTCTTCTACTATCAGTAGCGTGAAAGATTACCTCCAGATATCGGAAGCAAGAGACCTATTCAATCTTGTGTCCATCTATAATCCAGTGTCGGGTCTTAAGACTTTTAGCAAATGTCATGATTTTAGTTTTTTGTTAAAGTTCTAGCTGATCCTCTTTGCAATACTGTGTTAGTGTTCTTAGTGCTCTTTTTAGACTAACTGGTGTTGTTGAAATTACTACTGCATCATCTGCATAAAGAGTATTCCATGTATTCTGCCCTAGAGGCAGCAAGTGCTCAGAGAGACAGCTAATTGTAGGGAAAGCAGCTAAAGAAAGTCAAAACCTGTCCAGGTCATGCATAGCTAATCCAGGAAGTCACTGTGAAAGTGCTGCGGCTGAGGTCTCAGGTGGTCCAGAGGTTGTTACGTGAATCCAGTACTTCAGATGACCACAGCCAAAAAGGGTAAGACAAGGAAACATGAAACTGAGCCAGTCCAGTTGTAAAGAATCTCCCAAAATACACGAGCCCTGGGCTCACTGCCAATCAGGAAGACTGAACTATTGTAATCATGGAGGACTCCCTGTAGCTGCAGGAAAATGTATAAGTGTCTGATGCTGGGTTAATCAGTTTAACAGAAACTGACTTCTATGATGTTTTTCTTTTCTCTTCTTGGGACTTCAAAGGATAGGTATAGTTCCCCAGCATCCATCAAGAGAGTCCTTCATCTCCTTTGGTGACCAGCTTCTCTCATTCAGGCAGGAAGTAATCATCTGGAGCCAGAAACTCCTCATGATCCAACTCATCTGCATCAGATCCTTCAGATTCCAGAAGGTGAATAATGACACCAGTTGCCACATTAAAAGAATCAGTGGCTAGTAGTGGCTTTTATGTCAGTGGAGGAATGAATCCACACTGGAATTTAGTCTAAACTTAAAAGGAGCTATTCAGAATGCTGGATCCTATCAGCAGAATATGTCTAGCACCCTGAACAGCTCCTTTAAAGTTCAAAGTAAAACCTGGAATGTAATCAACACCTCACTGACTTGGAAGTCGCAACCTTCACTGAAAGGAATGATGCTACTCTAGGATGATGGGAGAGGAGGTAGTAAGGAGCAGCATTGATCACCATGTTTCTGAGGAACTTGAACTTGATGTGAAACATTACAAGAAGCTACAGCAAAGCTTTAAGAGAAATCTGCAGGAATCTAGTGGTATGAAAAATCTGAAGAAATATAGTGATGCTTTCCCAATAGATATCCAGAAGAGAAGGAAGTGCATAATCCAAAAGAGATAAAGCAAATATGGAATAAACAATAAGGAACAAATCTGATAGCAGCACTTATAGACTGGTTTTTCTTCCTTCCATCCTGCATGGAATGGAAAGCTCCACCTGCCAAATTACAAGGGATTGTGGACTTGTAGCTTAAAAAGGTAGCAGGGGGACTTGAGGTGTATGCCAACCATGTCAGTGTCTCCTTAAATATTGGGGAAACTATTTAGCTCAAAGAGGCCTGCAATAAGTTGGGTAACCTAAGGGACCATTTTACCTATGTATACCAGCACTAACTGTGGGAAGACTCCAGGTTTAATGAATAAAGAAGGTTTTATTTAGAAATATGCAACAGTGCAATAAAAAACACAATAGCAATTAAAGCAGAACCAACATGTAGAGCTAAGTGAACTAGAGATATGGAAATTGGATAGTGGAGGCTTAGGGCTGTAGAGGGTTGATATTTACCAGTCTTGAAGAGGAATCTATGGAAATCAGGACATGGCTTAGATGGCATCTGAGGGTGATATGGAAGAGGAAGCTCTAGGAGGTTGAACAGAGCTCTGGTGGTTGCTCACTGCAATCACTAGTTGTGAATTGGACCTGTACAGAGTGTCTATTTATATTCTGTTTGGTGCCCTTAAGGGATACTTAAATTTCCCACATGGAGTACATTTTAAAATACACGTTTAAGTGCTTTCTCACAGAACTGACAAAAAGAACAATCCTACCTGATAATCTTAATTTTGGATTAACAATATAGGACAACCTCAAGATAGGTGGTTAGGGAAGTTGGCTGGGAACTTAGTAGAGGTAGGTAGGAGAAATGGTCTTACTTTAGTGCAATGGGACCTTCTTTCTCTCCAGTGCATGAGGATATGTGGAAAGCCTGGGAGGAAAACAGAGCAATCAGCAAACCCATTTAGCCTTATCTTGCTTCTATCTGGATCCTTCACATGTCTTCAGGTCAACGTACCCTTCCCATGGGAAAGCTTCCTGGTGTTCCAAGGGTCATAATGACCTCTTGGGAACTTGCCTGGCTCAGATATGAAAAAATATGGAAATATGGAAACTCCATACACCGCTGGGGTGGGGCTGGGGGTTGGGTATTCTAACAGGTTCACCATAGAATAGAATAGAAACAGCCAGCATGGTGGTGCTATGAACAGTTCCAGCTTTCTGGTGCACCCTTTGAGTCAATCTGTGATGGTTTGGGTTTTGGAGAGAGAACAGAGCTGTGCCCAGGGAGGAGAACAGCATGTAAGCTGAGTTACTACTCTGCCAGAGAAATAGAGAAAATTTGTTTGTATAAAGAGGTATTGAACACCTCTTTACTCAAGCTTGGAAGAAGTATATATATACCTCAAGAGTATTGTACCCAAAGACTACATTACCAAATAGCATAATGGCTTATGCTCCCCTCTCAAAGACCTGTTCTTCCACTCTTCAAGAGTAGACTTTAAGAGTGCCACTGCCTGGAGACTGAAGGGGGAGGGGAAATGGCCATCTGCCTGTTCAGTTGAGGAATCTATTCTTTTTGTGGTGGAAGCTCATTGGGCACAGTCTTAAGAAGTGTACATTTGGATTTGGTTAAATTACCTGGCATATTCACTTATTCAGATATTTAAAATGATAAATAAAGTAGGTAATTCATTTGAGAGACATATATGTAATTCAAGGGAAAAGAGCAAATAATATCAAGATCAGGGGAGGCTGAGGTGAAACACACTATGAAAAGTAGTTCTTGTTGTACAATCTATATAGCATCATTATAACATTATTCCCAGTTTTCCCTGTGGTTCTCTCTTTTGAGAGTTTGTCAAATCCCACTTTAATAAAAATAATAATTGAAACAACTGAGCAGTAGCATTATTTCATCAGATTACTGTTATTCTGACTTTTGAAGAGGAAGGACATATTTAGTGGCAGTGATTTTACATACTTCACAACATTGTGGATGGATGACTGTTGTCATGCCACTACACTTTAGAATATGTTCACTTTAAAAACATGAATATTTTAATATGTATTAAATTGATTTGTCATCTACATTTTAAAATACACGTTTAAAATATTGGTGTATTTTGGCACAGCTTTTAAAATATATTTTAAAATAAATGTGCCTTTAAAATGGTATTCTTAAGTGTGTTGTCATAACTTTATTGTCTAAGCAGTTATGTCATACCCAATAGGGTGGAAGACAGCCAAATGTACAGACTCTTTTATGTTTTCTACACCCATAAAGAACATTTATAGTTGTGTATGCAGATAACAGAAGAGCATTAATGATTGAGTAGTGGTAAAAATGCCCAATCTGGAAGTCGCTCTGATATACACAAAGGTAGGGCTGATATGAGTCATGCTGGATTATTTATTTCATTGAGTTTTATTTTCATATAACATCCCATGTGGCAGTTGAGATTACCAATCATAAAGGAAAAATAATGAAAGGACAAAAACAACAGCATTTTTTTTTCCTGAAAGCTGTTCATTTGAGCATTACAACGAGTGAATTACATTAAGTACAGGTTTGTGTGTTTGTTTTATTATGATGAACACTGTTCCTGATGCCTCAAATTAAGTGATACATATTAGGATCGGGGAATTGAATATTTTTGGACTCCAGCTTTCACTGTCCCTAGCCAGTATGGCTAATGACTGGAGATTATGACAGTTGCAATCCAACAACTTTTAAAATGCCACAGATTCTCCACCTGATACAATTAAGGGTGGCTAGGTATTGAGGGTCCTGGAGTCATACCTTTATGATAATGCCTGGTTTGAGAAAAGGCTATTTCAGGCCCCCAAAGTGGCTCAGATTTACATACTTCATACAAAATTAAAGAAATGATCTTTGCAATTGGCACATGGAATATTCCCCTTGGCTTGCATAGTACCAAACTAAATTGTCATGACAAAATGAATAATCCATTTTATAACTAGAAAATTCATTATTAGTCCCTGTATGTATGAGAACATATAGTCCAGCTGCTCTCACAACAGGGGATGTCTCTGGGGAGGAGGTCAGTTTCCATACATAACAGATGGACAGTTGGAGGCATGTGACATGTAGAGGTGGAAGGATCAGGGACAATTATGTGAGTTTGGAGTTGCAGAATCAATTTGAAACTCTTTCCCTTATCACTAATGATGAGTGGGAAGAAGATGAGCAGCAGTCTCAGTCCTCAGAAAGTGTGTATGAGATCTTGAAAGGTTTAACTCATGGAATGGTCTCTGCCAAACCTTGGAGAGGATATGTGGTGGTGGTAGAGGACTCCCTGCTAAGGGGCACGGAATCAGTAGTTTGTGGGCCTGATAAGATGTCTCGAGCAGTATGCTGTCATCCTAGGGACTCATAAAGTCCACTGAATGTTTCCCCTTCCTTTTGGTCCATGTGGGAACCAAGGATACTGCAAGGCACAAGCTTCAGAATATCACAACAGATTATGAGGCTCTGAGTAAGAAGCTGATGGGTCTGGATACACAGGTAGATATTTCATCTGTCCTTCCAATGGAAGGGCACAGCCCAGGAAGGAAGAGAAAAATAGTGGACGTGAACAACTGGGTCTGCAGATGGTGTCACCAGGATGTCTCTATAATAAAGCACAGAGCATGGGAAATAAACAGATGAACTTGAACTCTTAGCACAGCAAAGCAAATATGGTATAATAGGCATCATTGAAACTTGGTGAGAAGAGTCTTATGATAGCAATGTAGTAAAACAGGAGTATAGCCTGTTTCAGAAAAGCACACCATGGAAACCATGTCCTATGAAGAGCAGCTGAAAGAGCTGGGTACATTTTGCCAGGAGAAGAGAAGGTTAAGGGGTGCCATGATATCCATGTTTGAATATGGATGGATGTCATATTGAGGATGGAGCATGCTTATTTACTGCTCCTTCAGAGACTAGGGAGATTATCACACATCTTTAAAAAGCATCTTACCTGACTTCAAAAAAAGCTTTCAACTTTGAAATAATGGCAGCTGAAGCGAGTTAAGGGACCCACGTTGGTGTGGAGCTGTACTCGAATGGTGGTTTTGGGGGCAAAAGCTGTGTGATAAGACCAGGATGCATCCTGAATTAGACTTCAGTTTGGGAAGGTAAGATACTTTTTAAAGATGTGTGATAATTTCCTAGGACAAGGAGCAACAATTTAAAGCTAGAGGAAAGTGATTCCACCTAAACCCTCCTGATGGTAAGAGCTGTTCAACAGTGGAACACACTGTCTCAGAGAATGGTGTAGTCTCCTTTTTTGGAGGTTTTAAAACAGAGGTTGGGTGGCTACCTGTCGGGGGTGCTTTGATTGTGTTTTCCTGCATTGCAGTAGTTTGCACTGGATGGCCCTTGTGGTCTCTTCCAACTCTATGTCTATGATTCAGTGAACAGTGTGCCTTTTTAACTGAATCTTTGGCACCCTTCTATAGTGCTTCCAATAACACTGCAATTATCTGGTGCACTGTAAGGTTTGTGCACAAACGTTTCTCAACACTTCTACCAAAAACTTCTAAGGTGAAGCCCCAGGGAAATAGCAAGCCATAATTCTTTGGCTAAATACTCAAGAGTGGCAGAAATGGGTTTAAAATAAATGATTAGCATTTCCGTTACCTCTTTATTTTCTCATATATTGTAATTGCACTATTGATTACTGCTTTAAGATTAGTCCATGACCAAATGATTGTAACTTATGCAACTGGTTGAATCCATGAATGAGAACACCATATTGATTGCTTGCATTTTGTACCAATTAGTAATTAGGAACTAAATTACATAAAAATCCCTTAGTATTTCTAGATTTATGGGCAGTTACTTCAGAGATGAAATCTTACCTCCTCAATGGCAGCTTGCATATTTCCAATAAAGACTGAATGTGTATGACTTTTGTGTGTATAGCAGCACTAAAGCAGACTGTCAATTAATAGGTGTCATGATTACATCATGTGGTACTGCATGTTATTAATAAAAGGTATTGAGGTATTGTTTCACCATTGGGAAATAGGCTTCCCAAGTAGTTCCAGTTCAGTAATGTTCCAGGTCAATAAAATGAATGGCATTAAATCGATGCAAATCTACAGCTAACATTGATAACCAGTCATCAGTAGGATCTGATCATAGGGAGTAGTGATTTTTGCCAGCCAGCCACAACCAATAAGAGACTGAATTTTTAAGTTTTCCATTTCAGGTTTCAGTAGTATATGTACATTGGGAAAACTACCTCAGTTTCTTTGTTAGACTGATATGGGAATTAACTAATTTACTTTACAGTTGGAAACAGTATATTGGTTCTTTCCTCAGTCAATCTAAATAGTCCTCCCTGTTTACCTACCTGTAAGCTAAGAAAATGGCAATAGTAGTGATGAAGAGTGGGGAGTGTGGACATATCTCCCTTTTTCTTCTCCTGATATATTTTGGCATCTCAGGAGCAATGGCTCAATGATAAAAGTCCCAGGAAGATGACAAGGGTCACCACTCCTTTGATTCTGCCATCCCACAGAACACATATCTAAGGCTGATAGATAAAGGGAGAATTTGGCCCCTTGCTCACTCCCTATCGCTGCATTTGCTTACAGATGCAAGCAAAGGGAAAGGTGAGGGGATTATTTTGGTAAGAGCTAGTCTGGAGAGTTTTTGGGAACAAGGTGAGTTGAGGGGGAAGAAAGATAATAGGGTGGGTTAAGAATATTGTAGAAAATTCAGACTGATCTTCTGTGAGTATGTGTTGTAAGGGTGAGGTCTCACAAGGTTTCTTTTCCTTTGAGATCTGCTTTCTAAAACCCTGCAATTTAGGGCCTTTACAGACTGCCAGAAATAGTGCAGCTTGAGGCCACTTTAACTGTCCTGGCTCAGTGCTAGGGAATCATGGGAATTGTATTTTTTTTTCTGGGACATTGAGCCTTCTCTGTCTGAGAGCTCTGGTTTCACAATAAACTACAGTTCCCATGATTCCTTAGCACTGAGCCAGGGCAGTTAAGGTGGCCTCAAGCTGCACTATTTCTGGCAATCTGTAAAGGCCATTAGTTTCTGAGCCAAACATGAGCAAACTTTCTCAGCATCTCTACTAGAGTCAGAGCTTAGCAAACCATCAATATAGAATATATTCATTTAACCTTTGGGATATTTTGTCAAATAAGTATATTCCATATTGATGGTTTGCGAAACCATTTTTTTTTTAAAATGTATAACTATTGTCAGTAAATGTATATTCCTTTAAAATTTTACAGCTTGCAAAGAAAGGTTTACACCTGAAATGTGTGAGCTGAACAAATAACAAAGCCTTTCTTATAACAACATGGCTTCATACACATTTCCCCCCACAAAAACACAAGACCACTCTTACCTTCTAATTTTCTAAGTGAAGCCCTTACCTGCCTGTCTTCTCACAGATTTGTACTCACTCTACCAGTGCATATGTCACACAGGCAAGTGCCTAAGGTGTTGGGCTTGGGAAACACATGTTATGGTTAACCTCATGCACTCAGATGGGGCATTTTAGTCCTAGAAAGTCATATATAATAATAATAATAATAATAATAATAATAATAATAATAATTTATATCCCGCCCCTCTGCCAGGCAATCGGGGCAGCGTACAACATTACAAAACTTAAAAACAATACATCAAATTAAATCCCGTCCCTCCTTCACCCACCCGCCCATCCCCCCAAACATACAAGCAAACTAAATAACAGTAATTAAAAATACAATTTAAAAGCATAATTTTCTTGTCAGCATGGTGCCGACGAAGATGTTCTGGGCAGCCCTATATAGCCTCCAGCGTCTGCGGGGGTGGAGCAGAGGAGGGGCAGCTCAGGCTGCACAGGTGTTCTCCCAGGGCTGGTCCTCCGGAGCTGGTAACTAGTCCTCCGCATATATTTTTGGAGAATCCACACAGAATTAGCACTAAAATATAGGCATAATATAACATTATCACCTATTCATTGCTAACTGCCTTTGATCAAATCATAGTGACCCTAGGGATGAGACAAATCCAAGACTCACTGTCCTCCACTACTTTGGTCCGATCCTGCATGCTTCAGGCCCATGGGCTCCCTGATTGAGTCTAACCATCTGGCATGCAGCCTTTCTTACTTTCTGCTAACTTCCTTAGCATTATTGTCTTTTCTAATGAGTCATGCCTTTTCATGATGTGGCCAAAGTATGACAGCCTCAATGTCACCATCTTGGCTTCCAGGAGAGTTCAGGCTTGTTCTGCTCAAGGACCCATTTGTTTGTCATTTGGGTTGTCCATGGTATCCTCAGCATCTTCTCCAGTACCACATCTCAAATGGGTTGATTTTCTTTCTGTCTGCTTTCTTCACTGTTCAGCTCTCATATCTGTACATGGTGATCACCTATACAGTTTCCACAAATTCAAGCCACTTGCCATGCACAGTGACCCTTTGGTATCTGCTGGGTTTGGTTTCAGGACCCTCCATGGATACCAAAATCTATGGATGCTCAAGTACCATTAAATATATTGGTATAGTAGAATGATGTCCCTTATATCAAATGGCAAAATCAAGGTTTGCCTTTTTGAGTTTATATTTGTTTAGAATATTTTCAAGCTGTGGATGCTTGAATCTGTGGAAAAAGAATCTGTGGATACAGGGGTAGCTACAGTCCCCCCCCCCCCCCACACACACACACAAACAAAAAACAAAACAAGATTAACATGCTCAAGCAGTTCTACTGATTTTTGCCAGTGGTGTATTTTGTATACAGTGGGTTCTTCTTATCTGTTGGGGCTTGGTTCCAGAACCCCACCCCATCCTGTGGATGCCAAAATCAGTGAGTGCTCAAGTCCCATTATATGCAATGGTATAGTAAAATGATGTACCTTATATCAAATTGCAAAATCAAGCTTTTGCTTTTCTGGGAGTGGGGGGTGGGGATTGGAATATGCTCAAGCCGTGAATGGTTGAATCTATGGAATAGATATGGAGGGCTGATTGTACTAACTGAGATGATGTATTTGGACAAATACATTGGTTTGAACAGAAAAACAGTTTCCCAACAACAAAGTGTGGAGAGTGGGAAAGGCATGGTTTGGGTCTAGGTGTTGTTTTTTAAAAAAATCATAGGTCATTGGCAGTTTGCCATCATTGACACAACTTCTGATATACTTCTGCAGTGTATCAGAAGATTCTAAAAGAGCATGTAAGGTCATGTATGTAAGAGCTGAACCAAAAGTGAGTCATGCAACATGGCAATCATCCTAAACATGCAAACAGATCTACTAATGAATGACTATGGATGAAGAAATTTAATGTTTTAAAATCGCCCGGTCAAAGTTTGGACCAAAATGACATAAAAAGCTGTGGTAGGATCTGAACTGAGTTGTGTATAGAAGGAACCCTCTGATGTCTCTCAGTTGAAGCAGAAAGGAATGAGACAAAATTGAACAAATTGAGGGGGATAACAAATATTATCCTTGCCCAGCGATGCTAATTAGTCTTTGGTTTCTAGTTTGAAGGGGTGGAGGCCCACTGAGCCAAGGCAATATGAGAGTGGGGCTTTGTACAATTACCTGTCTGATGGTACAGGCAGTTGAACAAGCCACATCTGCCATATTGCCTTGGTTACATGGACCATAGTGGAAGCCAGGACATTTTATTTGAGGAATAGATGGCTTGGACCTGTCAGCCTCTTGTCCCTGTTCTCTCCCTATGTGACCATGGAGAGGGTAGAACCACTCAAGTAACAGTACGCTACATGAGCTGTTTTCCTCTGTAGGTCCCTGGGCTTTAGGTGAAATACAATAATGCAACACTATTTATGGTATTTGCCTGCCTAGTATGACTTCTCTTAGATTCTCTGTGTTCACTGTTATCATCCTGGCAGCTTTGAATCTGTGTCCTAGTCAATATATATGTTTTATGTTTTTAATGTGGGTATTTATAATACAAGAGGACTTAGATTTGCATCCCACTCTTTCTTCTAAATAGGTTACAATGGCAATAAAAATGACAAATGAAATATCCAGCAGGTATGAATGTTGTACTGCCTAAGCTCTGCACACAGTAAGAGATGTGGGTGAAGCTGTGCTTTCCAATGCAAGAAATTATTTATTTCCAAAGGAAAAATGGCATCTGTCTCAGAGTAAGAAAAACGTAGTATAGATGCCTATGTATAAAGCATTCAAAATGCAGGTCTGGGGGGGGGAGGGGTTGTTGGGGCTCATGTGAACTGAATTCAACATGTGCAGGAAACTTACACTGGAACAGACACCAAAGATCAGTCTTTACTGTGAAGTTCTATGCAGGCTGCAAATGCTGCAAAGAAAAAAAACCTCCCACACAGACATCTGTCAGCCATACACAAAACTGGTAGACTCTTTCTTGTCTCATGAAGAGGTTCTTTATTCTTCCATTACAGACTATGTACAGACTAACAAAATGCTCCACCAGTATCTCTATATACAGTCACCCACATATAACTATCAAACTCACCCACTTATATACAGTATCCCCTTCTGGGATATTAGTCTAGCCCACTCCTGGGATGTTACCACTTTCAGGTCACCTGACTGACATGACTCTGCAGAATTGAAGGTTTCTGGCTCAACCTCTGCTTAGTGTTGCATCAACCCCCTGTGACTAAGGACTGTTCAAGTGTTGAGTCATCATGGCCCTCAACTGTATTAAGGTAACCCTTTCACCTTTGTGCCAGTTTCTTTGCCTCAGTCATATATATGGCATTTTCTCTTCAGAGTGCATTTTACTCTGATAGGGATTCATGCATCTCAATGCCATCCCATATTAAAAACATGCTGAATATTAGAAAAAATGGTTTAAGTTACAGTGATTTCATTTTTAAAAAATCATTAAACCATTTCCCTACAATAGGTCTTTAATTTTGACTGCAAATAACATTCTCTTTGAAATGCGAACTTTTTTATTATTATTATAACATAAATATATTACATTATTAAAAAAAGATTCACATATAACTGAAATGCTAACTTTTGACTTGATATGGTAGCTTTCTGCAATTTTGTTGTTGTTATTGTTGTTGTGTGCCTCCCAGTAGTTTATGGCAACCTGTATTTATGGCACATAACACATAGCAACCTGTATTTATGGTACATAACACATGGGATGTGAGGGCAGCAATTTTATTTTTCCTGAGGCAAAAATAAAATGGCACTCCCTTCCATTTCTCACATGGTCAATGGGATATCTCCTTCAACACAAGCTGGCTGAGAGTGTACAACATAAATTGCACAGAATCTACAGATCAGTCATCCAAGAATTCATGGCTGCTTCCTTGCCTTCCAGTATCACTGCTTAATGGCAGTGTCAACCATAGAGAGCATATAACATTCAAACATTGTAAAGTAGTATAATACCAGGGGGGTTCTCATGTAACGATTCACAAAATGTTGGTCTGCCCTAAAAACTTTGCAAGCATCATAGGAGACTTGGTTCATGACAACTTGTGGTTTTTATGATGGGGAGGGGGGTAGCTCTAGGCATGTCCTAATTAGGAATGTAAATCTTTTCTTATTCCATTCTTTCACAGATAAAATAATAATTTTGAAGAGCCTCTCTCTCTGCAAAATGAGATTACAGGAGGGGGTTTTTTTGGGGGGGGGGTTGCATACATTTTGATTATTTTCACATTTTGAGACCTTTCTGTGAAAAAAATTGTTTGTGGAGAAAGCAGTATTTGGAATTCAGGACCTGACTTAATTGAATGTGTAACCTGCAGAAATGCTTCTGTAGTGTATCTGCATTCATGGCCCCTACATAGTCATGGCCATGACACTATTGCCATGATTGTAGCTGTTCTCTTAGGCCTACTTTCCTGTGCATCAGCCATGCAGAGACAAGGGTGTCTATTCTCCTGGGGAACAGAGCACGATGTGGACTGGTGGATGGTTGAAATGATCAAAAGCAAATGCATTGTTGCATTCCTTGTTTCAGCCTCATTGGCTGATGGGAGGGGGTGGAAACATCATCCACCTTTGCCCCAACTTCCAGCAGAATAGACTATCTTCTCTCTTTGTGCCCAATGCCCAATAAAGTATGTTTAGGGCAGTTGGGCTGGCAAATGATACTTTACTATGCAACTAGAGCAGTTGCATAGCTAAGTAGTGCATGTAGAAATCCAGCAATGATTTGCAAAATAAGTCAATTTTTTAAAAATGCAAAGCCTCATGTTTTGCACAAAATGCAGTTTTTCACACAAAATGCTTCCCCCATGAAAATACAGATTTCTGCAGAAAAAAAAATGTTCTCTGAGCACAGATGGGTTCTAAAAAATATGAAATGCTACAAATCTTGTGGTGGTTGACCATTTTCTTGATGGAGGGTCATGATCTATTGATACCATCCTTGTAATGGCATCAATACCATTGTTGGGAACAATTAGTTTACACATTGTAAACCGCTCAGGGAGTGCTTAAATGCACTGATAAGTGGTATAGAAATGTACAGGCATCCCTTCATTTTCATGGACTTTGAGTCACAGTCTTGGTCCTTTGCAGACCAGGAAGTAGGGGAGGTTAAAATGGCATGCACATCCATGGCACATAGGTGGAGCTGTGGGCAGGAGTGTGCAGCCATTCAAGCCAATGGGGCTTGAATATTTGTGAATTTCCATTTTCATGGGAAGTTCTGGAATAGATCCCCCCGTGAAAATGGAGGGACAGCTGTACTTGCTATTGATATTGCTAAAGTTAAATTCTTGGAAAAACACATATTTCAGTGGGACAATTAAGCATATATTTGAATCTCTCCTATTGAACTCTACTGGATTTCTGGCACCTAACTGAGTTCTTGTGCCCTCTGTTCTACCAGCTGTCAAAGTATTTCAATAAATAACTTGTGTGATCAGACATTGCTGAATTCCTTGCTGGATTGAGGCCATGGCAACTGCTTGCCGTGGCCCTGATGTGGCACTTTGCCACTCTAAAAAGAGCTGGCAAATGCCACTCCTTCTTAGAGTGGCTAAAAGCCACCCTTGCTGCCACATCAGGGGCTTTTCAGTGCTCCTTTGGCACAGTGAAATGAACGCTGCACCAAGGGTTCACCCTGATGCTGCCCGCCATCTGTTTGTGTGGCTGGCATGAGGATGATGTGGGGGCAGAGTCAGGGCAGCCAGCATGCAGTCACCACACCCCTGCTCTGCCCTCAGGCTGACCCTTGTGGCTGGCCTGTACAGGGCCTAAATCTATGGGCAAGGAGTATCTGTTATCCTTGCCCACACTGGTGACATCTTCTTTGGAGGAGGATCCAGAGCCTTCAGAGCCAAATAACGTAGAGGAGCAGGGTGCCTCTGAAGAATCTCCGCCCTCAGGGGACAAGCTAGTAGCAAGTCCAAGGCTAGAGTCAGAGAAAGAAGACAAAGGGCCTTTGCAGATTGCCAGAAATAGTGCAAATTGAGTCCACTTTAAGGGTTAGGGTTAGGGTTAGGGTTAGGGAATCATGGGAACTGTAGTTTATTGTGACACCAGAGCTCTTGGACAGAGAAGGCTCAATGTCTCAGAAAAACAACAACAACACAATGACTCCCTAGCACTAACCCTAACCCTCAAAGTGGACTCAATTTGCACTATTTTTGGCAGTCTGCAAAGGCTCAGAATTACATAGCTAAGAAAGTGGTGCAGAATTAAAACCTATGCTGGAATGGGAGTAAGCATACAAAGTGACCATCTGAAATATGAGCTTCTTCAACAGGAGGCCTGTAGCTGAAGGACCTGCAGCTGAGCCCTTGGTAGAATCAAGGCCAGTTAACTACAAAAGCCTACATTCCAATCTGATAGAAACAATGTATCACCATGCTTGGATTTTGCATGCCAAACTTGCCATCCCTTGATTCTATCTGTGATCATCTGACTTTGTATAGTTTATCAGTTGCCATGCTAATATCCTTAGATTGAAGTTGGTCTGCCCTTCTGACTTGCTTATCACATACCATTTTGACCTTGGCTGTGGGACTCCTTACTTGCTTATTGTTAGGATTTGACTCTTGACTCCATCCTTCCATGTCTCTGGATTGTCCATTCTTGGATTGTGACTGAGTTGATTGTCTAACCACTTTGACCTTGGATTGGACAGACTATATCATACAAGCAACTTCAAATATTCATACTAGGGAATTCAAATACTATTCACTAGTCTTGTTATCTTTGGTGAAAAAGGATATTTCAATATATTAAGACATACTATTGAAAATATGATCAGCCACTACATGATATTTTTTCTTGCTGCTATGAAGGAGTAAAAAGAAATCAGTGTTTTGTTTTTGTTTTTGTTAATTTTTGCACAAAACACAACATTGTTGTACAAAAAACATTGGATGGAATCCCTTTTGACAGCTATGAATACATAACCTAAGAGTTTTGTACTCATGACTGCTTCATATTCACAGTAGGGATGGCAGACTCTATTTTAGGAGCTACTTTGGGACCATGAAAGTCCCCCAATTTCCCACTTACTGGGAAGCAGCCATTGCAATCAATGGGGGCTGTTCTCCTGTTGATTAGGAAGTATCTTCCTGATTATCCCCCCCCCCCCATTTGATCCATACAAGTGGAATTTTAACAATGGCCCCGCTTCTGCCTGTTGCACTGGTGATCATTCATGGGAGGGCATGGGACAGTTAGGGGTTATCTACAGAGGAAAAAAAATCCATACTCACACCAGGGTCCCCTTTATTAGGTTCCCTCTGCCATGGAATTATTATTTTATGTTGTTATTTTTTAAACTTTATTTTTATATACAAAAGATTGGTATCATTTTTGAAGGTCCCTTTGCTGTGGATTTGTTATTTTATGATGCTTGTTATGAATTTAGAAATAGTTTTCATTTGAATGTTTGCTTTAATGCTACGAACAGGTGCTGGGCCTAGTGGTGGGAAAGAGAAACACAGTGACTGTTAACTGTGAGCCATCAAGGTAGTTTAGCTTGAGAAAGAAATGTAAGAGGCTGAGGGGTGTGGGCATGTGGAGGGTTATAAGATTGTAACTGAGGGCCTTTACAGACTGCCAGAAATAGTGCAAATTGAGTCCACTTTAAATTGAGGCACTGCCCTGGCTCAGTGCTAGGGAATTATGGGAACTGTAATTTATTGTGGCACCAGAGCTCTCTGACAGAGAAGGCTCAATGTCTTAGAAAAAAATACAATTCCCATGATTCCCTAGCACTGAGCCAGGGCAGTGCCTCAATTTAAAGTGCACTCAATTTGCACTATTTCTGGCAGTCTGCAAAGGCCCTGAATGTTTGAGCCAGTTTCTGGCAAGAAATGACTTTCTGTTCTGAGCTGCTGCAATAAACTCTTTCTGGTTCATCCATGAAGCCTGGTTATTGAGGCCCCATTCACACTTGCATTTTTGTGCTGGGTAGATCCGGGCAGATTTGTTGATGCAATACCAAATCTGACCCGAATAGAATTAATAGAATAGTGTTAGGTTTACCCTGATCAAATCTCAACAGTGCAATTTAACCCTGTCAAGTTCACACTGATGAAAGTACCGATTAAAAATAAAGCCTCCTTATTGATTGCATTTAATTATTTTTCAGGGTTTTTTTTGTTCTGTCAATCAATTGATGCACATCTAAATCACACTGTTTAGGCGAACCCCCCTCATCCTCAGAGGATGGGGAGGACAAGCCTTTTGGAGGATCCCTTGTCATGAAATCTCTATGTGAGCTTCTCCTTGCCTCGGAGGATGGGGAGGACAAGCCTTTTGGAGGACCCCTTGCCATGAAACCCCCATGAGAGCTTCTCCTTGGGTGGATTCCCCCCCTGCCAGCCTCAGACTGGAGAACAAAATCACCATGTGTTGAAGCCACGGAAATGCAAAGATTCACACATTCTATCAAATAAAAATAAAAATACCCTCCAGAAAGACTCTCCTTCGTCGGCTTGGGCAACGTCTGAACATCTGGGCTATGGCATTGTCAGGAGGGGGAGCAGGAAAGAGAAACAGCTGAGTGGTTGTTTAAAGCTCCCGGTAGCTGTAAATTTGAAATCATGAGAGCTGGCAACTAGATGTGAGCACAAAAATGGTGCTTGCCATGCACTCTGACCTGTGAGAGGGGATAGGCGTGTTCCACCCCTCTGTCCACCCTCTGGCCATTAATCCCTCCCTTCAGGAAGCCCCAGATAGGATCAAGGGCAGTTTCACATTGGCAGCACCCTGACAAAACCCTGTTTTTTTTTCAAAAGACATGGGTGGAAAAACCTGATATCAGAAAACCCACAATGAGAGGGATTTGCCCTGGGTCCACCTCTATTCAGGTGTGCAAAACCCAGTGCTAGTGTGAATGACCCACTTTTAAACCAGTCTGCAAACCAGTTTATAACATAGTGTGAATGGCCCCTGAGTTAGCTAGAGACAGGGCATCACAAATCAATTCATTTCTAGTTTTGTGAGAACACACAATGCCCTGTTTCACAGTGAAACCAACAAAAGTTCCCAAGGCAAAAACCAAGACGTGAACCAAAAAACCAAAGAAAGGGGTTGTGCCAAAAGAATAAAATCGAACAATAGCCCTCCTATCTTCAAAAACAAAAATATAAGAAATAACTAAACCCTGGAGCGGAAAAGCCTCTATAATTACTAAAAGGGTAAAAGTACCCCACTAAATCACGTGCCAATGATGAAAATTAAATAAAAGGCACAAAAAAATCTAGGGCTGAATTTATAAAAGAATAACAATGTGCTTAAAAAGCACTTATAGTTCAAAACAAGGCCAAATAACTAAAAGGGTAACATTTACCCCACTGAAGAAACTGCAAATGCAGAAAAAGGTAAAATGAAAATTCATAAACCAAGGCTGTCTATAAATTTTAAATTCAAAAACAACAATGTAAGAAATAACAAAGCCCTGGTGCAAAAATGCCTCTATAATTATTAAAAGGGTAAAAGTACCCCACTAAATCTCGTGCCAATAATGAAAATGAAATAAAAGGCCCAAAAAATCAAGGGTTAAATTTATAAAAGAATAACAATACCCTTAAACCCGCCGGCGTTCTCCTCGGCTCCGCACCATCCCCAGCTGCTCCCGGCCCCCAGGTGATGATAAAGGGCAAGAGTCCTTCAGGGGTCTGAGTCCTCCAAGAGCGCTGCCGGCGCCGGGAAGGATGGTCCTGGGCACACGCCGCCACCGGCTGTCTTTTCTCCCTCTGCGCTGGTGGAAGGGGGTGGAGAGGCAGATTTTAAAGTCTCCAGCAGCTGTTTTTCCTCCCTCTGCGCTGGTGGAAGGGGGTGGAAAGGCAGATTTTAAAGCCTCCAGCAGCTGTTTTTCCTCCCTCTGTTTATTTATTCATTTGTATGTCTCCTTTTTCTCAGAAAGGATCCAAGGTAGCTCACAGATTAGAATTGTTTAAAATAATTACAATAAATTAAAAAAAATTAAAATGATCTAAAATCTGTATAAAATTATATAAAAATATACAAAAAGTTAAAAGCATGACTAAAACATACCCACTCCATGGTATGATTATATATCAAATGCCCGCTTAAATAAAAACATCTTGGCTTGCTGACAAAAATCAACCAGGGAGGGGGCCAGCCTAGCTTTCCATGGAATGGCATTCCAGAGGATGAGAGCAGCCACCGAGAAGACTCTCTCTTGTGTCCTCACCAAGCGAGCCTGTGACGGTGGTGGGACCAAGGGAAAGCCTTCCCCCAAAGATCTTAGTGTTCTGCCAGGTTCATATGGGGTTCTTCAGATAGTCTGGATCGAAGCTGTATGACCAACACTTTGAATTGTGCCTGGAAATAAACCAGTAGCCAGTGAAGCTGTTTCAACAAGAAAGTTATATACTCCATATAACTGGTCCCAATCAGCATTCTAGCTGTAGCATTTTTTAATACTAAATATTGGTATTAATGATACTCCTATATGACCCCTATATGAACTCTGGTTGCCTGCCAGCTTGGGTGAAGCAAGAACATGTGCATACCACACCTAAGATATAGTCATCCTTAGCAAATATTGTCACCCAGACAGTCTAGGCAGTCACAGATGATATTATCATTATGCCTAAGCAATCAAGAGGTACAATGTTTATCCCCTTATGATGTTGTCAGACCGGATTAATACACAATTCAAAGACTTACACCCAAGTGTTGACATAGCAATTAGCACCTTTGCCCAGGCTTCCTTCTAGCCCTGTAAGAACCCTGGACTTCTGCCAACGACTCCACGTCAAATCATAGGCTTTCATGGCCTGCATCCATAGTTTTTTGTGGGTTTTTTGGGTTGTGTGACCATGTTCTAGAAGAGTTTCCTTCTGACGTTTTGCCAGCATCTGTGACTGGCATCTTCTTCTTCTGAAATATCAGAAAGAAACTCTTCTAGAACATGGCCACACAGCCCGAAAAACTCACAAAAGACTCCACATCAGTTTGGCCTTTGACGCTAGCCACCAGCATTTCTGTTCAAACCACACTGCGGGATGGACTTGTCCCCATCGCCACTCTTCCCCATCAGGTTCCCCAGAGGCGAGTCTCGTCTTTAGGTAAGTATTACCCTAGTGACACCTGGATTCCTATTCCATGCTAACCACTGATCTTCCTGAGCCTTGTATGAGTGTATGTATGTCAGTGCATCATGTGTGTTGCTTTGTTATTAATAAATCAAGATATTCATTGGAGAAGCCTGTCTCTGCTCAGTTTCTTGAATCCCCTGGTGTGCTCGGTATACATATTGGGAGGCGATATCCGCAGGGCTGTTGTAGCCAGCCCCTCTCATAATTTGAGCTGATTATAAATTTCCCTAATAACACCCTTGGCTACAGTTTTGCACCCATTGAAGTGCTCTATTGCTGGCAATCATACTGAAAGAGATGGGCAGCTTATAACTTATGTGTGTGTATGTGTCAGGAGACATTAATTTAAAAAAAACAGTGGGACTTTGGTATCAGCTGGAGTTGGGTTTTAGCATACAAAAATCCATGGATGCTCAAACTCCACTAAATACAATGACAGTAAAATGATGTCTCTTGTAGAAAATAGCAAAATAAAGCTTTGATTTTTGGAATTAATATATATATTGAATATTTTCAAGCTGTGGATACTTGAATCCATGGATAAAAAAATCCATGGACACAGAGGGCCACCTGTAAATCAATAGATAGTTGGGGGGAGGATAAGACATTTTGACTTTTTGCCCGTACTCATTACCACTCCATGGGACATGAAAAAGGGAAGAGGGTTGGATGGGGGAAGCTACTAATTAGAGTGCAAGCTGACAAAATTGGCAGGTAAACAGTAAGGTAACTGGTTGATAGGTTTTGGTATGATGGAAAGAAAAAAAAGTGCACCCTTTTTGTACCTTTTTGAATTTGGTCATACGAAATGTGTGGCAGTCAGTACAACTGAAGTCTGGTTTGTTTAGAGTGTGGCACTAATAGGGTCACTGTGAACCAGGAAAATTTAAGGTTAAGCTGATTTTTTTCATCAGTGTAGACAACCCCTCAGTTAGCTGCTTTCTGATCAACAAAGGAACAGATTCCTTTTGATCACATCAGCTCCCTCCCCATAAGTATGGATTGATGGAATTGGGATGGGATGGGATTCACTCCGTAGCAGTATAACTACTGTATTCATGCATATGTAAAACACCAATAGAATTCCAGCCATTATTGTTGTACAAAAACATTAAATTTTGTGTTGTTTTTTTTGCACAAAATGTGTTTTGGAGCAAACTGAATGCTTTAGGAGTTTTTAAAAAAGCAGTTATATGTTTGCCAGACAATTCCAAAATGTGGAATATTATCAAAAATGCACATTCTTCACCAAATGATGTATGAATAAAAGAAGCTAAGATGTACATTCACATGCAGGAATGTCATGCTAGGCACACCCCTGCTGTGAGGGTTATACCGCACCAGGGACATGCTGCTTTAACAGGAAATTGTAGCATGGCACATACAGTAAGGTGCTTTGCAATGTGATGGCACTAACATAAGTTCCCACTACAAGGAAGAGTTTTTCAGCAGCCTCTGTTGGAGACCAGACATTAAATACAAGCATGAGTCTGCAACACTGACTATGGTAGAAACCTGAAAGGTATTTTCAGACAGGTGTGATGCTTGGCATAGAAATGAATTTAGAACCATCAATATAATATCCAGGCTCTGATGGTAACTGAATTAGCAAATCAATTGGAAAAGAAGTAGTGCAAGAACAAATAATGGTTGAAAAAAAAATCTCTCTTTCTCTGTCTCTCTTTCTCTTCCCTCTCAGTGTGTGTGTGTTTGTGTGTGCAGGTCCTTTAGAAGATTTAACTATTGCTAGGATTTCTAAGAAATAGTGGCACAATCTTGATTTATTTTACCTGATCTGCTCAGTGGTATATACAATATTTCTGTTTTAAATTCTAGACTTTGTCATGCTTTTCTTATTATAACTGTTGCCAAACCAGTCAATTGGTATTCCTGTGCTGATCTTGTTGAGCAGCTTGCAAAAAGTCAGTTTCTGCTGACAGAACGGCATCCCCTGCTGGTTCCTGGATGCATTTCTGTATAAAATGCAAATACTGTGAGCAGGCCCAGTGCTATGTAAGGGTAGGGACTGGTCCAGTGCCAGTGGACATCATTCTGTTTCTTCTGCTATGCATGCAGAAATTTAGCAATCCACATTTTAACAGCGTTGTAGATGATGAAAGTACACAGTGGAGCTTTGTTATGGTGCCACAATGAGGTCTACTGGACATTGTCATTCTTGCCCTTTTATTTAATTCATAATGTTGGACTACCCTGTGGTTTCATTGCTATACTGGGCTAGTCAACAATGCACTTGTCTGAACTCTTGTGGTGGCAACTTTTAGCTGAATTTTGAATGGAATTGTTGAATTGTTTCATTTGGATAAGTGCTTAGTATTTTTATATATTTTTTACATTTTATGATTTTTACACTCTGTTTTCACTGTGTCAATAATTAGATGAGAAACAATGAAAATTATAACTTGATATCCAACAGCTTTGCAACTTCTAATATTCCAGCAAAGTTCTTGGTATTAAAAACTAAGAAGATTATATTCAAAATGCTTATTTTAAGAGGAAAATACATCTGAAATGCATATTTCCCTCTGCCTTTTTGGATCTGGCCTAGGCTTGATCTCTGAGGTGTCAGTGGTCTGTGGTTGTATATATAGATATATTTGTGCAATATGAATTAAAGATATAATATATTTTATAAGAAATTACATTTAGAAAGGGGTATTTAGAGATACATTACATTAACATTTGCATCTGACTTCACAGGGGGGGAAGCAGACGACGCAAAGTGCCGTTTTTGGGGCAAGGAAGGGGAGGGGCAGCCACACACTGGGCACCCCAACCCCTTCCCCAAAACGTCCTCGGAGCAGCCAGCCCTCCGCATGGCCAGAGCTCCAAGGATGAACTCTCGCTGCAGCGTCCATACACACTGCAGCGGAAGAGTCGCCGAAGGTGCACCAGCAGCCTTTTGCAGCACACCTTCAGCGACTTGTGGAAGGAGCGCTATTTTAGCACTCCTTCCAGGGGCGGCGAAGCTGCGCCGTGGGGCCGAAGTGTGCGGATACCTCGGCCCCGCGGCACAGCTTTCTGGGGTGGCCCCGTGCTGCCCATCTGCTTCCCCCCACAGTTACTGTGAATTTCATGCTGATTTTTTTTTTTTTTTTTAAAATAACAGTGAAAGATGAAAAGGAATGGAAAAGGCTTAGAGTGAGTATGAAATGGATTGAAAACAGAAAAGTCTTGCTATCCTGAGTTAGAACACAAATTGAGAAGTCCTGAAAGGACAGGGAAATGAGAGGTCTTAAAGAGGTGGGCATAATTTTTCTTTTCTGCCCAGTCCTCATTTTCAAAGACAGCCTGACAATTGGGCTCCAAGGTGGGATGGCCAGATGCCACATTTGAAAATAAGGGAAGATAAATAATAAATCAAGGCACTAAGGTGATGCGAATACCATTTAGAAAACAAATAGCTGCCAGTGCTGAATTTCGAATGAGGAAAGATGGAAACCAGAGATGGTGTCTCTCTGCTATAGCCAATGTAGCCCAAGGGGCTGTGGAGGGAAAGATAGGACTGAATTTGTCCCATCCAGGACAGCAAATCAAATTGTGGTGCATTTTCATTAGCTGTCAGAACTAGACGGATATTTCTATGGGGCCAGGCAGGAATTAGGCTATTAAATTACAGCTTTTATTCTCAGATCCTCTCTTCTCTCTCTCAGCTCTTGTCATTCGTCTCTCCTTTGACTACATATGTTCTATCAAAGCAAGTCATTGTAGCCATTTATCTTTCCAAACTTAAAATACCTTTTCTCCAGAACTATTCCCCCCACCCCCTCAGCACTTGAGGTCTTTGTACTTTGGTGTCTTGCTTCCGTGATCTTGTATGGATCTAAGATTAATTTGCACCAGCTAGGAGTTCAACAACAAAATCAATTTCAATTGGGTCAGCTGGGGTCACCAGCAGCTCAGTAGTGTGAGGAGAGAAATAGATTATTATCATTCTGGAAACACACTCCTGTGCTTCAGTGTATATATACAAAACAAGGGGAAGAGAGGGAATGCTCACAAAAAGGACATATAATTCTTTAAAAACCTGAAATGCTAGGTTACTATTATGCAGCAGAAATGCCATGGTCATCCACATTCTCCTCCAACTAGCTTTTCATTCATTTTATTTAAATGGCCCCAGGAAAGGTTGGGAATCAGAATTGTTATTGGATTGGTAGCATTTTGCTTGCAAAAACCTGACACTGTCAAACTGATGTAGCAGTATATTTGATACATCCTTTTTATACTCCTAGCACGTAGCAGGTGTAAATTAAACAGCATTCTGTCTGTTAGATATTCTGTGTCACAGAAGGATGGCTAGGGTTAGACTTAAAGGGCCAGTGCCCTTAGAAACACAGCAGAAACACAGAAACATTTGGGCTTAAAAGAGTGAGAATTAATATGTTGAATTGCTCATTGTTGTGTTGGGAAAAAAAAGTCAGCTGTTATCCACAGTATGACACCACTCTATGTATGGGTTCTATGGGGACAGTCAGGAAAAGAAGTGATGTATTTTCATGTTTATCTACAAATATATCTTTCTCTTCCTTCTTATTCGTTCCTTGTTAAAATTCATTTTATGATACAGGAATAGCCACAACACTGAATGTGTCTGCATGGGGGAATGAGTGTTTTGAGTGGGCAAATGAATTCAGCTTATGACAACTTTCATAGTTCATTTTTATTCCAGTGTAGTGTGATTATTTATGCTCCAGGAGCCAGTCCATAATCATACATTGGTCAATGATTATTCAGCTATGAAATGCAGCTAGGTCCTGCCTTTGCCTTCAGACAGTTCACATTTTACACAGATATGAGAGAGCTATTCTTTAGATCAGGGGTAGGCAACCTTTCCCCTTTAAGGGCCGAGGGACTTCAGCTCCCAGAAGCCTCAGCCATGTTGGCCAATAGTCCCATGTTGGCCAATGGCTCCTGGGATTCTGGGAGCTGAAGTCCCTCGGCCCTTAAAGGGGAAAGGTTGCCTACCCCTGCTGTAGATAATCAGCTTTGTTGTTTAAAAGTTGGAACTTGTAGTCTCCTATCTATGGATTAATATGCATCAGAATTTAGGGGTGCAAACTCCCTTAATGAAAACAGAAGAGTCTGCTTTTCCTTGGAGACCAAATTGCAGAAATAAATAATAAAATGTGGGGAGGGGAATCACCTCCCTAATAAAATGCTAGGAGTAAGTCTGGTTGATTAATTAGTGGTGACTTTGGTATGCTTCAGCATAACCAGGCTATTAAAATATTCTGGGCCAATTTAAATCCCTAAATTATCTTTCTGGAAGCCAGAGAGATGATTGATTTGTCCCAGTGAACTTCTATTACCCCGTCAGATAATCCTGACTGCAAGGATCCAAACATGCTAAATTAGATAATCCTAATAGTTATTTCTTATATCTTGCATAAGTTATTTCATTTATTCTGAGATTTGGCCATGTATGTAGGGATATTTAATTAAATATTTAGAAGAGGCCGTTCAGCTCAAGTACACAACTAGATTTTGTTCCTCATTACCTGCTTTCTTCTTTTCCCCTATGATAGTACTTAAAAATATGTTCCTGAACACCAGTCACAATCTCAGCTACTCAGTTTTTTTTTTATCAAGTTGCTACTATAGAACAGCTAATCCCTTGAATCCTTTCGTCAAACCATCTTTTACTGCATAATATTAAACAAATCCCTCTTCTTCCCTGTTGCTGTTGGACAGTCTGTGGAATGTTATAAGGTTCAAATACTTAACCCTTCAGTGCCAATAAGATGGGCCTTTTGTGGGCCTTTGCAGGGCCTAAGCAGACTGCCAGAAATAGTGCACATTAAATTGAGGCACTGCCCTGGCTCAGTGCTAGGGAATCATGGGAACTGTAGTTTATTGTGGCACCAGAGCTCTCTGGCAGAGAAGGCTCAATGTCCCCCCCCCCCAAAAAAAAAATACAGTTCCCATGATTCCCTAGCACTGAGCCAGGGCAGTTAAAGTGGACTCAATTTGCACTATTTCTGGCAGTTTGCAAAGGCTCTGAGTTCATTTTTTGTTCTGATGAAGACAAGAAACAATACTACAAATTACTAATGTAAATATCATATTAAAGGGGAGAGTTTGTGGAAATTCAGTATGTATGGTGGATGGGACACCATGTAAGTACTGAACAGATTACTCAGTCGGACTTCTGATATAATGTTTGTCAGGACACATGTGGATAATGCATATGAATGTACTGCAATCCACTCTTTGCTATTCTTTGTGGTTACCTTTTGACGGTCAAATCTGAACATTTGTCCCTATAGTATTCTTTACAGCAGTACTTTCTCTACCTATTGGATGTGGGGGACCAGCAGTTATTTTTGTCCAGCATACCAGATACATACTGTATTTGTACCCATTGACTACACTTGTTTCTTACCTTCATGGAAACTCAACAGGGACCAGCAGTCAATGACTCAGGGACTGACACTGGTCC
The DNA here is from genome assembly GCA_026167975.1 of Phrynosoma blainvillii. Lineage (NCBI taxonomy): Eukaryota > Metazoa > Chordata > Lepidosauria > Squamata > Phrynosomatidae > Phrynosoma > Phrynosoma blainvillii. Next base: position 172,540,142 of record JANUYF010000001.1, read on the forward strand.
AGGGACCATGCCACTGAGTAGGACTGCTTTAGAGTGCACACATTAAAGTAAAGTAAATGCACCAACAAATACATAAAGTAAAGAGTGAAAAACAGGTGTCCCATGAACTACATGCCCCCTTGTAATATTTTGAGGGCCCTTCTACATGTTGTCCCTTTTGCCAATGCCTCTGAATTTATTATTATTATTTACTTATATTATACCATCACTGTGCATGGTGTTTTACTAGTAAAATAACAACAAAGCAGTTATCTTTATGCGCGTGCAGAAGAAACATGCCCTAGGATCAAACCAAAGACCTAGCCTCATCCCTATCAAAGAAGGGAAGGAAATCTGAGTTTATCAAGAGAATGAAGCTCTGGGATCAGCCAATAACTAACACATGTCCCATAGAAAACTGCTGAGAGGCCTGTGGAATGTGGAATTGAGCAGGTCCTTTTCTCCCCAGTTCCTCTGTAAGTCCCCACCTACATGCTGGTGTGGGAGGGACTGGCCTCCTTGGGGCCTATTTCAAATAAATAAAAAAAGTCATGAAGTGTCATGAAAGTGCAAAATAAAGTTACATCCCACTGGGCAATTCTAAGTATTGCCTGGGGAAACCCCTAGTGTGCGGCTACATCTCTGTAAAGCAGGCATACATATGTTTGCACCCACTTTATACTCCCATAAGGCTCAGTCTCCATGGCCAATGATCTGGAATCATAACAGTTGTTGTCCAAGACATCTGGAGATACCATGTTATCCATCTGTGCCTTAAGGTGTGGCAGGCACACTACATCATCTAGGTGGTGGTGCATGTACCACTGTGTGGTGCCCCATTACTCTTTTAAATATATTCTACTGGAACTGTATGTACAGGACAATTTCTCTCAGCTTTTGAAGTTTCCAATAGAATGTGGAATCAGTAACATTCAGTTCAGTTCACTGGAGTAGATTTCAATCTGCTCCAGACTCAACCTGAGATCTGGTGAGTTATTCAGAGGCCTTTCAATCAGTTCTAACATAATGCAGGTAACTGTTCAAAGATCTGACAAATGCTATCTTTTGAGGTCTTTGGTGAATGTGATGGAGTTTTCCACATAGTCCTGAGGTTTGCACAATTCGTCTCTGTGTTTTACTTTTGAAATGAATTGCCAAGTGCTTTTTCATCAATCTTATAGAAACACTAACTTTCAAGTTATCGTGACACCATGGTTGCCACTTAACAACGGTTATTTCCAAGATTGCACTGCAAAAAAACAGGCTTTAACTAATGGTTTTGATTTTCTTCTAAGTTTACAACACATCTCTTTAAGCATATCTCCCTTTTACTGGAGTTTGTTTGATTTGTAGCTGAGATCAAAGGCAGCCCCATTGTGTTTCTCAGTGGAACAAATTATTTGAGGGGCAGATCCTCCACTTTAGCAAATCAGTTTAGCCTCACTGGATCCTGTAACTGAGATATCTGATTCCTAACATATTAAGTATCTCTTGTTTACACAGGAAGAAAGAACGTCCCAATTAGTGTAGCTGTTTGATCTAACTCTCAAATTTATTTAGTTAGTATTAATATTTTATGGTGATATATTGTTTCCTGCTTTGCTTGTCTTACTAGGCTGGACCTCTGTTTAAATCCACATTTGTATATCAGACAGTGATGTTAACATTTGAAAAAGGAAAATAGATTGATATATTCTTTTATTTTATTTTATTAAGTGAACAAATTGTTTATAGCATGGATAGGTAAAGCCCAAAGAGAATAAACCTTTTCCATGATGGCTGGAGAAGAGCTGGTCAAAACATTAGTGGAATGAGCAAGAACAATAATATTATAGTTCAAGTTGTTGCAAAGAGGAAGAAGAAGAGACTGGGATGAACTACAGATCCTTCAGCCCAAGACTTTGGGACAATATTTTCTGTTGGGGTGTGTGACTTCTATTTGCCAACAATTTTTTATAAAAGAACCTATTTAAGAAAAAAAAGTGTTTGTTTGTTTTTAAAAATGAAACAGACATTCCAGACAACTACACTTTGCCACACAAGAACCTGCCCAGAATCCTGTTGGTAATTTCCAATGGCCTAAGGGCAGGTCTATATTGGCCAAAATACTCGAGGCTACTTCTGAAGAATTCTGGCCCAAAATCTGCCCAGAATTCCCCTTGTTACCTGTGCATTCTGAAGCAAACTGTTTATACTGGTCCCACTGTGTTGTCACTGGTGCAAGTTGCTCCCTCTGGGGTCAAAGACAAGCTGTCCAGCATTGATCACATGTCTGGAGGCTTCATTGTGACCTCAAAGGGAGCAACCTGCAATAGCGGCAGCAGCATTGGACAGCACAGCAGGATGCATGTATAAACAATCTCCCAGCATCACTCCAGAGTTCTCCAGATTTTCCTGGAGAAAAAAATAAGTCATTTTAAACTGGGTTAAGGAAGGGATAATCTGGATTCAATGCAAAACTGGCCTTACCTTGTGAAGACAGCCTGCAGTCGAATTGGGTTTGGGGCTTGTGCCATGAAGATATGCTGCAGTGGGGGGGGGGGGGGACCAGTTTTAATGGCCCATGTAGACATGGCTTCAGTCAAACATTTACTGCAGGGGTAGGCAACCTTTCCCCTTTAAGGGCCGAGGGACTTCAGCTCCCAGAAGCCTCAGCCATGCTGGCCAATAGTCCCATGTTGGCCAATAGCTCCTGGGATTCTGGGAGCTGAAGTCCCTCAGCCCTTAAAGGGGAAAGGTTGCCTACCCCTGGTTTACTGTCATAACTCACTATTTGGGTTATGGTGGATATCAGAATTCTTTAGTGACTGTGCAATGCCAGCCCTCTAAACCACTTTTAAGTGATACAGCCTCCAAACATGGCAATTTCCATGTCATTGGGGAGTGGGGGGGGGGGGGTCAGTGGAAATGAACTGTTTTCTTGTAGCTGGTTGTGCTGCAAGTATATCATCTGCAGAGATCTCTAGAAGAGCCCTGAAGGTCACCACAGATGCTAATTACCATGTGTAATTAAAGGAAAATAGCTGGACACACCTCTGCTAATTCTGTTGCTCTCCAATGATGTAGAAAGAGCTATGTTTGTGGGGAGGGCATTTCATCTCTTAAAGGTTGGGTTTTTTTGGGGGGGGCAAAGCACTGGGATATGTTGTTGGGGTACATACCAGATGTAAATTTCTTGATGCAGAATTCCAGCTCCTGTTTCTAAATATAGAAAAGTCAAAAAATAAAAATAATGTATATGGTTATGGGCTACTATGTTTTGGTTATGTATCTTCAAGTAAGCTTTGACATCTGAAGACCCTGTCATAAGGTTTCTTGGCAAGATTTATTCATAGAAGGTTTGCCATGGCCTACTTCTCAGGCTGAATGTATGTGATTTGGCCAGGATCACCCAGTGGGTTTCCATGGCTATGCAGGGATTCAAACCCAGGTTTCCCAGTATCCTAGCCCAACACTCAAACCACTATGTCACATTGGGTCTCATAGGCAATACCTTTACAGCAATATGATGAGGTCTTTTAAACTAGGAAGGAATGACTAGGCTTTTGTCTCCCTATGAACTTTATGACAGAATGGAAAATTTAATTCTTACCCTCTCCACCCCACCACTCAGGTCAGACTCCAACACTGCTATCACTACAGTGGTTATCTCTACAATGGCAGTGGTTATCAAAAGAGTTAAACTGACACACTATGGGAGTTGGCTATTCAGCCATTGTCTTCACTTTTAATTGAATAATACTCCAGAATGTCCAGTATAAGTCTGCCAAAAGATTTATGTTACACTATGTGCACCAAGTACCAAGGGGTGGTCAAAGAATCGCTCACCAGGTAGCAATGGTGTTTACTGTTTCCCATATGCTCAACAACTATGAGCACAGGTAAATGCGTACATGAAAACCAATGTGGTATAGTGATTTGAGTTTTGGATTAGGACTCTAGAAGGCCAGGTTTCAAATCCCCACAGTCCTGGAGACCCCTTGGGTAACCTTGAGTGAGTCATACTCTCTTAGCCTCAGAGGAAGGCAATGGCAAATTGCCTTTAAAGAAGTGATGCCAAGAAAACTCCATGATAGCATCTCCTTAGGGTTGCCATAAGTCAGAAATGACTTCAAGGCACACAGCAAGAAATATATACATGGACCACATCCCTACTGCATGTTCTAGATTTGAGGCCTATGTATACAGACATAAGATGTCTTCTACTGTAATAAGAATGCTTAATATTTATATAAGTGAATTCTTTGTCACCTTTTACACTGAAAATAGAGAAGAATTTGAAGCAAAGTCTGGTAAGAAGATTGTTTGATTTAATCTCATATCTTCAATTTCCTTCCTACTTAGCAATCTGGAAATATTTGTTACCAGCCTCTACTGTAATATTCCTTCATGTTGGCTCTGGGGTATGTGTATGTGTGGAATAATAATGAAAGAACTGAAGTGTTGTTTTTTTCTTTTTCCTAATTATAAAGATACATAAAGATGTACAAATAATTTTAAAATGTACGTTTCCTTTCCCCATCCATACTAGTTTTTCAGAGTAGCAGCTGTCATCATGTTGTAATGACTGATCTGTTAGCTGAATGTTGGACCAAAGCCAGGCTGCAGTCCTCACTGGAAATCATTGCCTTCTATCTCAGCCCAACTTTTGATGTTCTCTGTGCTATGAAGGAAGACCAAATTCTTAATATACTCAGCTACATGCTAAAGGCACCAAGTGAGGATTATTAAATACCCCCTCCCACTTTACATTCCTGTATATTTTAAATAAGCCTTGGGTTTTTGTTTGGGACAAAACAAAAGCCTGAGGTTCACGCTGGCTCCTGAAGTTTTCCAACTCATTTGTCTATCTGTGCCAAAAAATGCATCTCTTTTTGGTTGCAGTTGCTGGCTACCATGTGGCTGCACTCACATTTCTCCTGCTTTCATTAAAAAGGTTGAGCAGCAGCCAAAAATTGTCTATTTTAGAACTGTGCTACATATGAGGAAGTCAGAGCATTGGCTGTTTTTCTTTCTTTTTTTGCAGCATATAAGAAATGAATTTCCTCATCTAAGAAGAATGTTAAGCTTCCTTTCCCCTTGGCTACTTTTTGGGACCACCACTATTGGATAGAGAAAAAAAGATTTGTGAAGACTGTGGCTACTGTTACTTTCCATGGAGGAGATGGCTTTTATATTCTGTCTTCCCAGTGCATTATGTGTCAACTGCTTCTTGACTGAATACATTATTTCATTTTTGAGTTTTATTTCCATGGATATTATAAGACACTTACGCTTAGTCTTACCAGAAAGTAGCCTGAATCCTACTGGTTAGTCCCAGCTAGAGCAGACACATTGGATTAGGGATTTGCATATGTGTTGACATATGTGTTAAGCAATGTGTCTACTGTAGTTGGGACTAACAATAGTCCCATTCAGGCTAGAGTGTATTAGCAGAATGAACTTGTCCCAGTTTTATCTCAAGAAGAAAACTCTATTGGTGGAATTCACTGAGGCAATTATTTGTAACCTGGACATATGCATTCATGACTGTTTCATGTTCACATTTCCAATGTATTCCCTAGTTTAGGGGATACATAGGGACTCTGAAAGTCCCATAGTCCCTATTTACTGGGCAGCAGCCACTGTGATAGATTGGGGTCTGTTCCCTTCTCAGTCAAGAAGCAGTTGACTGATTTCCCTACCACAAGTGATCTCTGCTGCAAGGAAGAATTCTACCTCTCATATACTGGTGATTACTTATAGGATGGGTGGGAGTCAGTTGCTTCCTGACCAGCAAAAGATCAGGCCACTATTGATCATTGCAGCTGCTGCCAGTTACTGGGAATTGCATGTGGTGATTACACATTTGTAACTGCCTTAGTGAATTCCAGTGAATGTCTAAAACTAGAGTTCTCACCAAATTTTGTTTTAGGTGAATTTTCTGGGGCCTGATTATGCAAAACAAAACAAAATCCTGTTAATACAGGAGCAAATCAGCAAAAGTTTCTTATGCATCTTATAAAACACACATAATATCCCATTAGTAGTCAAAGGAAGTGTTAAGTTTTTCAAATTAGTAATCTGCCTTGAATCTAAGGGCCTAAGCAGACGACTAAAACAGTCGTCTTGGAGGCCCGGAAGAGGAGGAGCCACCGCACGCGCGGCGGCCCTTCCTCTTCCTGAGGTCGCCCTGAGCGCTTCCGGGCCACCGCACGCCGGACGCGTTCAGGGCGACCTCCCTCCACAGCGTCCGGACGTGCTGTGGAGGATAAGTCGCAAAAAGGGCGCCCGCCGCTTTTAGGGCGCTCTTTTTGCGACTTATGAAAGGAGTGCCTTTTTGGCGCTCCTTTCAGGGTCGCCGGGGAGGCGCCGCGGTGAGGCTGCCATAGCCCCGCGGCGCTCCGGACCAGGGCGCTCCAAACGCCCTGGTCTGCATCCCCACTAAGTCAGATGCAAACTTTTAGGTTGCATCTGCACTGCAGAAATAATCCAGTTTGACACCACTATAACTGCTATGGCTCAGTGCAATGTAATCCTGGGATTTGTAGTTTTGTGAGAGAGCTCTGGTGCCATAACAAGATGGAGTTCCCATAATTCCATAGCATTTTTTTTTTATCTTTTTGTCCTTCCATGATGTTCTCACCACTCTTCTCCAGCACCACATCTCAAATGAGTTGAGTTTCTTCCTATCTCCTTTCTTCACTGTCCAGCTCTCATATCGGTATATTGTGATAATACAATGGCTTGGACAAGTCTAACTTTAGTGTTCTGCTGTGTATCTTTGCACTTTAGGATTTTGTATAGTTCTTTCATAGCAGCCCTTCCCATATGGGCTGTATTTTGAGTCTGCCAGCCCAGATTCCCTTGGGCAAATGCCCTACAATGATGTGGCAATAGGATAGGATAAAACATGAATATTTTGTGAGAGTAGGTATCTAACAGATTGTTTCAAAAGTGCTTTTCAAATAATTCAGGAAGAACACAGCTATGGCAATGCTTATGAATGCTTATTCTCAGGGTTTGATCCATTCCAGTTTTCTTTTGCTTTTCCTGGAACATTAAACATATGGGACCAATGTCTCCTTGGCATAACAACTAATTGTAAGTCAGTGGCTGCTGACCCTGATATGTAACCTTTGCGATCATGACCGAGGTCAGATGATGGGCTGGGCAATAAAGTTTTCATCTTTTTTTTATAAGCATGTTTGCGTGACAGGCCCATATTACAGCTGACATGGCTCGAGGCTCAAATACTGTGACAAGCACTGATCTGAGTAATATCCTTGTAAAGCTAAGTAAATTGGCAGTTACCAAGAAAGAAAAATGTGATCTTTAGCACATATCTTGTTAATACCATGAATGCTGGAGTGGCTACTAAATTTTACTACACAACCCCTGTACATACAAAGAGACAAAATGGAAAGCTTCTCTTTTTCCCAGTGTCAAAAATGGTAAACCACCTGTATCTTTATATATTTATTTTGGATATGAGCAAGATTTTTTACAACCTAAGAACAGATTTACTCAGAGTAGCCCTGTGTGCATGTGTGGCAGTGTGTATTTCTCCCTTTTTAAAACACCCAATCTCTTATGAAGTTCAGCTGCATATATATGTGAATTCAGATTTCATAAACAGGAAACTTTTTTTCTTTTTCTTTTTTTGCTAGAGCATGAATCTTCCAGGGGAGAAAAAAGAAAGAAAGGCTAGGGCTTGTTCAGTGTGAGAGTTCAACTGAAGGCCAATAATCCAATATATATGTTTTGCAGGGTTGGAGGCACAGGGTGCGGGGGGGGGGGGGACTATACAAATCCTACCTTTCACAGAGGAAGAGAAATAAAAATAGCTATGAATGTTATCGCTTTCAAATGGTTCCTAGGCATGAGGAAACGTGATCCAAATAACAAGCGACAAGCTACATGCATACATTGGTGTGAGATAAAGACACCACACTGGAATTTGATTAAGCACTATCAGGCACCAAATAAAAAAAATGGCAAGCATCCAAGTGAGCATTCTGTTTTCTGTCCATCTGCATGCCTCTGGCTCCTTGCTTATGCAGGTTGTCATAAAAACTAATCTGCAGCCTGTGCTGCATATCAGGTAGCAGAGTGAGCATTTTCTCCATAAGGGGTTGTCTGAAACATCATCTCCACAGTCGCTGGGTGAAGAGACATCCTTGTTGCTCTGGTGGTATCTACTTGCTGACTTTTTAATTGTATGCTGACAACCCAAGAAATGTTTACACTGGCCTTTTATAGTGGCTAAAATATCTGAAGCTCACATGAATGTACATTATGCTTGTCATCTAAAATTGTCAAGAAGGAGAGGGGGAACTATTATTATTATCTCCATTGCTATGTTGATCCCATTTTATAAATAGCCTGTTTACTATGTTATTAAATTTACTCTTTGTTCTTCCAAGCAAATACAGTGATGCAATGAAGTAGTACAGTTTGTAAATGTGACAGCAACATGACCAGCATGGAGAATGTGCCATAAAGTTCTCTAAGGGCCTTTGCAGACTGCCAGAAATAGTGCAAATTGAGTCCACTTTAAGGGTTAGGGTTAGGGTTAGGGAATCATAGGAACTGTATTTTATTGTGGCACCAGAGCTTTCTGACAGAGAAGGCTCAATATCTCGGGGGGGGGGGCAATTACCATGATTCCCAGCACTAACCCTATCCCTTAAAGTGGACTCAATTTGCACTATTTCTGGCAGTCTGCAAAGGCCCTTAGATTGGGAGGGGGGCATTTTATCTGTTCAACAGAATTGAGGCATACAGCGTTTCTTGAACTAAATGTGGATGTCACTGTGGTGGATGGTGGTTGGGGTGTTCCCTTCTGGCAAACACTCCAGGCTCATAGAGGGGGGGCAGATGGTTTCAGAATTAAGTCTAGGCTGAAAACCTTGACCCATGTTATTGTTATTGTTTTAAAATGTGCTAGGTTTTTTTAAATGTTATAGGAGCACTCTAACATTATGCATTGTTGACCTTTCCATTAGCACACCCTGGAAGTTTCTCAGAATGTCCTTAGGCTTGTTGGAGAGCAGCCACCTGGGCTGCATTTTGTGGTTCAAAGAAAATTGCGAAAGGAGGCATTTTTGCAGCTTCAAGGTGATGAAAGACAGGTGCAGATGGTAGTGGATTTCTTTTTTCTTTTTTCTGGGGGGAGGGGAGGATTTGGCCCCAGGCCCAATTTATTATTTTTGACAAAGTGGTGAAAATATCTCCCCATCCAGTCTTCTGAATTTAGGAGCATATGCCATTATAAAGCAAAAGTAGTTAGCTTCTCCTTCACATGAAAAGTGTGTCATTAATAGTAACACTGTTATTTTTAACACAATTATTTCCAAGCTCTGCTCATGTTCTTTCACAACTCAGCCAGGCTAAGCACATACAGCTGATACCACTACATATTATTTCCACTGGTTTATTTATGACCCACCAATATTTCACCAGTGTTAAATTTAGCTCATGAACTCCATTTATAGTGACAGGGAGAAAAGTTGGCCAGTTCTTGACAGCATTCAACATTTCTGACAGGTGTATTCACACCTTACATGGATCATTTGCACATTTGCACAGCTTATGGGGCACTGCAGAGTGTGCAAAAAACTATACATACACTTTAAAATGCATATGGTTAAAATGGGGAAAATGGAGGGGAAAAACCAGAAGGGCAAACATGGTTTAGGTAAGATATGTAATATTGGGGAGGGGGGGGGAAGCATTAAAAATGTTCAGGAATGTTCATGGGCAAAAGGAAAGGCAAAACTTTGTGACCAATGCAAAACAAGGGCAGGAAGAAAGTACAGGACGATTTGGAAAAGAACAACAAAACTGAGGTTCAGAGATTTTTCACATCAGGACAGAAGCTGTCCTCTGCAGACAATCATGTATGTTGTTATTAACTGCCCTCCAGCTGACCTCAACTCATGGTGAGCCTGAGGATGAGACCTCTCCAAGACTCCCTGACTTCAACTTCTCTGCTCAGGTCCTGCAAGTTCAGGGCCATGACCTCTCTGATCAAGTCTAATCATCAGGCAGGTGGTCTTCCTCGCTTTCTGCTGCCTTCCACCTTTCTTGTCATCATTGTCTTTTCTAATAATTCATTTTTCCTCATGATGTGGCACAAGTATCATAGCCTCAATTTAGTCATCCTGGCTTCCAAGGATATTTTGGGCTTGATCTGTTCTAGAATCCATTTGTTTGTCTTCTTGGCCATCCACAATATCCTCAGTACTCCTCTCCAGCACCAGATCTCAAAAGAGCTTATTTTCTTCTATCTGTTTTTTTTCCGCCGTCCAGCTGTCACATCTGTAGGTTGTGTTGAGGAATATAGTGGCTTGGACTACCCTCAGTTTAGTGTTCACAGTTGCCTTTACACTTTATAATCCTGTCTATTTCTTTCATAGCTACCCTTCCCAGTCCAAGTCTCCTGATTTCTTGACTGTAGTCTCCGTTCTGATCAATATTTGAACCAAGACATGGAAACTCTTTAACTGTTTCAGTTGTCTCACTGTCTAAGGTAAATTCTTGTAGATTTTCTATTATTACTATTGCTATCATCATCATCATCATCATCATCATCAATCCTACCTTGGCACTTTCCTCCTTGACCTTCAGTAATTGTTCCAGGTCTTTGTTGGAGAGCCATCATGGGGTACTGGTTTGAGTGTTGGACTACAACTCTGGAGATCAGGGTTTGAATCCCCACACAACTATGGAAAACCAAACTGGGTGGCCCTAAGCAAGTCAAACACAGCCTCAGAGAAAAGCAAAGGCAAACCTCCTCTAAACAAATCTTGCCAAAAAGATAGGGCCACCATAAGTTGGAAATGACACACAACAACAAGGGAGTTAAATCTTTGTTTTTTCACTCTTGCATGCAAGAATGAGTAATTTCAAAAGATTTCTCCCTGCTAGCTACTGTGTGTTTTCAAATATATATTTTTTGGACTTTGGGGATCTTTTTTTTTTTTTTTTTTTTTTTTGAGGCGGGGGAAGTTGGCAAAAACTTGAGCTTTAAAGGGGAAAAACAGCTTTGTTCATTAATCAGTTTATTTTGTGGAAAAGGCAACTGTTTTGTGTGCAAAATTGTAATTTCCTGTGCAAAACCATTTCCCCCCACAAAAAGGTCCCCATATGTAAATAAATAAATAAACAAACCTTATTGCAGTTGACCATTATTGACAGTCTGACAAGGAGAATGATGTCCTTACTGACTGTGAAAAAATTAGTAAGTTATTTCTTCATCCTTGCTTTTGGTTTTAAAAAGGTGGGGCCATTACCTGCATGGTGTCTCCTCAAGATTGTAAGCATAGGCATAAGCATTTATTTACAGTCATAGACCAAAATATAAAATACAATTAGTTACACCAAAAATTCATAAATATTTTTGGCCCAGAAAATGCTGGGTAGATTTCTTGTTTTGTTTTCCCCCATACTCCTGAGTGGCTGGGGCATCATATATTCAATTAAAATGAATAGGATGGGTTATACTGAAGAAAAAATTGGACACTACCTCCCCATGTATTCTGGTGCAAATTGGAATATTCCCACCACTTCAATATCTAGTTTAATTGGCAGCAGGGCCAAGGGGGTATAACCTTTGATTCTTTGAATGTTTTGGCTTATAACTCCTGTCAGCCTCACCCAGCATGCCCCATGGCAAGGGACTGTTGGAGTTACAGGCCAAAACAACTGAAGGTGTAAAGATTCCCTAGCATTGGCCTGGGCAGTAAATAAAATGAAAAATTCTGAATGGACTAGTATTTTGGGATTCAAATACATTTCAGGAATGCTACATCTGGAACAGCTGAGCTGATTAAGTCAGCCTCTGACACTGAACTGGGAAGTCCCATATTATGTTCAGAAGGCGCTTGGCTCTTGATACTGAGAACCTCTGCCAACAGCAGGAAAAAACTGGAAGAGATAGTAAAGGAAGGGAACCACTGGGCAGCTTCTCTATACATGTGTCTGTAGTTCATTTCTGGCTATCGCTCTTCATATCAGCTCATTTCCCCCAGCAGATGGGTGAGAGGAGAAGTGAAGAAAAGAGAGCTCATCTGAGATAAAATAAAGAAAGCCAGTTGTTTATCCTTCCTTTCCCCATGTGCCTGGGAACCCCTCTAGCTTTCTTTCCCTGTTGACAAAAAGTTTTCAATAGGCAGAGCCAGACTAGGGCTGCTTCTGCATTGCAGAATTAATGCAGTTTAACACCACTTTAACTGCCATGGCTCAATGGTATAGAATCCTGGGATTTGTAGTTTTGTGAGATATTTAGCCTTCTCTGTCAGAAACCCCTGGGGCCACAATGAACTACAAATCCCAGGATTCCATAACAGTTAAAGTGATGACAAATTGCATTAATTCTGCAGTGTAGATAAATCACAGAGAATCATGTCTAGCAGTAGCATGTTATAGTTGTTGATACAATGACAGCTGTTTGATCTTTGGTGATATGATTTTCCAAACAAAATACAATGTACAAATCAACATTTAATGATTATAGGGGGAAGCAGATGGCTAATTGAGCCGTTTTGGGGGCAGGGAAGGGGAGGGGCAGCCGCACGATCGGTGCCCCAACCCCTTCCCCAGGTCGTCCTCGGAGCAGCCGGCCCTCCGCATGGCTGGCGCTCTGAGGAGGACCTCCTGCCGCAGCGTTCGCACACTCTGCGGTGGAAGAGTCACCGAAGGTGCGCTGCAGCCTTCTGCGGTGCACCTTCGGCAACTTGTGAAAGGAGCACCAATTTAGTGCTCCTTTCAGGGACGGCGAAGCTGTGCCGCAGGGCCGGGGTGTGGGGATACCTCGGCCCCGCAGCACAGCTTCCTGGGGTGTCCCACAGCCGCCCGTCTGCTCCTCCCCTTAGTGGCCTATAATCAGCTGGTTTGAGCATTGGACTAGGACTCTGGAAACTAGAGTTTGAATCCCAATTTGGCCATGTTAACCCACTGGGTGACCTTGGACAAATCATAAACTCTCAACCTCAAAGGATGACAATGGCAACCCCCTCCAAACATATTTTTTGTGGGGTTTTCGGGCTGTGTGGCCATGTTCTAGAAGAGTTTCTTTCTGATGATAGTTGAATCTATCATTGAGTTTTCTTGACAAGATTTTTTCAAAAGAGGTTTGCCATTGCCTTCCCCTGAGGCTGAGAGGGTGTGAACTGCCCAAGGTAACCCAGTGGGTCAACTGGGGAATTGAACCTTGATCTCCAGAGCTGTAGTCCGATACTCAAGCCACTATGCCACACTGGCTCTTATCCAGGGGTAGGCAATCTTTTTGAGCCGGGGGCCGGGTTGCTGTCCCTCAGGCAATTGGGGGGCTGAAGCACCAAAAATAAATAAATAAATAAATATGCATGCACACTCTCTTAGCCCCAGAAAAGCCATGGCAAAACCTCTGTGGAGATTTTGCCAAGAAAACCCCAAGAACAAGTAATAACAACAATAATCAATATCATCATGGTGGTGGGCGGTGGAGGGCAGCGGTGGGCGGTGGAGCGGCGGTGGAGCGGCGGTGGTGGGCGGTGGTGGCGGCGGCAGCAGGACCAGCCTGGGGCCGGTCCAAAGGCCTCGGGGGGGGGGCGCATCCAGCCCCCGGGCCTTAGGTTGCCTACCCCTGCTCTTATCTGTAGTTTAGAGAGCAGTATTTTGAATTTTCAGTGATAGTGCTTTAGTGCCTCACCAAACTACAAATCCATAGGATGCAGCCATGACATTTAAAGCAGAATGCTAATATTATAATGTAACACTATGATGTTAAAGGGCACAGTTCTTACTAGTCAAATCACCTAGATCAGAATATCTGACTAATCAAATATATATATATATCGGTAAATGTAATATATTTTCTTTTGTTATTTGAAGAAGTGGCTTCAGCCCTTTAGGAAATTTAACTTCTTTCTGTTCATTCATGGACATCAACAAAAGAACACTAGGACAAATCAGATTCATTGACTGATGAAGCAGTTTTTAAATGAAGTCTTGGTGTCATGCAATTGTTCAACAGATAGAAGATGTTGCTCCTGTGAGTAGGCTTTCATTTCCTGCCAAGAACATCTTGGCAAGATGCAGTGGGCCCTCCACATTTGCTGGGAAAAGAGGCATAGGGCCCCTGTGAAAGTGGAAAATCCACAAATAAAATAATACACAGTTTTTTTGACCTGACAGAACACCTCTCTAGGAATCTCTAGGTCTTCCAGAGCAACATCCACCAGAGGTTGACTGGAATTGTGTTGAGGGATGTATAAATGCCTAGAGAAATGGTCTCTCTAGATTCTCCAGCATAGCTTCTGGCAAAATTTGACCATAGAGTTGTGCTGGAAGACCTAGAGAATTCTAGAAAGAACATAGTAATCAAATCCACAAATAATCAGATCCACAAAAGTCAAAGCTGCAAATGAGGAGGGCTGACTGTACATCCACTGATATTTCATACAACAATAAAGGGAATCACCAAGTAGCATGAGAGACATAAATGCTTCAGAAATTGAATCAGGAGAAAGTCTTGCAATTTTGTGTCGCCCTTCAACATTTTTCTCTGCTATAAATTTCTCTTTGCTATAAAGTGATAAGTCTGTAAACATTTCTGTCCATTTCCTCACCCCCTCGCCCCATTACCTTACTGTTTATAGACATGTAAGGGCTTTAGGTCATCTGGGTTCATGCTCATACTGTGATGAGCTGCTCATCATCTCATGTAGACTCAGAAGAAAGGTTTTGTTTTGTTTTGCTTTGCTTTTTTAATCATGTGCTTTAAAAAAACTCTTGAAAATCTGTTTATCTCAGGCATTTTTCTTTTTTCTGGATTTTATTCCATTTATCCTGCTTTATCCTTTTAATACTTATTACTTATTATTGCATAGATTGTGTATCACTTATAATAAACAGTCTCTATGGCTACATCTACATGGCAGAATTTATGCACCACTTTAAATGCCATGGCTCAATGCTATGGAATTGTGGGATTTGTAGTTTTGTCAGATATTTAGCCTTCTTTGTCAGAGAGCTCTCTTGCCTCAACAAGCTACAAATCCCAGGATTCCATAGGATAGAGCCATGATAGTTAAAGTGGTGTCAGCTGCACTGATTCTGCCATGTGGCAGCTGCCTATGTTTTGCCAGTTAAACAAGTAGTGTCTGCTTGATGTTTTCTAGGCTCACTCTGAACACTCACAAATTATATAGATTTCAATGGGAGAAAACCTTCTACTTGCTTAACTTCTCTTGTTAAAATTGCGTGGATTAGACATACTTAATGTAGATTAGTGAGTGCACACCCAAAATGTTTTTTTTAAATAATAATGATGCTGATAACAGATAGTTCAACACTTTTAACCGGGCTTAACATTTTGCAAGTTTGCTATGAGTCCAGTTAAGCAAAATGTTTTATGGAAAGGGTAGGAAGTATACTCAGATCAGTCCACCTGCTGACCTGGGAATCCTGCCAGATTAATATAAATCCTGCCAGATTAAACCTAATTTTCCAAATTAGGTTTCCACTTTACTTCTTTATCAATCAACAAATTACAAAACTGACCTTATAAGGTTTTAATGTGCCTTTAAAAGGATTTGCTGGAATGCCTCCCTCCCTCACTTTTTTTTTTTTTAAAGCAGGGGGAAGGTACTCTCTAAGACCTGTTCCTTGTCCAGTTCATTGGTTTATAATGTAATTCAGATGGTTAAATAACAGAGCCAAGCCATAGATTTGGACAATTCCTCTCCAGCCACTTGCAAATTTTTCTTTGTTGTGGCAGATACACAGAACATGGAAAAGACACTTTGTTGGAGAATAGTGCCTAGAATCTGTGGCCAGTAGGGCTGCTGGGTGATTCTGAGGGTTCAACTCAAAAATTAAACTTTCCTAAGGTCTGGCTATGGTAATCATGATACCATTGGGGGTCTCAGGAGACTCATTATGGATATAAATAAGATTAATTACCAGGAAAATGTCTATGACAATTAAAGCTGTGTCAAACTGGCTAGATTACCACACTACACTCTTATAGCACTGCTATTCCACTTTAACTGCTCTGGGTGCCTCCTGTTGCATTCTGGGATTTGCAGTTTAAGGAGGGATATTTAAAATTCTCAGCCAGAGAGCTCTTAGGCCTTACTGAACTACAAACCCCAGAATGTAACAGGAGACAGCCTGAGCAGTAAAAGTGGAATAGCAGCACTATAAGAGTATAGTGTGGCAATGTGGTGGATTATTTCTGCAGTACAGATTCAGCCAAAACTACAGTTCTGATCTGTAGTTTACCATGCAGTCTGCATGGCTATCCTACTTTATGTGTCACCCAAAGTGTCAGAGCTTGTTTCAGTTTGACAAGTGGTTCATTTGTTAAACTTTGAAACTTTGCTTTGACTCAGGTCAAATTATAACCAGTTGGGGGAGCCATTTCCCCCCATCTCCAGCACCATGATGCTGTACCATCCCCACTAGGATCAAGTTCTTTAACTTCAAGAAGGAACACAGTTGGACTATGTCATTGTTATGTCAAAAGGAGTACACATGCTTTTTATTGGCTCTATCGATAGTGGTTGGAAGGAACTCCTTGCTGTTTCATCAACGGTGCTAAGCTAAGCCCCGCATAATAGAATTTGATAAAGCCCAGAAGTTAGTAGTCTTCAAATTCCATTTTCACATCATCATCCAAAGTTGATGAAAATACCTCTGATGAATAGTTTGACACAACATGGTAGCCAAATCTCATTGGCTGTCTCTCATTTTTATGGAGCCAAGTCAGAGTGAAATCTGATAGCTTTGCTTTTGATTTGGAGTGATTTTCTATATATTAGCAGTTGAGCAGCTTGTTATCTATCTTTCATTTTTTTGAACCAGAGGCGGTATTTTTTTCTTTAGCAAGTTATTCAAGTAGGGAAAATGTGTTTGTCTCGTGATTGCATTAATGAGCAGTTGTAATGTGTGTTTGTGTGTGCATACGCACAAACATGTGTGTGGAGGGGAGTCTTTCAAATCTGAAATGAAAACCAATAGAACAGCTGTGATTTTCTCTTAATTTGCATAATGCTGTACATAATGATAGGTCATTAAAGTACATTGTTTGAGGGAAAAAAGCCATGATCATTTCAGACAATTTGATCACTTGTATATGATTTAGATCATGCTTTCTTGGCTGTTGTTGATTTTCTCTGCTTAATTTGTTTTATGTTTCTGCCTTTGTGGATGTTTGATAAAAAAAAAATGTGATTTTTGTGCCCCTTTGCAAATGTACATTGTTTGTAATCATAGAAATGGACCACAGCTGTTATCATTGATCAGTATATGTGTGTGTGTATCAATGCTGAATGAGATGGAGTTACAACAACTTTCCTCACTTTGTGTATCTATGAATAGCCATGAAACAAGAAAAGAAATGGGAAGTGGATGAACATAGCTTTTTGGAATGGGAAACAGGACTTGTTTGATGAATTAAGGGCTAGCATCCTGACATATCATTTACATAATGCTGGCATATGACTTCTAGCCATTGTTGGAGAGAGGAATTTAACACCATCCTTATGCCCCACCTTCCTTACCCTCCCTCTGTACTCCATCCAACATGGCCATGTAGTGGCTGGAAGACAGCAAGTAGTAGAAGTGCATCCAGCTATGTCCCTATGGCTGGATTTCTAATGATACAGGCTTTCTAAGTGGGTTCTTCAAAGGATTATGCCCTCTTTTTGTGTCCCACTACAGGGATATAGTTGGATGCTACTCCACTCCCTCCCATTCCCTCCCCCCCCCTGGCATTACATAGCTATTTGTGGGGATAGCCTATAGTGAGAAAGTGAATCTTGCAGGAGGTGAGATAAAAAAGGGATGTAGTTTGACCCAGGTGGAACTTTTTACACCCCATCACCCAGAATAGGACCTTGATCACATAACTCTTCAAATATAGAATCAATCTTGCCACTTTCTGAACTTTTTATACTTTATTCCCCTCTCCCCTTGTCCTTTTTGTCTTATGTTATCATTATGAAAGTATGCAGCAGCTCCCTTTCATTGTCCTCTGTCACCAAAGTAATACCTGGGACCCATCTTGGAGGACAGTTGAAGATTTTAGGGGAATTAAGTGTTAGCTCAAATTTACCACCTGGGTTACTCAGTTTAGGACCGATCCCTGTGTATACCAAGGTCCGAGGCAAAGAGAAGCTCCAGAGGCAAATCCTCAATAGAACAAATTTTATTTGAAAAGGGAAAATCAACACACACACACACTTCACAAGACTAGAGAAATAAAGATGGTAGATTGCTATAGAATTAGATTAGATTGGAGATACTGTACCTGAAGGATCTCAGTTTTGGATGCTGAAGGTCCTGAGGGAAATGGAGGACTCAAACAGTTCCCATTGCACTGAGGGAGGTTGGGGGAACCGCTTGAGTAGCTAGTCAAACAGACTAGCAGCATTTCTGCCTGCTGCAAGACTAAGCTAAGGAAACAAAGAAAGGCAGCACATTTATAGGAAATTTTAATCCTGGAACAAATTTCAAGGTATAGAAAAAGGCCAAATGGTAGTGCTTGCTTTGAAATGGGTTTGAATTTCTTTGAAGTAGGTTTTTTGAGGGGGTAACATTGGGGTGTGAATGGGCACATTGGAAGCACATTTCCAAGGCACA
This sequence comes from Phrynosoma blainvillii, assembly GCA_026167975.1. Taxonomy (NCBI): domain Eukaryota; kingdom Metazoa; phylum Chordata; class Lepidosauria; order Squamata; family Phrynosomatidae; genus Phrynosoma; species Phrynosoma blainvillii. Next base: position 172,558,733 of record JANUYF010000001.1, read on the forward strand.
AGGGATTAGCCTACTGGACTGTGGATGTTTTTGACTCATTGTTGCCATCCCTTTGTTAGTGCAATTATGGTGTTTGTCACCTCCTCTGAAATGTCTGGAAAACAGAGCCCCAGCAACTTCTAACACTAGCCTATGTGATATGCTCATCACCCAGTGATGGCGTTCACATCAGAGCCATAGAAGGGCTGTGCAGCCTATATTTAATGGCAATTCTGATATAAAAAGATATAAAAAGAGGAGAGGTAGCATTGGGTAGCATTGGGCAGGAGTGAGGCTAACACTTCCAACTGTTATTCCTATATGTCATTAGATGATACTCTTTCAAAGTTGACGATCAGCAAAACTCTTTTTCAGAGCTGATGATCATAGTTGATGATCAGCAAAGAATACAAAGAAAGATATAGAAAACAAAGTTAAAGAGAGGCATTTCTCCCTAGATAAGGTGGTTCAGAGCAGAGCTGGATTTTGTTGTTTGAATACTTTCATGTTTGGCTCTTGGATCTTATAGATTTGCTTAAGGGAGAGGTAAGGAACAGCACAGGAGCTGGGGACCAGTTTTACACTGACAATACTGTGGGATGCTCAACAACAATTATGATTGTCATTATTTTACCAGGATAAAGCCTGAAAAAGAGGTATTGGGATGTGGGTGAATGTTTGGTTGTGTGTTTTCAGGATGTTGAGTGCACATTTTGGGTGAAAAAAAATCACCCCCAAATCAGCCCAAACATTTTAAGAAATGGGACCCCAGCTTTGTGGGACTGATGGGTGGAGTATTCAGGGGCTGAAGCAGTGAAGTATGGGAGTGTCATGTGACCCCTGAGTCGTATCTCCCCTCCCCCCCAAAAAAACTTCAAGTGCAGCAGAACATGGACATTTTACTTTTTTGGACAACCGTTCTTATGACCCTCAGTCATCAGGAGCAACGGTTGTGTTAGATGAGGAATTCTGAATGTTGTAGTCCACAAAACTAATTTTTTTCAAGCTTGGAGTTATGGTGAGGGCAAATTGTAATTAGTAATGCTGTTGTCAGTGAATCTTCTGACAAGATTCCAAGAGTGAACTTTTCCACACTCCTTACAAGTTTTTTCACAAGCTCCTCATGTCTTCCTGGCCACAGAGGAGGCTGGATCCTGCTACATGCTACAAAAAAGCATAAAAAAGACATACATATTATTTGTCTATGGTAGAGGTGGACACTAGTTTTTCTGTCATTCCAGTGCATTGCTAGTGGTGTCACCATGTCTTGATACTTTACAGCAAAGGATATGTGAGGAATCTTCATGATCAATGTATTTTAATGGGTGGGGGACTTTACCTAATCTGCACTATCTGGAATAGAGTGTAGGCCATTTGAGAACATGTAAAAAATAGGAAGCTCAGAAACTTATTGTATTATGACATGCATATGATATAATAATAATAATAATAGTAACATTGTAAAGTAAGATACTTCTTTCATATCTAACAGAGAGACACTACCTTTTCTGGAAGAATTTGAGTAAGAAAGGAAGCTTTACATTTTGCTGCATATGCATTTTGAGATAATAGCAAGATGATGTCTTTAAAATGAAGTCTGCATGGTTGTCATGCATGCATATGCGGTTGTGATAGAGGTCACAACTGTTATTGGAAATTATGCAACCTCAAGCAATTCTTATTCTAGCAACAATTATTTCATGAGCATTTACCACACTTTGACTAAGATACTTTTTCTATAACTCACAGCTGTGCTTCCATGGGTTTCCAAAATTTCATTTCCTCTTATGCTAACAGTTCCATTGTCTTTCATTAATCTTGTATGTACACTGTATGGAGACTCAAAGTTGAACTATTAAAATTGTACCTACAGCTCAAAAGCAAGCCAAGAGAGGATGTATCTGCAATTCCCCAAATCCTTCAGGCATTTCAGGCTTAAAGTTTTCTCAGTTGTTTGAGGCTGGTTGAGGGAATTACAGCACTATTGGCAACAGAAAAATACATCTACAATGCCAAAATCTACTGACTTTGATTGTGTTTCTATCAAGTCCAAATGGAAAGATTGCTAGGGATACTGATGTAGCAAACCCTTTCCTGTTATGGTTGCCATGTGGCAAAGCAATAATAAAGCAGAGACCTCAGAAGTGATCAGTACCTAATGTATAGTACCATAGAACCCCTCTTATTGCTTAATTTGGTTCAGGGCAAAAGCAAACAACAAGTCAGAAGAGGGTGGGAAATACATACTTTTTGAGAATATTCTTTTTGAAGAAGAGTTCTTGAAAGACATGTAAAGATTATTTGTATTTTTTTCATCTTTGGCAAAAAAGAGAGAGAGAGAGAGAGAGAGTGGCTCAAGTGATTGATTGCGAAATCGGCAGGTTGGCAGTTTGCATGATGGGGTGAGCTCCTGACACTAGTCCTAGCTTCTGCCAACCTAGCAGTTTGAAAGCATGCAAATGCAAGAAGATAAATAGCTATGACTTCAGTGGGAAGGTAAACAGCATTCTGTGAAATCATGCTGGCCACATAATCATAGAGTAGTCTTTGACAACACTGGCTCTTCAGCTTAGTAACTGAGATGAGCACCACCCCTTTTGGTCAGACATGACTTGACAACCTTGTCAACAGAGAATACCTTTACCTTACCTTTTCTGGAAAGACATGCAAAGATTACTTGCAATTTTTTTCATCCTTGGCAAAAAAGGGTGTCTCAGCACATTGAAAAGACATCAAGAAAATATTCAGAAGCCACAATTTTTTTCACAAAAAAATAATTTTCAAAAGTTTTGTGCAAAATCCCCCTTGATTTGCACAAAACAAGAATTTTGCACAGAAAATAGGGTCCTTTGTACAAAACACAGTGCTTTCTGTGCAAAACTTTGCTTTTCTTATAACTTTCTCACAAAAAGTCCTAATATGTGAAATATCATAGGAAAACTCAAAAAACTGGTGAAGTTCTTCATTCTAGTGTACAAGAACAAGATGAATTGAAGATTTACATTTTTAATTCTTGCTAGGATTATGCAAAGTGATCCTGCACTCAGGCTGAAGGATGATACTGTGATTTAGATTCAATTTTGATCCAATTCACACCTGAAATCTAAATTCAGAAATCTGAGTCTTTTAAAGTCCTATTGACTTACCTTGGAAACCAAAAGTGGATAGAATTTTTTTCCTGTCTCTTTGCCACTATGTAAATTTAATTAAGCCAACTGAAAGGGCACAAAATGTGTATAAATTTAAAATGTGTAAGGTGCAGGATCTTCTAAATTTTGTTCCTTATTCCTTCAACCTTAAAAAGCATTCATAGTCAAATCATGAGAAGGCAACAGTGGTTAAATCTCTGTGGAACAGAAGATGTATAAATATTATTGCAAAGTCATCTTGATATCAACAAAGGGAAAGTTGGGTATAACAAATAAATAGCTGCTCCCATATTTGTATAATGTTCTACTCTAATAATTCAATTTATTAAAACTTCCACTAGCATTTTATGAAGGGAGTGGCTTAATTCAGCACTGGAACCAAAGCAATTTAGCAAAACAGAACAAATTAAGCCAAATTTACAGCACAGGATGAAAAGCCTGATGACAAACATGGCTGTCTGCCCAATGATTGATCCAGTAAAGGGGGCTCAATTCCAGATGCTAATAGATTGACTCCTTTCTTGACCCAGCTGTGAGAAGAAACACTGAAAGAGTGTCAGATACCTATAAAGCAGGCAGCAGATGATCATTCCGGTACTAAATGGGAAGTAGAAGGATATCTGAAGAGCTTCAATCAAGTAAAGATAATTAAAGTTGGGAAGCAACAGATGACCCCCCCCCAAAAAAACCCGTGTGAGAACACAAGGGAAGATATAGAATCTCGAGCCTCTTATAAAAGATGGTAATAACATAAAAGATTGTCCAGCAGCAAATTAGGCAACCTCATCATCAACAACTCAAGATTTAAATGAGTAAATCAAAGGGGAGAGGACCACTGAACTGGAAACAGGTTTGGAGATCCAAGATAAATGAAGGAAATTCCCCTTTCCTGGAGAAAGGTGGCTATTTCTGAAATTTACTACAAGATTATGGTTATGAAATCATAGTCCTGTCCATTTGTCAGTTTAATGCAGGGGTCGGCAACCTTTTTTGCCCTGGGTGGCGCGGGGTGGTGGCGGCGGCGGGACTGGCCAAGGGCTGTCCCAAGGCCTCTGCAGGCCACACCCAGCCCATGGGCCGTAGGTTGCCAATCCCTGATTTAATGGCTGAGATAAGATAAACACATAAGAAAAGTGGAGGTCAAGAAAACCAAAAGTCTCATTGCATTAATATTTTGTTCTGACAGTGTCCAACCAAATGTCTCAGGGAAGCTCACAAAGCCAAAAACACACCCTGAATGGTACTCTCCAGTAACTGGGATTCAAAGCCATATTATCTTTGATATTGGAAGTTATATAAGCAACATGACCAGTAGCCCTTGATGCCCTTCTTCAATAAATGTATACAATCCCCTAAATTACAAGCCATTATGACATTATATGAAGGCAAATTCATTTATTTAACCATGGTCTGTGTTTTCATTTGTCCAGATTCTGCAAATATTCAACTTCATTGGGTTGATTACAAATTCAGGTATAATTAGAGAGTGAGAAAGCTTCCCCTATCCATTTCTCCACACCATTCATAATTTAACCTCACCCCTTGCTACTTTTCTACCTTTTTGTAAGCTAAAAAGGCTCAGTCATTGTAACCTTTCCTCATAAAAAAATTGATGTGGCCCCATGATTATTTTGATGCCTTCTTTTGGCACCACTCACCAAAACAGTCACGGTGTCTATTTTTCCACAGAAACACTGAATACGTTTACATTTTTTTGTGAAATCACTGGTCTTCTAGGCAGAAGCATTCTTGACATTCTTACATGTATGATACTTAGGAATACAAAAGGTTTTGCTGAGTAATACCTTAGCACACTGATGTCATGTAGACTAATGGTGTGTTCATGGAGGTTGGATCGGTATATAGCAAAACCCCTGAAGTGTAGTGAATTTAAGGAGACACATATTGGCTAGCATCCTGTTAGTGTAAGCATGCAGAAGTCATGTAATGCTTGCAGGGTGAATTATTTGTCATGGGCACAGATGTATTCTGCTGGCAGTGGTAGAAGCAGAGTTGTACATACAGCAATGCTGTTCATTGTGCTTGTGCACTGCAATCGCATTTGTGTTTTGTGTTTGCATATTACATGACAGCACCCAATCATTGGCATGTTTTGTACAATGTTGCTTTTCTGTTTGAAAGTACATAATGCTGTCATAGTATATCTCCACATGCAGATATTTACACTATATTGAGGGGATATTGCACTGTAGATATTATATTCCCATCCTGGACCAGCTAGCAACTAGGACAAGTAGTTGCTAGTTAACAACAATGCATGGACAATCCTGCCCAACAAAGGGACCTCACAAAGGATGGAGACATACTGGATTGCAAAGGAAGTATCTTTTTGTGTTGCAAATAGAAGTTAAATTTCCTGGACTTTGAGAATCTCCCAGTAGCCACATGGCCATAAGGAGGAGGGGCCAGCCTGCATGAATAACTCCTCCATACCATCTGGACTAAGAACAACAACAAAATGCAGGCCTATGACTAACATCTTCATTTTTTTTTCTCCTGTATGGTTTTTAACATCTTGCCTGATGAAGAAGCCATTAGAACTTGAAAAGCTTACAACATGTATATTGTGCATTTTGGTTGCTCCAATAAAGGTATCACTGTTTGGTGGATTTTGAATGTTATTGGACTTTGCTATATGGCCAACATGGCTACCCCTGGATATGTTTTCTGGAACAATGTATGGAGTGAGGGATTTGTGAAATAGTAGTGGCAGGTGGGAAGTGTATTCATACATCTCAATTTCCCTTTCTAACTGGTATCCCATGCTTTTTTTCCCCCCAAGCCATTTTCTTCTTGATGTAAGAAGAGAATGGAGCTGAAGGAGGAATTACTGAGGAAATTCCCCAGTTACTGGAGAAATTGTCCCATCAGCCCTAGCATAAATGCTAATAAGCAATTGCTGCAAATCATTATTAGGGACCAAATGTAGGATTGGGGCCCATATTCCAGATTTGTCTCATAATGTTGCTGTCCTTAAGTACACACTTAAATATTATAATCTATTCTGGATATGTTACAGATGTCATCCAGGATTGTCCAGGTTTGTACAGTGTGCATTAACAATCCAAAGCAGCTTAGAATCAGTAATAATGCTAAATGAAACTCGTCTAACAGAATAAAACTCTCTTTTAAATCTACATATTCATTGATCTAATTTTGGAGGTGGGCTTAAGCATGTTTTGTGTGTAACATTTTTGATCATGCAGGGCTCAGAGAAAAGAGCTTTTCCTCTATCACTAAGTGCATGTACACATCACATGGAATGTGTTGTGTATAAACATATTCTTATTTTCTTTATTGTACTGATGTGGTATGATAAATATTAGGAAAATATATACAATACACATTGGTGTTATTCATTAAATTATTCTCAAAGAGATTATGTTTATTCAATCTTTATTAGTATTGAAACTCATTTTGTTATTCAGTGAGTGATCATCCTTCATACTGAATGGTTTTGTTTTTATCAGTGACCAGGCCTCATTAATATTTGAGGGGCATATACATCAATAAAGTCATTAATCAAGCAACAGCTTGATCAGTACAAAGAATCTGGATTGTGTGTATTGCCTCTTTAAAACCAAGTTTAAATGTCCTTGGCATAAGTTAGGTGATATGAAAACTCCAGGGCTGACAAGATGGCCCCAAAGGAGCAGCTTGCCACCACCCCCTTGAGCATCAGATCAGGGCTTCAGCAACTGTATGCCACAGCCCTGATCTGGCAGTTTGCCAACTCAAAAAGAAGCAGCAAAATGCTGCTTCTTTTTGATCTGGCAAAAAGCTACCCTTGCTGCTGTGGTGGAGGTTTTCCCCCTTCTCTTTGGCACAGCATGTATAAACACTGTGTCACAGGAGCATTCCCATACTGCCTACCATGTGGTCAGGCAGACTGCATGACACTGGCTTGGGGGTGGAGTTGGGGCATGCAGTGTGCCATGCCCCCATGCCAACCCCAAGCTGGCTCTTACTGCTGGTCTGATTTCCCCCTCAGTTAAATGGGTTCTGTTTGATAGTACCATGTGATCTGGAGTAGAACTTTGTTGACATGTACTCTTGAAATCTTCCACTTTATTTGTGGCTTAGAAATTGGTGTGTGTGACAGAGGCAATGTGAGCAGAGTGTCATGCACACCATGACTGAGCAGGTGGGGATAACTGTTTACATTCCCACTTATCCCTACATACAAACAAACTGAATGACTGATGAGGTCAGATTTTCCTTCATATCTGAAAAAGATTGTTGCAATCTGATTTTATCCAGCCCCACCTGTGATTTTTTAAAGATACAGCTCTTCCCAGCCAGTCGTGTAAGAAACAAATCGTTTCAATTTATTCTTTTAGTTATAGCTAAACTGTCTTTTTCTGTCTAGTTCCTAAAATCTTCCAAGAATGAAGTCTGGAGGTGGTTTGGCTGCAAGCAAAGAGAAACACTACTTGTTATGTATGGTAATATGAATATAAATGAAAGCAGTTTAGAAATATATCCGATTCTCCTACCAACTGCCTTCTGCTCTGACCAAGTAGAGAATTTCGTTAAGATTAGCAAACAAGCTAGAAACCCAAAAGAAATGGAATACTTCCATTTTGAGTTGAGTATTTTCATGCAGAAACCCTTATGACTTTTTTAAAAAAAATAACATGTGATCTCAAATGTCATTTGTGGCAGGTCATTGATGTGCGAACTTAAATTCCTCAGTCTTTGAGGGTGGACTAATCACAAAGAGTATATTCCTGTACTCTTAGAACCCAGGGGTTACTTTCACATTTTTATTTAATCGGCAAGTGAGCCTTTGTGGGTACAAGTATTCTTGGGGTGATGACTTATTTGTGGGTGGTTTGGGTACATTCGGGGAAGTTTTAAGGTGATATAAATTGTCCCCAAATTAATATTATATTATATTATATTATATTATATTATATTATATAGTGGAGGATGTTGAGGAAGTTTGGGAGTCATGCAGGAGGCAAAGGAGCTGCAAAGATGGGGTTTGGAGTCTGCACTGTCTTCTTGCCTTAAACTGTGCTCTTATGGGTTTAGGTTAAGGTGAACATCTGAATAAGGATCATGGCTCTAAGTGTGATGGAAAGTTCATGGCACAAGATAGGTTGTTGCAGTGTGCATGTGCTTACACAAACTTTACCAAATGTCTTGCTGCAAATATTCATCTGAGGCCCTTTCAGACACCATAACACCATGATTCCATTTTGACTGCCATGGGTGTTTCCTAGGGAACCCTGAGGTTGTAGTTTGGTGAGGCACTAGAGTTCTCTGGTTGAGAATTCTAATTAACCTCATAAACTGTAAATCCTATTGTTCCATAGGATAGAACCATGGTAGTTAAAGTAGAATCATACTGCATAATGTGAAAGGGCCCCTGGTGTATGGTTAAATGCCCTTACCACCAGGGCTGGTCATTGTTTACATCAGGCTGGAACAACCTCCTTCAGCTATCTCTATGGGAAGTGGATGATTTGAGACAAGGATGAATGTCTCAATGGTGCAGTAAAACTTTGAGAATGGTGGGGGTACCATTTGGGTTCCACCGGAGTTGAAAGTGAACATACAGCAATTTTATTTAGACAGTGTATTACACTCAAATGTAATAAATGTATTAAAAAGTGTTTTTTTTTAAATACAAAGCATGCGATTTATAAAAAGTAATTCACGCCTGTGAGCCATGCCCAAACAAATTCTGGATTAATAGAATTTGATAGACAAGCAAAAATTCTTATGGAGCAATTGTTGGTGCGAGGTTATCCCAGAAAGGGCTTAAAGCAGACCTACTTCAGAGTAAGGAGGATGATAATAATAATAATAATAAATTTTATTTTTAACCCGCCCCTCTGCATCGCAATCGGGGCGGCTTACAACAATTAAAAGATACAATAGTTAAAAGACAGTCCAATATCCCAATCCCTCCACCCACATCCCTCCCACGCCCCTTAAAATAAAATTAAACTTGAAAATATTAAAACAAATAAATACATGACAATATAAAATTACAAGCAAACAGGAGGCTTGGGGAGGAGAAATCCAGTGTTCGTTCTCTGAGGAGAGTTATTCCGGGAAGGCCTGCCGGAAGAGGTCCATCTTAACTGCTTTCTTAAAGGCAGTAAGTGTTGTAGTAAGACGGATCTCATCCGGCAGGCCGTTCCATAATTTAGGGGCAATGGCGGAAAATGCCCTCTGCGAGGTCTGTGTAGACTTTGACCTCGGCTGTAGTAGTAGGTTCTTCCCAGCTGACCGAAGAGCACGGGGGGGCTCATACGGGGAGAGGCGGTCCCTAAGATAAGTTGGACCCAAGCCATGTAGGGCTTTAAAGGTCAAAACCAACACCTTGTACTGCGCCCAGAAACTAATTGGCAGCCAGTGGAGGGATTTAAGCACTGGTGTAATATGCTCCCTCCTGGATGTTCCGGTGATTAATCTGGCTGCCATATTTTGCACCAACTGAAGTTTCCGAGTTAGGCACAAGGGTAGCCCCATGTAGAGTGCATTGCAGTAATCTAGACGTGAGGTTACCAGTGCGTGCACAACGGTTTCCAGGTCTTTCTTATCCAGGTATGGACGCAGCTGGCGTATCAGCCGAAGCTGATAGCAGGCACTCCTGACTGTCGCACTCACCTGGCTAGTCATGTGAAGCGACGAGTCAAGGAGTACCCCCAGACTGCGCACACAGTCCTTGGAGGAGAGTGTGACCCCATCCAGGACTGGGGGCTGTAATCCCGGACCCGGATTCGGACCTGTAACCGTGAGCACCTCCGTTTTGTCTGGATTCAGCTTCAATTTGTTTTCCCTCATCCAATCCATTACCGCTCCAAGGCAGTCATTGGGAGGAGAGATGCCATCAGAGGTCTGAGACGATGATTTGGTCATGGAGAAATAAATCTGGGTGTCATCAGCGTACTGAAGACACCGCGCTCCATGCCTCCGAATGATCTCTCCCAGTGGCTTCATATAAATGTTAAATAGCATTGGAGACAGAATGGCGCCCTGAGGGACGCCACAATTAAGCTCTGTTTTAGAAGAGCAACTGTCCCCAAGCCTCACTCTCTGGGATCTGCCCGAGAGGAAGGAATTGAACCACTGCAAAGCAGGGCCTCCAATTCCTAGCTCTCTCAGCCGATCCAAGAGAATGGTGTGATCTATAGTGTCAAAGGCCGCTGAGAGGTCCAAGAGCACCAGCAGGGTCACACTTCCCCTGTCGATGCTCAAGCGGAGGTCATCGGTCAGAGCAACCAAGGCAGTCTCATCCCCAAATCCTGTCCTGAAGCCAGTTTGAAATGGATTGAGGTAATCGGTTTCATCCAAGATAGCTTGGAGCTGGGAGGCAACTGCCCTCTCGATCACCTTGCTTAAAAATGGCAGCAAGGAGACTGGTCTATAGTTGTTTCTGTCCAGGGGATCCAGGGATGGCTTTTTTAAGAGTGGCCTAACTGCCGCCTCTTTTAAACAGGATGGTATATTGCCTTCCCTGAGGGATGCATTGATTGTGTCTCGGAGAAACACCCTCAACGCGTCCCCACCCTGGACGACCAGCCATGATGGACAAGGATCGAGAGGGCAAGTTGTCTTCCTCATCCTTCCAAGCAACTTGTCCACGTCCTCGGTACTCACAAATTGAAATTGATCCAGTGAAATGCCATCAACGGAGTTACTGGACGCCCCGTCCACAGATCCTGCCAAAATATTGGTGTCCAAGTCAGCTCTTATCCGAGAGATTTTATCTGCAAAGTAGATATTAAATGCCTCACAGCAGGCTGTCGTCGGGTTAAGTAGAGGATTCGGCGCAGAAGGTATCTGCGTCAGATCCCCCACCACCCTAAACAGTTCTGCCGGGCGAGACTCTGCAGACGCAATACGTGCAGAACAGAAGGATTTCTGCGCTGCACGTAAAGCCTCCCTATAGGAGTCAAGATGCTTCCTAAGGCGAGTTCTGTCGGATAAGAGACGAGTCTTTCGCCATTCGCACTCTAGTCGTTGTCCAACCCGCTTCATCCTTCTAAGCTCTTCTGTATACCATGGTTTGCGGTTCGAAGCGGGTTGGAAAGGACGCTTGGGAGCGATCCTGTCGATAGCCTTGGTAAGATCGGTGTTCCACGTGTTAACCAAAGCTTCAGCAGAATCGCCGGCATTACTCACCATTAAACCCTCTAAGGCTTTCTGGAAACCAATTGGATCCATTAGCCTTCGAGGGCGGACCATTCTAATAGGTCCACTACCCCCGGGAGGGTGAACAATAGCCTTTAGTTCCACCTTGACCAGAAAGTGGTCCGTCCATGACAAAGCGGAGGTTTTTATGACCTCCGCCCACGGATGTTCCTGCTCCGTACTAAAGACCGCATCGAGGGTATGACCAGCACAATGCGTGGGCCCGTTGACCAACTGGGATAGGCCCATGTTTGTCATGGTATCCATGAACTCCCGAGCTGCGCCGGTTAAATCCTGTAAGCTGGTTTCGAGTGGAATGTTGAAGTCGCCCAGAACAAGAAGTCTGGGCGACTCCAACAGCAACTCAGAAACCAGGGCCGTCAGCTCGGATAGGGAGTCTGTTAAGCAACGGGGTGGCCGGTATACCAACAGAATCCCCAAACTATCCCTGGTCTTCAGGCTGAGGTACATACACTCGATGTGCGCTGTTTTGCGGATAGGCTTTCTGATCAAGGTCAAGGTGTTCTTATGGACCAAGGCTATGCCGCCCCCCCGCCCACTTTCTCTCACCTGCTCACAAACTGAGTACCCAGCTGGGAGAGCCTGCGCCCATGTTACGGAGCTGGCATCTCCCAGCCAGGTCTCAGTGAAGCATGCCAGGTCGGCCGTCTCATCCACTAACAGATCATGGATTATATGGGTCTTATTCTTGACCGACCTGGCATTGCAGAGAAGCAGGTTGAGAGTCAGTGGAATGGTGAGTTTGCTCTCCAACTCATCATGGGAAACAGAATCAACTGAAGAAGGGATAGATATGAGACATCGATCCCTTCTATGGAAAGAAGGAGCATTTTTACAAAAAAACAAAGAGAGGGAATACAATCTAGAATGTTCATACCCATAACGTATAATGGGAATACAAGATACATACAAAATGTTATCCTTAAATATTGGAGCCTGCTCCAGGATATCCCAGGTTGTTCTAAAAACACCCTGTTTGTGTATAAACGTGCTAAGAACCTTGCGGACCATTTGGTCCACAGTAGGTGCACAGTTAAGGAGACCCAGCAAAATATACTACAGAGGAGAACCAAAGGGAATGTCCCATGTTATAACTGTAGTGCCTGTAAATATTGTGTTAAAACTACTGCATTTATTAATCCTGTAAACAACAGACTGTATACTTTGAATGACCTTTTTACTTGTAATACTAAGGGAGTTGTGTATGCCATTCAATGTCCATGTGATCTTTTGTATATTGGTATCACCACACGAAGAATAAAAATGAGAATATCAGAACATAGGAGTTGCATTAGAAATAGAAGAATAAAGGCACCTATGGTCCAACATTTTATTCAATGCAAACATTCGGACACGGACATTAGATTCTGGACGATAGAAAGAATCTCTGGAACTGGGACACATCTGGAGAGAAAACTCCGACAAAGAGAACTATTCTGGATTTTCACTCTTCAAACACAGAAACCACATGGACTGAATGAGAATTGCAATTGGTCTGAAATTCTGTAATTATTTACCTGTTCCTCCGTACCTATGTCTATGTTTGTTCACCATGTGTATTGTTTGATTGTCTGTAGTGACATATTTTACAGAATATAATGGAAGTAGTTACTATTACCTACAGGATCCTGCTTGCTTCAGAATAGATTCAGGTGGGGCTCTACAGGTGAATTAGTTTGTTTGATTGTGTAGGGATATAAAGTTCCCATTTTGTTAAACTTCATTAGAGCTTGCTATTGTGTGTGGGACATCCCAGTCCTTGGTAAGTCTGGATAATATTTTAGGACTTTACATATGTATATATATTTTTCTTTAAGGACTATACTTTATATATTTAATAGTTGCCTATAAGTATATTCTTTTAGGCAGGATATTTGGTCCATTAGGAGCTACAACTTACCCATAGAGACGGGATGTCCCCATACATCTTATGATTACCTTTTCAAGATTGTTTCATTAGGTATTTATGATTTCTGCTCTTTTAGTTATATGGTCTTCGCTATTACCTATATGGCAATATATGTGATCTGTTCTCACTTTATTTTTACAGTTGCATATGACCACTGAGGAAGACACATATGTCGAAACGCGTTTGACCAACATTTATTATTTCATAATGGGCATACTGTATTATCCCTTTTAATTTGTTTGTTATTGTGCACTCTCCAATCTGTTGTATACCATTGTGAGGCACAAATGAACTGATATTTCATGTACTGCATAAGTTTCCATGGGATTTGCAGTTTTTTGGCCCAGTACTGATTGCTCATTTTAAGTTTATGTCTGTTTGGGCGTGGCCCACAGGCGTGAATTACTTTTTATAAATCGCATGCTTTGTATTTTTTTAAAAAAATTTTAAATACATTTATTACATTTGAGTGTAATACACTGTCTAAATAAAATTGCCGTATGTTCATTTTCCCTAAACTTTTTGCTCATTCACCTGCTTGTGTTTGTTTAGGGTATCACCTCCCAGTTTTTTTCTTCTTCCTCCGGAGTTGGCCAAATGTGTTGGACTGGAACTGCTTGTTAGCACTTGAATGGGCAATAAAGACAACCAAGCTCCTCTAGGATGACAAAGCTTCCATTGAATATGCACTACCTCTTTTCCATTTGATGATGAAAGGGAGGAGAACTAAACAGATTCTCTATTAGGAAGCTACCTTGCATTCCTTCTCTTATAAGGCAATGTAGCATGGATGTAGAATGAATCCCAACTGGATTGCTCATTCTTAACTCTGTAACTAAAATCTAGATTGCACAGTTATCCTGCCAAGACAGAAGCCTCTTCATCTTTGGAAACCCTGATGCTGTTTGATGCTGATTTTGTTTGCTTTTGCGAGAGATTGACAGGGAGCCAACTTTGAAATGCATGGCCATATGACAGCTGCAGCACAATACCAAGCAAGGGCATAAAAGATTTCTCAGAAAGAAAGATACAGATTTCCAGTTACAGCACACAGGCAGTTCACCATATCTATACTCTAATAAGATTGTTTAAAGTGACAACAAAAGTCATTTTCCCGATAGGAATTTGCATGTATTCACTTTGAATTTTGTCTGACCATCTGCAGATAAACTAGGCAGGTTTAATACAGCTGGATTACTTGACTACTATTAAATGAGATATATGCATTTATTAATGATGTATTTCTTTCCTAATTTGGTTTTTGAAGGAATCAACAAGTAATTTTAACAATTTTCTTTTGTCTGCATGAAAATCCTTTGAAATCTGTGCAGTTTTCAAAAATATTCCAGACTTAGCCTGTAAAAATTGACCTTTTTTGCATAGAAAACAGCACTTGTTGCACAGGAAACATTTTCTGAGCAGAAAATCATATTTTCTGTACAGAAAACCCTGTAATTGGGAACTTATTCTGTGCAAAATTAACATTTTGTCAGAGAAATAAAATTTTCTGCATAGAAAACATGTTCAGCAGAGAAATATTGTTTTTTGCAAAGATATACAGGAAATACAAGAAAGGTATTTAAAGTGCACAGATATATAACTGAACACTAAAGTTAGAATTGTCCAATCCATTGTATTCCCCATCAACATGTATGGAAGTGAGAGATGGATTGTGAAGAAAGCAGATAAGAAGAAAATCAAATCATTTGAGATAGGATGCTGGAGAAGAATGCTGAGGATACCATGGGCATCCAAAAAGACAATCAAATTGGTCCTTGAACAGATAAAGCCTGATCTCTTTCTAGAAGCCAAGATGGTCAAATTTAGGCTGTTGTACTTTGGCCACATCATAAGAAGGCATGACTCATTAGAAAAGACAATAATGCTAGGATAGGTCGAAAGCAGAAAGAGAGGAAGACCATACAGCAGATGGTGAGACTCAGTTAGGGAGGTCATGAGCCTGAATTTACAGGACCTGAGCAGAGATGCTGAGGACAGGGGGTCTTAGAGGTGTCTCATCCGACTTCCAGTGGCTGAGGCATAGCATGAGGTCGGATTCACATGAAGCTGATGTGAATGACCACAGATATTTAGCAGTAAAAGAGCCCCTTAATGAGACCTTTTAAGAGGATGAGATTCCCCCAGTAAAGGGGATCCAGAGGAACTCTGCGAAGACCAAATACCAAGAAAGAACAAGAAAAGACTCTGAAAGGATGCCATAACCTGCTGAGGTGGTTGAAGAGTAGGTCACAACAGCTCAACTGTGCCCTCTAGGGCTTAAGCAATGCCACCACTTCTTCTAGTATAAGAAGATAAAAGGTCTATCAAGATAAATTAAACTAAAAGGAACAGCAGAGACTTTTAAAAAGTACAACAATCTTCTTCTAAACTTATGAACTGTCCCTTTATAGCCATAATTTTAAAGTTCTTTTCTCTGCTGCGAGAGAGTAAGGTCCATGACAACAGAACTGCATGTCTGAGAAAAAATAGTGGTTAATCCTGATAAATTAACCAACCCAAATAAAAAGAAATACTTACAGTAACAATAAGTGAGAAAGGGGGGGAGGAGAGCTCAGTATTATGCATTATACAAGGATAAATGGTGTCCTTTCTTAAATAATATTTAGCAAAAATTGAGCTTGAGATCAATAAACATTTTGCTGATGAATGTAACTCACAAGCCAAGCAAAGCAGCTTCATTTATATACCGCTTCATATCATGCTATGGGATGTCTAAGTGGTTTACAACTGTAAGTTCATTGCCCCCCAACAGTTGAGTACTCATTTTAGCGACCTCAAAAGGATGCAGGACTGAGTCTAGCCTGAGCCCTGGCTAGTATTGAACTCGCAGGAAGCTGACAGAAAATAAAATAAATGTATATCAAAGCAGTATGATGTTCCCCTTGGATATTGCTCTGTGATTTGTACAAAGTTCAGTACACTAGGCTTCTAAATATTTTATTGTTCCTTACCTGATGATTTGTTAATTTCTAACCCCGAGTTTATCTGAGGTGAAATGGGTTGCATTTATTACCCAGTGGATTACACTCCTTTATTATCCAGCTATTCTTCTCTTATAAAGAAGGGCCAGTTTGCCTCCACTAGGCTGACCCAGAGAATGCTCATATGGTGAGATGATAATTCACTAGTCATTTAGCTGGTCTGGGTGCCAATACTAGGCTCCCACAGGAGCCAATTAACACTAATTTTAATAGAGTTTTTATGTTGTGTGGACATCTGTTCACAGGGAGGCAAATCTAGACTCATCAAGGCTGCAGAACAAAATATAATTCAGGCACTTGCATTCCAAATTGTTTTATACCTGTATCAAGAACCTTAAAATAGGAACATTTTAAAGGTTGTATCTAAGGCCCCATTAACACTTGCATTTTTGTGCTGGGTAGATCCAGCCAGATTCATTGATGCACTACTGAATCTGACCTGAATAGAAATTCACACTAGGTTTACCCCGTTTCAATCTCTCCAGTGCAATTTAACCCTGTCAAGTTCACACTGATCAAAGTACCAATTAAAAATGGAGCTTCCTTATCAATCACATGTGATCATTTTTGAGTTGTTTTTTTTTTTTTTGTTCTGTCAATCAAATGATGCACATCTAAGTCATGCTGTTTGGACAACCCCCTCCCATCCCTGGAGTCTGGAGAGGACAAGCCTTTTGGAGGACCTCTTGCCATGAAATCCCCATGAGAGTTTCTCCTTGAGGAAATCAGACTGGAGAATAAAATCACCATGCGTTAAAGCCACAGAAACGCAAAGGTTCACACTTTCTGTCAAATAATAATAATAATAATAATAAAAAATAACCCCCCCCCCCAAAGAAAGACCCTCCCTCATCAGCTTGGGCAAAGTCTGAACATCTGGGCTACGGCATCACTGGGGAGAAAAACAGGAAAGAAGGAAACAGCTGAGTGGTTGTTTAAAAGACCCTGTAGCAGGAAATTTGAAATCATCAGAGCTGGCAACTAGGCACAAGCACAAAAATGGTGCTTGCCATGCACTCTGACCTGTGAGAGGGGATAGGCATGTTCGGCCCCTCTGTCCACCCTCTGGCCATTAATCCCTCCCTTCAGGAAGCCCCAAATAGGATTGGGGCCAAGTTCACATTGGCAGCACCATGACAAAACCTGTTTGTTTGTTTTCCAAAAGACACGGGGGGAAACTCGATATTGGAAAACCCGCAATGAGGAGGATTTGCCCCAGGTCCACCCCTATTCAAATGTGCAAAATCTGGTGCCAGTGTGAACTACTCACTTTTAAATCAGTTGGCAAACCGGTTTATAATCCTCTGCAGATACAAAGGGCTAACTACATACTAACTTTCAGCTTTAAACTACTATTTTGCATCCTGGCTTGTAGCCAGTCCTTTCCATAATTTGTACATACAGACACAAATATTACAATTAAGAAATACAACCCATGGTTAAGCATTGAACCATTGTGCCTTTCAGCTAACTTCATGATGGAAATGTAGTTCTCCTGAGACAGTTGCTGGTCATAAACATTGATAATAATTTGATCTACAGAACTGTGTTTTCTAACAGGCAAAGTCTGAAGTCCTTATAATCTTGCCCTTAAAATATTATTTTAAGTTACATTTAAGAAGAGTGAATATAATGGTAATGCTGACATTTATTATTGATGCTGTTTTTAATATTAATCTAGTTTAATCTAATTTTAAGGGGTGGGAGGGTTAGGGGAAGTATTGGGTAATGTATTTTATTCTTGTATTATTTTAATCTGTTGTACGCCGCCCGGTTGCCTCGCAGAGGGGCGGGTTAGAAATAAAAATTATTATTATTATTATTATTATTATTATTATTATTATTATTATTATTATTCATGACAGCAGTAGAATGGCTCTCTGAGAACATCAGCATATTATTCTTTTTAAAGGTTCTGCACTAGGACTTCCAGTTGGAACGCCGAGAGATTTGGAGGGAAGAAACGATGCTCCGTCCTTACCATCCTTTCCCCTCCTTTTTCTCCCACTATGAGCATGCACCAAAGATTTAAAAAATACTAAAATTGGCAACAAGAGGTGCAGCTGCCAAGCTGAGTGAGGCAAGGAATTTGGGACTTGTTGGGGACTCTGCACAGGATCGCCACTCCCAAACCGGGTGGAGAAGGAAGGGAGAGAATGAGAGAGAGTTGCAGAGCTACAACGAAGCGGGGGATAGACCTGCAGTAACTGGCATTGGACTGCAGAATTGGCTTCTCAGCAACAACCTTTCCAAAGAAGCTAGCTTGTATCCCTCTTGTACTAACAAAAGAGGAATTGGGAAACTTTAACTATGGATTTTCTTTGAAGCGCCTGAAGGATTGGCCCTCTTTGGATGAAAGAAGGGTAAGACAGTAGCAAGAACAAAGAAAAGATACTAAGGACAGACTTAATTTGGAGACTAATTACATAGAATACGGACTATATATGGACTGCACATGAATAGAGTAAAATTGCTGAGAAGAAAAAAATAAGTTTGCTTCAAACAGAAGGGGGAAAAGGGGAAGAGAGGAAAAAATAAAAAAGAGAGAAAGGAACTAGCTTCTGCACAGCTAAGAGTGGAATAAACAGAGGACAATAAGAAGCTTCAGGTGAAAAGGAAAATTTTCTTAAAAGGAGAAGTTTTGAGATAACTCAAAATTGGAAAATATAAAAAACTGAAGGGAAATTAAACAAATCAAAATAACATTTATTTATTTATTGTAGGGGATTGGATGTCTAGTGTCCAGTGAGGTTTATTGAGATTTTGTTGTAATTGCTTTAGGAATTGTTTTTCACAGGTAATAAGGTATTTAACTAGCAGCTAACTAGTAATTAAGATAATTGGAAATAAGAAATAAGAAGTAACCATTGTATGACATTCTATTTTGTGATACTTTGTAGCAATACAAGCTGATAGATTAATGTATAGAAGACTTCAAAGAGAAGTAATGTTAAATAAGTATTAGGAACAATTATTAGGAACTATACAATAACTGAAATTGTATTAAGGAATTGCAGAAGTAATTAAGTGTAAATGGATACCAGGACCAAAAAAGCAACACAAATGCAAGCAAGTTTCTTTCTTTCTTTCTTTCTTTCTTTCTTTCTTTCTTTTTTGAATTTTATTATTAAAATATAACAATTACATCCACAACACATTTACACATCACAAACAAAGTACATAGTACATTTACATCACCCCCTTCCCTATTCCCCAGCACTTAACTACCACCCAATCACCCTGTGCATTCACTAAACAATAAAAAATATACTTTCAGTATGATTACTTTTGAATGATTTATATCCTTCCGATAAATGAAGACTTGCCTTAAATATGTAACCAACCTATATGCACCCTAATAGCCTATTCTAGACTTACATCTTGTAATCCACATGTCATCTTATATTCCAATAACATATTCCCTCTCTATTTCCTTATCCCATATTTTCAGCAATATCATTATCCATTATTTTGTCCTGATTTTCATATCAGCTTCTTTCCATATTTATTCTTGTTGTTTTCTATTATAATATTCTCTAAAAAAAATTCCATTTTTTAATCACATCTTCTTCCGTTTTGTTTTTTAACAACCCTGTTAATATGTCTGATTCCATGACCTGCCATATTTTGTCCGTCCATTCTCTTATGGTTGGTATTACTGATTGTTTCCATTTGCTCACATACAATATCCTCGCTGTAGTCACCATATAAAGTATTGTACATCTATTGCTATTTTCACATTTTTTCTCTAATATTTCTGTCATATTCAATAAAAACAGAGTAGGTTCTAAAGGTATTTCAGTCTCGTAAATTTCTGACATTAAACCACAAATTATCTCCCAATATTTTTTCGCCTCAACGCATGACCACCATAGATGATAAAATGTGGCCTTTGGTTTGCCACATTTCCAACAATTATCTTTTCCTATCTTATATAGTGTATTGATTTTTTCAGGTGATAAATATCATCTATATACCATTTTGACATGATTTTCTTTATAATCCTGACAGCAAGTGTATTTGTTGGCATTGTACCATGCTTTTTCCCCTGTCTCAATGTCAATTGATTTTCCTATATCCTGGGACCATTTTATCATTGTATGTTTTACTTTTTCACCTTCCAAATCTCTTTCTCTCAATGCCTTGTAATATTTCGAAATATGTCCTCTCTTTTTATCAAAGATTATTCTATCTATTTCGTTTTGTCTATTTGTTATCCCTGGATCTCTACTATCCATTTTATATATTTCCTTCACTTGATTATACAAAAACCAGTCTCCCTGTATTCTTTCATCAAATTGATCTCGTGTCTTTATTGATTCTTCAATATCCCCCCTCCAGTTTAATATCTCTTTGTATGTTAACCACTTTACCTCTTCTTCTTTTTTTGATCTCCCAAAAAGAGCCTCTTGTGATGAAGCTCAACTTGGAATTTGTGGATAGAACTGTTTTTTTATTTTTAACCATGACTTTAATAAAGAGTTTCTTACAAAATGATGTGCAAAATTCTTGTCGTCCTTAAGTTTCCCATATAGCATATAAGCGTGAAAACCATAAATCATGTTGGAACTTTACAACGTTAGTAATCTTTCATTTTTTTAGTTCTACCCATTCCTCTAACCAACTGAGGCACGTAGCTCTATAATACAATTTGAGGTTCGGTAGTCGACAACCTCCTTTGATTTTTTCCTCTGTTAGTAGTCTCCAGCCTATTCTGGCTTTCTTGCCTTCCCAGATAAACTTCAGATCTTTTTGCCAACCCTCTAGCCGCTTTCCATCACTAATTACTGGAAGGTTTTGAAATAAGTACATTAACCTAGGTAATATACTCATTTTAATTGCTTCTATTCTGCCTAGGAAAGATAACTGTCTTTTAGACCATCTAGCCAAATCCTTTTTAATTTCGTCCCAACATTCAGATAGTTATTGCCAAACAAATCTATATTCCTTTTAGTAAGGATAATTCCCAGATATTTAACTTTCTTCTCAATTTTGAATTTAGATATTCTTTCTAGTTCTTTTTCCTCTGATTTCATATTTTTTTTTGTCAAGATAACTGTTTTTCTCTATTTACATCAAATCCTGCTACCATGCCAAATTCTTCAATAACCTGAATCAGTCTCCTAATACTCGTTTTTGGGTCCTCTAGGAAGCATATAAGATCATCACCCAAAGCTTGGATCTTGTATACAATTTTTTTTAATTTTGACTCCCTCTATCTCCTTCTCTTCTCTTATTTTATTATTCAAGACTTCCAATACCATTATAAACAAAATCGGTGACAAAGGACATCCTTGTCTTGTGCCCTTCTCTATCCTGATTTGTTCTGTCCTTTCTTGATTAATTACAATCTGGGCCTCTTGTTCTTTGTATATTTCACATATCCATTTTATAAATACATCTCCCATCTTCATCCGTTTTATCAATTCTATAAGGAAGCTCCACTTAACCCTAATAAATGCTTTTTCTGCATCCAATAACATTAACGCTAGTTTCCTTTCGATATGGCACTCAAAATGTTCTAGTATGTTCATTACAGTTCTTATATTGTTTCTTATTTGTCTCCTTGGGATGAATCCATTCTGATCTTCATGTATTATACTACTTAACATCTCTTTTAATCTTGAGGCAACAATCGACATAAATATCTTGTAATCTGTGTTGGTTAATGATATCGGTCTATACTTTTTTATTTCTAAGCACTCTTTGTCTTCCTTCGGTATTAAATGCAAGCAAGTTTCAATCTTAGAAGAGGATCAATGGAATTAACAAACAAACAAATGGATATAAGTGCAACAATACTGCAGGAGCTGAGATAATTTAAAAGAAGCTTTAAGATAAGAGGGGAACTGAAAGAAATGAGAAATGAGATAAGACATGATATGCAGAAAGAAATAAGCATCCTTGGGGAAAAAATAGACAAAATAAATAAAGAACTGTTAGACGTTTAAAAGGATGTGAAAGAAACCACATCCAAAACAGATAGACTGGACCAAAAACTTGAAGAATTGGAAAAAAATATAAAGCTGAAGAACAGAACTTACTGATACATGAAATGAAATACAGGGAGAAATCTTTAAAAATAAGAGGCTTGCCAGAAATTAAAAATGAACAACTACTTGACAGAATCATTCCGGTTTTCTGGAGGTCTCAGAAGAGTTTATGGACTCACAAATAGATAAGATCTTCAGGATTAACTCCAGATTTGCTAAAGAAAAATTACCAAGGGACATTGCAATTTGCTTCATTGGAACAAGAACAAAAGACAGAATCTTACAAAAAAATTACAGTGAAAGCTTGGTCATTGATGAAACAGAAGTAGAGATTTTTAAGGACTTACCAACACAAATATTGAAGAGGAGATAACCATACAAGTTTTTGATTAATGCTTTTCAAAAAAATAACATCAACTACAGATGGGGAAAACTAGAAGGTATGATGTTCACATGTAAACTGAAAAGATACAAGATAGACTCAATTGATAAAGCAAAAGTTTTTTTTTTATATAAAAAATTAATTAGCAAACAAAAATATGAGGAGGAATATGAACATACAAGGATAAGAGAATTTAGACCAGGGGTAGGCAACCTTTCCCCTTTAAGGGCCAAGGGACTTCAGCTCCCAGAAGCCTCAGCCATACTGGCCAATAGTCCCATGTTGGCCAATAGCTCCTGGGATTCTGGGAGCTGAAGTCCCTTGGCCCTTAAAGGGAAAAGGTTGCCTACCCCTGATTTAGACCAACAACAACACAGGAAAGAGCAAGCAATTCTCACACTGGGAAAGGAGAATGAAGGAGCATTAGAAGAGAAAGGAAGTGAAAGAGCTGAATTAATATAGACATTAGAAACTGAAAGAAGTCTCCATAATGAAGAAGACAGCTAAGATTGTATAACTAAGGGCCTTTGCAGACTGCCAGAAATAGTGCAATTTGAGGCCACTTTAACTGCCCTGACTCAGTGCTAGGGAATCATGGGAACTGTAGTTTATTGTGGCACCAGAGCTTTCTGACAGAGAAGGCTCAATATCTCAGAAAAAATTACAATTCCCATGATTCCCTAGCACTGAGCCAGGGCAGTTAAAGTGGACTCAATTTGCACTATTTCTGGCAGTCTGCAAAGGCCCTAAGACAGTAAAGTAGATATAAGTTGGGAAATTTATTGATATATATATATATATATATATATCAATAAATTTCCCAACTAAGTATATAAGTATATATACCTAGACCTGAACTATATTTGCTTAAAGTATTACTTTTTTGTTTTCTATCTGAGAAAATAAGGTATAATGAATATCAAAATAGAATCATGGAATGTGAAATGTTTGAATCTAGAAAAAAAGGAAGCAAATATTTCATTTTTTAGAAAAAAAATATTATATTATATGCTTGCAGGAAGCGAAAATTAGAGATAAAGATACTAAATATATTAGAAATTTGAGATTAGGACAATGTTTCGTCACATCAATAAACAAAAAAAGAGAAGTTTTTTTGAAAAGAAACTACAAAGTAAGGGAAATTTAAAAAGATAAGGAAGGACGTTATATAATTTTAGAAGTTATAATTGGTGAAAGGAGTATAATATTGGCTAATGTTTATGGACCTTTAGGGAAAAAAAGAAATCTTTTTTCAGAAGTTGAATGAAGAATTAATGAAACACAATAAAAACAATTTGGTGGTGGTGGGACATTTCAATGTGGTTATCAAACCAAAAAGAGATAGAAAATCAATGAAAACAATAAAAGAGAATCAGGGGAAGATACCCTTACATTATATAGAAATGATTCAAGAACATGATTTAATAGATGTCTGGACTCATTTATATGGAAATAAGAATGGATTTACTTTTTTTTTCACCAATCATGGTCAAGAACTGATTTAATGTTTGTGTCAAAAAAACTGATAATAAAAGTAAAAAAGATGGAAATTTTTAGTTTTTTGTTGGTTTTTCGGGCTGTGTGGCCATGTTCTAGAAGAGTTTCTTTCTGACATTTCACCAGCATCTGTGGCTGGCATCTTCAACGTCCACTTTGCTGGTGACAATGTCCACATGCTGGCAAAACGTCAGAAAGAAACTCTTCTAGAACATGGCCACACAGCCTGAAAAACCCACAAAAAACTATGGATGCCGGCCATGAAAGCCTACGACTTCACATGGAAATTTCTCCATTCACTTTTTGGGATCATAATTTAATTGAAATATTAATGATGGCAGATCAAAAAAAAATATTTTTTTAATGGAAACTCTCAGAGGATTTACTAAAACATACAAAATATGTCAATGAAATGAAGAAGGAATTAAAATATTTCTTTAAAGAAAATTGTACATCAGAGGTAGCCATGAAAAACATCTGGGATGCATGTAAATCAGTAATTAGATGACTTTTTATTAAGAAAACTAATGAAAATAGAAATCTAGTTTTAAAAAAAGAGAAGGCATTAATAGAGGAATTAAAAAGAAAAGAGGAGAAATTGAAAGAAAATCCTTTGAATAAGAATTTAAGAAATGAGATAAAATTAATTCAAAAGCAGATTCAAGCTAAAATAACAAAATAAATTGCAGTTGATTTAAAAAACAAAACAAAAAAACCTTTGAAGGTGCTAACAAGGTAGGCTGTTGGTTAGCTAAGAAATTGAAATAAGAAGGAAAAGAAAATAATAGATGAGATTAAATATGGTGAGAAAATAATAACTAATCAAGAGGATATAAAAAGGCATTTAAAGAATACTACAGTAATTTATATAGAGAAGAAAATAGGATAACACAATTTGAGAGAGAAATGAATGATTACTTAGATAAGAAAGAAATACCTAAGATAACAAATGAGCAAAGAGAAATCTCAAGACAAGAGATTCTACAAGCAATCCAAAACTCAAAGGAAGGGAAAGTGCCGGGGCCAGATGGCTTCACAGCCATATATTACAAAACCTTTCAGAATGAGTTAATGGAACCACTATATGAATTGTTAAATTTAATCAATAAAGAAGGAATACCAAATACTGGGCAAGAAGCAAATATTACACTAATCCCAAAAGAAGGGAAAGAGACTACACAAATGTCTAATTACAGACCAATTTCCCTTCTTAACATAGATTATAAGATTTATACTTTAATAATGGTCAATAGATTGAAAAAATATTGTCAGAGATTATAGAAGAAGAGCAAAATGGATTTCTACCAAACAGACAGATAAGAACTAATATTAGAACTATTATAAATACATTGGAATATTATAATGTGAACAACCAAAAGAAATTAGCCTTAATCTTCATTGACGAAGAAAAAGCATTAAACAATGTTAGGTGGGATGTCTTATTGGAAGTACTAGAAAGAATGAAGATGGGAACAAGATTTATAGAAAATATTAAACAGATGTACAAAACACAAACAGCATATTTAATTATCAATGGAGAAAAAACTTCAGAATTTAAGATTAATAAAGGTACTAGGCAAGGATGCCTGATATCGCCACTTTTATTTATTGTACCATTAGAGATTTTGATAAAAGCAATCAAAAACAATAAAATAAAAGGAGTTAAAACAAAAGGACACAAAACCAAAGTCAAAGCATATGCAGATGACATGGTTGTAATATTAGCAGACCCTTTAAAAAATGTGTATCAGCTCCTGTATGAAATAAAAATATTTGGGAGATATGCAGGATTTAAAATCAATAAAGAAAAAAACACAGTGATAATAACTAAAAATATGACAAAATGAGAGGAAGTTCTATTTCAAAAATCAGGTTGCAAAATTGGCAAAAAAAATATTTAGGGATTTGGCTGTCAAATAGTAATTTGAAATTAATGGAAAATAACTACCATAAAACATGGAAAGAAATTAAAGATCTACAAAGATAGAATAAGTTGAATTTGTCAATACTGGGTAAAATATCAGTAATAAAAATGGTGATTCTGCCAAGAATAATATGCTTAATTTACCAATTATAAATAATGAAAGATTCTTTAAAGACTGGGAACAGGAATTTAAAAAATTCACATGGAAAGGAAGAGTGGATGAATCTTAAAGATACTAAAGAGAGAGGAGGTTACGGCCTTCCAGACATAAAACTTTATTTTTGGGCATGTAGTCTAATGTGGCTGCAGGATTGAATAAGATTAAATAACAGAAAAATCTTAGACCTAGAAGGAGAACAACTACGCTTTGGTTGGCATGCCTATTTGTTTTATAATAAAGACAAGGTTAATAGAGATTTCAATAACCATCCAGTTAGAAAGACTTTGCTGAATGTCTGGATGAGGATCAAAGAAAGATTCTACTTTAGGATACCAGCATGGACCTCAGTGCAAGAAGCCTTTTTTGGCAGATGAACACAGGAACAAAAGTGGTTAACATATAAAGATATAACAAAGCTAAATACTCAAGGCAATCTAGAAATAAAAACTAGAGAAGAGATAAATGAAAGGGGAGAAAATATACATTGGTTTGGCTACTTACAAATCAAACAGAAATACCTAGAAGATGTAAAGAATATAGGAATAGAGGATAAACTAAATGAATTGGACAAAATTTTATGTCAATCAGATAAAAATAAAATATCAAAAATGTATAAATTGTTATTGAATAGAGAAGTACAACAGGAAGTAATTAAAGGATATATGGTAAAGTGTGCACAAGACATAGGCCATAATATAGCATTAGGAAATTGGGAAAATGCTTGGAAAAAAACAAATTCACGGTTGTGCAAGATCTAAAGGAAAATCATTTGAAGATATCTAATAGATGGTATTACACCCCTCTAAACCTAAAAAAGATTTATAAATTAAAAGATGACAGATGTTGGAGATATCAAGAAGAAACAGGATCACTAATTCACATGTGGTGGAAATGCCACAAAATTAAAGATTTTTGGAGAGAAGTATGTCTAACAATGCAGAAGATATTTAAAATAAAGTTCCCAATGAAACCAGAACTTTATCTACTTAATATGACTTCAGTACACAACTCAGATGATGAAAATAAATTTTGGCATATTTTTAATCTACCTAATAACAAGAGTCAGAATATTGATTGCAAAAAAAAAAAAATGGAAATTGAAAGACACCCCCCACCTCCCAAGAAGAATGAATGCTTAGATTAAGTGAGATTAGAGAATTAGATAGATTAGCATATTTGGATTAACAGCCATGGAGAAAGTAGAAGAAGATTGGCGACCAATTCTAAAATATTGGGAAGAAAGCTGGGGAGTGAATAGGAAAATTATTAGAAAATTAGATTGCAGTCAAAGTAAAGACAAATTAAAGAGGAAAGGAATTGTGAAATCGAGGGCTAAAACAAAATAAAAAAAATAAGAAAAGAGGTAAAGGATGGTACACATGATTATGGGAAAGGTGAAAAGAAAATATTAATTTATATATTCAACTTTTATTGCCAGTTATTATAACAGATAGCTTTCTTCAGCCATATCTTATTCACTAAACTTAGAAATATCTAATTATTAGAGGGCTTTTTACCTTAGCAAGATGTCACACCCTTCATTCAGTTGTCCTTGTAGGTCAATATAAAAAGATCCCTTTTGCAGACAGATTGTGCCCCTGTGATTCTGAGCAAGTAGAAACAACAATGTGCTAATTTTATAGAGATATCCATTCTAAACTTATCCTACCTTAATTTCACACATATAAAGGATACACTGTTTTTTTTCTATACTTTTTATTGATCTTAGATAAAAAAATTAATATAGCATGTAATGCAGCCATATTTTGTACAGCAGTGGTTAAAATCTGGCAGACAATGATTTTGGCAGGAAACTAATATCAAATTTGTCTAGATGCATTGAGGCCATGTAACCTGAAGGGATGATTTTAAATATGTTTTAACTTGTCTTCTTTGATACTGTATTTTTTTTTTATTTGTGCTGGTCTATGATTGTAATAAAGAAATTCATTCAAAGTGCTCATGAAGAGGGCAAAATAACAAAAATTTCATGGCAGCTACCAGTTTTTCAACAAAGTTTCTTATACCATTCAGATACCATTTCTGTTTGTAAATATTGTTTGCATTTTTAGTTACTGTCATTCAAACCAGTGAAAGAATAACATAGGGACTTATTGCATTGCAAAATAAAGCTACTTATCCCTGCTGAATTACAGTCAATTTCAGGATGCACTCAGGAATTATCACATTAAAATTACTGCCAATGCCACTATCTATGGCTTAAAGAGCCATTTTGGGGGCAGGGAAGGGGAGGGGCAGCCACACAGTGGGTGCCCCAACCCCTTCCCCAGGTCATCCTCAGAGCAGCCGGCCCTCCGCATGGCTGGCGCTCCAAGGAGGACCTTCCGCTGCAGCGTTCGCACACGCTGCAGCGGAAGAGTCACCGACTTGTGGAAGGAGCGCCAATTTAGCACGAAGCTGAATTGTGGGACCGAGGTGTGGGGATACCTCGGCCCCGCGGCACAGCTTCCCAGGGCGGCCCACGGCTGCCCGCCTGCTTCCCCCCACAGTATAACAAGAACAAGTGAATGCAACATTGTAGAAAATGAAACACTGTTAACCATCATCCAAATAAAGTTTTGTTGTTATTTTATTACAAGCTTATCTGAATCTGGATTGAATTTCCATGCTACTAAGAAAGTAAAGAAACCAAGTTTGGGGAAATAAACCCATAGGTATAAATAATGGTGTTCTGGCATATCACATATTGAGCAGCAGTGGAATCACAATACCTATTGGGCTGCCACATAAAGAAAAGTAAGTGATGCTTGTGATAAATTTGGTGGCAGCAGTGAGATGTTAACACCCATGGGGCTGACACAATAGGAAAATAGTTGGGTGAGTGGGACTCACCTTAACACCCATTTTTGAAAATTGTTTGGCTAAGTGCTGCTGGGAGCTGGGGTTTAGCTGGGATGCAGTCGCCTGGCAGCATTGGCGGTATTTTTAATGTGATAATTCCAGAGTGCATCCTGAAATCGACTGTAATTCGGCAGGGATAAGTAGCTTTATTTTACAATGCAGTAAGCCTCATATTCAAGACTGTCTTCCTCAGGTAAGTCTATATCAGTTTCAGAATTCAATTGTATTATGACAGCAAGTTGACCTAATGGTGGCCAAAGATCTCTTATACTCTGTGCCAAGGAAACCAATTAGACACTATCACATTTTATGCTTAGAAGTAAAAGTAAATATAAGGGCATTTGTGAATATCTGCTTTCTTTTTTGCCAGTGAATTTAACTTAAGGTCTATTCTAAATGCCTTTTCTTTATTTTGGCAAAATTGAGACATTTTAGGCAATGAGAAGTTTTAGGCAATGCTGCAATAACTTCTTTTCCTCTTAGATCCAAAGTTCACTCATACATTATAGTTCATATCTGATTGCTGAGTTGTGTCTTGCCCTAGGGGTGAAAAACCCTGACCACCTTTGCTGAAAGTTTGGACTAGACACTGTACTCACAGGTAGCAGTATGAGGGGTTACCGTAAAGTTTTAATTATCACCTTCAAAAAAATTGACAGAAAGTTTTTTTTGATTTGTAGTTGTTAACTTATCTCTACGTAGTCACTATCCAGATTTATACATTTCCCCCAGTGTTTCTTGATCTTCCAAATATCTGATATTGTAGAAGTCTGCAGACTGCACCTTACGAGGGGATATCGTAAAGTAATAATTATCACCTGGAAGTTATTATGGTATATCGATGAAACTTTTTTTGACATTTTTTCTTCTTTGCTATCTTTGAATGTTCTTTCCATCCCTAGATCACAGTAGCAGGCACACCACCTTATGCTATATATGAAAAACTCTGGATTGGGAAAAATGTCTGTAATGAAATGTTTTATTGAAGAATTAAACTGTAACCACTGTTTATGCACCTTCAAGGAGAACTATTTCAGCATCCTCACTTGACAGCATCCTCCTCCCTGCATCCCTGAAAATAGTTGTTTAGCACTTCAGTGGTAGTACACATCATATTCTATTTTGTTGCTACTGAAAATTCAAAATGATTTTGGCTCTAGTTAAAAACAGCATGACATTTTAGCATTCTTTAGTATCTGCCAGTACTTCTGGTTGTTTCAACTAGACATTTTAATTCAAGCTTCATGCAAATACTTAAATGTCAGAACTGCTCAGATGCAGGAAAACTGTTTTGAGCAGTTGAAGCAGCAGCGTATTCTCAAATCTTTGCTTTACATCTGGGTATCAGAAACATAGTCATTTTGTCACTGGTATGACATATGAACTATTAATGCCATTTTTCAATATATATATATATATATATATATATATATATATATATATATATATATCAGCCAAGCACAAAACTATCTGTTTTTTCTTCCTCAATAGTCTTAATAGGGTCAGCCCTACCATTATACAGAATACAGTGGATGCCTCAGGCAGCAGATCCTTGGGGACAGGAAACTAATGGTGAAGTACTAAAGGGCAGAACCAATAGTTTCACTTGGCTTGTCCTATGTCCTCAGATCTAACCTACCACCCTTAGGTACAATGTCTGTCACTATACCCACACTAGTAGGGTAAGTGAAGTAAGATGCAACTACAAACTAGTTGGGCTTATTTTATACATGGGAAGGAGCACCATCTTGTCCTTTGCCTTAGGCTGCAACATGTCTTGCACCTGCCTTGGCTTTTAGAGTCTTGTTCCCCTCTCTCTTACCCTTACTTTCTTGAAACACCTGTCTGAACTCATCTAAATGTATGTTGGCTTGCAGACTAAGATTATCCAAATATTAACTAGTTTGCAGAAAAGGTACAACAGCATAGTTCATACATGCTTGTAAGGGTTATAGAGCTGGGTACACAGTCCAACCCAATTTAAAAAGGGGGTAACCTAAAGAAATTACTCATTTTACAGCTGTAGTTATGGCTGTATAAAGTGCCTTCAGCATAGATTTAGCCAGTTAATATGACTGCTGCATGATAGCCCAGCAGCTAAGATTTGTCTCTCTCTTCAGGTGAGATGAAAAGTATTAGCAACTGTATATGATTAAATATACTGTACTCAAATTTAGTCACTCAAGGGAAGAGATTCTCAAATAGGATACTCTCTGAATCTTTAAATTCTGGAACTGACAACAAAATATATGTGCTATTTTTTTTATTCTGGCATTAAAAACTGTCCTAAAATGTCTTCTTCTTCTTTTTTTTTTTTAAACGTTCCTGAATAAGATAACAAAAAGAACTATTATGTTTTCAGAACTGATAGATGGAAGCATCTCCACCTTAAATAGCTGTATTTCAGTTTGAGCAGCAATATAACAACAAATTGAAAATAGGAATAAAAAGGGATCTGTGATCTCATCTATTGACACTCTATCATCTAACTTCATACTTTGTCTACTGAAGCATTTCTTTACAATTACTATGAGACAGTTTGCCAAAGGGTTTGGTAGATCTTCAGATAACCTTGAAAGGTAGAACCTGCTTCATTTAGTAATCAACACAAATGGCACTTTTCTAGGTAATATTGGTATTTATATTAAGCAGAATGAGGCATGGACTTCTGGTATTAAGCAGAATAGAAATGTGCAGGATGCTCTGGTATGGTTAAACAATGAAACACATTTTTATTGTTTCAAGAAATCCATCAAATATAGGAAAGTAGATAGACAAAAGGAAGTTACCTATACTTCAGTAGAAGAGTCCCTAATGCCGGCTCTCACATGTGTGTGTATGAGCCATCCTGAGGCTGAGAAGCCTCATGGATGCTTCCTTCTCAGATAAAGTGCTGTGAAACACTTAACACTAACTTTTAGAGAGAAAGGGGAGGGAGGAAGTGACCTTTGTAGGCAGGAAGCAGGAAAGGCTTGAATTAGACAAGGGAGCACAGGGAGAAAACAAGACATGCACTTCAAAGTTCTCTCTCTACCCCTAATTACTAAATAAATAAGTGCTGATGGTTCTTCACTCCCAACAACTTTAAGAAATGTTATTCAAAGCTATTCCTATTTTAACTCTTATTGTTTTTACTTGCCATCAAGTCAGTTTCATCTTATGGAGACTATGGGGGGTTGCAGACTGCCAGAAATAGTGTGAATTCAGTCCACTTTTAGGGTTAGGGTTAGTGCTAGGGAATCATGGGAACTGTTATTTTTCTGAGATATTGAGCCTTCTCTGTCAGACAACTCTGATGCCACAATAAAATACAGTTCCCATGGTTCCCTAACTCTAACCCTAACCCTAAAAGTGGACTGAATTCACACTATTTCTGGCAGTCTGCAACCCCCCAATGAAAGAAAGAAATTCAAGAGTTCCAGCAAGCAATTGCCCTGCTCAGGTCATACAAACTCAGGATCATGGCTTCCTTGTCTGAATCAATCCAGTTATAGTGTGGCCTTCCTCTTTTCCAACTGTCTTCCACTTTGTTGTTGTGTGCTTTCAAGTTGCTTCCAGCTTATAGTGACCCTAAAGTGACCCTATCATGGGGTTTTCTTGGAAAGATTTGTTCATAGGGGTTTTGGCTTTGTTTTCTTCTGAGGCTGAGAGAGTGTGGCTTGCCTATGATCACCCAGTGGTTTTCCATGGCAGAGTAGGAATTCAAACTCTCGTCTCCAGAGTCATAGTCCAAAGCCCAAACCACTAAACCATGCTGGATCATCTATTCCTTTACCAAGCACAATTCCAGTCTATTCTAGTGAGTCATGTAGTGTCCAAAGTACAACAGCATCAGTTTAGTCATCTGTTCAAATAACACCCCACAGTTACTTTGTCCACAGACCATTGAAGAGTGCTGCTCCCAAGCAAGACATTTTGCTGCCTCAATTGAAGTCCACATATCTTTGCCAGCCCCACCAGGGCTAATAATTAAAATATTAGTTTTTTGTGGGTTTTTCGGGCTGTGTGGCCATGTTCTAGAAGAGTTTCTTTCTGACGTTTTGCCAGCATCTGTGGCTAGCATCTTCAGAGAAAAATTAAAATATTGTTCTGCATGTTCAGTATAGCCTGTGAGAAATGACTGGATTACAGTCAGCCCTCCTTATCCACAGATTTTTTTAATCCATGGATTCAAGGATCCACGGTTTGAAAAATATTTTTAAAATATATAAATTCCCAAAAATGAACCTTGATTTTCTATTTTATATAAGGAACACTATTTTACTATGCCATTGTATTCAACGGGACTTGAGCATCCATGGATTTTGGAGGGTCCTGGAATCAAACCCCCAGTGGATACCAAGGGCTCACTGTACTTTGCATGATCACTATAAATGCTTTTACATGCACTTCAGACCTTTGCATGTACATGTTAGCTAGTGACTTTCTTTTTCAGTGGGGTGGTGAATCTACTCTGGGTTTTAGTCTTTAAATGAACTATCCAGAGTGTAGAACCCATTTTGGAGGACTGAATTCAGCATCTTGGATAGCTCTCTTTAAAGTGTATTTTAAAACCCAGAATAGATCCATGATCCCACTGATATGGAAGCCATCAGCCACCTCTATGTGCTTCCCAGACCTATTGCAGAATATCAAGAGGTGAGGGGATGCTGCCAGTGTGGCACATTATGCATATTCAATTGAATGCTTCCATCAAATATATGATTGGCATCTTTAAACTGATGTTTAGAAAGAGCTTAAAATGAGAGATGAAATGGCTTACCTATGGTTTTGCTTTTCAGCAACTTGGTATTATTTTAGGTAGCTCAGTAATGGGCAATTTAAAATGTGCATAGACATAAACTAATAATCTGATGCAAATGGCCTCTCCTCATTGCAGCATTTTACAGGCTTCTACTGCCTGACCTCTGACTAACCCTAGTTCAGTGAAAGGGTAGTAATTCTGTCTTCTTTGCTAAACTCCATTAGGCATGGATAATGTCAAGAGACAAACTGTATTAACTGCCCATGTCTGCTAACCACAAACACACATGCAAATCTTCAGAATCTTTCTAAAATACACACATATATATGCTCATTTATTTTGCCTTCAGATCCTTTAAGTATTTATAACCTTAAGGAATTGAAAAGGGTATCTCATCCATATTCAAATCTGTGGCAATGTCTTAATTACCCTCTTGTATGTGTGGTGCTCACATGCTGTGATACATTGTAGCTGCATTTGATATCTTGAAATCCCTTGTGTGGCATAGGGTGCCCATCTGTTCCATGATTTACAGTGGGGTTGTAGATCACCTTTTACATGCATAGATTGTCCCTATTCAAAACCAAGGTACTAGAGAGCCCAGCTGGGTTAGAGGGGTGGGTGAGCAGCAGAAGGAAAAAGATATGCATGTTTTTTTTATCTTCACTGCCCTGAGATTATTCAAATGGTTGACATTTTAGGATTGTGTTTAGAAAGGGAAGGGAGAACTCGGGGATGCTAAACTAATATAAACTGAATTTAAAACTAGATGTGAATTGCTTTCTAAAATAGTGTGCTTATTTTTATTTTTATTTAATTTTATATAATACATTTACTAGACATCTTTTCTGAGAAAAGACTCAAGTATCTTACAATGATTACCATATATACTCATATATTAGCCAACTTCACCTATAAGTCAAGAGCAGGTTTTGAGGCCAAAGGTATGGATTTTGATATGATCCATGGATAAGTCAAGGGTAAAATTTAGGAGCATGTAACCAGGGATGTAAAGGATGAAGCAAAGGAAAACGATGCCAAAGAACTTACAAAATGCTGGCAGGCATAACTGTTTGTGCTCACCCTAAAAGACTGATGGATGAGGAATAAACTAGTAAATGGTGGGGGAGGTGACAGGTGGGGCTAAGAAAATGCCTACATATAAAAAAGGATGGAAAGGCAAGTGTTAAGGTACAGTATTAACTCTTATCCCAAAAGGAGCCACCCCTTCTCTGAGTGGAGGGGGGAAAGGTGAGAGCTTAGTTCATTCTTGGAAAACGTCAAATAAGCTCTGATTCCACCTACATTCTTGGTTCTTCTTTGAGGAGAAGTGCCAAAGAGCCACCACCACTGCTATTTTCTCACCCAGGCATTCAAAAAGGCTAGAAGTGCATCAGAGAAAGTAGATGTGGTTTGTGCATTTTTTAGGTCCCCCCAGGACTGC
Organism: Phrynosoma blainvillii; assembly: GCA_026167975.1. NCBI lineage: Eukaryota > Metazoa > Chordata > Lepidosauria > Squamata > Phrynosomatidae > Phrynosoma > Phrynosoma blainvillii. The sequence continues at coordinate 172,593,971 of JANUYF010000001.1, forward strand.
CTTTGCAGATTGCTAGAAATGGTGCAAATTGAGTCCACTTTAACTGTCCTGGCTCAGTGCTAGGGAATCATGGAAACTGTAGTTTATTGTGGCACCAGAGCTCCCTGACAGAGAAGGCTCAATGTCTCAGAAAAAAAAAATACAATTCCCATGATTCCCTAGCACTGAGCCAGGGCAGTTAAAGTGGCCTCAATCTGCACTATTTCTAGCAGTCTGCAAAGGCCCTAAAGCTCTCATCTTTTGCCACTTTACTCCGAGAAAGGAATGGGACCTTTCTTGATAAGAGTGAAGGTACAGTACTTATAGTGACCCATGGATAAGTCAACCCATGTTTTATGGGTCAATTTTTTGACTGAAATTTCTAGATTTATACATCAATATAAACAGTAAAACATTGAAAGAAAGAAAAAACAAAACAATATATCTGTAATATACAACTGCAATTCCACCCATCAATAAATCATAGGGATGATTAATTTATACGATGGCAATATTTAATCACTGTCCAGTCACATACCATCAAAACTCTGGGAATTAAAAAAATAATAATCTGGTACCAAAACGATGATTCTATCAGGGATTATAATGATCTAAATCCAATTGTTAGTCCCAGCTAGAGCAGACATACTATGGGCCTTTACAGACTGCCAGAAATAATGCAACCTGAGTCCACTGCCCTTGCTCAGTTCTAGGGAATCATGGGAACTGTAGTTTTTTCTGAGACATTGAGCCGTCTATGTCAGAGAGCTCTGGTGCCACAATAAACTACAGTTCTCATGATTCCCTAGCACTGAGCCAGGGCAGTTAAAATGGACTCAGGTTGCATTATTTCTGGCAGTCTGTAAAGGCCCTAAATCAGTGGAGCACTTTGGTAACCATTGCTTTAATGTGATTACTGTGGTTAACTCTAGCAGTCAGATTGAGGCCAATGTTAGAGCCCCAAACCATTGTCTTTTGTACAAAAAACATGTTTTGCATACAAGGCAAGGGTGGATTTGTTTGTTTTTACACAACCAGATGTTTCATACAATAAGTCCTGAGATACAAAAAGGCCCATAATGGTTGACCATTTTCTTTAAGGAATTTCCTTAAGAAACTTATTGAAGAATTACACCCATAGTGTGTAAGCAGTGTGTATATATATGTGTGTGTGTGAGTTTCCAAAGGGAAAATGGCATGGGGATATTAACTCCTTTCCCCTACATCTCAACCATTGCTAATTGTTTAGATATAGTCATGTCTAGTTCAGATCTAAGCCTACCAGATGAAAATTAAAGTAATATTTTTTTTAAAAAAATGCTTAGAGGATCTGTAAATTGTCATATTTTTATATAAGGAGCATTTGACATGCCCTGTTGGGAAATGTCCTGTAATAAGAGAGTGTCCTTATAAGATTGAGCCACTCAGATCTTCTCAGTGTAAAGCTATGTCTGGGAGCATGTTTACACACTAGCTTTAAAAATGGTTATTATCAAAGGTATCTTTGCTGTTCTATGGACTTTTACAGACTGCCAGAAATAATGCAGCTTGAGGCCACATTAACTGCCTTGACTCAGTGCTAGGGAATCATGGGAACTGTAGTTTATTGTGGCACCAGAGCTCTCTGATAGAGAAGGCTCAATGTCCCAGAAAAAAAATACAGTTCCCATGATTCCCTAGCACTGAGCCAAGACAGTTAAAGTGGCCTCAAGCTGCATTATTTCTGGTAGTCTGTAAAGGCCCTAAGCCACCTTGAATCCAAAATTGGGGAAAAAGTGGAATAATGGTAATAATTACTGTCATTATTCTCATTGCTATTGGGGCACCATGGCCATCAAATCCTCCTCCTTTACCCGACATACTTTGAGGAGTGGTGGTACAGTGAGCCCTTAGTATCTGCTAGGGCTTGGTTCCAGGACCTCCCATGGATATCAAAATCCATTGATGCTCAAGTCCCATTATATACAATGGTGTAGCAAAATGATGTTCCTTATATAAAATGGCAAAATCAAGGTTTGATTGTTTTTATTTTGAAGCTGTGGATGGCTGAAACTGTGAATGCAGAATCCATGGATACAGAAGGCCAACTTTAGTTTATAATCTGACCTCTTGTGGTTCACTCCTGCTGTTATAAGTCAAGATTTCTCTAATTTCACTCCATTTTTTCCAGTGAAACATCTATCAGTGCTACAGAAGCCACTTTATCCCCGGTCTCTCTACCGAGGGAGGCATCTTGTTGTTGTTTTTGTTAATTATTTTATACTTGTTATATGTAGATTTTAATCTTATCAGGTTTAATACTGTTTTAAGGGGGAGGGTAGTGGGTGGAGGGAATAAGAATTTTGATTTTAATTGTTGTATTTTAACTTGTTGTACGCTGCCCCGATTGCTTTGCAGAGGGGCAGGTTACAAATAAAATTTATTAATATTATTATTATTATTATTATTATTACAAGAGCACAACTTTTCTCTGACTGTGTTCTGTATCCATTATCTTCATGCTTAAAAAAGTCCCTGCTATTTAGAAATATTTTTATCTATGGGAAAAATTACAAATATTTTGTTACGGGGGGGAGGAGAGACTTTTCCTTTAGTTATGGGTATCTGACGAAAGCAAACCTGAGGATAGGTGTTGAAACTTCATGATACTGCATTCCTCAAATACTTTCTGAGTTACAATCTTTGAGAAAGATCCTACTGTTTTGTTGAATTTCTTCTATGCCAAATATCTAGCTCTTCCAGATTGCTTGTAAATAAACTAAAAGAGAATGAACACATCTGGGATTCTCAACCTGGTATTGGTTTAATCAACAGCAATGTTAATTAATAGGTCTTATATAATTTAAGGATCAATTATGATCTCTGTTGAAATGGCACTGAAAGTAGAAGTTCTTTGAGCTTCTCTTTGGGGAAGCATGTCGGTGGCAGATGCTTATAAAGCATGAAATTCTGTGATGTTGTCTGAGATCAAGCTCAAAAGCCTACACTTCTGCTGATATATTGGTGTTTTGATATTATACTGCCTTTGATAAGTGTGAAATGAGATTCCTAAGACAAGAAAAAAAGCTCATTGAAAAATCAAGAGAACTAGGAAGGATAGACAGGATGGAAAAATTATTCACTAACTTCATTGCCTGACAGATCCTGCCATAAGAGTGGTTTGTTGATTTATCTCTTTTTTAAAATAATGCTATTGTTTATACTTACACTTTATAGAATTGCTGAATTTGAATACAATCATGGTGGCAGTATTATTAATTTGTCATAAACTTGTAGGAGAAGTTTGGTTGTGAAGCCAATGGAATTTGTAGTGCTTGTGTAAGTGTTTGCCTGGCTGGGTAATGAACAGAATGGGGGAGAATGGTAGTACCGATATTCACCAAGGCCAGTTCCATGGGAAGCTTGAAAGGGACTGAAAGTAAAGTGTGTGAGAGGGGCGCGAGGTTAACACTGGCTGTAAAAATATTTTAGTTTATGAATGAGTGGGAGAAAAAAACATGAACTTATTCCATTGCTTACTTCATGCTTGTATCTGGGGATTATAGTAGTTCAATTTACAGAAGGCATACTATTAACTTCTTTAGTTACTGAAATTGTTTGTTGTTAAAATACAGAAGACTGTTTACCGAGCCAAAGGATAGTGGGCAGATCATGACACATTTACATAATAGCAGCTGGCCTGCTACTATTAGATGCCCCCTTGCTGGGCGTAGGGTGGAATTTAAAAAATCAAATACTCATGCTACTACTGCTTGCTCATTTATTTTGTTTTTGATCTCTTTCCCTTGTTGTAGAAATTGTTAAAATATTTTGCAGTAATATCTGAAAACCACCCTAGTCCTTCTCAATTAAAGTCACAAACAAATCCATCCTTTCACTGGTAGTAAGGGGTGGTAGTGATTTTCAAGTTTCAGTTAACTATCATGGCTATAAGGCTGGTCCAAATATTTTGCTTCCTGACACAGAAATGCAAATTGTGACTTTCCCCAATCTAAAACATGTTTATATACCAAGAACCATCCAAGTTATTTTGACAAATAAACAGAAAGCTCTAGAATCAGCTCTCTCCATCCCTGGCAGTACAAATAAGTGAAGCAAATAAGTAAAAGAAACCACACTTGTTTGTAACATCTTAAATTGGCTGTCTTGGTTGCCTCATTTGGCCTAATGATAGAGCCATGGCTAACATATTTATCCTCCATATATCCTCTTCTGCCCCTTCTTTTCCTGATGTATTCCTGACTTCCAAAGTCTCCATCCTCCTCCTGGAGACACGAGGATGAAACATCCATGCCTTTCCCTCTGAGAAGTAACCTCTTCCTTCTGGGGATCCAGATATACGCCAGTTAATGACTGAGGAGCTCTACAGATGGGCCCTTTGGGCCGTCCTGGAGGCAGGGATGGGGAGGAGCAGCCGCACGCCGGCCGCCTCAACCCCTCCCCAAAGACATGCTGATGCCACGCGCCATTACGCATGGCGTGCAGCATCAGGACGTCCTTCCGGTGCAGCCTTTTGACGTGCTGTACCGGAAGGGGCACTAAAGAGCCACGCTCTGGCTCTTAGGGCACCCTTTTTGCTGGCTCTGAAAGGAGCGGCATTTTGCCACTCTTTTCCAGGCCAGCAAAAAGGAGGATAGGGCTGAGGTATCCAGAAGCCTCAGCCTCGATCCTCCACTTTCCGGGGCAATGAAGTAAAACAGGGCACATCTATATTTATACTGTTTATAATTTATGAAATTATTATTATTATAAATAAACCAAATATATATAACTCCAGGATTTCTTTATTATGCATGCCAGCTTTCAAATGTTGTTGTTGATGATGAAAATTCAATTGTGGATTTTTTTAAAAAAAATCCTACGCTAAGGTAGAATTTGGGAAGAGCAGAGGACAGCTACAAATAGTGCTGCAGCTAATAACACAACTGCAGTTAAGCCAAAAGTATGTTCAGCTGTTGATGTGCTCAGAAGTGAAAGGAAGGTCCACAGCTGAAGAATACATATTATGCAAACATGAAATGTGAGAAGCATGAATCAGGGGAAGCAAGATAGAGTAAAATAAGAAATGGAACATATAAACATAGCAATTCTTGTGGTGAGTGAGCTAAAGTGAACAGGAATGGGACATTTTGTGTCAGCTAGTTCAATGTTTTACTGAGGAAATGAAAATCTAAGAAGAAATGGGGTGGCATTAACAGTGAGGAGAGATATAGCAAAAGACTGAAGTGTTCTACAACTGGCTTTTGTCTTTTGCCATTCCTAATGTCTGATTTCTGTCCATTTATCCTCTGACACAATGAGTGGCCTGTTTGTCCAATGTAGAGTGCTGAAGGGCATTGTTGACAGAGGATGGCATATATTATTACATCAGGGGACAAGTAAGTGAAAGTTCCTCTAACATTGTGACTGATGTGATTAGATCCTGCGACTTATCGCATTCAAAAATAAAGCGATTTATGCCTGATGGGATACAGTCACTTATGGGATGCACTCGAGAATTATAGCATTAAAAATGCCACTGATGCCTTTGGGTGACTGCATCCTGGCTTCCCGTGTTTGCAAATCAGCTGCCTGAGCATGGCAGCGAACCAGGATTTAGCCAGGATGCAGTCACCCAGCAGTATTGGCAGCATTTTTAATGCAATAATTCCCGAATGCACACCATAAGAACTAGGCTGTCCCAGACCTCCCAGAGGGCCTTCTCCGCAACCGCCCCCAGACTCTGGAATGGCCTGTCAGATGAGATCCATCTTATCACTACTCTTGCTGCCTTCAAGAAAGCAGTAAAGACGGATCTCTTCCGGCATGCCTTCCCAGAATAACTTTCAGCTGGGAGATGTATTTTAATCTATTGCCCTGATTTCATTCTATGTTCTTATCTGTTTTTAATTAATGTGGCTCTTTTAATTTTGATTGTGTTTAATTCTTTTTTAAGGGGATGGGAGGGTGGGATTATGGGATGAGGGACTGATTTTTAACTTTGTTTGTTTTAAACTTGTTGTTCCCCGCCCCGATTGCCACGCAGAGGGGCGGGTTATAAATAAAAATTATTATTATTATTATTATTATTATTATTATTATTGACTGTATCCCAGCAGAGTAATTTGATTTGCTTTATTTTTGAATGTGATAAGCCCCCCCTCCCTGCCCCCAGGATGAATAGAAGTGTGGTCAGAGTTGGCACCTGAGTTTGTGGCAAGGTCTTGTACTTGTCTTTCCATCTGTGTTGTGTGTCCTCTTGAAAGTGAGTAACTTCAAACAAAAATCCACCAATAGTGATATCTTTATTGGCCAACCAAAATGCACAATATACTTGTTGCAAGCTTTCAAAGCTCCACTGGCTTCTTCATCAGGCAAGAGGTTACAAACCAGAAAAAAAATGGAGATTTTAGTCAGATGCCTGCATTTTGATGTTTCTGTCCTTAGTTAAAATGGTAAGTGGAGGGTATCTTTTGCAGGATGGCCCCTAACTATTTGAGACTGGAAGGCTATCTGTTGGCAAGTACAGTGGGCACTTGGTGTGTGCTGGGGTTTTTTTCCAGGACCCCTGTAGATACCAAAATCTGTGGATGCTCAAGTCCCATTATATGCAATGGCTTAGTAAAGCACATCCCTTAAATAAAATAGTAAAATCAAAGTTTGCTTTTTGGATTTTTTAAAAAATATATGTTAAGCTATGAATGATTGAATCCATGAATGCAGAATCCATGACTACAGAGGGCCAACTGTTAAGGCCTGCCACCAGGAGCCTTTTAGAGGGAAATGTTTTATCATCCAAAATAAGTTGCAATTCACTGATGATATATTGTGGTCTCAACTAGGAGCTGTGTATGATCACTAGTGGGGTTCTGTTATTTCTTGTCTTCAGTTTGTTCTGTAATAGAGTAGGTCTGGGTGCAAGTCTTCCTTTGTTGATTTTTTTAACTTTATATGGTGGGTACTGTAGTTTGAGGAATGCTTGTTGTAATTCCACGTGTTTGGTGTACCTGTCTTGTTGGCCTGAGCAGATGTGATTGTATCAAAAGGCTTGACTGTGAACTATGGATTGATAAGAGTGTTCAGGGTGGAAACTGAATGAAAGTAAATATGTGTAGAAGTCAGACGGTTTGTGATACAGTGTGGTGCTCTGATGACCATTATGTAGCTTTATTGTGGTGTTTAGAAACTGGACTTGTTCTGTTGATATTTCCAGGCATAGATTGATGGTGAGATGGAAGCTTTTGAAATTCTGTTAGAATGCCTTGGGTCAGTCCTCTTCATGAGTCTGAATTATGAAGAGATCAATGATCTCAGGTAGAGGTCTATGGGTGCAGGAGTTGAGAAAATATTGTTCTAGGTCAGTCATGAAGATTTTGGCATATTGTGGTACCATATGTGTACCCATGACAGTACCAATGACTTGAAGGTGTATGTTATTACCAAAAGTATTTGTTTGTGCAAATAAAGTAACAGATCTTGGTGGCTAGCTTTGCTATGGTCCCATCTGGAATCATGCTCCTGACACCTTGTAGTCCATCTTGTTCCTTGTGGCTGAGATTGTGTGTTAAATTATGGCTCTTATTTATTATTTTTGTCTGGGCACAATGGCAGAATCATTCTATGTGCACTAACCATGATGAAGATTCCATGTGGAGTTTTTTTTCTTTTTATGAGAGGTATTGTGTTGTGTATTGATGTAGTGTCCATTGTTGTGGTGTGGAGAAAAGGGTGATTCTTGGGGCTTGCTGTTATGAGGTGTTACCCTTTGTTATATTAAATTACTTTTTAAAAAGATTACTCCCTCATTATTCCCCAAAGTAACTTTTCACAGGTAGTATCTGTGTTGAGCTTGAAGGGGGAGCAAGAGGCACCTTTGTTTTTCAATCCTATGAGTATGTCCCACTTTCCAGTCACTGTTCTCTCCCCCCCCCTCCAGTTCTCCTTGGTGAATATCAGGGTTCTAGTGAAAAACAGAGTAGATCCTGCAGGCCTATCATCTAACTTCTCAAATCCACCTTCAAAACCATATAGACCATTCAGCATCAGTGCATGACTTCCTTTTGTAGTGAATTCCATAAGGAAATACTTACAAAGAAGTGTTTTCTTTTCTCTGACCTGAATTTATTGCCAATCAATTTCATTGGGCTGACCCAAGTTCTAGCTTTATGAAGGATGAAGCCCCCTTCCTGCCCCCAAATATAATCTCCAATCACTACTCATTAGAAGCCCCTATCATTTGCTGCCTTTAGTCATCTATCATCAAGTTATGTGTCTCCCTTGTGCCCTATGTGTGACCTTCCCAGACAGATGTCCCTCGTCATCCCTTGTCATTTGTCCATGACATGTTGCAGTCAGTTGCTTCTAAATAAAAAGAGTCCATGTTTAGATGTCATAGCTAGAGGACAGGGACAAGCGAAGAGTGAATGCATGGACCTCTGGTCCTAAAATGTGATCTACAATGAGATGGGTGAGTATTTCATATCAATTTGCCTTTGTTAAGAATTTATCACATTCAGGATGGAATGTTCTTGTGATTAAAAACCCCTTAAACTTGAATGAATGAGAAAGCAAATCTGAGAGATGCACCCATTAAGTCTCAGAACTGTGAGTGTTGAAATTCTTCAAAGATGGGCTTCTTGTGAATTCAACTATATTCAGGCTGAATTATGTGTGTCACCTCTTTCCACCCATCTCTTTAATATTTACATGACATGCAGGTACAACATGGCCCCATCCAGGCTGGGAACAGCTTTACCCATTGAATATTGATGGTATAGATGGAAGATGATTTTTTTAAATGTTTTTGAAAAAAATGGCAAATTTGTTTGGGAATGGAAAGAACCTGAGGGTTTGGAAATGAAGAGTTCAGGCACATCTTCCCATTTTTAAATCTGCACACCCAGTAGAATAAATTATTATTATTATTATTATTATTATTATTATCTGTTTCTGCAAAGATATGGCTCCTTTGTGCTTTGGGGTAATATACTTCAATTGTCATTTTTGAAGTTGCACATGAAGTAGCAAACTCTGATTTCAGAATATCTTTCAATCAGCAAGCAGTGGGAGCTAAACAGCCACAAGTATAGGATTCTTGGTCAGGTCTGAAAATTCTCTTGGTGCATCAGTCTCCTGTTACAATATAATCTATATTATAGGTGGATTTGAGAAGATGATGACCAGTCTGTACACATCATTGGGTATTGGATTTTATTATATGGATTGTGGGTTTTTTATTATTGTTATGATTTTATATATTGTATTTTTCTATATTTCTCTGTAATCCCACCTCGATCCGTAGGGAGAGGCGGGAAAATACAAATAAAAACTATTATTATTATTATTATTATTATTATTATTATTATTATTATTATTATATTTTGAGAGTTCTAAACCAGGAGTAAGTAGTAGAGGGGGGATTCAGGGACCATATCTTTGTCCCTAGGACTCTCCAGGAGCTTCATAGGCTACCTAAAAATGTCTGTCCCCTCAAAAAAACAACAATAAACCAGGCAAACAAACAAACAAAAAATAAACAAACCTAACAGCCTGAAAATGGCTAGAAGTCTGTTTCTGGTTTTCAACTTCCTTGTATTTTTTAAAAAATATATAAATAGTAGTTAGGATCCCTGTAACCTATTTACAATCCTGTTCCCAGAGGCTTCCAGGAGAGCCATTCCACATTTGGAGGGGGACATGAAAAGTGTGATGTTGGGAGGTGTAATGCTCCAAACAGCCCCTGACATATGTATCCATCCAGAAAAAGAAGATTATCGCATTGGGACTTGGACACGACTATCCCTGATGGGACAGACATGCATTTAACACTCAATGATGGATCATACCTCACTCTCCCATGGTTAGGCCATAGGCAGCCTGAAGGGAGCCCTTGCTTGTCCTATAGCTTTTCAAGAATGAGATTGAGCACCTATCCCATTCTTAAAAAGCTACGGGATGAGTCCAGGTTGCATACGGGTGGCATACGAGCTGTCTATGGCCTGGCCATGGGAGAGTGCAGTAATATCCATCATTGAGGGTTAAACATACGTTTAGCCCATTGAGAATAGTTGCATTCAAAATCTATATAATAATCTCCAAATTTTATACAACATTGAAGTGCCACATGAGCAGAGGTGGTATGTGATGACACTAGCACTGGAAATAAGAGGTGTGAATGACTGTAGCCACAACCATGCATAAGGGTGTGGGGAGGAGAAAGCTTGCAAGATAGAGCACCACACCATCACCACCCATTCTGCATTTCTGATAGAAACTGACAGCCAAGGGATGAGTTCTGCCAGATCAAACAAGACCAAAATCCCCATTTATTTTTTTTCTCTGTGTTTCTCAACAGTCCCTGCCTTTCCTCTTATTTTGAGGAATCCAGATCTTGTCTAGGTGTTGTAAAATCTATGAAGCATGATCAATCACAATCAAACCTACTCATTTCCCAAATATCAAACAAGCTCTTCACTTTAGAAATATTCTCAAGTTCCATCAGAGGTAATCAAACTTTTGAATTCCCACATAACTTTCATGGATTAAGGGTGTAAATACTACTCCCCCCAAAAAGGAAACCTTTTGTGACAGTTGCTGTAGTCAACAGATTAATTTCCTCTTCTCTGAAATTCTGAAGCATCCCCTAGCAGACCAGACAGCCTGTGAACTCCTTACCTTCCTCTGCTACTACAACTACTGAATAGGTCCCCGTTGCCATATGTGATATGGCAACAGGGTGCCTGGTCACTTGAGTGCAGTCAACCCCTGTTTCCATGTCAAACATACACAGTAATGACAATGGTAAGGTGCATGTGATAGTAGCAGGTCAATGGCACATAGACAGATGAGCATGTAAAAACCCACCCATCCCTGTACCAGTCCAGAGACTGACCTGGGTTAGAATCGGGTCAGGATAGCATGAGCTTGGTTCATATTTTACTGGCTCATTTGCTCAGCCCATTAGAAGGAAATGGAGAAATGTTAATTTCATCCATTATCATTTTCTTTTTAAATCATTTTATCATTTCATTCACTGTTGAGGAAATGTGCAAGACAGATTTAGTAATCAAGGAGTGAAATATCAAGTATGTGAATTCAAATTGTACTATGACCTTGCTTACCTTTAAAAATTAGGCTGGAGGGGGGAATCTAGTTTTCTCTACAGCTTTAAAGGCTTCCATTCATAACCTTTCTTGATTCATATTTACACTGGCATATGTCTTCTGCCCTTAAGCCAAGGGTTAATAACTAGGACAATGTGTTTACAAGTGTAATTCCATTTTTACTACTATAATTAAACATGCATTATGATCTGCATAAATATTATATTTTTCCCAAGTAAAATCTAAATAGCTCCTGCAGTAACCAATTCTACAGGTTAATTATGCATGGCATTTAAAAGTGTTTTCACATTGAGGTTTGATGGCTAACACTGTCATCATTGAATAGACATCACTCATGTAATGTAAAAAAGAAAAAGGGAAAAAAGAGCCCATGATATAATATTAGGGAAGGAATACAGGGCCCAGGAGCCCCCCAGCCTGCCAAGAATCACATTAATTTCTCCCTCTTTTTTCCCACTGAAGAGGGGAATTGTCACTCAGTAGCAATTTGAATATGCATAGGTAGGAACAAAAATACATATCAGCCAAATTCATTTTTATTATTGTGTGGTTCACTTAAAGAACCATTATTCATATGGGGTTGAACTGGATTATTGGGCTGACATTGTACCACAGGACTGGCCTGAGGCATTTTACTTTCTGAGATGAAAGACAAAATGGTGCTCCTCTTCCATTCCATCTACAAAAAACAATTAGATTGGCTGTTGATACTACTTTGGCAATGATGATAGGAGGGCTAAAATATCATAAAAGCACCAGATGCCATCTGATTTTGGAAATTAAGCAGGCTCAGCCCTGGCTGGTACTTTGACAGGAGACCTCCAATGAAATATCAGCTTCTGTGTGCTATATTTCAGAGGAAGGAACTGACAAAAACACTTCTGTGTATTCTTTGCTTAAGGAAACCATATGAAATTCATTGGGTCATCATAACTCGACAGGCAACTTGAAGGCACATATACACAATGGCAACAGGTAGGGGATGGGTTTTTTTTAAAAAAATTATTAAATGAAATATCATAACATACAATACCTACAATACATTCATTAATTTTGAAAAATTCTACAATGTATATTATATGATAGAATTAAAAAATAGTTATCTTTTCTCTCAATTCATCAGAGATCATACTAAAATTACATTAATTCTAATCTTTTTCAAGATCATTAAACAGCATTGTAGTGTTGGATTTTTCTAGACTAATAAACATCAATGGAACATCCTTCCATTCCACCTATTTCTCTTACTTCTTATCTTCCTTTCCTCTCTTCCTCCCATCTTACTTTCCCCATCTTCCTTTCTCATACCTTTTACTAAATTCCCTTTCCAATTTCCTTCCATACTTCACTCCTTCATTTCCACTCTCACTTCCTTATGTTTCCCTTCTTCACCTTTATTGTTGTTGTTAACTGCCTTTGTGTTGGTCTCGACCCATGGTGACCCTATGGATGAGACATCTCCAGCCCCTCCCCTCCCCCCCCCCCCGTCCTCTACTGCTCTGCCCAACTCCTGCAAACTCTTATTTAATAAAGTCTATCCATCTAGCATGTGGTCTTCCTCTCTTTCTACTTCTCTCCACCTTTCCTAACATTATTGTCTTTTCCAACAATTCATGAAAGTTCTCTGTGGTCATTATTTATGTTTACTTTATGTTCAACAGTAAGCATGCCTTTGCAATTTCTTCTTTCATCTTCCTTAGTAGTTCTTCCAGGTCTGTGAGGTTTTCTGCTAGTATTATGGTGTTGTCAGCATATCTCAGATTGTTGATATTTCTTCCTCCTATTGTCACTCCTCCCTCTTCCATGTGAATTATTATTATTACCGTATTTTCCAGTGTATAAGACGACCGGGCGTATAAGACGACCCCCAACTTTTCCAGTTAAAATACAGTTTGGGATATAATCGCCATATAAGACGATTATACTTTCCAACACACACCAAATAAAAATTTTTAAAAATTAGATTTGATTTCAATATGGTAATTTTAATTCAAATGCTTATGACATGCAGGTACTTAACAGGAAAACTGTCACTTATGAACACAACAAACTACAGCTCCCATGTTCCCTAGCATTTATTTCTGCAGTGTGTTTTGGACCTTACTTTAAAAAAAAAATAGTCCAGATTTAAATGCTGCTTTAAAAAATATTTCCATCTCCCAGCTATCAGATGGTTGGGGGGGGGGGGAATGAGAAAGTGTTGTTGGGGGGAAGGACTGCCAATATACAAGGTAATGCATTCTGAGGTATGTACAATTTGCAGCCAAGAAAGTGACCCTGGGCATGTCACACACTCTCAGCCTCAGAGGATGGTAATGGCAACCCCCATTTGAAGAAACATGCCAAGAAAACCCCATAAGTTTGCCTTAGGGTTGCCATAAGTCGGAAAGGACTTGAAGACACACAAGAACAACAAACAATTCTGCCATTCTTTCATAGTTAGTACATGGGAATAGGAGCCAGCATGGTACTTTAGTGGTTTGAGTGTTGGACTACTACTCTGGAGACCTGGGTTTGATTCCCCACTCTGCCATGAAACCCACTGGGTGAACTTGGACAAGTCACACACTCTCAGCCTCAGGAGAAGGCAATGGCAAACCTCCTCTGAGAGAATCTTGCCAAGAAAACCCCATGATCACCATAAGTTAGGAACAATTTGAAGGCACACAACATACACATATAACCTCCAAGTTAAGGAACTTGGTTCTTCTTTAGATAAATCTTCAAAGGTGAACTCTTTCTCTCTCTCATTGTGCAGAATTATTTGTTAAAGAAGCCATGCCCAAGCAACACATCAAATTTGGCTGTGTCTGCATTGCAGAAATTTATTAAAGCAATTTGACACTGCTTTAACTGCCCTGGCTCAAGGCTATGGAATTCTGGGATATGCAGTTTTGTGAGATATTTAGCCTTTTCTGTCAGAGAGCTCTAGTACTACAAAGCAAACTGCAGATCCTAGGAATCCATAAGATGGAGCCATGGCAGTTAAAGGAGTGTCAAACTGCATTATTTCTGCAGTGCAGATTCAGGCTGCATCCATACTGTAGAACTGATGCAGTCTGACACCAATTCAACTGCCATGGCTCCATATTATGAGAGCTCTTGGATTTGTAGTTCAATGGGCTACTTAGCCTTGTCTTTTCCAGGACATGCCCTCCATGTCAACCCTCTCTCTAAGCATGGCTAAGAAGCATGGATTTACATTTATATTACTGTTTTTAGCTTTCTCTACATTTTTTTCATTTATGTCCTATTTGTAGTGACTTGTCCTCCTCTGCATTGAACACATTTGGTCACCCTATCTGAGTATCAGAGTATGACTCTGGAGGCGAGGGTTTGAGTCCCTGGTTGGCCATGAAACCCACTGAGTGACCTTGGGCAAATCACACTCTCTCAGCCTCAGAAAACGCCTTCTGAAGCAACCTTGCCATGATAGGGCCACCTTAGGATGCTGTAAGTCGGAAATGACTCAAAGGCATACAACAACAACAACAACAACCTTAGAAGTGGCTTCCTTCTTCTTCTACCCCCCCTTTTCACCCTTCTCCTCTACCTTGGGTCTTTTTTTCTCTCCCTCCGTTTGCCTACTGCACTTCCTGCGTCTTTTTTTTTCTCTCCCTCTGTTTGCCTTCTGCACTTCCTGGGTCTTTTTTTCTCCCCCCCTCCATTTGTCTTCTTCTCTGCTTGAATCCTTTCTTCTCTCCCCTCCTTTGCCTTCTGCTCTTCCTGGGTCCTTTTTTCTCTCCCTCCATTTGTCTTCTGCTCTTTTTTTTTTCTCTCCCCTCCGTTTGCCTTCTTCTCTGCCTTGAGTCCCTTCTTCTCCCTCCTCTGTTCTCATCCTCCTCCTCCTCTACCCGGCATATTAGATGACCCCTGACTTTTGAGACCCTTTCCCAGGGTTAAAAAGTCGTCTTATATGCCGGAAAATATGGTATTATTATTATTATTATTATTATTATTATTATTATTATTATTATTATTATTATTATGCTCCTCTGTCGAACAATCGAGGTGGCTTACAACAATTAAAATCCATACAAATCCAAAATAAACATCCCCCACCTCTCCCCCCATTAAAACAGTATTAAACTGCATATCCATTAAAAGCCTTAACATAAAATATCAAAAAATACAATAAAACAATTGAAAAGACTACAACCACCAACAACAAACAGTGGGAGAGCCAAAATCTAAGATGGTAGACACACACAGACTCCTGAGGCCGGGAATCTAATCGGGAAAGACCTGCTGAAAGAGATCTGTCTTCACAGCCTTTTTAAAGCTGCTTAAGATCATAATCTGATGGATCTCGTCCAGCAGACCATTCCACTATCTAGGGGCGATTACCGAAAATGCTCTCTGGGAGGTTGCTCACAGCCTAGATTTCATTGGCTGAAGCAAATTCCTCCCAGAAGACTGGAGTGCATGAGGAGGATTGTGTGGGAGGAGGCAGTCCTGAAGATAGGTTGGACCCAAGCCATTTAGGGTTTTAAAGGTAATAACTAACACTTTATAGTGGGCCCGGAAACTAATAGGCAGCCAATGGAGAGATTTTAATACCAGAGTTATGTGGTCTCTCCCAGATGTTTCCAAGACCACTCTGGATTGAATCTTTCAATCACTAACAAAAATAAAAGGGGAAACAGAGGACATCCTTCTCTCATCCTCTACTTATTTGAAATTTTTCTGTTCTGTTGCCATTTATTACTATTCATGCTGTTTGTTTTTATAAATGTATTTTATCCAATTGGTATAATGTTGTCCCAAATTAATTCTATCATTTCAAATAGGGTTTGCCAATTTACCAGATCAAAAGCATTTTCATGATTGACAAAAACAAGTCCCATTTGTTTATCATGATGGTATTCATAATATTCTATATATCTAAGATATAACTCATATTTTCCCTCATTTTTCTTTTCAGTAGAAAACCCCATTGATCCTCATCAATCCAATCTTTCATACACATTTTAATCTGTTAGCCGTGATTGTGGTAAATATTTTGTAGTGTAAATTTAATAGTGAAATGGGCATATAGTTTTTGGATCTGTGCTGTCTTTTTCTTCTTTGGGGATTACTATTACCTATCCGCTTCTCTCCATGATTCAGGTATTCCCTCTTGTAATATATTGTTTATTGTTTGCTGTAAAGGGGTGATCAGATCTTCTAGAAAGGTATTGTAATATAATGAAGTAAACTCATCTGGTTCAGAAGATTTTCCATCTTTAAAATTTTTAATGGTTTCTACTATTTCTCCAATTATAATTGTTTTTCATTTAGTTTCTGGCAGTGTTTCTCCTTAGGCATTGGGAATTTTTTCCCTTCCAATTTTTTTAAATATTTTCTAAATTTATTTTTTGTTCTTTATATAAGTGTAAATAGAATTTATAAAAAGTTTATATTCTCCTGTTGCGTATGCATTACTTCTCTGTCTTTGATTTTAATTATAGTTTTTTCCCCCTCCCTTTATCTTCTTAATTTAAAGGCTAACCATTTTTCCAGTTTTTTGAATGTTTGAATTTATTTTGCCTGGCCATTTTCAATTTTCTTTCCAATTCTGTCATTTCCATAGAAATTTGTCTTTGCAAAATCTTGATTTCTTCATTTCTCTCTTTACTACAGTATTTTCTGGCGTATAAGACTACTTTTTAACCCAGGAAAATCTTCTCCAAATTTGGGGGTTGCCATATATGCCGGGTAGAGGAGGAGGAGGAAGAAGGGGTGGCGTGGCATGAGGTGGAAGGAGGAAGAAGAGAGGAAGTCAGGTTAGAGGAGGAGAAGGGGGGAGGAACAGGTGGTGTGGTGTGAGGCAAGAGGAGGAAGCAGCAGCGAATAAGAGGTGAACCCCTATCCTGGGGTTTTCTTGGCAAGACTGGTTCAGAGGAGCTTTGCCATTGCCTTCCTCTGAGGCTGAGAGTGTGTGACTTGTCCAAGTTTATTCAGTGGGTTTCATGGCAGAGTGGGGAATCAAACCCAGGTCTCCAGAATGGTAGGTCAACACTAAAACCACTACACCATGCTGGCTCCTAATCCCATATACTACCTATGAAGCAACTGCAGACTTTTTTGTTCAAGTCCTTTCCAACTTATGGCAACCCTAAAGCAATCTTATCATGAGGTTTTCTTGGTATGTTTCTTCAAATGGGGGTTGCCATTACCATCCTCTGAGGCTGAGAGTGTGTGACATGCCCAGGGTCACCTACTTGGCCGCAAATTGTACATACCC
Source organism: Phrynosoma blainvillii (assembly GCA_026167975.1). Lineage (NCBI taxonomy): Eukaryota > Metazoa > Chordata > Lepidosauria > Squamata > Phrynosomatidae > Phrynosoma > Phrynosoma blainvillii. The sequence goes on from JANUYF010000001.1 coordinate 172,611,278, forward strand.
CAGAATGCATCACCTAGTATATTGGCAGTCCTTCCCCCCAACACTTTCTCACTTTCCACCATTGGAAGAGGGGTCATCTTATACGGTGAGTATATCCCAAACTCTATATTTTAACTGGAAAAGTTGGGGGTCGTCTTATATGCTGGAAAATACGGTACTTGAGTTTTCCCCTAAATCTCTCTCTTTTTGAGTTAATAAATTGTTAAGACATTTTCTACTTTTCCTCTTTTGTGTAATTATGTTTTGTTGAATAAAAAACTCTCTTAATACTGCTTTTCCTGCATCCCAAATTGTTGTCATCTTTATATCTTTATTTATATTTTCTCTAAAATAATTTTTGATAGTTTCTTTTGCTTTTTTAATGATATCTTTGTCTTTTAATAATTCTTCATTCAATCTCCATACAAATGATCTCTTATATTCTTTTATTAGAATTACAGGATTGTAATTGGATAGGGTATGTGGTAGCATTTCTATACTTTTAATGTTATTTGATAGAGTCTTGGTCAGCAGAAACGTATCCAATCTGGCTAGTGATTTATGAATAAAATATGTATTATTTTGCTTGAACATAAAATATCTCCATCCATCAATTAACCCTAAATCCTTCGTCATCTTAGAAAAAACATCTGATAATTTTATCAGGGAATTTAGCACCTTCACATTCCAGGTTATTATCTTCATTATTACTTTTTACACTGTCAATCAAGAAGAAGGAATGTATTTATATATGTTTTACACTTTAATAATCTTCTAATAATAATTGTCTAATGATCTTCTTCAATTTCTTTTCTTTGCTCTTCTTCCTTTGTATCCTCTTCTCCTGTTATCTCATCTTCTGTTTCCTCTTCTCTTATCAATTCCTCTTCTTCTTCCTTTGGATCTTCTTCTTTTCCTCTTTCTTCCTCTTTCTTCTCTCTTCCTTTATCTCCCATTTTTCTTTTGTCTTCCAGATCTTTCTTCTGTAGTAAGTTCTTCCACTTCTCAATGAAGGACCTTACCTTCTTCTTCTATACCTTCACTTTCATCTTTCTGTTTTCCTGGGCTCCTTGTTTTACTCTGTTCTATCTCCTTTCTATATATATTTTTTCCAAAATTCTCCTGCTTTCTCAATTAAATCCAATGTATGTCTTTTTTGTTTCCATGTCAGGGTTAATCCTTCTATGTCTTCCCATCTATATGAGATTCGATAGTATTTCAGTTGTTCTGTCAGGAATTTGTAGTCTTTTCTTTTTCTAAGGATTTTTGTTGGTATGTCCTTAAACATTTTAATTTCATTATCTTGAATTACCAATCTAGTTTTGTAATTTTTCTGGAAGATTGCATCACTCATCTGCTTCCATACCAGACAGATTACCACATCTCTTGGAAGACTTTTTAGTTTAGTCACTTATGAATTCAACCTATACATTCTATCTATTTCCCAGCTGAATTCTTGTACAGATAATTCCATATATTTTGCTAAATAATAATAATAATAATAATTTATATCCCGCCCCTCTGCAGAGCAATTGGGGCGGCTTACAACATTACAATTTCCATACAGATATATTAAACAGAACATAAAATCCCGAATCCCAACCATCTCTTTAGAAGTAAGGGTTCTTATTCTAGGCCAGATGGTGCTGGGCCTAGTGTCTTTCCCCCAGATGACATCGGATGGTAATGGAGGGAGGGCTCTTCTTATTATTCTAGGCTGGATGGTGCTGGGCCTAGTGTCTCTTCCCCAGATGACATTGGAATGGAGTAAGATAGTTGTACAGGTTTTCATTCACTTGTTCTGGTAATACTCTTAATTTTAAACAATACTCCTCTGCTTCAGTTCCACTCTCAATAGAGTTTCCTGGTGTTGCATTTAAATATTCTACTTTTCCTTCTAATTTCTTTGTAGTAACTTTCAACTTCCCCACCTTTCCTGTGATTTTTCCAATATCTCTATTAATCTTATCCAGATCTTGTCTAATTAAGCTAGATTCCTTTTTAAAGTTTTGTCTCATCTCTTCTCTCACTTCTCTTATCTCTTGTTTCATTTCCATTCTAGATTCCTCACAGGATTGCTTATTTTCTTGTAATATTTCCCCAATTTGGTCATTGTCCTTTCCAGTTGTTTCCAAATATTGTCTTCTTTGATTGGAAATTTGTGCCACTCTATTTGCAGTTGCCATGTTGTGTTCTTCACTCTTTTTTTCTGTCTCTTTGATCTCTTACTTTCTATTCTCCTCTCCTTGTGATCCTTATATGTTTTCCTCTACTTATTCCTTATTTCACTCCTCCTATTAATCTTTTCCCTCTCTTATTTTATCACTCTTTCTTCCTTACAGTTCCCTCTCTCTTTTCATGCTTCTCTTTTTTCCTCTGTTCTAAATTATTATTATAGCAATCAATGTACATTCAATAATGACCAGCAGATGTCTCCTTTATACCTCATTCATTGCTTTCTAGTTATGTTTAGTCTAAGATTTTTGTTGATTGTTTATTCAAGGTCACCTGTTCTTTTTTGTTCTCTACCTTACTTCTTAGAAATTAATCTCCTTTCCTTGTTTGTTGTGTCTTGTGGTTTAAGTTACCCCAGAATTAATAAACTTGTATAATTATATTTTGTCAATGAGGTTCAAATTCTCTTTATAATCAAATTTAGTTTCAAAAAGGAAAAAAATAATTGGAATATAAAAACACACATTAAACACACAATATTATTTCCCCTTCAATGAATTCTAAATTCTAAATTCTAAATTCTAAATTGATTTAAGAACTGTTAACTTCTACTTACAAGCTATAGAACAAATACCAAATTTATATCTCTGATCTAAACAATGTTCTTAACCCCCTTTTCCTTCCCCTCATCACACTTCAGGAATTAAAAAAGAAACTTATATATCACTTATATCCATCAAATTTATACTAACACTATATAATCAAAGTTTTCTTATTCAATTCAGTGCATTCCTCAAAATATTTTCACCTAATTACTCACTGTTAATTATTTACTCTTTTTATTATTGTTCACAATGATCTATATATCACTATATATTACTATAAATTTAAACAGATATGCGATTGTAATCCAAAATCTAAAAAGTTAGAAATATAAAAATGCAAAAATCTAGAAAGTGTAGAGAGTTATGAAGAAAGACCCCCCCCCCGACACGTCGGAAGGGGGCTTCTATTGTGACGGCCCCATAAAAGGGCACCGACGCACGATTGGCTGAGCAGACCGGAAGTCCTGCCCTTGCCGGCCTGCTCAGCCAATCAAATGGAGGTCTCGCTCCAGGGTCTCGCGAGACTTCAAATCTCACGAGATTTCAGGAGGCTATTTAGCCTCACGCTGCCATGTGTCGGCAGCCATTTCTGAATTGCATCCATCCCTCCCACCCTTAATTAATGGGTAAACATCTTATGTACTCTCAGGCTTTGGCTGGTCGCCTACTGAGGCCGGGAGGGAATTTTCCCAGAGGAACAATTTGGGTTTTTCGCCCTCCCTGAGAATAATAAGATTACCAATCACAAGTAAAAGTTTTACTGCTATGCTGGTTAACAGTTAGTAGGGGTGGAATAATAATGAATTTCTTTGAATTGTTTGTGGTAAAAATTATAGTTTTGTAATTTATAATTTTAGTCACAACGGGAGGTTCAGGGTCTATTGTTATTGGGTTTGTTAAATTTGGTTGGCGGGTATGGACCCCTCCCCCTTCTGGGAATAATTAGGTTAATTAGAAAATACTAATTGGGTTAATAAAGAATTCCTAAATTCGGTATATGTCATTAGGTTAACCATATTCATATGATGTCATTTTAACTTTTGATGATGTCATAAAGTTTTGATGTCATAAGAATTCCTATGACATCATATCCGGCTGGGGGAGGGATTAATTATTGTGGTGTAATACTGCACAAATTAATGGACTTGACGCATGCCGTGTTAGAAGCAATTAATTCATAGCGCTTGCGCTTAACTACATGTACGCATGCGTCAAGAACGAATTCATGTTTAAGAAACTGCTATTTAAATGTTTAATTGATTGATATCAAGACCCTGTACAAAATAAAAGTTGTGGCCAATGATTTACCCAAAATAATCGCGTTCGGTGTCCTTTGTGCCGGTGCAATTATAAAAGATTAGAATAATGCACTTTAAGAAATCAATAAAGAAAAATATATAATTATATAACTTTTTAGGTCATTCAAATCACTTAAATCTTCTTTAACCTTCAAGATTTTCAATACTCATCCAACCAGTTCATTAGATCTCTTCTATTAACTTCTATTATTTTAATATTTCAATAGGAGGGATAATGTAGTTCCATGTCTTTCCAACTCTTTATATTATATTCTTTCCTTCGTTTGTCTGCCTTTCCCAGTTATTAATAAGTCACTATTGTTGTTGCATTCAATGTGAAATTGTAAGTCTATAAGTTTATAAATATCTCTTTTCCTGTCTTCTTTCTTCTTCCTTTATTTATTATTTTTGTGTTTCTTACAATGGTTTTATAATTCATGCAGTTTATGTCTGATATATACAGCCCTCCCATTCAAGTTTTCATAGTTCATACAGTTTATATAATTTTAATTGTAATTTGTTTCAGTTCTATCCCATTCTAATTTTTAAATCCAGTCTTTTTAATTAATGTCCACTATTTGATATCCAAGGCAGCTTCTCCTGTACCAACTTCTTTATTTTTCCTATGTGTTTCAGGACAAAGAAGCAAAAAAGCAGGAAAAGCAGAGAGAGTGGGGGAAAAAACAAACAAGTGCCAAGTTCTCTCCTTTATTTTCAATCCTTATATTCAATATTGTCTAATTGTTTTATTAGCTCAGTCACAGTCTGATCTCCTTATCAGTCTCCTTTATTCACTTTTATTCTAGTCAGGAATCAGTCTCATTTTGAAGTTTTAAAGTTTATTTCCTTGTCTTTCAAACTTTCTTCTGTCTTCTCAGTTTCAGTGCACCATTGCCATTTTCAACTCACTCCTTCACTTTCTCTTCCCTTTCTCTTCTCTCGACTCCGGTCTTACTCAACTCTAGTAAGCTCGCTTTTTATTATAAGTTCATTATTTGCAGAGTAGGTTTAGTTATCAAAAGTACTATCACTGATAACTCAGTGGAATTGACTTAGTTGATGCTTTAATTTTCAAGTTAAAAAATAAGCAGTAGTGGCACTTTTGCTTTCTTAAACAGCTGCTTGCCATGGGCATGGCTTGCTCTTGCAACCTTATCTCTTTGCACCCCACTCTGATGTTTGCCCCTTCTCTTTCTCATTTCTTTTCCTTGGATGCTTGGGATTTTGGGTGCTTTTTGTGAGCCCCTCTGCTTCCCCTCTCTCAAGGGGACATCATATATCTAATATCTCCATTTGATCTAGTCGTCATGGCCAGCAATCGCCCTCAGTGGCAGCTTAGAGATGCTATCCTCATGCCACCATTAGCTGCCAGAAGTCTCAGGGATGGGAAAATCTGTCAGTTTTTGCTTCCTCCCACATTTATGTTTTTCTGACCTGAAGTTCTCTCCTTCCTTAACATTGAAGAAACTGGTTAATTTCCCTAATTTCTTCTAAAAGCAACTAAAAATATCCTCACTCCTTTTTTATCCAGTAAAACTGAAACAATACAGATAAACTAAAAGGATACTGCCTGCTAGTAGCATTGCCAGGTTTTCAAAACAGCAATAAGGGATAGCAAAATTCAAGACCTATCAGGAAGGTTTATCAAATTTCTGTCCTACCTAAATAACAAATGAAAGGACTGATTTTGGTTAACTTAGCCATTTTATTTCTTTGTAATATTAACATATTGTCCACATTCATAAACTGCATACATAGCTTGCTTTGCCTTTAAAGCATTACTTTTAAGGAGGAAGTTTTGTAAAGATGATGATTAGGTTTCAGGATAAATTTGAACCTATAAAAATTCTTTTTGGATGATTTTAGCTTTGCGAAGTAATGCTATGTATTTCCAATGTATCTGATCTCTGTGTTTGTTTATTTTGATTTGAGCCTGTAAGGTTAATGTTTTTAGATGGTTTTAGCTATGTGATGTAACATACTACTTTTATAATGTATCTGATTTTTGTGTTTTATTTGGATTCCTTTTTTTGTAAAGGCTTATGCTACACAAATTATTTTACTTACTTACTTAAAATTGCACACATATATTTCTATCTTTGTGAAAGGCCAATGCTTAAAAAGCATCTTGTTCAATTTATATAAAAGGAAACACTTTGCAACCCTCAAATAGGGGTCACTCATGAAAATAAAGGACACTTGGCATTCCTATAAAGGACAAGGAACTCTGAAATGAGGTACACCCCCTTACAATGGCAACTTTACCTGTCATATAGGCTTTAAAGATGAAGTGCCTGCCAAGGGGGAAAAATCAACACAAACACACCATTGAACACAGAGGAAATTAAATTTATACTTTGAAGAGTTAAGCATTTGAAACTCTAAACCTGTTGAAAAAAATATGTCGGTTTTAGTCTGTCTCCACCCCATCCTTTTGTTTTTAAATTTTGAAATATTTCTATTAGTTCTTAACATCTGTGAATATTCTTAATTTAAAAAAACCCACACACAATGAAATCCCTAGTGATGGGACCTGGTACTCATGTTTCTGTTTGACATCTGACTAAAGCTCAAGTAGTGTCCTTCCAGTTGGGGAAGGAAAGACTGTTCCTTCTTCACCAACTAGGCAACTTAACCCCTGGCCATTGATTGACCATTGAGGTGCATCCAGGTACTATCTGTCTGTTGCTGTGCTGCTGGGGAAGGAACTTAAACCATACTTCATCCCCAGGACAGGGATGAAAGCTGCTCCTTATTTTCTAGTGTGCAACAGCATCTGAATGACCCAGTGGCAGGGAATGGCTGTGGAAATGTACCAGGAAGCTTTCTATCTGCCATTTTACAGCAAACATGGAAAGTGTTGCCCAAAGAGGTATGGGATATCTCCTTGTACAATGCCTGAGAAAGTACTTATGCTAACAGTTACACCAGTGTAAGGCACAATGGGTTACATATTATTACTGGATGCTGCAAGATTACTTTTTACTCTTAGAATGGAACTTCATGAGTATCTTTATTTACTAAGGGTTTTTAAACTAACTTGATATCAAGAATGAACAGTTTGTGGGATTTTAACCTTTTCCCAAACTATCACTCTGTTAAATGCTTCAGATATAGGAGGAAGCTTATTAGCTTTGCAAGACCTACTCTAGAAATTTCTTGCTCTTAAACATACTAACAGTTTAGCAGCAAAATGTGCTACTTATTATTTGTTGTGCTCATTTTACACAAGGGCCTCCTTGATTGTTCAGAGGTTTTTTAATGTGTGATTTTGCATTATTAACTGCTGGGGTGCATTAATTAAATTCTATATTTGTTTTGACTTATAATAAATTCAGAAAGAAATCCATGGCAAACAAAGGAAATACATTGCAGTAGGAAGCCTTGCAATGTTATCATACAAGTTAAAATGCATTAGGCACCAAGGAATAATCTGCTAAATCTTTAATGCTTTCCTACATAATCTTGTTAGAAATCTAACCTATCTTAAAGCAGAGCTGTAGAGAAGCTACATTAACTGCAACTTATAATGCTGATGTCATAACTAGGTGATATCTTCAAGAGTTTAATAATAGTCTACTTAGGAATGCAGTAGAATAGATTAATTTATTTAGTTCTTTTAGGACTGGATAATAGATTACATTAATCAATTATATTACATTAATCAATTAAAGGATTTTGAATTACTAAAAAGGGTAACCTCAATTTCTCAGGCAGAAGATTGCATCATATTATTACTATTACTACTGCTGCTGTTGCTAAACCAGTTGGCCCTCTGGATTCTGCACCCACAAATTCAACCATACAGATCTTGAAAATATTTCCTCCCCCCAAAATGGCAAAAAGCAAACTTTGATTTTACCATTTTACTAGGCCGTTGTATACAATGGGATCTGAACATCCATGGTTTTTAGTATCCACAGGGGGTCCTGGAATCAAACCCTAATGGACACCAAGGGTCCATTGTACTACTATTAGCAAAAGTATCTAGCTTTGCCTGAGTTCAAAGTTTATCATTCCACCCTGATGTTATTCCTCCTCCCACTTTTTTTTATTTACCACTGATCTTTCTTTATCTTTCTCCAGGCAAGCACTCATCCAGCCAATACAGTCACCCCTCTATATACACATATATATTTTTTTATCCACAGATTCCACCATCCATTGCTTGAAAATACAGTGGGCCCTTGGTATCCTATGGAGTTTGGTTTCAGGATTCCCCATGGATGCCAAAATCTGTGGATGCTGAAGTCCTTTTAAATACAATGTCATAAAAAAATGGTGTCCCTTATATAAAATGGAAAAATCAAGGTTTGCCTTTTTGGAATCATGCAACTAAGAGAGATGATAAGGGTCATCTAGTCCAACCCTCAACTATGCAGGGATATATGGTTTTCCATCAAAATTCAGCCAAAAACTGCTGGATACCCCCTAGTCAATGAGAAAATGCACTGCAGTCAATGGCATGGTCAGTACCATAGTATCATATTTCCAAATCATTATCAACATCAATATCATTGATTAAAATCATATTACTTAAATAATAAATTATATGTAATAGTCAATTAATTTCAGATAGAGTAATTTCACTTTTTTAATGTTGATAAATTTTGTTATAATTAAATATGAGTGAGTTTGGGAGTTTTTCCCTTTCAATATTAAGGAACAATGAATTTAATAATATTGAACTAAGAATATATTGATTAACTGTGAGGTGTGGGGCATCTTGGGGACTATTTAATTTGTTCATCCTCAGAAATGTAATGAAAGGTTAAAGAAAGATGTGTGAATACTTCAGCTGTTGCTTGAAATGCTAAGAAAGGATTTTTCAGGAAGCTTTAAAATGCAAGAACAAAAACATGTGGCCTTTGAACACTTGGCCAACCTGAAAAGTGGTCCGCCATTGATTGCCCACCACTGGTCTAAAGTCATCTGACTCTCACTGAAGCATAATATGTACCTGAAAGGATGTCATTTAGAAGATGGAGGGAGCTTGTTTTCTTCTGCTTCAGAGACCACATGAACCAGTGGTTTCAAATTACAAGAAAAATGATTCCATCCAAACATTAGGAAGAAAGACTTGTTCATAAGTTTCCTGCACTGGAATATAATGCCTTCTTTGGAGGTCTTTAAAGAGAGGCTGGATAGGCATCTTTTGGGAGTGCTTCAGTTGTATATTCCTACATGATTGAACTAGGTGACCTTGTAATCTCTCTCACCTGTATGATTCTATGTTTCTATGATTACAAAACAGAACCATTGCCACAGCTCATCATTGTTTGTCATCCTTACATTGTTTCCTTCTATTTATGGGAAGGGGGTGGGTAACTCTTTAAAAAGAAGAGAAGCATCCATTGTGAAAAATGTATATTTGCTTCCTCCATTAGTCTGCATCATACCTCAGCCAACTGACTTAATGAGAGCTATATTGTCACCTGATGTATCCTGTCACATTTGCAGAAGCACATTTTTGTAAATAGTGGTAGAACCTTTGCTAACAGAACTGAGAAGTGCTGTTTTTGTCACCCTAATCACTAAGCATTCACAGTAAAAGTTGCTAAGAAATAGTAGATACAGAAACTCTGCTCCATGTGTAGAAGGTGTTTTTTTGGGGGGGGTGTGTGCTAAGGGCCTCTCACTTTTGTAGGTGTTTTTTCCAGGACTGAAGCTTCAAAATTTGTCTTCTTTTTCTCTGAGGAGTCTTTGGTTGATCCTCATGAGACATCTTTGGCGACTGCCTTCCAAAATATAACGAAATAAATGTAAAACTTGAATGAAGATTGCTCTCTGCCTTATGCCTCTACAGAGATAAAGTGCAGCAGACCTACTGGAAATACAAAAATTCACCTATAAGGAAGTAAAGATTATTTGGAACATAAAATACAGAGGGACAAAAATTTCATGAGGGCTTTTGAAGGAATTGATGTCACATTGGTTTCAGGACTTTGTGAGTTTGTGAGACACTGAAGTGTCTGACAACTGTAGCATCCAGCTATATTACTGTAACTAATAAAAATAGTTATTTAGTCCTTTATTTGGTGAGTTAACCAGCCTGTTTATACAAATGAAAAGCTTGGCTCAACTTTCAGTACAATCTTCTGTATGTTTACTCTGATGTAAATCCCACTTGGCTCAATGGAGATTTCAATATTTCAATTTCAAGATTTTGGGGTTTACTGTCAATTGGAGTAATATGGCAAACACTCAAGATACATTCATAGGCCACACAACCTTTCCTTGATCAGGATACATCAGGAATCACCATAGGACTGCAGGCTGCAATGAGCCAGGAATCAGAAGAAAAGACCAAAGAACAAATCTGGAATACTCTGAACCAGGAGTAGGCAACCTTTCCCCTTTAAGGGCTGAGGGACCTCAGCTCCCAGAAGCCTCAGCCATGTTGGCCAATAGTCCCATGTTGGCCAATAGCTCCTGGGATTCTGGGAGCTGAAGTCCCTCGGCCCTTAAAGGGGAAAGGTTGCCTACCCCTGGCTTAAGTCTACAAAAGCTCATCCTACCAACTTCTTTCTTTCATTTAATGTCAAATCTCAAATCCCTTTGCACCCCAATGAAGCAGAAGCCTCTGCAGATAGGCGGCTCTGGGCTGCCCCAGGAATCGTCGGATTGGGGCTGTGGCAACCCCACGACGTGGCCCCAATCCTCCTTTTTGCCACCCTGAAAAGAGAAGCAAAATACTGCTCCTTTTAGGAGCAGCAAAAGGCCACTCTAAGAGCCAGCGTGCAGCTCTTCCTTGCCCTTTTTGGCTCAGCGTGTCAGAACTCTGTGCCCGTCTGCAGAGGCCCATACTTCCTCCTGCCCAAAAAAGGCCAATGGCCAATCTGTGTGGGGGAAATTGGTTCAGAGCTGGAGGCTACATCACTGAGAGATTGCAGTTATGTAAGACCACACATGGGCTGTAGTCAGTAACTTCTGAATTGTCAGGGAATTATATGGTTACATAGGATGGGATAGCCTCTTGCTTCCACATATTTGTGGCTGTGTGAAGAGGCTCTACATGTGTGCCTGCAAATGGGACAGGGAGCGACTAATGGAGGAGTCCTGAACACATGGACACATATGTATTAGTCTTTAATGTGACCATTATAGTCTCTATCTGTTGGGGATTCTGCAACTTAAGTATCCTGTTCCTTCTAGGAAGACAGGTACATGTCTATGATCGTTTATTGTTTTATGACCCCTTCAATTTCCTCCTTCTCCATAGAGCACACTTCTTTGTCTCTGGAGAAGGGGTAGGCAACCTTTCCCCTTTAAGGGCTGAGGGACTTCAGCTCCCATAAGCCTCAGCCATGTTGGCCAATAGTCCCATGTTGGCTAATAGCTCCTGGGATTCTGGGAGCTGAAGTCCCTCGGCCCTTAAAGGGGAAAGGTTGCCTACCCCTGCTCTGGAGGAATCGCCATTATGTTTCTCCTTTCCTTTCGTCCTTCTGACCGGAGCAGCATGACTTTCTAGCATGCTGATAAGAAACTTTCTGTGCAAGCATGTAGACTATTTTCTACCTCTTTTTTTTTTTTTTTTTTGGCAACATGAAGCTTTACCTGTGTATGAATATGCACATGATTTTGTAAGTAAATTTATCTTTTTATATTACTCTAACTAAGGAATTTTGTCTTGGTTCTTTATTGGAACATACATGGGGCCTGGAGATTAAAAGTGGATTTGTTTATTTTCCTGCTCATGCACTTTTCTGCTGTGTTCATTTTGCTGGTGAGGTGAAATCAATCTCTCCTATTTTCCTGAACTTTCTAATGAATCTCAAGAAAAACTACATCAGGTTATGGGTCTCAGACATTTATGAGCAGATATGAACAATTTAAAACTAGATTGTTTGAGTTTTTTGTTATTATTTGTTGCATTTTTCCTCACTTTCTCCCATTTGCATGTGTCTATCAGACAGAGAATTTTTGGTTTTACTTTTGAGCTGCTGATATTTTATGATTTCTTTTGCTAAATGTTTTGATATATATATATATATATATATATATATATATATATCCTCATCATTTTTCAGAATATAAGCAAAGGGGGAATGTATTTTTGCAAGCTCATGACTTTTATCATTGCTTAGAGTCAGAAATGCCAACTGAAGAAAAGCAGAATGGATGAAGGAAGATGCTATAGGAAGACATATTATTCAAGAATCTCTCTCAAGTGATTTGATCAAATTAGTTCAAGACTGAAATTCTGTGAAAGGCATGCTTTTGAGGCTTGAATTTTGGAAAGAAAACAAATAGGACTCTCTGTGCTGTAATGAAAGAACTGATGAATTTGAGGCTGAATTCAGAGCAGCATTGTGAAAAGCATATTGCAAGAGTAAAGAATTGATTTGAAAGGATGTCGCTTTGTGATTTTAAACCATGTGACAATCTTAAAGCTGCTCATCTCATGGGAACTTTGGGCAAACCATTTGATGCTTTTTCATCAAGTTTTACCCAAGTTCTGAATATGCTAAGGGAGGAGTATATAGAGCAGACAGGAAGTTCCTACTTCACAGATAAACACCGTTCTGGATTGAATTATCTGGCAACAAGGAGAGGCAGGGGAAAGTCCACTCCCACTGGCCAATCAGAAGTTACCTGCTACATATGTAATATAAAGAGGCATATATCAAGGAATTTTACCTTCCCTAAAAATCTTCCAGCCAATGAGAGCTGTACCCAGCAAGGGTAGGCTGCAGATTTTAAAAGACAAAGGTAACATGACTAAACCAAAAGAAATCAACGGAGAGGCAACAGTTGTCTTATAAACGCACAAATTTTGACAACTAATACAAGTGAAATTGATGGTTCACATAAATGGATTTTAGATTCAGGTTGCACGAATCATTCTACACATTGTGAATCCTATTTTGATGAAATTGATAAAAGTGTTAGAGGGATTATTCAAACAGCTTCTGATCAGAATTTGCAAATTGCTGGTAAAGGCCAATTTAAATTGCTTTGCAAGGTGCCTAACAATATAATCATAGAAAATTCTGTCAGTGATGTGTTGTATGTATTTAATCTACAAGGCAACACACTCAGTGTGTCAATTTTGGGTAAAAAGGGATATGAAATTACCTTCAAAGGTGGATAATCTAAAGACAATGTGACATATGTACAAACCTTTGAATGTGATGGAATCTATGATGTAGATTTTTCAACCCCACAAGTGAATGTGATCCAAAGACACATGGATGAAGATAGCCTTGAAGTATGGCACAAATGCTTTGCTCATCATGATACCAAAGCAATTATTCAACTGCAAAACCAGAATTTGGCTACTGAGATCAAAGTAAAGTCCCAAGGCTGTGAAAACTCTGACAGGTGCAGAGTTTGTGTTGAATAAAAGGCAGTAAGTCCTTCATTTAAACCAAGTACTGAACAGATAAGCTGTCAAGTTCTTGATGTCATACATTTGGATATTTGTGGATTTTTATCTGTACCTTCTCTAGGTGGAAAAAGATACATATTAATTTTTATGGATGCTTTTTCAAAGTATTGTGCCACCTACCTTCTGAAACAAAAGAGGCAAGCTCAAGAGATGCTACAGAAATATGTTGCAATGGTGAAAACGAAATTCGAGAAGACACCTAAGGCCATCCAGATAGATTGTGGAAGTGAATATTTGTTGCAATGCACCCAATCTTTCTTAGAATAACATAGAATTCAACACAGAAAAACTGCTCCATACACACCATCCAAAACAGGTTGGATGAATGAATGCTGAGGTCTCTATTGGAGATGACAAGATGCATGTTGGCAGATGCAGGTCTCCCAAACCAGTTTTGGGTAGAAGCCATCATGACGGCCACGTATTTCCAAAACAAATTGCCAACTAAAGGCACTACTCAGACATCATTTCAGCTGTGACATGGCAGAGTGCCAAACATGAAACATAGTAAAACTTTTTGCAGTCTTCCATATTCTTACATACCCTCACAAAGGAGATGCAAGCTAGATGCCAGAACAAACTAACTTCACTGTATACACACCTGGATCCAAAGGATACAAAGGGATGAACTTAGAAACTGGTGAAGCAAGCATCAGACATTTATTTTGATGAACAAAGAAAAATAGACAAAAGAGGAACTCTTCTTGAATCCATAGATGAACAACATGGTGCATTGGAATTCTCAGAAGAGACAGATGAAACATCAGAGTTCCCTGATCATTCAATTCTTGTCTCTATCAGAAAAGACATAGAAGCAGACTCTACATCTTCAGAAGGGGATGCAGATGATGCTGACCTGATGCCTGGACCAGAGGATGCTACAGAGACAAACCAGGTTCCATAGCAGGCTTCCAGATACTCACTGCGATCCAACATAGGTGTACCACCTACACAGTTTTCTTACCTTATGAAGTCAGAGTTACCTAGAGAACCATCAAATATAAAGGAAATTGAGCAAATGCCTGCTGATGAAGCAAATAAATGGAGAAAAGCTGCAGAAGAAGAAATAGAGGCATTACATAAAAATGGAACAAGGATACTTACATAATTCCCACCAGGAAAGAAAGCCATAGGATCCAGATGGATGTTCAAAGTGAAACAAGATGCAGGAGAAAAAGTTAAACACTACAAGGCAAGACTTGTTGCACAAAGCTTCTCACAAAAATATGGAGAAGACTTTGATGAGACCTTTTCACTGGTTGTGAAACACACCACCTTAAGGCTACTTCTCAGCCTAGCTGCTTCAGAACAGATGGATGTCAGACATGTTGGTGTAAAAACTGCATTTTTACATGGTGTAATTAAAGAGGATCTTTTTATGACAGAACTTCCACGTTTTGTGAACAAAGAAAGACCATACCTTGTTTGAAAGCTCAAGAAGGGGCTATATGGACTTAAACAGGCTGCTAGAGCTTGGAATGAAAAAAAAAACTGGATGAAATGCTGAAACAATTAGATTTTCAGCAATGAGGAGCAGACAAATGCCTATACACAAGTACCTAAGATGGACATTTAACATACATTCTGGCATATGTTGATGACTTGATCATAGTTACTCAAAGAGATATGGATTACACTGAGATTGTGAATCATCCGAATAAAGAAGTTGAACTAAAAGAACTGGGAAATGCTACCTACTACTAGGGCATTAAAATTCAAAGACAGCAAGATGGATCTTTTCTGCTGTGTCAAAAACAGAAGATTGTTGATCTCTTGGAAACACTGGGACTTCAGGATGCACATCCTGTAGCAACGCCCATGGTGATAGATTTTCATAAAAGCAATGAAAAAGGAGAACTTCTACCAGACAATGATTTGTACAGAACAGCAGTAGGAAAACTTCTGTACTTAACCATGAACACCAGGCCAGATATTTTGCTGCTGTGGTAGGAATACTATGTAGAAAGGTCAGTGCACCTACCCAAAAAGACTGGACTGCAGTAGAGAGAGTATCAAGATACTTAAAAGGAATCATGGATCTTCAACTGAAGTTGCCAAAGCAAAGCAAAGCAAAGCAGCTTCATTTATATACCGCTTCATATCGCACATGGGATGTCTAAGCGGTTTACAACTGTGAGCTGATTGCCCCCCAACAATCTGGGTACTCATTTTAGCGACCTCGGAAGGATGCAGGCCTGAGTCAAGCCTCAGCCCTGGCTGGTATTGAACTCGCAACCTTGTGGTTTATAAGTGAGTGGCTGCAGTACAGGCATTTAACCACTGCGCCACCAGGGCTGATGGCCAGCAATAACCCAAGCCTTGTGTGTTACAGTGATGCAGACTGCAGTGGTGATATCAAAAGCTGCCACTCTACCAGTGGTTATCTATTTTTATATAGCATTGTGCCTATTTCTTGGGTCAGTCACAAACAAGAGATATTGGCTTTATCCTCCACAGAATCAGAATGCATAGCTGCGTCAGAAGCCTGTAGAGAACTACAATCACTTCATCACCTGTTCCTTGACTTTGGAATAAATGAAAAGAATCTAATTGAAATCTTTGAAGATAACCAAAGCTGCATTACACTTTCTCAACCGAGACTATAACTGGACAAAGCAAACACATCGATATAAAGGTTCATCATGTGCGCGACTTAATGAAGAAAGGCCTGATCAAGATGACCTGTTCTCCAAGTGCTGAGATGACAGCTGACATCTTGACAAAGCTGCTGTCTATAGATGCCTTTGAAAATCTACTAGTCAAGATGGGGCTGGTTGGGGGCTTGTTCAAGTTGAGAAGCGGTGTTGGGGATTTTGCAACTTAAGTATGCTGATCCTTCTAGGAAGACAAATGCATATCTATGATAGTTTATTGTTTTATGGCCCTTTCAATTTCCTCCTTTGCCATAGAGCACACTTCCTCTTTGTCTCTGGAGGAGCTGCCATTATGTTTCTCCTTCTCCTTTTGTCATTTTGATTGGAGCAGCATGACTTTCTAGCACACTGATAAGAAACTTTCTCTGCAATCATGTAGACTATTTGCTACCTCATTTTCTTTGCAACATGAAGCTTTATCTGTGTATGAATATGCACATGATTTTGTAAGAAAATTTATCTTTTTATATTACTCTAACCAAGGACTTTTGTCTTGGTTCTTTATCGGAAGATACATGGGGGCTGGAGATTAAAGATGGACTAGATTATTTTCCTGCTCATGCACTTTTCTGCTGTGTTCGCTTTGCTGGTGAGATTAAATCAATCTCTCCTATTTTCCTGAGCTTTCTAATGAATCTCAAGAAAAATTCCATCATAATCCTATTGTTAGTCCTGAGTAAAGTTAGACCTATTGAATCTATTAGATGTATCTATGAGTTGATCCCTATTGAACAATTGATTCATTGGGTTTATTCTACTTGGGACTACTGAACAGGATTTCATCTTAAATGTGGGGCATGAGTGAAACAACGACACATCAAACTACCTCAGGCAAGCCAAGTGTCATCTACTCTGACTAGGCAAAAACCTTCCAAGGTCCCAGATCTTTCCCAGTACCTGAAATTTTTTAGAGGATGTACAAGTGTTCATGTTTTTTCCCCCCTCACTGCAATTTTAGAGTTTAGAGAAAATACGTTACCCTTTATAAATGTTGTTCTCAGGCAGATGTAAGATTTTGTTGCCTTTTTGATTAAACAAATGTGTTTTCCCATTATTATTATTCAGCAAGCTGCAATGTCTTAAATATTTTTGTATCCCATGGATCCAAGCTCACAGACTGATCAATTTTTAATTTAGATTGGGAATGTTCATTAAGCTTTTTATAGTTTCATTTCACATATTGTACTTTTTATTGATACAAATGTTTTGTTGACTGTAAAAAATAAAATTAAAATTAAATTCACTACCTGAGATCTATTACCTGGATATACCAGGTACTGAACCTGGGACCTTGTATATGCAGAACACATGCTTTATCATAACTGGATTGCAGAACACCTTACCCCAGGGGCTGGCAACCTACGGCCCGCGGGCCAGTTCCGGTCCAGGGCCCCACACTTACTGGCCCAGGCGGACCCCTGCCACCACTGCCGCCTGCCACCACCGCCACGCGTTTTGGTCGCCACGCAGCCATGCACACCGCGGCCACCATTTTCTTTTCCAAAATGCCGGCCACGACATGTGCGGAGATGGCGGCAGCAGTGCGTGTAGCGGTGGCGGCAGTGGCGGCAGCACGCGCGGGGGGGGGTCGCACGCAGCGGCGGGGGTTGCGCGTGCCATTCCCCCCCTCCAGGCCCACCGGAAAGGACGACTTCGGGGGAACAGCCCCTGCCTCAAAAAGGTTGCCTACCCCTGCCTTACCCTGTTTAACATCACTCCCCCAATCCCTCTAAAAAAACAACAACCAGAAATGGATTCTTGGCCATTTTTTATTTTGTTTTCCTTCCTTCCTTCAGCTTTTTTTTTTTTTTAGTAGTCCTGAGACCCAGGATCAAAACTGTAAGCTGCCTTGAGTCCCAATTTTTGGGAAAAGGTAGGATATAAATAAAATATCATCATCATCATCATCCCTAACCCTGCTGCAATTGTCCAGTCATGATCTAAGGGCACCTCTGTGCAGTTTTCCCCTTCCCTTACTTCAGATCCAGAAAAGGCTTGCACTTCTCAGAGCCTGGAAAAATATTTGGACTACAACTGGTGATCATGGTGGCTGGGAGATTTCGGGAGTTGTAATCTAAAGCAATAACTTTTTCAAATTCTGTCTCTTCTTACCTAAAGGAAAAGAGCTTAAATCCAGTCCTCAAAGTGCTACTTGTATTAGCACAAACATTCATCCTTTGATCCAGCAGAGTTGATTTTGGATGAGCATAGTAATTGAAACAGCCCTGAGTCCAAGAACAACTGGCCTAGAAGGGGTGCAAAGCAATTAACATTTCCAATTACTGTTGACATTTCTACTGCATGTACTGAATGCCCAGTGGCTCATGAGACAGTATTTTTTAAAATGTTCATTCGTAATACTTGAATTTTACTTCTACATCTTTCTCATGATTTCTTAAGAGATTATATATTAAGGCAGGCCTTTTCTCTTTTTTTTGGCAAATAACATGTGGAAGGGGCTGCATGTGTTAATGTGACAACTGCTTTCTAGCCTAACTGATTTTGCCATAGTTTATGCAAATTCAAAATTGCCTGAAAGTGAACCAAACACCATATTGAGAAAAAGAAAAAAAATACCCCACTTGTAATGTGCTGATAATTAAACTCCTCTGACAATTACATCATGCACTATCAGGCTTAGCCAGATCCATTACTCATGATCGGTGCCTTGGACAAAACAAAGCTGGTTCACTAGGGACTGTCAGCTGAGCAGATGCTCCTATAGAAGAAAGAAGCCAAGCAATGTTTATGTAATACAAGAAACTCAGTAAGTTAAGGCCTCCCCATAATGCTGTGCAAAGCTTGTAGCCCTAGAAAATGTCTCTATGTTCTCACATGTGCATAGAATTATACATACACACACCCCACATACACAGACTATTTGGCTCTGCTCAGTAAAACCATTCAAAGAAGATAATATTCAGACACTGAGGCTTTTGGAGCCTCTTTCATATGAAGTTGAATATAATGTGAGACTTCTACGGTGGGTGGCGGCAAAGAGAGAAGACTGCAGTCAAGGATCTGTGAAATACCTTTCTGTGGACTTCCTCATTTTCCTGCCTCTAGGGGTCTTTGCAGACTGCCAGAAATAGTGCAAATTGAGTCCACTTTAACTGCCCTGACTCAGTGCTAGGGAATCATGGGAACTATAGTTTATTGTGGCACCAGAGCTCTCTGACAGAGAAGGCTCAATGTCCCAGAAAAAAATACAATTCCCATGATTCCCTAGCACTGAGCCAAGGCAGTTAAAGTGGATTCAATTTGCACTATTTCTGGCAGTCTGCAAAGGCCCTAGGTCTATTTTGGCCAGTTCTATGTTGATTTAAAAAAAACAAAACACTAACAAAGGTGTATAGTTTTATACATATTTTTCAAATGGAAACAATAATAGACTCATGCTCCCATTTATTAAAGGATAGTGGCCCAAATCTAATCAGTAGGCTCAGCAATTAAGACGTTGACTCAAATGATCGCAAGGTCAGCAGATCGAGACTCAAATGCCACAATGACAGAGTGAGTTCCCATTACTAGTCCCAAGTTCTGCCAACCTAGCAGTTTGAAAGCATGCAAAAGTGCAAGCAGATAAGGAGTTACCGCTACATTTTAAAGGTAATAGCATTCTGTGAAGTCATGCTGGCTACATGATCACAGAGTTGTTTTTGACACCTCCCTCTACAGTTGAACATGACTTGACAACCTTGTCAAAGGTTGTTTTTTTGTTGTTGTTAACTGCCCTTGAGTCGATCTTGACTCATGGCAGCCCTATGGATGAGACATCTCCAAGACCCTCTGTCCTCCACTGCTCTGCTTAAATCCTGCAGAGCAGTGGAGAACATGACCTTAATACCCATGACCTCCTTAAGAGAGTCCATCCATCTAGCATGTGGCCTTCCTCTCTTCCAACTTTCCTCCACCTTTATTGTTTTTTTCCCCAAAGAATCCTCCCTTCTTATGATGTGTCCAAAGCACGACAGCCTCAGTTTGATCAACTTCCAAGGAGTTTTCCAGCTTGATCTGCTTGTTTGTCCTTTTGGCTGTCCATGGGATCCTCAGCATTCTTCTCCAGCACCACATCTCAAATGCATTGATTTTCTTCCTATGTATTTCTGCATGGTTAAAGGGGTTGGGCTGGATGGTCCTTGGGGGTCCCCTTCCAACTCTATGAGTCTATGTATTCCTGCATAGCCAAAGGGGTTTGGACTGGATGGCCTCTAAAGGTTCCTTCCAACTCTAGGATTCTATGTATTCCTGCATGGCCAAAGGAGGTTGGGCTTAATGGCCCTTGGGGGTCTCTTCCAACTCTGTGTATTCCTGCATGGCAAAAGAGGGTTGGACTGGATGGCCCTTGGAGGTTCCTTCCAATTCTAGGGTTCTATGTATTCCTGTGTATTCTATGTATTGCTGCATGGCAGGAGGAGGTTGGATTGGATGGCCCTTCCAAATCTAGGATACTATTATTCCTGCATGGCAGAAAAGGGTTGGAAGGGATGGTCCCTAGAGGTTCCTTCCAACCCTGGAAGGGATGGCCCCTGGAGGTTCCTTCCAACCTTGGAGGTTCCTTCCAGCTCTAGGGTTCTATGTATTCCTGCATGGCAGAAGGGAGTTGGATTGGATGGCCCTTCCAAAT
The DNA here is from genome assembly GCA_026167975.1 of Phrynosoma blainvillii. NCBI lineage: Eukaryota > Metazoa > Chordata > Lepidosauria > Squamata > Phrynosomatidae > Phrynosoma > Phrynosoma blainvillii. The sequence goes on from JANUYF010000001.1 coordinate 172,632,007, forward strand.
CTAGGATACTATGCATTCCTATGTATTCTATGTATTCCTGCATGGCAGCAGGGGGTTGGATTGGATGACCCTTCCAAATCTAGGATACTGTTATTCCCGCATGGCAGAAGAGGGTTGGAAGGGATGGCCCCTGGAGGTTCCTTCCAACTCTAGGATTCTATGTATTCCTCTAGCAAAAGCAGCTTATTTATATACTGCTTCATATCACGCTATGGGATGTCTAAGTGGTTTACAATTGTGAGCTGATTGCCCCCCAACAGTTGGGTACTCTATGGCCAAAGGTGGTTGGGCTGGATGACCCTTGGGGATTTCGTCCAACTCTAGCATTCTACATATTCCTGCATGGCAGAAGGGGGTTGGACTGGATGGCCCTTGAGGGTCCCTTCCAACTCTAGGATACTGTGTATTCCTGCATGGCAAAAGAAGATTGGACTGTATGGCCCCTGGAGGTTCCTTCCAACTCTTGTATTCTATGTAGATGCGAGCAGTGCTCTCTAGGACTCATCCCTTTGCTCCTCTGGTGCTACACGGTCAGATATCTGTCTACAGGAGCTTCAGAGATAATAAAGTATATGTGTGTGTGTGTGTGTGTGTGTGTGTGTATGTGTATGCATGCGCACATGTGCATGCACGCACACACACATGCACCTACAAGAAGCCCATGAACGTATGGGGAGCCTGTGAATTTCCTAGGGCTTTCTTAAATGAGGAATCCTCCAAGGGGATTTTGCCAGTTCCTTCCTTTGAAAGCTAGCCTACACCACTTAGTATTATTCCCTGGTGGTCTCCCATCCACCAGGGCAAACTGACTCTGCATAGCTTCCAAGATCCGGAGGTTCTTGGACTACAGCTCAGCACTGGCTACACCAACTAGGGACTGCTGGAACTTGCAGTCCAGCAATAGCTAGACTCCATAACTCCCTTTAATTCAGTGCATTATAATATGCACTGGATAGAGCAAGGTAGACAAAGAAAGAGAATTAGAGCTTTGAAAAGTTTTGGATTACAGCTTCCATAATACCCCCTTCAGCTATAGGATTTGTTGTCAAAACTGATCCCAACATCTTCTTTACCAGAGCAAGCTATCTCCCCTCATCTCATCCTCCTTAGTGTGACATTTTCTGTTTGAGCTTTGACAAATGGGAATCCAGTCATTGCAAAAACAATATCTCATTGGCAAGACAGCTTTATATATGACTTGAGTGTGAAAATTAACACTCTCACATTTATGTCAATGATGCCATAAAACAATAAAACATTTTGGAACAACTAACTTCAAAAGAAATTTCCTGCCCTTTTAATTCATTTGCAATTGAGCCATTTGAAAATTCTCACACCTATGCAATTGTGGGGTGAATTTCTTGGTTCAGCTAGTACATAAATAAATTAAAGGGGCCATGAAATCAGCAATTCATGTCTTTAGTGAAACATAACGAACAATCGAATAACTGTCACATCACTACTTCCAACCATTAATTGTCTCCATGTTCAGCTGGAAAGGTGTGGAGCTGGGTTAATTCATACAACAATAGAAGAATTGGAAGAGCAAATTTCCTGCACATCCCTAATAGTAGTCAAGGAGCTTGCATTATTCATTTTACAGGTAATAGACTCTGAAATAACCAACTAGCAGGGGGCTTGACAGGTTTTTCATTTAAATATTCCATTCATTTTTGTTATTAAAACCTTGATTCATTTAGATATTATTTTTATATCCATATTCATTCTCATTATTCCATTGAGTTATTTCCTTTTGACTTAACTTTCATATTGCTTTCAGTGAAAGTCACATCTGCTCTTCTACTTTCTGTAATTTCAGTGTTTCCCTTCCAGCTGTTATGAATTTGACACTGCTGTCCTTCTGAGGCCATGCTTTTAAGTTATTTGCCCTCCAGGTATTTGGGACATCAACATTTACAACCTCTTTCCATTGGCCATTCTGTTTGGGATTTCTGGGAGTTGAGGTTCAAAACAATCTGAAGGACCAAATGTTAAGAATCACTGATCTAAGGGACAAGACCTATATATATAGTTTTGAGTGTCTACTGGTATAGGCATGGAAACCTAAGAGAAGCAAAGAGAATGGAACAGAAAACTCTGAAAGAACACATTGCTGACTAGCTGGAAGACTGAAGGTGAGTACTCCACATTGCAGCCTTTGGGTGAATCATATTACAACCCCCCTAAAACTCATCTATGTGCCCTCCTTAGACTACAAATGGGAAATTTCTTTAAACACAATGGGAAAGATAGATGTAGAATGGATTAAAAATGCTGAAAAGAATTATAAATTGATTGATTGATAAATTGATTGCACTTATTGTCCTGCCAAGGAAAGTGCAACTCCATCTACCACATGTGGATTTGCTATTTCCTGATGTGCCTTCTGATTGACCAGGAGTGCCTATATCTTGCATGGATTATGTTTTAATTTGTTCACCCTCATCCTGTCTGTTACTGTCAGCAGACAATGGTTTAGTGAAGAAACAGCTTCCTTGGCATCAGATTCCTGGATGAAATGGATTATCTAGACCAGGGGTAGGCAACCTTTCCCCTTTAAGGGCCGAGGGACTTCAGCTCCCAAATCCTAGGAGCTATTGGCCAACATGGGACTATTGGCCAACATGGCTGAGGCTTCTGGGAGCTGAAGTCCCTCGGCCCTTAAAGGGGAAAGGTTGCCTACCCGTGATCTAGACCCATTTCAGTCTGTCTGGCAAAGGGACAGAGATGGCTTTGTTCACCTTGTTAGATGACCTACACCCTGCACACAAAGTAGATGCTGAGTGTGTCATGCAGCATGGGTGGTACTAAATATTACTTAGGACAAACCCATGGTTGTTATGGAGGACATGAAGTCCTGAACTGTTCCTAACAGAGAGTTCTCTGCATGGATGTTAAAGTCCCCAGTACAATTAGCCAAGAGGATTCTAACACTGGCACCAAGACCAACTCAGATACCACAAAGGGAGACTGTTGAGCTGCAGGGTGGGCAGTACACACATCCCTATTCTCTCCTGACCAACCACATTCAAACCCAACAGACTGTGGGATGGGGCACCTGATGAGGGAGATGGAATTTCAATAAACCACTGGAACTCTGTCTATTCACACTCCAGAATTTGCCTGCTGCTCCATCCCAGCTTCATATAGTCAGGTCTCCATAATACAAGCCAGGTCAGCATGCTCATGTTCAGGATCAAGTTCTGGATCAATTTTTTTTTCTATTTACCAATTTGAAATTGAGCAGCAGCAGTTTCAGATTAGGGGAACTGTTACCAAGGCTACACAGACTATTTGAAGTGGTAGACAGTTTAGTAGCGAGCAGCACTCTATGGTTGCTCCTCTTCCCATGTTCTTTGAATATTCCATACTTGCTTGCTAACTGCCAGCAAGGAAGTTCAGAAAGAAATATTAATTTAAAGGGGAGGGGGAGAGCCCTCCTTTCTACTACTCAACAGAGTAACCAGCTTTCACCCTTGCTCCATCTCCAAAGATATGACCACCTTCAGTGGCAACCCCACCACCCAGGCAGCCTCTTGAAACCCATGTCAGAGAGGGGAGTAAGTGGTGTCAATGCTGGCTCATCAGCTGCTTGCTCAGTACTTGTAGAGCCTGGAGCCTGCTCCTGCATGTGTAAAGATTGTCCTCAGCAGGCACACAGGTAAGCAGCAGTTCTTGGCTAAGAGAGGCCACAACAGTGGATGATGGAAGTGCTGCAGACCTCTGTCCTCACATTGGCTGGGAACTGCTTATACACAAAGAAGAGATCGGAAACCTACAAATGCTGAATATGTGAGTACAGTGAACTTTACATACTAAATGTCTCTTTCCCTCTCTCTCTCTTATACACACATACACACACACACACACTTGCTTGCATGGCCCATTTAGAGACTTAATATTATTCCATCTCTATGCCTACTTGAGTCCTTGTACAGGGAGGAAGGTGGGATGATGATGAGGAGGATAATGATAATAATAATAATACTCAAGACTCAGTGTAGAAAGAAGCCCTATCAGAATGTTAAAACATTTTTATTAAAATGTGTTTGAGTTGAAAATCAGCATCAATGTTCTTTCCCTGCTTTCTCTCCCTCCTCCCTTTAACTTCCATCTGACCTATTCTGGCTGCTGCTAGGAGAAAATGAAAGCTAATCTTGTTCCAAATATGCTCAGAATGAATTTATGACATTTGTTTTGCAACAAATGAAAACTGAAACTCTGGTATCACTTCTTTTAACAGCAACAAATTAAATGGTTGGACTCCAATTTTCCCACTTTTCACTTGTTACAAAACAAGAACACACACCTAAAAGCTGTGGTTTAGTATCTATTTAGATCATTTCTGTATTTATTTTCATTAGAAATAGCCCTATTTGGCTATTGGATTAGCCCTGCCAATAGGCCCTGCCAATGGCAGGACATGTAATTTTAAAAAGTGGACTTTAGGCCTAAGCAGACTGCCAGAAATAGTGCACATTAAATTGAGGCACTGCCCTGGCTCAGTGCTAGGGAATCATGGGAACTGTATTTTTTTCTGGGACATTGAGCCTTCTCTGTGAGAGAGCTCTGGTGCCACAATAAATTACAGTTCCCATGATTCCCTAGCACTGCGCCAGGGCAGTGCCTCAATTTAATGTGCACTATTTCTGGCAGTCTGCTTAGGCCCTTTGTGGCAAATGGGGAGAGGCAGTTGAAAGGAACATAACATTGGCCATAGGGACACATTGCTTTTCACATGAATTACATTGATTATCTGAAGAAGATCATTGTTTGAAATCACAATAAGGCCTGCATCTTCAACCAAAGACTTATTTGAGAGTCAGTTTGAGGCAGCCATAGAATAGCAGTCACAAACAAGAACTAATGTGAAAAAATCCCAAGTTCATATTAGGCTGTTCCTGAGATTAGATCAAACCATATTTCTGCAGATTATATGACCTTTTATGACCTTTTTATATTAGCCAATAAAATGATTATCCTAATTCAGATTTTCTTATGGTCAAAACACCTAACTTTGCTTTTTGTAAAGAAATCTCTAACTCTAAAGTGTTCCATAGTTCTAAAGTGTTCAGTGAGTTTGTTTTGTGTAGATTAAGCCAAGAAAGTCTTACCATCCTATGTGCAATATGGGAAGACTTATAGATCAATTGATCGATCATACCTATATCTTGCTCTTCCACCTAAAAGGCTCTCTGATTTACAAATTGTTAATCTGACAGTTCTGTGCCCTCAAGCTTACAATCTAAATAAAACATGACACAAAAGGAAAAAGGAATGGCAGTGGGAAAGGGGGTTAAGTCCAGCACATGCTGCTGGTTCTTCTCTTCATCTAAGGCCAAGGCTTCAGCTCTTGGAATAAATGGAGGGTTTTTCATCAACTTCTGGGCCTAGGTATGGTGGAACTGTGCCTGCCCATCCATCTCTCCCTCTGAGGCCAGGACAGTGGTAGTAGGAATATCACTAGCCTTCCATATATGGGTGGGCTAGTCTGCAAATTTTGCTTTTTCCCACATAACACTCAAGCTTATTCTGTCAAATGTGTGATGAAATTTGTGATTTTTTGTCTGCACTGGCCAAATACATTAAGTAAAATTATTCCCAGTATAGAGAGGATGATGTTGTATCTGTTGAAAAAAAGAAAAGAAAAGAGGTGGCTAAATTCTCAAGGTTTCAGAGAAAGTCTTGGAAAAGATAAGCCCCCAAAGCCCCAGGTCTAGAAATTGGAACCTGTCAGTTTCACTTTCCCCATTTGAGACATGCATCCCCAAACATTAAATCTTCACACCTTCTCACCTCATTGCTCCACCTTTAATAATGAGCAGCCTTCTTAGGCTAGCTGCAAAGCCCTTTCAGTGTAAATACTTTTTTTCTGTTTCTGTCCCCTTTCAAGCCCATCCACTGATTTTCACTTTACACATTGTCTTGACTAGCTTTTCCCAACAACAATACATTTGGCTCAATCTTTCTAACTTATGTTTTGGTGAAACAGTTAGGGTCAACTGTTAAGGAGTTTTATGACAATATGCTCATAACTTACTGCTCATAATGTAGAGATTGTATACTATAATATAGAATATAATAATAGAATTTAGAGCTAATAATAAATATCTGCATCAGATGGAAGGGTTACTACCAGCACTGCTTCTGATTTCTCATCCATTTGGTTTTATTATACACACTGCAGTCTCTCTCTGTGTGAAATAGCCCTTGAGGGATGCAAGTGTTTCCTAGCCTGTATTTTAGAGTGTCTTTTATTTCTGCAAAAGGAATAGCAATTATAAGAATTAAGGCTGCAGTGAGCATTTTCCAGTTTTCATATTCACCCTGGAAATAGTACCTTTGACACTGCTTCAGGCAGCAGGGGGAATACCTGTTGTACTTTTGTATCATCGCCTGTTTGGCTTCGTATATGGTCCTTTTAGTTGATACTTCTTTGCTCTCACAGCCCTTGGACCACTTGGAGTGCAACTCAACATGATTGGTTGTTTGACACAGGTCTTTTTTGTCTCCAAGCATTTGTAGCATCATGGCCCCCTCAATAATCTAACCTGGATTGTCACTGTTAGTTGGGTGATATGAAAATGTGAACCAACAAGGTCAGGACTAGGAGAAGAAAAAGAAAGAAGAAAAAAACCCACCACTGGGAAGAACATGATTGAAGCAGCAGGAAAACACCAATAGCAAAAACTGCATATCACCAAATGTAGGTGATGTTCACAAGAAGTAAAAAAGAAACATTGCTGCCCCATTCCTGCAATGACCTGTTTAGAAGATGCACAGGGCTAAAGCAGATTAAACACAGGCCCAAACTGTGGTCCGGGATGATTCTCTGGAGTAGAAATTATCCTCATTTGGTCCTAATCAGGGTAGAAACTCTGAAAAAATTCCTAAGCATGCACACTGTGCACCAGTGCAGGGATGGGGAAGGCAGGTGGGCGGGCTAACTGCTGATCTCTTTCTGCCCAGAACTTCCAACTTCCTGAGAGAACACTTCTATTTTCAAGTTCATGCAGTTTCTCTGGCACCATTTCTTTTGCAAGCATGAAGATTGATCACACAAGCACATGTTAGCCAAACAATGCCATCAGTACAGCACACCAGTATTCAATAGGATGGTTATTGCCCCCATGAGCCATGAGTAAAGAAGGAGAGGGGTCTCCTGGGCAGTGTGTGAATGCTGGTTGTAAGCTTGTCCTTCCCACAGATCCGGAAGACCCAACGGTAAGCCAGGTTTTCCTGTGTGCATAGACACAACCAAATCTGCTTTTGGACAAGAAAAAAACCCCTCAGAAGAAGGTAAGTAGTTTGGACTCACTTTGTCTGAGAAGCAATGTTATTAAAACATTCAGATTATCCTGGCTGAGATGATCCTGGTGCAGGTAAAGGGCAAGCTAAGTAACTGGTTGTTCAAGTGATATAAGATTTTTTTTAAAAAAAAAACCCCACAAGAAACACATTACATAAAGATTCTCTTTCAAAATACCCATTAATCAACTGACTGTGGCTTTAGATGATGAGCCTGATGTAGAAAAGAAGAAAGAGTTGGCCAATGCTTGGAATGTAACTGCAGCACATTGCACCCATCTGCTGGCTATCACTGGTTCCAAATTGCCATTACTATGATTTGGAAGAAAATATATCTACCATTCTGAAATCAGTTTGATGCAATTTAGCACTGAACAAAAGAAGAAAGAGAATGAAAAACAAATGTCTGATGAAATACACAAATACATCCTGCAAAGGTCCAGTTGACCTACAAATATTTAGCTAGGGAAATATTGTCATTAGAACTTGTTTGTTTGCTTGTTGTTATAGTTATAATTAATATTATATAATGGAAATACATGCATGAACAAGACTGCCCTAAATTTTGCAGTAAATATTTATATCTGCTCCAGGGTTGCTGTACTGGGTTGAAGGCCTTTGTCTATGGACCTGTTTCTATTTAATTTATAATGTTTATAGATGCATTGGCATTTGTGTCTTTTTTGTCAGGGCTAGCTTTATCATTAAGGGAAAACCAGATAACTATCTCAGGAATTATTTTCTGGAGCAGTATTTCCCCCCCCCCCTTGTGATCCCCTGTCTTTGGGGGAAAAAAAGATTGATGTGCATCTCAGTGCCTGTCCTGCACCTCGTAAAAATGGTTTGCTTCATCAGAGTAAAGGACGATGTCCATTTGGAAGAAATATTCTACTGCCAATCCAGTCACTTTCTGTTGGACTGGAGAGGGCCTCAGGTAAGCAGCCCTGACTTTTGTCCTGTTTTTATTATTATTATTATTTTGTCATTTTTGTCAAATACTGTATTTCTGTGTGAGTGGGTTGGAGTAAGAGAGAGAGAGAGAGAGAAGCAATCTCTCTGTGTGTCATTACCTTTGTGGTTTGTTAATTCAAAACAATAGTTTGCACCTTGTCCACCCACAAGACTTCTTAGCCATCATCAGTAACAGGGTCATATTGCTGCAGCTTGAAGCCACAACTAGCAAAATTCTCCTGGTAGCCTCTAGAATATTAATATTAATAATAATAATAATAATAATGCTACTTACGTTGATTAAGTTGAACTATTCTTTGCAGCCCTATATTTGACTAGTTCTTCATTAGGCTTCCTCTCTTTTTCTCCCTACAGTGTACAAGTCTTCCTTAAGGACTGAGAAACATGTTTCAATGGTTAACTCCTCCTTGAACTTAGGACTAGTCTACACATTGGTGTATTATGCAAATTGGTGAACATTTTTGCACATGTCACAGCAACACTTCATTGTCTTCACTTTTCTGCACAAATTTGTATCCATTGCATTTATACACCATCCCTTTGCCAAATGTGCATCACCTCCCAAATCCATGGGAAGCAAATGGACAGCCCCACATGTGATAATTCACATTTCTGAAGATATCCATGGATTTATTGTTGTTAACTGCTTTCAAGTCAATCTCAACCTATGGAAACCCTATGCATGAGAGATCTCCAAATCACTCTGTCCTCAACCACCCTGCTCAGCTGCTGCAGACTCATGGTTATGGTGTCTCTGACTGAGACTATCACTTGGAATGTGGTCTCTCTCTTTCCTACGGCCCTCCACTTTACTAAGCATTACAATTTTTTTCTAGTGAGTCATTTCTTATCATGATATGGCCAAAATGTGACAACCTCAGGACCCATCCATTGGCCTTTTAAGCAGTTCATGGTATTCTCAGAACTCTTCTTCAGCACAGTGGATACTCCAGTAAAAACAACAACAACAAAGCACAAAGCCACTTTCCACTGGGTTTAAGAGTTTTTCACCCCCATTCCCACAAAAAGTCTGATTTCCAGCAAATTGCATGTGACCAGATCACATTCTGTTTGACTGGGATGAGGAGTATTTAATAATTTAAAAAAACACCCTTATTTTAATATTTCTGCAGTCCTTCTCCTTGAGCCTCATCCTCCACCTTCCACTTTCTCAGTTCTTTGCCTCTCTTGAATCTTTTCCCAAGTGTCCTATCTCATGATTTTGCTCTGTTCCCTAGCATCCCTCCATCTCAGGACTTTCTTGGACATTCACCTGCCTTAGTACCATATATAGGTGTAATAATGGCAGCCTGACAATTCCTGCTCCTTCACACAAGCTGAAATGGCAAACTGCTTTGTTCTTTGGGTCAGAGTAATCGAATGTTCTGAGTCATCACACAGCCAATCAGTGATTAGAGCTTCTCTGTACAGTGCAATATAAATTGCGTAAATGTTTCTGACTTGAGGTGAAGCAAATTGTGCATACTACAAATACTTAAAGTGGGATGCTAATTTGCAAGCAGCCAGCATTTCAAGTCAACAGATATTATTATAGGAATCTGTTATTGACAGAATATAATGTTATAGCAAAGTCCTCTTCATCTTTGATATAAACCAGTTTTCTTTTAATAGTGTACACATGTAAGCATGTATATGGGATAGCAACTATTTAAAAAATAACATCAAAAATGTCCTTCATATAAGTAGTGTGGTGTAGTGGTTTGAGCGTTGGATTACAACTCTGGAGACCAGGGTTTGAATCTCTACTGGACCATGGAAACCCACTGAGTGACCCTGCAAGTCACATTCTCTCAGCCGCAGAGGAAAGCAACTACAGATCCTCTCTGAACAAATCTTGCCAAGAAAACTCCATGATAGAGGTTGCTTTAGGATTGCCATTAGTTCGAAATAACCTGAAGGCAGACAACAAGAACTATGTAGCATTATTTCTTGAGAGGCTGCTTGCTTTGTTTCTTTATTGCTTTGAACACATGTTTATTTCTCTAGTTCAGCTCTCCAAACTATTTGAGACATGTTCAACTACAACTTTCCTTATCCCCAATAAACCAGCCACCACATGATAGAAATTGTGGCCCATCATGTGTGTAGGAATGTTGCTATAGAACTTTTCTATCTCTGTCTGACATGGAAGGATTAACAAAGGTTTTTACATTATTATTTTTTAACAATTTTTCCACTTTTCTCAAAGTTCAAAGTTCGTTTATTGATGCTTGAGCCAAAGGCCATTTGCAATTTTAACATTATAAAATACATCAATACATCAATTAATTAAACAATTAACATACAAATTTGTAATAAAAAATTAACAATTAACTAAATCAACATTAAAACAACTTAATGGATTAAATATGATCATCTCCACAGCAATCAACTGCAATATCAGCTATAACACTAGCCCGAATTTTGATTGCTGCTGTGGAAAACAGTGAGACCTTATAGGTTACCTTGGGGTCAATGTCAGATAAAAGATAAAATATCTTTTCAGAAATGCTATTGCACTGTAAATTAGACAGGATGGATCCCCAAAATGTGGTCCTCAGTTCTGTATAAAGCGGACCAAAAAAAAAAAACAGATAATGAGGTAAATCCTCAATTTCTGGTGCTCCACAAATACACATACGAGAGTCTTTAGGTGTATGTGAATATCTGCCATCAATCATGGCGGACGGCATTGTTTGAAAACGAAGTGCTGTAAAAGCCTGCCTAAGCTTTGGAAATGTAAGCTTCTCTAAATAAATAGCCATTTGATGATCCAGTTTATATAATCTGAACCATTCGGAAAACTTTGAGTTATTAATAGCCAATCTATCCAAATGCACCCCTTGATTGTAAATGTATTCGCGTAACTTTTCTTTTGAATTCCAGATAGCGGGATTTTCAATTAGAGCGGGATATAGTTCTAACAATTTATGGTACCTTAGGCTCCAAGCTTTGCATTTTGGTAGATATTGAAAACATAATTTAGGGAAAACCTTAATTGTAGAATCTTTTACCGATCTCCAATAATTAAATAAAGTAAAGTGGATACGAACTCTAATGGGGGGTAAGCCAACCTCTGCCCGGACTAAAGCTGCCGGTGTGCCGGGTGGAAGAATAAGTAGTTTCTTGAGGAATGTGTTTTGGAGGATCTCCAGTTTATCCAATTGGGAATCATCCCATCCCCACACAGCGGCACCGTAGAGAATTTGAGTTATTGCTTTGCTCTGAAATATTTTTAGAGCAGGTGCAACCAAGTGACCCCCAGCCTGATTGTAGAATTTAAGGATTGCTCCAATAGATCTCATTACCATTATTCTAGTAGCCTCAATATGAGGTTTCCAAGAAAGATTTTCTGAGAAGTAAATACCAAGATATTTAAATTTACTACATTGTTCAATCTGGTGACCATTAATAGAACAATGGAAATCAGAGTGTCTATTCCCGAACACCATCACTTTTGTTTTGTTATAATTGATAACGAGTTTTTCTTTAGAACAAAAGTTTACAAGTTTGGTAATTAATCTTCTCAAGCCTATACGTGTAAGTGAAATCAACACCATATCATCGGCGTATAACAGAATAGATATCTTTTTCGACCCGAGTGTGGGTGGGAAAAATTCTGGGCCTGAGAGTGCTGGAATAATATCATTTAAGTATAAATTAAAGAGGCACCCTTGTTTAACTCCTTTGTTTGTGGGGATTGGATCAGTTAATGAACCGGAAGTATCAACTCTTATCCTTACTGTTGTATTGGAGTAAAGTTCCCTAATTAAAGATTGTAAACGCTTATCCATATTAGTGTTAGCCAATTTGAGCCATAACAGATTTCTATCGATTGAATCGAAAGCTGCAGCTAAGTCAATAAAGGCGACAAATAGATGTTTTGTTGGGCCTTTGATTCCTTGTTGAGCTAATGAATAGGGAGTTAAACAGTGATCAATAGTACTCTGGCCCTCCCTAAATCCGGCTTGTTCTGGGTGAATGACCTGATTATTTGATTCCCATTCCTCTAGTTTATTTAGCAGATGTTTACTGTATAATTTGGAATCCATATTCAACAAACTTATAGGCCGATAATTGTTGGGATCTTGCTTATCACCCTTCTTATATATTGGGACTACTACACTCTGTTTCCAGCCTGATGGAATTATCCCTGTGTTGTTGATTTGGGTGAAGACCTTGGCCAGAATTGGGGCCCACCAATCAGAATTTTTTTAAAATATTTCAGGGGGCATCATATTTTCACCTGGGGCTTTATTCAGTGCAAGGGATGCTATCAACTTTTTTATCTCAGACTCTGATACAGAGAACCAATGGGGCAGACAAGTAGTTTTTAGAGCAATAGGGGAGTGATGTTCTACATATATGTCTCCATAGAGTTTACTAAAGTGACTATACCATTGCTGTGATGTAATATATCCGATAATGACCGGTCTAATCCTATTCATGCCTGAAGCAGTGATATCCCAAAACTGCTTTTCATTTTTTCCTGAAACAGCCTGTGCTAGTTGTTTCCATTGTGATCTAACATACGTGCCCTTCTTTTGTTTTAGAAGTGCCTTATAAGATTGTCTCATAGAGGCTAGAGAATCAGGGGAGATGTTATTGTCATTTCTAAGTACCTGTCTAGAGCAGTTCATTAATGCTCTCCGGGCATTTCGACATTCCAAATCAAACCACCTGTTAATTACTACTTTGTTGGGGTTAAATTGTTTGTTACTCACCAACTTGGGCCTAAGTTTTTGAATTATTGTTTGGAAAACATGCAAAATATCCGAGTTGGTATTTAGAATGGCATCTCGTAGAGATCTGAAGATGGAACTCTCCAGGGTCTGGGAGATTGAGGTGCTTAAGTTAATTGAGCATCGTATTCTCTGTTCTCCTATATGGATTCCATTTAAATTTTGATGGATGTTTGGAGAATAAAGCGGCCCAAAATTGAATAGTAATGACAGTGGGAAATGGTCACTTTCAGCTCGATTAACAACTTCTAATCTACAAATATCAGATATCAGATTTATTGAGACTATTATGTAATCTATCGTACTTGCTCCCCTAATGGTGACATAAGTAAAAGGTCCCGATGTCAGGTCACAATATGTTCCGTTAAGACATTGTAATCTATGCAAAGATAGAATTTCTACTAGCTTTAAACCAGATTTGTTAATATTTATGTCTTGAGAAACTCTAGGAATGGAAACATCATGAGCTGCTGGCCCATGATTAGTGCTCTCCACTTGCCTTAGATCATTTCCAATTCTAGCGTTAAAATCTCCACACATTAATAGCTTTATGGAAGGATATTGATTTTCCAAAGAGAACGAGGTTTCAGATAAGCCATCCCAGATATTATTAGGGCCTACATTCTTTGCTAAGTTAGGCGGGAAATAGATGTTTATACAGATTAAGGGATCAAAATATTTGCTCTTAATAAGCAACACTTGTATACTTTGCGGGAATACACTAGTTATTGGGTGAATCTCAGCATGTAAATCCACTGAAATAAATATTGTGAGTCCGCCACTACCACGGCCTCTTGTAGAGGTTTTAACTGTGGGGACAGAGAATGCTTGAAATCCATGCAGAGTTGGCAAATTGGTTTCAAGAGCCCATGTCTCTTGTAGGCAGAGGATTTTGAAGTTTTGCAGATAGTTTACAAAATCTGCATCATAGAATTTGTTTCCCCAGCCCATAATATTCCAACATAGTAATTTTAATTGTCAAGTTGATGTAATCAAGGTTCTATCATCGTCAATATTCAGAAATTCTGTTTGGGCTATGACTTTTGAATTATAGAATGGTTCATTTAGGGGAGATGTAATATTAGCTCTCATAGGTTCTAAGAGTTGTATTGAAGTTATAGCTGTAAAATCTTTTTCATTCATTGATAGTAAAGTGTCAATAAAATTCTTGGGCGGGGCCCTCTCCATATCGGGGGCTTCTACAGTAGTTATTGAATTCAACAATGGTAAGGCCATATCTTTAGTGGAAAGCAGCATATTTTTCAGATCGTCCACTCTAGAAGTAAAGTCATTTTGTTCAAGATTAGTTTTTATGTTCCTTGAATCTATAGTTTGTTTTTCTGAGGGTTGTCTCTTGGTCCTGATATTGGAGATTTTAGTTGAACCAAGCTCTAATGCGGTTCCTTTGGAGATTCCTTTAGAGAATGTCAAGCAGGTCTTATTTTGCTCTATAAATTCCTCACTATTGTGCTTATAAAGAAATAGAGGGGCTATAATTTGATCTCGGAAGACCTGTATTGGAGTTATTCGGAAATTAAATAAAAAGGGTTTCATTTTAATCAACATGAGGGGGATTGTGGGTTGATCAAAGGTTAGCAAGATACGCTTGTGAGCTAATACACTAGGTAACCATTCCACAGAAAGGATATCAATATCATAAGGGGGTGCCTGTAATAATTGGCTCAACGAGGATTTAATAGCTCTTTTTGACCCCCACCTGCCGTTATTAATTCTGTTATGGGCAATTTGCAGCATGACTTGGTTTGCTTGTAAAGTCCTGGCGCAGTTTCTTTTCCCCTTCTCCTTGAGTGGTAAGTTACCTCTAGAGTCACATATGGTGAGATTCCCCGTTTTACTAGATGTTACTCTATTGGTGTAGTCCGGGTTCTCTTTTGTCACTGTCTGTTTCTGTTTAAAGGTCTCAATAGAGTGTTTGAGAAGCTCCACCTGGTGCATGATTTTCCCTAGACGTTCGTAGATTGAAATAACAGTATGGGCCGTCAAAAGACACTGTTTGGTCACAAAGTCTGGGGGATTTAATTGTTGTTTAGTGAAGTGCGTCTTTTCCATATCTGTCAATTTTTCCCAAATAGACTCATTTAGCTCTAAGGACTCTTCTTCATAAGAAACAGCTGTCTCGTTTCCAAGAGATACTGGATGTTCGGATAAAAGTTCTTTTTCTTTATCCAAAGGGAGGAATCTATTAGCAGTTGGAATTGCAAACTCCAGATTTGAGTTTACAGGTGTAATTGAAATGCTTAGAGTTTCCTCATTAGCTAATAAGTCATCAATCTTAAGCTGTTTGGAGGCCTTATTGTGTTTGTTTATATCAGGGCTTGTTCTAGAACATTTTTTGGTGCCCATCTTAATAGTTGCACCAAGACAGTAGGGAAAAACAACAAGCAATAGATAACGGCACAAAGGGGGAACTTCGAAGCTCACAATATAATAGGATAAGAATATAAAAAAATAAAATAAATATACAAACCCCGACTTCAAATCCGAGGGGAACAAAAAAAAAAAAACAAAAAAAAAAACCCTCGGGCCCAAACTCGCCCCGCTCAGGCACTGCCGCTGCTCCGCCACCGCTCTGTGGCCCCAGCGGGCCTAAAGAAGCCTCTGGGAGGGTAGGTGGGGCCCAAACTCGCCCCGCTCGGGCGCTGCCGCTGCTCCGCCGCCGCTCTGTGGCCCCGGCGGGCCTAAAGAAGCCTCTGGGAGGGTGGGTGGGCCCAAACTCGCCCCGCTCGGGCGCTGCCGCCGCTGCTCTGAGGCCCCGGCGGGCCTAAAGAAGCCTCTGGGAGGGTGGGTGGGGCCCAAACTTGCCCCGCTCGGGCGCTGCTGCTGCTCCGCCGCCGCTCTGAGGCCCCGGCGGGCCTAAAGAAGCCTCTAGGAGGGTGGGTGGGGCCCAAACTCGCCCCGCTCGGGCGCTACCGCTGCTCCGCCGCCGCTCTGAGGCCCCAGCGGGCCTAAAGAAGTCTCTAGGAGGGTGGGTGGGGCCCAAACTCGCCCTGCTCGGGCGCTGCCGTTGCTCCGCCGCCGCTCTGAGGCCCCGGCGGGCCTAAAGAAGCCTCTGGGAGGGTGGGTGGGCCCAAACTCGCCCCGCTCGGGCGCTGCCGCTGCTCCACCGCTGCTCTGAGGCCCCGGCGGGCCTAAAGAAGCCTCTGGGAGGGTGGGTGGGGCCCAATTTTTCCACTTTTCTGAAACATTTGCATCACCACAGAGAAGCCTTTTCAGTGATAAAAGCCTCAAGGAGATGAAGGTGCTGTAGAATTTCCCAAGAAATCTAAACACAGATTTTTTTTTATTGATTGTGATTTTCTCATCTTTGAAGCAAAAGCCTGTTACAAAATTTATATCACCTGTGGATATAAACTGGTAACATATGGTTTGATGTTTCCCTATATGGACAGTACTTAATTTTCTGGCCTTGATGAGAAAGGATTACTGCCCTTTCTGGGCATCATTTTTCCAGGAGTAACATATGAATGCTTCCTAAATGAGTGCAAACATCTTGTCGATTCTTAGAACAAAAGTAGTGAGTGAAGGGCATCACAGTTGGAGAAAAATACAAGCATAGATTCTTTCCCAGAGATTTTTATTTTTAAAAATCTCAGCGAATATCTCATAGATTTTGGGTAGTCACTCAAGCAACATATCATCAATTGCTAAATCAGACCCATCCACATTTCCAAGACAACCCTATTATTTCCTCTATGTTCTGCAAAGCAGAGAGCAGCTGTTTAATCTTCTGTCTTTCCATTCTTCTGCAGTGCTCTTTTATCTCTTGGTGTGTTACTTACACTCATTTTACACCTGACACACAATTTACGTGACTGGTGGAGCAGCACCAAAGGCCTCCATGGGATTCATTGCCTGCCCCTTTGTGCCCCAGAGTTCCCTGGTGTTCATCTGCTGAGGGCACTGATGGTCATGATGTCATTTCCCCTGTGTTAATCACAAAGCCTTTGGATGATGTTTAGCTGGGTTTTTTTGGGGGGGGGGGGCAATATTCATTTTATTGTTGTTCCTTAATTAAACAGAGGATGATGAATTGTTTGTGTCAATTGTGCAGTCTACAAATGGGCACTTCCTGGTTCATTATCATTATCATATGACACATGAAAAGAATAAAAAGGAATAGATTAATGGAGCTGCGCACTGATCACAGACTCTGCTGGGAAGCTCCAGATAGCTGTAATCTGAAAGCCATTCGTAAACTCTGTGGTCTGGGTTAATCAGATGAGCTGCAACTACTGAGCTATGACCAGAACACCAAAGGCTGGACTGTTTGATTGCATCACTAGCCTTTTCAAAAATCACACACTAAAGAGATTATTGGTTATTGTCATGTTAAAAAGAAAGCCACAAATAATTAACAGTCTTTGTGTTTGAGAGAAAAGAGAGGGAAATGGGTTGAGGGAAACCCTACCAAAGCTTCCAGTGAGAAGCTATGATGCATACTGAATACATGTCTAATTTAAAAAAAAAAAAAAAAAAAAGCTGTCCTCACTTTTTCTTCTGAGATTTCCCCCAGAATTGTTGGCAACAGACTTGGAAGACTCGTGTAAAGTAATAATTATCATCTGGAAGCTATTATGGTATACTGATAAAATTTTGTAAGCATCATCATTGGTCCCTAAGTGCATAATGTTGAAAAAATCAGCTCATTGTGTCCTTTATTTTTGTTACAGGTTGTGCCAGAAGTGACTAAAGTGTAAGATGGAGAAGATTGAGGCTCACACCATGATGAAGTTCCTGCATTTGAAGGGTAATAGTGCCCGGCAAAATCATGCTGAGATGATGGTAGTTTATGGAAACAATTGCCCATCTTATGACACTATTGTGAGGTGGAAAAGGAATCACAGATGAGCCAAGACCAGGAAGACCATCATTGACAGACGATGCAGCCACAGTGAAGGGAGTGGAGTGTTTAATCCTGGAAGACAGATGAACAGCCATCCAAATAATCATGGATGAAACTGGTCTTAGTTATGGTAGTGTGTATAAAATTATTCATGATGAACTACACATGTCTAAAGTGTCTGCATACTGTGTTCTATGTTTGCTAATCCCTTTCCAGAAACAAATACAGCATGACCTTTCAAGACAGATGTTGACACTGTTGGAACAGGATGAAGAGGATTTTTTTGGTTCTCTGGTAACCATGGATGAATCTTGGATCTATCAGTATGATCCAGAGACCAAAACCATGAGTATGGAGTGGAAGCATGCCGATTCCCCTCCCCCCCAAAAGGCAAAGGTGCAGAAGTCAGCAGGGAAAGTCATGCTCTCAGTTTTTTTTGGGACTGTCATGGAGTAATTCTCACAGATTACCTTGCAAAGAGACAAATCATCACTTGTACATACCACAGCAATCTTCTAGACAGGTTGCGAGATGTTCTGAAAAAGAAATGCCGTGGTGTGCTCTCTGGAGGCATTTGTCTCCTAGCTGACAATGCACCAGCTCACTCATCTCAAGTTGCAGTTAACAAAGCAAAGGCATGTGGTTTTGAGATTTTGCAACATCCACCTTATTCTCCTGACCTTGCACCAAGTGACTTTTTCTTGTTCCCAGAAATGAAAAATCCATTGTGGGGTCACAGATTTGACAACAGAAATGACATCATTCACAAAGTGGAACAGTGATTTAAAGCACAGTCTTCATACTTCTACAATAACAGTATTTGGAGGGTCAAGAAATATTGGGGAAAATGCCCTGATGCTGCCCCCAAGCTGGTGTCACATCGCCCACCTGATCACAGGTGGGCAGCATTGTGGTGCTCTGGCAGCACAGCGGTTATAAGCCACATGCCATAGGAGCACTTAAAAACTGCTGCCATGATGGAAAAGGCACCTTTTTCCTGACGCAAAAAGTCTGGTTAAGGGTGTGGTGTGCAGTTGCCATGGCCCCAACCCAGTGCTTTACAGCCATCTGTTTTGGCCCTTAGTGTGAAAAACTGTTAAGCATAGTAGGTGTTACAAGGACTGTAGCTGAATTTTAAGGATTGTAGGCTTTGGAGGAGCCTAAATATTCTAAAACTACCAGATCTCATCTGATATGGGAAGCTAATCAGGTTCAGGCCTGATTGTGGATGGCAGAAACCAAAGAGTACCAGGTGCCCTGGCTATATTGGCATTAATTCTTGCCTGAGAAAACTGTGAAATTCATGGGTTTGCCATACATTGACAGGCGACCTGAAGGCATATATATGCACACAGATGGGAGGCAGCTAGTCACAAACTAGTTGTTGTTGCTTCTCAGGGGTGTTGTTGTTGTGGCTATTATCATCACACACACACACTTTGCCTGAGTCCTAGGAAGCTATGTTAAGATAAGCAGAGCTAAAGTACATATCATGCAGAAATTAAAATACAATGAAACTATCAATAGAATTAAAAACAATTAAAATATGTCCATTATAAAAGAAAGCAGAGAGAGAGAACAGCATATTATTAAAGGCCTTTTCCTTATGAGCTATTAGTTCTCAAAGATCTGCTGAAACAGAAAAGTATTCACTTGCCAACAGAAAGACAGAAAGCAGGACACTAGTGTAGCCTCTCTAGGAAGAGCGTTCCAGAGCCTACAAACAAACACCAAGAAGACCCTCTTTTTTGTTCATGCCATATGTACCTGTGAGAGTGGTGGGATGGAGAGATGGTGTTGTTGTTGTGTGCCTTCAAGTCATTTCTGAGTTATGGTGACCCTAAGCTGAACCTATAATGGGGTTTTCTTGGCAAGATTTATTTGGAGGAGGTTTCCCATTGCCTTTCTTTCAGACTGAGAGCATGTGAGTTGCTCAAGGTCAGCCAGTGGATTTCAGAAGGAAAATCTCAAAATATCTCAAAACATGGCCATTCACATTTGTGGAGATATGGACCATTAGATAGATCTTAACTTGTATAAGGCTTTATGAAGTGCTTTTTCCACTCTAGAGGAGTTTTCCTGGTGTGCTGCTCAGGAATTAAGTTGTGAATCAGAATTTATTACTCCACATTTCAGACTCCTAGACATTCTGTATGACAGGGGTAGGCAACCTTTCTCCTTTAAGGGCCGAGGGACTTCAATTCCCAGAATCCCAGGAGCTATTGGCTAACATGGGACTATTGGCCAACATGGCTGAGGCTTCTGGGAGCTGAAGTCCCTCGGCCCTTAAAGGGGAAAGGTTGCCTACCTCTGCTGTATGGTAATCCAGTTTCTGCTTTTTGTCCATCTCTATTAGAACATAGCATCAGTAAATTCCCTGGTTTCTGACACTGTAAAACAGAAAACAAAGTGAAATCAGTGTCTTTTTCTGAGCCAGTGGAGGGGTAACAGGGTAATGTGGTAGTGGTGGTGGTGGCAGCAGTGGTGGCAGTCCTATCATTCATTGTTATATAGATAGTGATATGAAGAATATTTGCAAATTTTCTCACCCTAAGCAATAAAGTCTGTTTTACACATCATCTCAACTTATTTTAAAAAGTTGATTTTTCACTTTTTGTGCAAGAGCAAAAAATCGACTCTTTTTGTTGCTTTCTGCTTTTAAAAAAATCATATTTTATGTGAAATACAGCTGGTTTTTTCTTAAATGAAATTTTGGTGAAAAGTTCCCAAACATGAATAATCAAAACCTCTCATAATTTGGCCTGGCAGACTGGGGATGGGATGGTTTTTTGGTTTTATTTTAAAAAATATTCCTATTATTTTTGTCTTGGTTCTTGCATGCATTCATGCTTCCAATACTTTTAGCTAGGGAAGTAGAGTGTAAAACACTGAATCCTAGCTCTATTTGCTTTTCAAACAGTCAGTCCATAGCACATGATCATTGCTTGGAAAAGGGAGAGAAAGCATTTTGTATATCAGGCCGTCATTCCCCATCCAAATAACAATACCTGCAGTTTGCACATTATCTTTGTGGATATAAAGCCTCTTGCTGAATCAGGGTGGATGTGAAGGAGGTAGGATAGAACTACCTATTCATGTTATTTCTGTGAAAACAAAAGCAGGTCATGGTAACACAGGAACTAATTCTTAGCTCTCAGAATTCATGCTGTGTCCTCTGTCAACCAAGGTCAGTACCTCTCCTGCTTCTTTAAATGATGTACATGTCCCTAAGTCCTTCAAATAAATGAGATTGCACTCTGCTGGCAGTTACACTCTGAGCAGCCATTATGTTGGGGGCGGGGAAAACCTTTCCTCAAAATGTAAGCTTATCATTTATTTATTTTTTAAAAAAGATAAAGTGTTTTTGTTGAGTAGCTTCTCTCCTGCTTTCTCCCTTGCTTCCTTATTTCTTCTATTAGGTAGACTGGAGATTTTCATTGTGTGTCTTCTGTTCCCATCTGTTAGCATTTCACAAGAACCTGAAAATCAGCAGTCTCTAGAAAAATTAAAAAAGAAAAATAAATTTCTTCAATATTTAGCAGGGAAAACAAAACATTGTGCAAATAAATGACCTTCGTTGGAAGCTGCATAGTTTGAAGAAATTACAGTTGGCTCTCTGTATCCATGGATTCTTTATCCACAGATTCAAGCATCCATGGCTTGAAAATATTCAAAAAATATATACATTCCAAAAAGCAAATTTTGATTTTGCTATTTTAAATAAGGGACACTATGTTGCTATGCTATTGCATTTAATGGGACTTCAGCATCTATGGATTCTGGTATCCACAAGGGATCCTGGAACTGAACCCTGGCAGATACTGAAGGCCCACTGTATTTTTTGGGTTAAAGTTTATGGTATTCCCCGTTGACAAGGTTATCAAATTGTGTCCGACTATAAGGGGCGGTGCTCAACTCCATTACTAAGAGCCAGCATTGTCAGAGACTACTCTGTGATCCTATGGCCAGCATGATTGCACAGAATGCTATTTACCTTCCCACTGAAGTGCTACCTATTTGCATGCTTTTGAACTACTAGGTTGGCAGAAGCTGGAACTAGTGACAGGAGCTCACCCCATCATGCAGCACCTGGGCCTTGAACTGCCAACCTGCCAATCTTGCAATGAACAGAGTCAGTGTCTTAACCACTTGAGCCACTGCATCCCTCAAAATCCTCTACCTGGGGAGTGTAAAGGTTGAAGCCATGCCCAGGGCCACCTCAGCTAACTGTATCAGGTAACAAATATTGAGAGTCAGTCATGTCAGGAAATGCTTAATTATTTAATTATGTACTATGAAGAGTAAGGGAATAAAAGTGTGGGATTTTCTGCTTCATGTGCCAGAATAACCTGATACTGTGGATACTGTGTACATTGATCTGGATGGGTTTGGGGCAGGGATGTCATTTGTTTACTCTGCCTCAAGCTGCAAAGGATCTTGGGCTGGTCCCAGCTGTACTAAATGTTTTGGTAATCATACATAGTTGGTGTTGTAGTTGGAAAGAAACACTTTGTCAGTGTTATTGAGCTACATGCTAATTCCTAAATTTTGCATACAAGGAAAATGTATTCTTAGATAACCAAAAGAGAACAAATCTACTGCCACAATTATCTTTAAAAGGGATGCAGACAAATCAGTACAGTGGCACTTTCCACACTCTTTGGGCCATCTGATCATTGTATGAATTACTTAATTTGCCTCTAAAATTACTGAAATCACACATATGTTTCAAGCCTAAGTGCTATAATGAGGAACATCTGACATCTAAAATCTTAAGAAGAGACATCATTTCAGAGATGGGAAAATTACATCACAAGTGCCATTACATATTATCTTGTTCTGGGCGACTTCAACATTCCACTCGAAACCAGCTTACAGGATTTAACCGGCGCAGCTCGGGAGTTCATGGATACCATGACAAACATGGGCCTATCCCAGTTGGTCAACGGGCCCACGCATTGTGCTGGTCATACCCTCGATGCGGTCTTTAGTACGGAGCAGGAACATCCGTGGGCAGAGGTCATAAAAACCTCCGCTTTGTCATGGACGGACCACTTTCTGGTCAAGGTGGAACTGAAGGCTATTGTTCACCCTCCCGGGGGTGGTGGACCTATTAGAATGGTCCGCCCTCGAAGGCTAATGGATCCAATTGGTTTCCAGAAAGCCTTAGAGGGTTTAATGGTGAGTAATGCCGGCGATTCTGCCGAAGCTTTGGTTAACACGTGGAACACCGATCTTACCAAGGCTATCGACAAGATCGCTTCCAAGCGTCCTTTCCAACCCGCTTCGAACCGCAAACCATGGTATACAGAAGAGCTTAGAAGGATGAAGCGGGTTGGACAACGACTAGAGTGCGAATGGCAAAAGACTCGTCTCTTATCCGACAGAACTTGCCTTAGGAAGCATCTTGACTCCTATAGGGAGGCTTTACGTGCAGCGCAGAAATCCTTCTGTTCTGCACGTATTGCGTCTGCAGAGTCTCGCCCGGCAGAACTGTTTAGGGTGGTGGGGGATCTGACGCAGATACCTTCTGCGCCGAATCCTCTACTTAACCCGACGACAGCCTGCTGTGAGGCATTTAATACCTACTTTGCAGATAAAATCTCTTGGATAAGAGCTGACTTGGACACCAATATTTTGGCAGGATCTGTGGACGGGGCGTCCAGTAACTCCGTTGATGGCATTTCACTGGATCAATTTCAATTTGTGAGTACCGAGGACGTGGACAAGTTGCTTGGAAGGATGAGGAAGACAACTTGCCCTCTCGATCCTTGTCCATCATGGCTGGTCGTCCAGGGTGGGGACGCGTTGAGGGTGTTTCTCCGAGACACAATCAATGCGTCCCTCAGGGAAGGCAATATACCATCCTGTTTAAAAGAGGCGGCAGTTAGGCCACTCTTAAAAAAGCCATCCCTGGATCCCCTGGACAGAAACAACTATAGACCAGTCTCCTTGCTGCCATTTTTAAGCAAGGTGATCGAGAGGGCAATTGCCTCCCAGCTCCAAGCTATCTTGGATGAAACCGATTATCTCGATCCATTTCAAACTGGCTTCAGGACAGGATTTGGGGTTGAGACTGCCTTGGTTGCTCTGACCGATGACCTCCGCTTGAGCATCGACAGGGGAAGTGTGACCCTGCTGGTGCTCTTGGACCTCTCAGCGGCCTTTGACACTATAGATCACACCATTCTCTTGGATCGGCTGAGGGAGCTAGGAATTGGAGGCACTGCTTTGCAGTGGTTCCATTCCTTCCTCTCGGGCAGATCCCAGAGAGTGAGGCTTGGGGACAGTTGCTCTTCTAAAATAGAGCTTAATTGTGGCGTCCCTCAGGGCGCCATTCTGTCTCCAATGCTATTTAACATTTATATGAAGCCGCTGGGAGAGATCATTCGGAGGCATGGAGCGCGGTGTCTTCAGTACGCTGATGACACCCAGATTTATTTCTCCATGACCAAATCATCGTCTCAGACCTCTGATGGCATCTCTCCTCTCAATGACTGCCTTGGAGCAGTAATGGATTGGATGAGGGAAAACAAATTGAAGCTGAATCCAGACAAAACGGAGGTGCTCACGGTTACAGGTCCGAATCCGGGTCCGGGATTACAGCCCCCAGTCCTGGATGGGGTCACACTCTCCTCCAAGGACTGTGTGCGCAGTCTGGGGGTACTCCTTGACTCGTCGCTTCACATGACTAGCCAGGTGAGTGCGACAGTCAGGAGTGCCTGCTATCAGCTTCGGCTGATACGCCAGCTGCGTCCATACCTGGATAAGAAAGACCTGGAAACCGTTGTGCACGCACTGGTAACCTCACGTCTAGATTACTGCAATGCACTCTACATGGGGCTACCCTTGTGCCTAACTCGGAAACTTCAGTTGGTGCAAAATATGGCAGCCAGATTAATCACCGGAATATCCAGGAGGGAGCATATTACACCAGTGCTTAAATCCCTCCACTGGCTGCCAATTAGTTTCCGGGCGCAGTACAAGGTGTTGGTTTTGACCTTTAAAGCCCTACATGGCTTGGGTCCAACTTATCTTAGGGACCGCCTCTCCCCGTATGAGCCCCCCCCGTGCTCTTCGGTCAGCTGGGAAGAACCTCCTACTACAGCCGAGGTCAAAGTCTACACAGACCTCGCAGAGGGCATTTTCCGCCATTGCCCCTAAATTATGGAACGGCCTGCCGGATGAGATCCGTCTTACTACAACACTTACTGCCTTTAAGAAAGCAGTTAAGACGGACCTCTTCCGGCAGGCCTTCCCGGAATAACTCTCCTCAGAGAATGAATACTGGATTTCTCCTCCCCAAGCCTCCTGTTTGCTTGTAATTTTATATTGTCATGTATTTATTTGTTTTAATATTTTCAAGTTTAATTTTATTTTAAGGGGCGTGGGAGGGATGTGGGTGAGGGATTGGGATATTGGACTGTCTTTTAACTATTGTATCTTTTAATTGTTGTAAGCCGCCCCGATTGCGATGCAGAGGGGCGGGTTAAAAATAAAATTTATTATTATTATTATTATTATTATTATTATCATTGCAATGAAATGGAGACAGTACGTGAAAGTGTTAGGATTGGGTCCCAAGGGAAAATGTACATTGTGGGATAGTGCAGCAGCCATGATGACACAGCATTTGGCCACAGCTGAGTCATGCAGACTTATGCTGATGTAACAGGACATGACATCATGGGGGTAGTCACCTGGTGCTGGAAAGCACAGAAACTGCTGCAAAAATGCTGTGTCACTCAGGTGAGTGACAGGTGTCCAGCAGGAAGAGGCAGGGCCAGAAAACCATGTGGAGCACAGGCTATATAAGGCACAAGCCTCTGGACACACATGTGGTTTGAGTTCGTGGTGTTGTTGGATTGCTGTTGGAGTTGCGTTGGTGTATGCTGTACATATCTGTATATAGAGCAACAAAGATTAAAGCCTCATTCGTGAGATGTTTGTCTGTGGAGTCTCAGTGCTCTATCTGGAAAGGGAGAGGAGTTTCTCCAGCTGACAAGCAGCCTGCTTCATCGGAGAAGTATGGATCCTGGTGCTTCACATTATGTGGTCTCCACGCGCTGTGTTACCACGCCTAACAGAAAAAGCAGAAAAGTGAAGGGAAAGTGGCCCCTAACAAAAGCAACCTGTTCCTCTTATTATGCAGTTACCCAAACTGAAACCAAAGAAATGATTTTAAAAATGAATACAACTGTACTGTCCCATTCAGTAATATTTACTGGGTTCGATAAAAGGACTTCTAAATAGAATTCTAGCACAGCATTCTAAATCCCTCACCAAACCACAAATCCCAGAGTTCCATAGGATGGAGACACAGTGGTTAAAGTGCTGTCCAGTGTCAAGAAATGAGCTAGGGATGTAAATCTTGGAAAATTTCATTATCCTATGTGAGGCTGAATAATAGGTATTCTCTCCACAGTGGGAGAAAATGAATATCCAAAGTATATTCATTTGGAGAGAATAGATGTAGTATTTTCCATATATTTCAATGTCCTGACATACTGTGAAGGAATAAGTATGTGGAGGATAATTTGTGTGGGAAAAGCCATGTATTTATCTCCACAGAATAATTGTTGCAGGACATCAAATACCAGGTTTTTTATTTTTATTTTTATTTTTTTGGAAAATTATCACTGGTCTTCCTGAAGTGGGTTCCTGGCTGTCAGGAAACTCATTTTTTCAATGGTGGAATGAATAATTATGAATATCTCCCCCTGACTGACACTGTGCAATGCATATAGATTTTAAATTTCTCTTTGTGTTAGGGCTGCAAGGTTTGTGGGCCAGTAGAGCCAGGTTTTCCATCTTCCTACTCCCTGCCATACTGGTTTTGCCTTCTTTTGAGGGCAGGGGGCTGGACCCCAGAAATTTTTGACTGCCAGTTGCTCACCAGATCTTCAGAAAGGATTCTTTCCAAGTGGTGCTTGGAGATATTGGGAAATTGGGTCTGTGGACAAATGATGGGAGTGCTGAGAATGAAAATTTTACATCCAAGCCATATGCTGAGCTAGAGTTTTCCCTATTCTTCTGACCCTCTGCCTCAGTCTGGCTCACATCCACTCCTTGTTCAACATTAAAAAGACTTACCTTTTGCTACATGTTTTTCAGGGGAAAAACAGAGTAAAGCACAGTGGCTCCCTTCCCACAGTCCCTGTGAGTGTCCCTGCTGGGTCGCTCTGTGCTTGCAAGTCACTCAGAAGCCAGAATGAGGTTAAGTGCCTTATTCTGTCCCATTCAGCACTGTTTATTGAGCTGGATAAAGTCACACCTGCTATGAAGGTATTGGCCAGCTTGCAGGGATGGTGTGGAAAGGCAGCCGTCCCTTGTTCCCAGAAAACCTGCAGCAGGTAATTGGGAGATTCAGGAGGAATTCATGGCCATAATACTCCAGGGGCACCCCAGAGTATTTTGGCAAATGTAGACAAGCCCACAGTGGCAATCCCTTAGAAAAGAAATTATAAATACAGCACAAATTTAAAAAGTAATAAGCAGTGCACCATGGCAAAAAGCCATCAGCCAGGCAATCCAAAGTGTGGTGAAAGAGCACTAGATGGAATGATGCCCTTTGAGAATATCTGTGTCTTGGTATCATGCCTTTTCCTTTTTAAATTTTTTTCCCAAAGTTTAACAAATATATATGTTACATCCAGGTTTTTTTTTTATTATTTTAACAAAACAAATATTTTGTCATTTAACTAAAACTTCCTCTATTATTTACTTCCTAAGTATCCCTGATGTGAGTCACTTTATATTCCATTTTATATTCCATTTTTCCATTTTATATTCCATTTTTCCATATTTATCTAAAACCTTATTTTAATCAATATCGTATATAGTTTCATAAAGATTTCTCAGTGCCTAAACCAAAAAAATCCCACATTATTTTCCTTTGTTATTTTTAACTATTTGAAAATTAGATTGATAATCACTCTATACCTGCACCTTACTTCCATCTAGATTTGCAAAATTCCATAATTAGGAACCATTCTTCATTTATATCTTTCATATCTTTCTGTTTCAGATGGCAAGTTAATTTGTCCATTTCCATCATTTCTGTTAGCTTCATTAGCCAGTCATCTATTAGCGGCATTTCCTTGTTTTTGCAGTACTGAGCTAATAATAGCCATGCTGCTGTAATCATATATAGTAAGATACACCAGTGTTTTTTCTCAATCTGTGGTGGGATTTTATTCAACATATTGAGGAAGTATATTTCCAGTCTCAATTCCTAATTGATCTTTAATATCTTTTCAATCATAGTATGGATGTTCTTCCAATAGATTTTGAGTTTGGGATATCACTACCAGACATAGTTCCATGATCCTGTTTTTCCATGACATTTCCGACATTTAACAGAGCTTTTTTTGTATGTTTTTGCTATTTTTGAAGGAGTCAAGTATAACCTTTGCTCCATTTTCCAGTAGTTTTCTTTTAGGTCTTATGATGTTTGTATTTTTTGCTTTGTTTTGTTTTATCCCTGGCGTAGTTCCAGCTCTCCCACAATTAAAAGCCCATTTAATCATTACATCTGAGATTAATTCATCTTCTTGGGCACATTTTCATAATAATCTATATGATTTTGCTGTTTTCTTGCCCTCTGCTTATCACATTCTGTAACATCATTTCCAAATTCTTCTATTTTTTGATCCATTTTGAATCTTTCCTTTAGTTGCAAATACAACAGCCAATGCATTGAGTCTAGCTGGGCCAATTCTTTTATTTATTTCATTTCATATTTGTTTGGTTCTACTTGTGTAATATATTTTGATAGGAAAACCATCTGTCCACTGATTTCCATCTGCCTAAGAATGCTTCATGTGGCGAAACCCAGAGAGGTGTTTTTCTATATATCTTTTTATTGAGATTGTTCCAAACTTGAAAAAGAGCTTTCTTAACAATATGTCTAAATTTATTATGAACGGATTCTTTATTATACCAAATATAGGCATCCCAGCCAAATCGATTATTGAAACCTTCTATATTTAATAATTTTGGGTTGTCCAATGTGATTCA
Source organism: Phrynosoma blainvillii (assembly GCA_026167975.1). NCBI lineage: Eukaryota > Metazoa > Chordata > Lepidosauria > Squamata > Phrynosomatidae > Phrynosoma > Phrynosoma blainvillii. Next base: position 172,660,912 of record JANUYF010000001.1, read on the forward strand.
ATCAGTGATCCAATTTAGTGCATTTTCCTGGTAGTATAATTGTAAATAATAATAATAATAATAATAATCTAATAAATGTTTATTTATAGCCCGCCCCTCTGCAAGGCAATCGGAGCGGGGTACAACAAGTTTTAAAACAGGCAATTTAAAACATTCCCACATCCCATAATCCACCCTCCCAACCCCTTAAAACAGAATTAAACCAGGAGCAGTTAAAATATGACAATAAAATAAGATAAAACATCCTAATGACACCAGAATCAGTATGACAATTTAGAAACTTATCTAACCCCAGGCCACGGTTATTCCGGGAAGGCCTGCCGAAAGAAATCCATCATTACTGCTTTCTTAAAAGCAGCAAGAGTGGTAATAAGACGGATCTCATCTGGCAGGCCATTCCAAAGTCTGGGAGCGGTTGCAGAGAAAGCCCTCTGGGAGGTCTGAGACAGCCTAGTTTTTATTGACTGTAGCAGATTCCTCCCAGAGGACCTAAGAGCACGTGGGGGATCATACAGGAAGAGGCGGTCCCTAAAATAAGATGGACCCAAGCCATGTAGGGCTTTAAAGGTTAAAACCAACACCTTGTACTGTGCCCGGAAACTAATTGGCAGCCAGTGGAGGGATTTAAGCACCGGTGTTATGTGCTCCCTTCTAGATGTTCCAGTGATCAACCTGGCTGCCATATTTTGTACCAGTTGTAGTTTCCGGGTTAGGCACAAGGGTAGCCCCATGTAGAGTGCATTGCAGTAGTCCAGACGTGAGGTTACCAGGGCATGTACCACAGTTTCCAAGTCCCTCATGTCCAGATAAGGGTGCAGTTGGCGTATCAGCCGAAGCTGATAACAAGCACTCCTGACTGCTGCATTCACCTGACTAGTCATGTGAAGCGACGAGTCAAGGAGAACCCCCAGACTGTGAACATCTGGGATGGCTTCCCCTCCTTCCTCTTTCTATCTTGTCAATGTCTTCCATTTTATATGTGGTTTTTGTTGTTGTTCCAAATGAATCTCTTTATATCCTTTTGCCATTCCTGTAGTGGTTTTTCATTATTAAGTATTAGTATAGTTTGAAATAGAAAATTCATTTTAAGGAGGACCATCATCTTTATCACTTCTATTCTTCCTGATAAGGTAAGTTGCAGTTTATTTCATTTTTCCAGGTCTTTTTTTATTTCTTTCCATTTCACTTTATAGTTATTTTCAAAAATGACTTTTTAGTCAGCCAGATTCCCAAATATTTGACTTTTTTTTTTGTATCAGATGGTTAGTGATATTTTCTATCAATTGATCTTCTTCTTTAGACATTTTTTGTCATCAGCATTGTTTTCTTTTTGTAAATTTTGAAGCTGGATATCTTGCCAAATTCCTCTATTGTGTTAAATACTTTTTCTATCTGTTGCATAAGTTCTTCTAATATAATTACCGGGTCATCAGCAAATGCCTTCAATTTATATTCAAAACTTTTGAGTCTCAGACATTTTATATCTTGATATTTCCTTATTCTATTGGTGAGAATTCCCAAAACAATTATGAATAGTAGCAAGGATAGGGGGCACTCTCATCTAGTTCCTTTCTTAATGTCTATTATTATAGTTCTTATTCCATTTACAGTTAACTGAGCTGTTTGTTTTTCATATATTCTTTTATAATCCAGGTGATAAAATTCTCTCCCATTCCCATTCTGTTCAAAATTTCTATCATGCAGCTCCAGTTAACATTATTGAATGCCTTTTCTGCATCCACAAAAATTAATGCCATCTTTTTCTCATGTCTCTCGCAGTATTCTAAGACATCCACAATCAATTTAACATTTTCTTTAATTTGTCTGGAGAGTAAAAAACCACTTTGATCTTCATCTATGTAATCTATTATTATCCACTTCAATCTTTCCACCAATATGGATGCCAGAATCTTATAGTCACTATTCAGAAGAGATATGAGTCTATAATTTGAAATTTCTTATTCATCTTTCCCTCCTTTTAAAATCAGTGTGATATTATTAGCATTCTTCCATGACTCTGGTATACCATTGTTCTTGATGTCATTTAAGGTATTTTGTAGAGATATTTTGATTTCTTCCAGAATTTTTTTTATATTACCAAGCAGTAAATCCATCTGGCCCCAGTGCTTTATTTGCTTGTAACTTCTTTATCACCTTGGAACTCTCATCTGTGGTAATGGCTGCATTCAGTAGTCTCTGATGCTTCTTCTCAATTCGTTCAATTTCTTGCTTATCCAAATATTCCTTTATCCCTTCCATGTTAACTTCATCTTTATTGTATAAGTTTGAGTAAAATTTCATGAAAGTTTTTCTATGTCTTCTTGTCTGTTAATTAATTTCCTCACTTCTTTTATCTCTATCAATTTTCTTTGTCTTTCTTTAGTCTGTTAGCCATCCATTTTCCAGATTTATTTGCATTTTCAAAATGTCATTGTTTAATGTATTTCATTTTCTTCTCAATCTCTATAGTTATTATCTGGTCTAACTGCGGGTTGTTGTTTTTTTTTTTAACTATTTTAAATATTTATTTTTCCTATCATTAGTTGGGTATTTACTCAGTTCAGTTTTGGCTTCCAAGACTTCTCTTTCTAATTCTCCCAACTCTCATTTATGTTTATCCTTAACTTCTACTCCTCTTTGGATCAAGACCCCCCTCATGACAGCTTTGCTCATGTCTCCTACTGTCTTCATTGTGACTTCTCCTGTTGAATTTTCCACAAAATAATTCTTCAAAATATCTTTTGCCTCTTCTAAAAAAATCTTATTTAATAAAGACTCATTCAATTTCCAATTGAATTGTTTTTGACCAAGTTCTATCATGAGTAAGATAGGGTTGTGATCAGATATAAATTTTGGTAGAATCTCCATTTTTTTGGACTTTGGGGGGAAAGGTACTGGATATTAAATACGTGTCAATTCTGGATGTTGACTTGTCACTCTCAGAGAAAAATGTATGTCCTTTTTCTCCAGGACAGAGTTTGCTCCATATATCAATCAAATTAATCTCTTCTGTTATTTCAAAGAAAGTCATTGGCAACCTGTCCTAGTTCTTTTTGATCTTTTTGCTTGAAGCCCTATCTTTATGCAGATCATTTACTCCATTCCAGTCACCTAAAGCAATTATATTCTCATAAACCAGTTCTCTGACCGCTTCCTCTATTTTCTTAAATAATCTTTGTTTGTTTTCTATTGGTACATAAACACCAAATATTAAGTATTTTTTGTCGCCAATTTTAATCTCTATTGCAAAGCAGTGGCCATCGTCATCCTTACAAATTGTCCTTGCTGTATATTTGTTTTGAATGTGATATCTTGCCTTTTCCCTAAATCTGTGCTTGCTCACAGGATTTGATACTGATCATAATATGTGGCTATGATATTTGTCAAGAGTTCTAACTCACAGGCAACTGTGAATAAAATTCCACTGGAAGTCAATTTGCTTTTCAGCTTACATGTTCTGTTAGTGTGCACTGCATTTTAAGACTTGAAATGTTTGATCAGCTAGCCCCACCCCCCACCCCCCGTCCCTGTCCCAGATGTGAAGGTCTTGGTAACCTTTCTCAATAATTGGTAATAAAGTTAACATAGGAGGGTGAAAGAAGAGATAACTGTGCAGCCATCCAGATGTTGTTGAACTGCAGTTGCCAGCATTCTTCACCATCATCCATGTCTGGGAGCTGCAATCCAATAACCTCTGGAGGGCTGCATATTTTTCCCCCTCTATTTTAGAAATTCTCTTTAGTGTCAGATGTTGACATTCCTACACATTTTTTAAAGTTCTAGATATTTTTGCAGTTGTGACCCTTAGAACTTTCTACCACAAATGCTATTTTGCCTGTTCTATTTCATTACTCAAGTGAATAAGTGATCAAATCAATTTTTTTTAAAAAAAACTGTGTATCATTGTATTATAAAACTCATCTCAAATATCAACACATACTAATACTAATACTAATACTAATAATAAATTTATTTGTACCCCACCTTTTGCCATAGCAATCAAGGCAGCTTACAGCTAAAACAGATACAAACCCCAACAATGAACATAATAACCCCCATTAAAATACATTAAATATAAATCTCAGTTAAAACAGTTTAAAACAATAGACAATTAAAACAGAAGGCACTCTGGGGCAAGCAAAATAAAGAAAAGGAGGGTGACTAACAAGGAGAGACCTAGTTTGAAAGTGATTTTATTTTGGATAAGCCAGCCAAAAGAGATCTGTCTTGATGGCTTTTTTAAAGTCATCTAAGTTGGTTATCTGATGGATCTCTTCTGGCAAGGTGTTCCAGAGTCTGGGAGTGGTAGCAGAAAATGTCCTCTAGGAGATTGCCATCAATCTAGTTCTTATCAGTTGAAGGAACTTCCTCTCGGAGGACCTGAGGGCACAGGGTGGATTATATAGAAGAAGGCGATCCTCAAGGTAGGTTGGACCCAGGCCATGTAGGGCTTTAAAGGTTATCACCAACGCCTTATACTGTGCTTGGAAACCAATAGGCAGCCAGTGGAGAGATCTTAAAACTGGTGTAATATGATCACTCCTGGATGTTCCAGTGATCAGCCTGGCTGCCATGTTTTGTACTAATTGCAGTTTCCAAGTTAGGTATAAGGGTAGCCCCATGTAGAGTGCATTGCAGAAGTCGAGTCGTGAGGTTACCAGTGCGTGTACTACAGTTTCTAGGTCCCTTACTTCCAGGAAAGGGTGCAGCTGGCATTTCAGCTGGAGCTGATAACAGGCGCTCCTGACTGTCGCATTCACCTGATCTGTCATGTGAAGCAATGAGTCTAGATCAGGGGTAGGCAACCTTTTTGAGCCGGGGGCCGGGTTGCTGTCCCTCAGACAATTGGTGGGCCGAAGCACCAAAAATAAATAAATAAATAAATAAAAATTAAAATTAAAAAAGAATTAAAAAATTTAAAAAAAACGCATGCACACTCTCTCAGCCCCAGAAAAGCCATGCCAAAACCCCTGTGAAGATTTTGCCAAGAAAACCCCAAGAACAAGTAATAACAACAATAATCAATATCATCATGGGGGGGCGGCGGCGGTGGGGGGGCGGCGGTGGCAGGACCGGTTTGGGGCCGGTCCAAAGGCCTTGCTGGGCCGCATCCGGCCCCCGGGCCTTAGGTTGCCTACCCCTGGTCTAGATGCACCCCCAGACTGCGAACACAGTCCTTAACAGAGAGCGTGACCCTGTCCAGAACTGGAGGTCGCAACTGAGGGGCCCCTACTGTAAGTACCTCCGTTTTGTCCAAATTCAGTTTGAGTCGGTTTTTCCTCATCCAGTCCATTACCGCTTCGAGACATTGATTGAGGGGAGAACCGCTATCTGCTGTCATGGCAGCTGACTAAGACATGGAGCAGAATATTTGGGTGTCATCAGCATATTGATAACACCCCGCTCCATGTCTCCTGATGATCTCTCCCAGTGGCTTCATATAAATATTGAACAGCATCAGGGACAGGATGGCGCCTTGAGGAATGCTGCATTTTAGCTCTGTTCTTGAGGACCAGCTGTCCCCGAGTGACACCCTCTGGAACCTGCCTGAGAGGAAAGAGCGGAACCTCTGAAGAGCAGTGCCTCCTACTCCCAACTCTCTCAGGCGCTCCAAGAAGATGCCGTGGTCTATTGTATTGAATGCTGCTGAGAGGTCCAAAAGCACCAACTGGGTCACACTACCCCTGTTGGTGCTAAGGCAAAGGTCATATATCAGGGCAACCATGGCCATCTCTATCCCATATCCAGGTCTAAAGCCAGTTTGAAATGGATCTAGAAAATCGGTTTCATCCAAGATTGCTTGGAGCTGAAAGGCAACGGCTCGCTTGATCACCTTGCTTAAGAATTGTAAATGCGAGACTGGTCTATAATTTTTCAAATCCAGGGGATCCAGGGAATGTTTCTTCAGGAGTAGTCTAACGACCACCTCTTTTAGATTTGATGGAACAATTCCTTCCCTAAGGGATGCATTGATGACCCTCTTAAGAAAGGCCAACAAGGCATCACCCCCCCTGGATGACCAGCCAAGATGGGCAGGGATTGAGGGAGCATGTCATCTTCCTCACTTTTCCAAGGATCTTGTCCATGTCATCAGTACTCATTGACTCAAACCAATCCAGTCTAATCTCACAAACGGGTTTACTGGACACCTCATCAGTCAATTTTGTTATAATCCCAGAGTATAAGTCAGCACTTATCTGAGAGATTTTATCTGTGAAATAATTGTTGAAAGCGTCAAAGCAGGTTGTTGTTGGGTTAAGTAAAGGGTTCTGCACAGGTGGAGCTTGTGTCAGTTCCCCTACCACCCTAAATAGTTCCATTGGATGAGATTTTGCAGATGCAATAAGTGAAAATAAGAACGAATTCTTCACTGCACGTATTGCCTCTCGATAGGAACAAAGAAAGTTCCTATGATGAGTCTTATCAGATAACAGTCGAGTTTTCCACCAGGTACACTCTAGTCGTTGTCCAATCCACTTCATTTTCCTAAGTTCCTCTGTGAACCAGGGATGACAGTTTGGAGCGGGTTGGAAAGGACGCTTGGAAGCGATTGTATCAATAGCTCTGGTAAGATCGATATTTCAGGTATTCACCAGAGCTTCGACCGGTTCGTTAGCTTTACCAACCAAGAGACCCTCCAAGGCTTTCTGGAATCCAACTGGCTCCATTACCTCCGATGAGGGATCATTTTAATAGGACCTCCACCCTCGGTGGGATGGACAGTGGCTCTTAGTCCAACCTTGACCAGGAAATGATCTGTCCATGACAGTGCAGAGGTATTTATTACCTCTGCCCACAGATATGCCTGTTCCGTACTAAAGACCGCATCAAGAGTATGACCTGTTGAGTGCGTAGGCCCGAAAACCAATTGGGATAGGCCCATGTCTGTCATGGAATCCATGAACTGCCGAGCTGTATCTGTTAAACTGGTCTCGAGTGGGATGTTGAAGTCGCCCAGAACTAAAAGTCTGAGCAACTCTAAGACCAGTTGAGTCAGCTTGGGTAGGGAATCTGTTATGCAATGGGGTGGACGGTATACCAACAGAATCCCTATACTATCCCTGGTTTTCAGACTCAAGTACATACTCTCGAAGTGATCTGTTTTCCGGATAGGTATCCTGGTCAAGGAGAGGTTATCTTTATGAACCAGAGCCACACCCCACTTACCCTTACCTGCTCATACACAGAATACCCAGCTGGGAGAGCTTGATTCCAAGTGATGGCACTGTCCTCCCCCAGCCAGGTTTCCGTAAAACATGCCAGGAAGGCTTCTTCATCCATGAGAAGGTAATGGATGATATGGCTTTTATTTTTCACTGATCTGGCATTACAAAGGAGCAAGGTGAGGTTCCATGGCAAGGTTGGTAAGCTCCCCAATCTGCTTTGGGCAACAGAGTGGCCTGAAGGCAGGATCGCTTTTAAACATCGAACCCGCCTTCTTTTGTAACAGGATTCTGCTCCGTTCTCGCCGTATCTTCCTCTGCCCCATACTACCTCAATTGCCACTCCCACAGATTCCTCTGTCAGCTCTCCTCTGCTGCCCTCCATCTAATTAGTTGCCTTATAAACCCCAGAGTGTACAACTCAAAGTTCCCCAGGAAGCGCAGCCCAGGCATCTTAGTTTCCACCCATATACAGTCTCTATACTTGGGTGGTGGTAGTTGGGCTCTAATATGCCCCCCAAGTCATCCTGGGCTCCACTGCCACTGCTAGCCACCCCTGAAGCCTCCTCCAGTTCTGGTGCTGTTGTTGCTGCTGTGCTGCCAGGAGGGAGGCTGGTTGGGTGGGCAGTTTTTACCTCCGCTGCTGCTGCCGCCACTTCCAAAGGGAAGGGGGGAGCTCCTCTGGCTCTGCTGCTGTTGTTGCTGTTGCGCTGCCAGGAGGGAAGCTGGTTGGGCGGATGGTTTTTACCTCTGCCACTGCCACCGCCACTTCTGGAGGGGAGGGGAGAGCTCCTCCGGCTCTGTTGCTGTTGTTGCTGCTGTGTTGCCAGGAGGGAGGCTGGTTGGGCAGGCGGTTTTTACCTCCACCGCCGCTGCCGACACTTCTGGAGGGGAGGGTGGAGCTCCTCCTGCTCTGTTGCTGTTGTTGCTGCTGTGCCAAGGGTGCCTTTATGGAGCCAGACCAAGGGTGCCTTCATGATGCGAACTGCATTTGATATTAGACCATTTTTCAAGGCCTGTTCTCAACATATCAGTGATGCAAGTTTCAATAAGTACAATCAAGAAATAATGACTGTGTGCTTATAAGAGATGAACTAGAAACTTCTCAACAAACAAGAGAGGGAGGATTATAACATATAAATGAATTCACTGGCTGTCAGACACTCATGCTATAGAGTGCTACCTATCTATCTGTCTGGCTATCCATCATGTTATTCAACCAAGGGGAAATAACAGAATTGTGGGTGTTGGGCAAACATTCAGAATTGAGATTTGCCTTCCTCAATCAAAACAAAAAAGCTATAAATTGATCTTCTTGGACCTAATGGATTTAACCACTACTGCTGATCATGACTGACAGAAAGAGGCATCCTTGCAACATGTTTAATTATGCATGATGGAAGGGGGAAATGTAGAGAAAGTGTGTGTGTGTGGTGTGTTTAAGGAGTCCACTGTTATTTTCTCCTACAGTTCACAGTGTCATACCACTGAACATTTAATCTTTTGTAAGTACTCTTTCAGAACCAAAATACCCTAAAGCCACCAGATCCCTTCTGATCTTGGAAGCTAAGCAGGATCAGCCTTATTTAGCGCTTGAATGAGAGACTGCCAAGGAATACCGGGTGCTGTGGGCTATATTTCAGAGGAAGAAATTGGCAAAATTAATGAGTATTCTCCTAGAGTATTCCATGCCTAAGAAAACCCTGTGAAATTCATGGGGGTCACCCTAAATCGCCAGGTCACTTGACAGCACATGCACACATGTGTGCATGCACACACACACACATACTGATTCACAGTGTGATCTGTAGTGGTTGGTAGAACAAATTCAAGTGAAACACAGAATTATATGTGAGCTATTTGGATCAGTCTTGAAAACAAGACTTGTGGTCCTTATTTGGGGAAGTCTATAGGTGATTTCATTGTGCAACTCCCCACATTTTGCAGGTGTTTTCCTATTGGTCTTAACCATTGCATCACCATCCAAAAACAGCTACATTGGTGACATATGAAAGAATCATCATCAAGAGCATTATCATCATCCCCGTTGTCACTGGTAGAGAAGAATAATAATTTGTGAACTCTGTAAGCTTCTCTCATACAACAGTGGAGGCCTGTAAAAAGATTTTGGGTTCTTTGTCTAAATATGTGGAAAGGAGCTTCTTTCTTAGCTATTTGATGACATCCTCAGTGTTTTACCATGGAATGTGTTCCAGTTTGGAATATGAATTTAAATTGGGTCTGTTTGCTTCTTTGTTTGTTTTTAAGTAAAATGTGTTTCAAGCATTTCATGGAGCCAATGATTACACTGGGAAAACTGTGAATGGCTATATTTGTAGCTTGGAATAAAATGGATTGCTAATGTCATGTTCAACCTTGTACAAGTTTCATTCTTCTCACTCAAGCCATTACACAAGAATTCACAGAAGAGTTCCACAAGCTGTTTCAGGAGCTGATGTGCAACTCATTGAAACATCAATAGGCTGGGAATTGTGTGTTCTAGCTGTACAAATTGTACTTTTGCAACTCCAAGCAGCACAATATCTCTAGTATTTCCTCCTGGGTCCAATATTGAATACAACCTGATGAAATGAACTGCATAATGAATAAGTATAATTATGTCATCTTGGGCAGAAATATCAGCACCAGACTTCCAAATATCATAGGAGTTTATCACACGGGGGAAATCCCATGCAGAAACGGGGCTTTAAATTAAACAAAACCCGCAAAGGCGGGTGTTTTTTCAGACGACGTCGCTGTTAAAAGGAGGTTAATCTGAATGGAAATTAGACAAAAACTGCTTCTTTTTATTTTCGGAAGATCCCGAAAGTAAAAAGAAGCAGTGTTTGTCTAATTTCCATTCGGATTAACCTCCTTTTAACAGCGTTTTCACTTTTCACACAGGGCAGAATAGGAGAAATCCCATTCATTGAAAGCTTCCGCTTTTGCTTTTGTTTTTGTTTTTGTTTTTTAACTTTAAAGCCCGTTTCTGCACGGGGCTCCACGTGTGATAAACTCCATACACTGAAAGGACAAAAACTACAGACTGAGAGAGTTGTCTGACTGAAAAGAAAGTCATTGTGGCTACCTGCATTATCCTGTCTTAGGGTCCCCATCAATTTGAGAGGGACAAAACCAGCTGTAAGAATAGGCCAGATGACCCCAAAGATTTTATGTCCTTTCTTTAAAAATATATTAACTTAAGCTAATCCTTAGGCATACACAGCTTATTGTTTTTAGGTTAATTAAGATGTGCTGCTAATTCTGGAAACCTAATTCTCAGAACAGGCTAAAAAGTCAGTGTAGGTAAGTCTACAATGAACCACAACAATATCTTTTGCAGCATTTGTAGAGCAGAATTTAACTGGGGGGAAATTTTCCTTTATTGATATTTTATATCATCTGTAATGTAAGTGATTCCTTAAAGCATGTCAGCAAGAGAAATGTACTATAAATTACTCTGGGAAGACAGCAACACCATTAGCCATATAAATGATGTTAAGCTAAATCATGTTTTATCCCATTCATAACAGACTTTGGGTGGACGTAATCCTAAAATATACAATCCTGCAATCTATTTATCTCACATAATTTATACTAAGATGGCCTTCCAATGACTTCTGATTTTAACTCTTGTTTTTCTATTAATTAAAACATCCATTTCTATGGCTGTAGACCCATCACAGAGAAGTCCACATTCTGAAGCTCTTCAATTATATTAATTAGTACAAGAGGTTGGTGAAGACTTTCTTTAATGTCACATTTAAGATGATGAGTCTTGGAAGCCTTTAGCAGCAGCATCTGATATTGCATCTGCAAATATGTTCCCAGCCATGCTGATTTACTGTCTCCTAGAATTCCCAAGAGCCGTATCACAAATTACACAGCAACAAATCTGGATTTGGCATAAAGGAGCCATAGCTAATTCTGTTTCTCTAATGGGATTACTTAAGCAATGGGGGTTCAAACATCTATTTACTCATATTTTTAAGCACACTCATTTTTAACCCTCATGTGCCAGGATGGGGCATTTAAATTTAGAATCACATAAAGTTGGAGAATTCACACAAGACTACATCTACAATGATGGCATCCTATCACATGGTCTTCTGCAGAACTGTAAATTGTGTCTCAGACATTACATCAGAAAACATCATCTTGATGCAAGGTCAGGAGATATATGTCTGTCACATAGCTATGTCTCTGGAGCTTTGTGTCCCAGGGCTGTTCCCTCAAAATCCACTTTTTAAAGTGATGCAGCCCCATTCCCCCAAACATGGCCTTTTCTGTGTCATTGGAGAGGAGGGGAATTAGTAGAAGCAATATTGTTGTTGAGTGCCTTCTAGTCCTTTCCCAGCAATAGCATTCCTAAGGCAAAACCTATCACAGGGTTTTCTTGGTAAGATTTGTTCATAAGGCTTTTGCCTTTTTCTTGCTCCCAGGCTGAGAGAATATGACTTGCCCAGGGTCACTCAATGGGTTTCCATTGTTGAATTTTGGTGATGTGATTGTAAATGCAGCAGAGTTCAGAAGCCTGCTTCCTTCACCAGCCATTCTGGAAATGCCTTTTCCATGAAGACACATTTGTAAATCCAGCTTTATTGTTCCATAAAGAAAACAGAAAAGAAATATATACAATCCATCTTGCCGATGGCAAAGACCATAGGATCACATCTTGTAAATATTGTTGTATTACAGCATTAGAACAGTATTACATTTTAGTTCAAAAGACATATAACAAGTATATAACAAAGGTGAACAAAGAAAAACATGGCCCTTCCCATACTGCACCTCCTGGGTGTTAATCTATCTGATGATTGGATTTGCTGTAACCCAGCCTCTAGACCAGCCTCTAGCTGTGTGTCATTCCCCATGTGACCTGATTCTCATGAGAACCAAATGATCTCATATGTTTATCTTTTAATATCCTGTTCTCAGGCCCAAAGTATTTTTGTCATTCTGTACTGTGTGAACTTGTTTTGGCTTTAAACCACCTGTTGGCTGAGTCCTCTTTGTTTTCCTTAGACACTGTTCCCATAAGAGATTTTTCACACACACATCTCTGCATTACTACTTTGATTGTATATCCCATCCATAATCCGACATCCATGGCTGACTGGGGATTTGAACCCTGGTCTCCTGATCCAATGCTCAAACCACTACACTACTCCCACCCTGAGACATGTTTGAGTTTGACAAAATGGTCTTAGTCTTTTCTTTCTTAATATTTTCTGAGTTTTTCATGCAGCCTGAAACTTGATGGTGGACAATATGGGCCTGTTTACTGACTTGTGATGAACAGTGCCTTGGTGGCACAGTAGTTAAATGCCTGTACTGCAGCCACTCACTCATAAACCACAAGGTTGCGAGTTCAATACTAGCCAGGGCTCAGGCTTGACTCAGGCCTGCATCTTTCCAAGATCGCTAAAATGAGTACCCAACTGTGGGGGGCAATGAGCTTACAGTTGTAAACCACTTAGACATCCCATAGCATGATATGATGTGGTATATAAATGAAGCTGCTTTGCAGTGTCCAAAAGGACTGGGATATGTGCCTCATCTGCACAATTTGTGCAGCACAATTTGTGCTGTGGAAATGGATGAGAAAACAAATCAGCCTGGAGCTGACTGGAAAAGGTTGTTAAGAGGTCGCTTCCCTGCAAATGTGTGTGTGAGAGTGTGATCTTAGCTTGCACATAGATTGGGGTGTTGGATGGATGTTATTTTAGGACAAGTATTGCTTTCCTATCTACTAAAGATGAAATGACACCCCCATCTGCATTCCTCTTGCTCCCTCCTCTTATTCTTCCCATCACTTTCTCTCCTTTTTCCTCCCCATCTTTCAATTCCTTTCCGATACCCTCTCTCCTTCCATTTCCCTTGCTCTTTTTATAACCCACCAAACCCCCTCTTGTCTCTCATTTTCTATCTCTTTTTCTCTGCTTACCTCTCTCCTCCTCCACTACCTTCCCTTACATCCTGGGGTTGCTGATTATGAGGCCTGAGACTGTATGCTCACAGCAGCAACCAAATTCTTCTTCTTCTTCTTCTTCTTCTTCTTATTATTATTATTATTATTAAATATCCCGCCCCTTTCCAGAGCAATCGGGGTGGCTTACAGCATTAAAAATTTCCATGAAATACAATCAGAGTCATACCCCAGAGAGCCCCGAAACCCACCCACCCTTAAAAAAAATTAAACAATATCATAATTCAAAATGTACTAAATTAAAAATTCACTAAAAAACAATAACCCTGGCTGTAGCAGAGAATAGGGGAAGAGAAAGATGGATTAACTCTTAAGACCAGGAAATCTAGTCAGGAAAGGCCTGCTGGAAGAGATCCATCTTGACAGCTTTCTTAAAGCTGCTCAAGGTAGCAATCTGACAGATCTCATCTGGCAGGCCGTTCCATAATCTGGGAGCGGTTGCTGAAAAGGCTCTCTGGGAGGTTGCAGACAGCCTCATTTTTATAGGCTTTAGCAGATTCCTCCCAGAGGACCGGAGTGCATGTGGTGGGTTATATGGGAGGAGGCGGTCCCAAAGATAGGATGGACCCAAGCCATTTAGAGCTTTAAAGGTGATAACCAACACCTTGTACTGAGCCCAGAAACTGATAGGCAGCAAGTGGAGTGACTTTAAGACAGGTGTTATATGGTCTCTCCTTGATGTTCCCGAGACCAACCTGGCTACCATGTTCTGTACTAGTT